>CM042247.1:35605342-36205342 GCA_023566225.1 Romanogobio albipinnatus | reverse complement strand
TCTGCATATTTATGCGGGGGCCGCATTTTTTCAAACTTCGACTCACTGATTCATAGCATCATGATGCTGTTTTGAAATCGGTCATCACTATATAAGTCGTTATTTAGAGACGAACGGAGGTCTTACCGGTGTCCAACGACATGAGGGGACGTCATTAATGACAGAATTTATATTTTTGGATGAACTAACCCTTTAAGAGATTGCACTTTGAGCATTGGAAGCACTCAAATGTCTGTTTTGTATAGCTACCTCTGTAAAACAGGAAGTTATTTATTCATTTTTCAGAAGTTGTAGCATATTCCTTTTGTAAAGCTACAGAACTTGTTTGACTCAATGTTTTGTAAATTTGAGCCATGTGTTTATTAAGGTCTTCAATAAAACAAGATGGGAACTTAAATATTCCCAGCACTTTCTGTGATGTAGTGCTTTTTTTCTCTTTTTCATCAAACCGCAGTTTTTGCAAATTTCTTGCAATTTCATCACATAAAATTGCATAAATATCCCGCATTTTTCATCGCATTTTTTAAGAAAACATGCCGCATAATCAAGGATTTTTGCCCGCAACAATCACAAAAAAAGCCGCATTTTTCTGGAAGGACTGAAATTAATAGCCAAACTTGGAGACCAGGGCATCAACACCTCAATGTGCAAGTGGATTTTGGACTTCCTAACCGATAGACCCCAGAATGTTCGATCAGGATTCACCTGCTCCCCGTCCATCACACTTAACACTGGTGTACCACAGGGCTGTGTGCTAAGTCCGTTTCTCTACTCCCTCTTCACCTCCGACTGCAAGCCTGTGTATGGATGTAATTCCATCGTCAAATTTGCGGACGACACTACAGTGATTGGGCTCATCAGCAACAACAATGAGACTGCTTATAGGGAGGAGATCCAGCACCTGGCCACATCGGTGAACTGATAATAACCTGCTCCTCAACACCACCAAAACGAAGGAGCTCATCGTGGACTTCAGGAAGAGTCAAGAGGCACACATGACACCATCCACATCAATGGAATGGCTGTTGAGCGTGTCTCCAGTTTCAAGTTCCTGGGGATCCACATCTCAGTGGACATGTCGTGGACAACCAACACCTCCAGCCTGGTCAAGAAGGCTCACCAGCGCCTTCAGGAAGAATCAGCTCTCCTCGGCTATCCTGGTGAACTTCTATCGCTGCGCAATAGAAAGCATCCTGACCAACTGTGTCGCAGTATGGTATGGGAGCTGCTCTGTAGCGGAGTGCAAGGCACTGCAGCGGGTGGTGAAAACTGCCCAGCACATCACAGGGACTCCACTACCTGCCATCGAGCACATCCAGAGGAAACGCTGTCTGCATCGAGCTCGCAGCATCCTTAAGGACTCCTCTCACCCAGCCCACAGACTGTTTTCTCTCCTGCCCTCCGGCAGGCGTTTCAGGTGCCTCCGGACCAGGACCAGCAGACTAAAGAACAGTTTTTTCCCCAGAGCTGTCTCTTTATTGAACTCTAACCCTCGCTGATCCACTCCCCTCATATACTGCCAACTCTCCTCTCCCCCTCACATCTGCCTTCACTTTGTTATTTGCACTTCTGAAAAAACTGTTGACTTATGCATCTTGCACTACCATATCTTAATTGGATTATGCTCATTTGCACTGCCGACTGTATTCACAGTACCAACTGTTTACATTTGCATTTTGCACCGTAGTTCTAACTGTAATATGCAATCACTTTCACTGCACTTTACACTTTTTTTTTCGGATAGCTTCTGTCCATACTTCATTGCACTACCTTAATCCACTGCTATATTCCTCATCTTAGCCTAACATATCATTGTATACCCCTATCTGTAAAATTCTGTTTATAGTAATAGCCATCTGTATATTATATTATACTCATAATACATATTCACCTGTAAATTCTGTTTATAGTAATAGCCATCTGTATATTTATTCATTGTACATATTCACCTGTAAATTCTGTTTATAGTAATAACCATCTCTCTCTCTCTCTCTCTCTCTCTCTCTCTCTCTCTCTCTCTCTCTCTCTCTCTCTCTCTCTCTCTCTCTCTCTCTCTCTCTCTCTCTCTCTATATATATATATATATATATATATATATATATATATATATATATATATATATATATATATATATTCAATACATATCCATGTCCTGCACTTATTCATCCATTGTATATCCTGCACTTGCTGCTATTGCACTTCTGGTTAGACCTAAACTGCATTTCGTTGCCTTGTACCTGTACTTGTGTAATGACAATAAAGTTGAATCTAATCTAATCTAATGTTGGCAAGGCGCCCTTATATACTTCCTGGTCGCACTATGATGACATCATAGGCTGTCACCGTTCAATACGATTGACGTTTTTTGATTGTGATTTCAGGCACCTGTCACGCTGGAGGCGTTCCCCGTAGCGTCAGCTGACGCAGCGTCTCGTTCCCTGTTCTGAACTAGGGTTACATACGTAACCGAGACGTTTTTATTAAATGCTGAGACTCTTACTAACAGCCGGCACAACGTATGAGTAAACTATTTTATTTTAATTTCATTTTTATATCATTTTTGTATACAAGTATATTTGTGGAATTTTGATGGGGGCGGCACCCCAGCGCCCTTTATTTACCAGCCGCCACTGACCTAGACTGATAAAAGTTATTCTGTGGTGAAGTGAATACTACAGAAAAAAACTAATGTAATTTCTACATTACAAAATTTAGTTCAGGCCAGAATTTAAAAAAGGAAATTCTATATTAGTACTCAATTCAAGCTTGTAATTAAAGCTTAAACTTATAAGTATATTTTACTTGGAATTGTTTGTGATGTATACAATGATTAAGTGTCAAAGTTATACATTTAAGTACATTTTCTGATTAAAAAAGTTGAGTAGGTTGCTTTCGTTGTAAGGTTTTAAGTTAGTAACTTGAGGTTTCGTGACACCTTGTGTTCATTTTCTACTCAAAATGACCCAATCGTACCCCAAAACTTTGATTGTTACGGTTACTGTGTGTTGTGTACCAAGTATTGTGTTCTCTGTGTTCGGTTGGCTACCTCATATTGTGAAGTTTGAAGTTGTCTTAAAGATTTATTGCGAAATCTACACTGTAAAAAATGTATCACGGTCTTGTAATTTTCACAAAATATATTAAGGTGATAATTAAAAATAGTATGTATATTTTCTTAAGAAAAGTTTGGTGCAATGTTGTATATAAAATATTGACAACATTTCACTAATAAAACCAAGAGATACATTTTCCTATTTTTTTTTTTTTTTTTAGGAAAAATCAGTTAATGTTTAATGTTCAGTTATGTTTGACATTTGAGTTTCTATTATGTTGAAGTTTTGACCATTACCATGCAGAAGAGTAGAGCTTGGTTAGGTTGTGAATAACTGCATGTACCAATATTATGAAGCATGTTGTTTTGTTCAATGAGCAATAACTTTGCTAATGCTAGTGCAGTAACAAGTTTGATTCTACTTGTGCTGTGCTAGCATGCAGCGAACAGTCTATTAATTGTATAAAGTCAAAAATAAACAGGTCATTTTCATTCTCTCTAATGCATACTTTTTATACCTTTTTTAAAGTCAACTTATAATAAAAAAGAACATTTCACTAAAAATATTAAATTAATTGTTTCATAGACTAAATAATTTAGGTGATTTTACACTGTAAATAATACTGTCCCTGTTTTACTCAATAAAATTGTGGCAACTATTTGCATCAGTTTTTTGAGTATTTTAATCTCATTTAATTTGTGTTTATTCTATTAGACTTTGCATGTTTTCAACTTGGACTCTTAAGTAATGGCAACTCAATTTGATCAATTTAGAAAATTATAGTTTTAAGTATATCCAACATAATATTTTAAGTAATGTTTACAAATGTCTCCTTGTAAGCCACACATTAAGTTACTTTTTTTCCAAGATACTTTTATTTTTGGTAACACTTTAGAATAATGGTCATTAGTTAACATTAGTTAACTACATTAGTTAGCATGAACTAATATTGAACTGCACTTATAAAGCGTTTATTAATCTTTGTTAATGTTAATTTCAACATTTACTAATGCTTTATTAAAATCTTGTTAACATTAGTTAATGCAGTGTGAACTAACATGAACAGCTGGATTTATATTAACTAACGTTAACAAAGATGAACAAATACAGTAACAAATGTATTGCTCATGGTTAGTTCATGTTAGTTAATACATTAACTAATGTTAACTAATGACCATTATTCTAAAGTGTTATTTTTTTAACTGTATTTTCTATAAATTAAATTATTTTCAGAATTTTAAAAAAGTACCATGAAACAGTAAACAAGGATCTCAATACGAAACATTTATTCACTTTAAAATTACAATGCAACAACACAGTACTCTATTTCTTTTTACCTTTACATAAACCTGACTTCAAGTAAAAAAAAAAAAAAACTTTATGTATTACAAGAGGATAGCAACAGTATTTCATATTCATATAACAGTTTTTTCAATGACCATTGGTCTTTTTAACCCACTGAGAACAGTAATTCAGTCATCTAATTAAAATGTGTTTTGAACAATGTTAAAACATCAAATTCAAATAATTATTACATATCAGACAGTATGTAATCATCTCCATAGACAGCAATGTAATGAACACTTTCAAGGCCCTAAAGGAAAGACATTGTTAAAATAGTAGGTCAACATTAATTTTATGAAGCGATGAGAATACACTTTGTGTGCAAAAACAAACAAAAAATGATTACTTTATTCAACAATTTCGTTTTAGCGCCAGTCAGAGAAATCGCTAGCCAAGCCATGTAATTCAAGGCAAATTTAAGTATATATCAATAATGCAAACATTTAGCTTTATCATTGCATATCTATCTATATTTAAAGCATCAAACCATTAAAAAGTACATATTTAATGTCATTCTTACCTTTTTAAGTGTTGTTGGGTTGCCAGCAGTGCAAATGCAGTCCTCTCACCCATCAAAATGGCGAGTTTATGAACATTTGTTTTTGCAACAGCCAAATCCAATTGATTATTCTTTTAAATAAATTTTACTTAAAAAGTATCTTGAAAAGGCACACATCTAAAAAGCCTAGTAAACATTACTCAAGATACTACACACACCATTTAATTGTAAAAAACATGTGTTTACTACAACATTTATATTAATTATATTACTCAAAATATTAAGCAAAGTACCAAACAAAGATTTATTTGTTGAAAATTTAGTTCCCTTTCAGTCAGTCACTACGACGTACGTAGTGAGGGCGTTTATCAGTGAGTGCAGACACAGGACTGCACTTACCTCCTGTGTGCTGCCGCGGTCTTCCCCTGGGTGCTTCAGCACTGTTGAAAGAGCGTTTCCTCATAAAAGAGCAACACGGGTGTGACTGCGTCTTTTTCAAGACGTCATTCCACTCGTGCGTTTCTGGATGTGGTTGTTTCCTGTCCTGACGGCCACGATCCCTCTCGCATAAACATGTTGAGACTGTGTTCTTGGGTGATCCATGTTCTCTCAGGGGAACGGGATCACGTCGACGCGCTGGTCATCTCACCTTCCGTGTGAGGGTTTGAGTGTTCAGCGTGCCGGGTGCGTCTAGCTGCCGAGTGACAGCACGGGTTGCCACGGCAACTCAGCGTGCGTCACTCGGTGCCTCCGATGCGCGGTTGAGACTATGATACCTCATACGGGGTTGAGTCCCTTCGCTTATACCCAGATCTAGTCTCTTTTCTGGTGCACCAGAAAAGGGGCTACTTTGGCTGATAAGCCTGGGTGACCAGAGGATTACAGTGAGGCTTCCCTGCCGAGTACACCTCCGTGGGCCCCCCACTCCTCTATCGCATCGCAAGCATGTTGAGACTGTGTTTATGGGTGGTTTATGTTCTCTCATGAGAGCATAACCACGTCGGCGCGTTGTTCGTCTTGCCTTTTTCATAAGGGCTTAAGTGTTCAGCGCGCCGTGTACCGTCTCACAGCCACACTCACTATCTCGCATGTCTGCTGGTAGCTTCAGATGGGATTGCTGGTCCTTAAAAAAAAAAAAAAAGGGGACCTAGCATTTCATTTGAGGCTCTAGCAGAGGACAGATGTCAATCGCTGCATCGGAGAGAGGGCTGTTATGTGTTGAAAAAAAAGATGATGCTGAGATTCCCACTATAATAGTGGGCGCTCATGCTGAATCAGATTCATACTTGACAGCCATGCTTTCCTGGGTGGCTGAGGCGTAGTGCAACGCATAGTTTGCCTGGCCCGCCCCTTGCCTTTTCCCGGATGTGCATTGGAAGGCTTTGGCATTGTGGAACTATTGGTGCCAAAATATGGAACACCAATAGGGCCATAATCTTTATAAAGTTTTCCTCTCTCTCACTACCCTCACCGGTGGGGTGGCAGTGCCACTGGCAGGCCACCTCCGCCCTGCTGAGTGCACGAGGGTAGTTCTGGCCGAGGTTGAGCTGCGCACAGCGCTGGCCCTTGGCCAGATGATGTCCACCCTGGTCCCTGGTCCAGAAACACCATTGACCTGGATTTGGTTTGAACTGGGAGGGCCGTGTGGAAAACCATTAGTAATTCTGTTCTGCCACTGGTGTTAAAAACAGCCAGTGGTACCCAAATTCTAAAAGAAACAAGAGCAGTTCCAATACCTCTGGGTCTCGGGAGTTCAGGAATGACAGCGTGTGACGCTACAAAGCCTCGCCGCTCTCATTCCCCTCCCCACAAGAGGGCGAGAATGGCAGTGTGTGACGCTACAAAGACTCGCCACTCTCATTCCCCTCTTCTCAGCGGTGCGTGGACGACAGTGTGCGACGCTATGCCTCGCCGCTGTTGTTCCCCGCTGAGGAAGGAGGTGAGGCAGACCATGTGCAACACCACAAAGCCTTGCCACGCTCAGCCCCTCCTTCATTTGGGGAGCGTGCTTGGTGGTGTACAACGCTCCCATGCCTTGTCAACCCCTGGTGCCTCTCCAAATCGCCAGCAGGGGGCGCTGGCTGTCGGGACGCACACAATGTGCCTCCTCACACTCGCCCGCCCCCTCAGCGGATGCAGGTTTGTGTGTCACACACCCAGACCCCTCCATGGACCACTCCCATGTCGTCCACGGGTCCCTGCGTTCCGCTGCGCTGCCCCGCTGCGGGTACGTCTGTGGTGCCGATGATCCCGCTTATACGGTCTCTGGGGGCCTGGCTAGAGCTCCCCAGGCCATCTCGCTGGCTCATCCGCACCATCAGACTCGGCTATGGGATTCAGTTCGCCGGCGTCCCCCCAAGTTCAGGGGCGTTCACTTCACGTCTGTAACGAGGGAGAACACCCCTGTACTTCAGGTGGAGATCGCTGTCCTCCTGGCGAAGGATGCGATAGAGCCGGTCCCTCCAGCCGATATGAAGTCTAGGTTCTACAGCCCGTACTTCATTGTACCCAAGAAAGGCGGCGGGTTACGACCGATCTTGGATC
This sequence comes from Romanogobio albipinnatus, assembly GCA_023566225.1. NCBI lineage: Eukaryota > Metazoa > Chordata > Actinopteri > Cypriniformes > Gobionidae > Romanogobio > Romanogobio albipinnatus. The sequence continues at coordinate 36,197,902 of CM042247.1, read as the reverse complement.
TGCGATACTTGAACCGCTTCCTTCACAGGATGCCGTTCCGAATGTTGACACAAAAACGCATCTTCAGGTGCGTCCGTCCCCAAGATTGGTTTGCAGCGATCGACCTGAAGAACGCATACTTTCATGTCTTGATTCTCCCTTGACACAGACCGTTCTACGCTTTGCATTCGACGAATGAGCATATCAGTACAATGTCCTGCCCTTCGGGCTGTCCCTGTCGCCCCGTGTCTTCACGAAAGTCGCGGGGGCGGCCATTGCTCCCATGAGAGAGCGTGGTGTTCGCCTTCTCAACTATCTCGACGACTGGCTGATCCTTGCCCAGTCGCGGGATCAGTTGTGCGAACACAGGGACATGGTGCTTCGGCACCTCAGCCAGTTGGGTCTTCGGGTCAACTGGGAGAAGAGCAAACTCTGTCCCGTACAGAGGATCTCTTTTCTCGGGATGGAGATCGACTTGGTCGCCATGACAGCGTGCCTCACCAAGGAGCGCATCCAGTTGGTGTTGAACTGCTTAAATTCGTTCAAACGCAGCCCAGCGGTACCACTGAAACATTTTCAGAGGCTCCTGGGGCATATGGCAGCAGCAGCCGCAGTAATGCCACTAGGGCTGCTCCATATGAGACCACTTCAACGCTGGCTACACGACCGAGTTCCGAGATGGGCGTGGCACAGCGGGTTCCTCCGTGTCCAAGTGACGCCAAGATGCGGCCAAACCTTCAGCCCGTGGTCGGACCCTTCATTTTCTACGGGCAGGAGTGCCTCTAGAACAAGTGTCCAGGCAGTTTGTTTTCTCCACGGATGCCTCATCCACCGGCTGGGGTGCCACGTACAACGGGCTTGCAGTTCGGGTCTGTGGACGGGGCCCCAACTGCAATGGCATATCAATTGCCTGGAGTTGCTGGCAGTTCGTCTTGCTCTCAGCCGCTTCAAAACGCCGCTCAAAGACAAGCACGTTCTGGTCCGGACGGACAGCACTGCGGCCGTTACGTACGTCAACAAACAGGGTGGTCTACGCTCCCGCCACATGTTCCAACTCGCCCGCCATCTCCTCCTGTGGAGTCAGAAGCATCTGAGGTCCCTTCGTGCCATTCACATTCCGGGCCCGCTAAATCGTGCGGCCAACTTGCTGTCACGGTTACCGGTGCTCCCCGGAGAGTGGAGACTCCACCCCCAGGTGGTCCAGCTGATCTGGAGTCGCTTTGGGGCCGCACAGATCGACCTGTTTGCCGCCCCCGACACGACCCACTGCCAGTTTTATTCCCTGACCGAGGGAACCCTCGGCACGGATGCCCTGGCACACAGCTGGCCCCGGGGCCTACGCAAATATGCGTTTCCCCCAGTGAGCCTTCTTGCACAGACACTGTGCAAGGTCAGGGAGGACGAGGAGCAGCTCCTCTTGGTAGGTCCGTATTGGCCCAACAGGACTTGGTTCCCGGAACTAGTGCTCCTCGCGACAGCACTTCCTTGGCTCATTCCTCTGAGGAAGGACCTCCTAACTCAGAGACGGGGCACCCTGTGGCACCCGCGTCCGGACCTCTGGAAAGAAACTCCATGTCTGGTCCCTGGACGGGACGCGGAGGTTCTAGGTGACCTACCGCAAGCGGTAGTTGACACATCACTTCCGCCAGAGCCCCCTCTACGAGACGGCTGTATGCGCTGAAGTGGAACCTGTTCGTCGATTGGTGCTCTTCTCACAGAGAAGACCCCCGAGAGTGTTCGTCAGATCTGTGTTCTCTTTTATTCAAGACGGGTTGGAGCGAAGGCTGTCTCCCTCAAGGTGTACGTTGCCGCTATTGCCGCGAATCACGACCTGGTTAATGGTGAGTCCTTAGGCAAGCACGATCTGATCGTCAGGTTCCTGAGGGGGGCGAGGAGACTAAATCCGCCTCGTCCTCCCTCTATACCCTCTTGGGACTTAACTCTGGTGCTGACCGTACTCCAGAGGGCACCCCTCGAGCTTTTGCAGTCAGCTGAAAATCTTGTCTTTAAAGACAATACTCCTGATTGCATTGGCCTCGGTTAAGAGGGTAGGGGACCTGCAGGCATTTTTGGTCGACAAATTGTGCCTGGAATTCGGGCCTGGCAACTCTCAGGTAACTCTGAGACCCCGGCCTGGATATGTGCCCAAGGTTCCCACTACCTCCCTTTCGGGACCAAGTGGTGAGCGTGTAAGCGCTGCCCTAGGAGGAAGCAGACCCAGCCCTAGCTTTTCTCTGTCCAGTTTGCGCCCTGCGCATCTATGTTGACAGCTTTAGGACCACAGAGCAGCTCTTCGTCTGTTCGGAGGACAGCAGAAGGGAAAGGCTGTCTCCAAGCAGAGGATGGCCCACTGGATAGTGGATGCCATCGTCTTGGCGTATGAATCCCAAGACGTGCCCTGCCCGCTCAGGGTTAGAGCTCACTCCACCAGGGGTGTAGCTTCTTCCTGGGCGCTGGCTCGTGGCGCCTCGCTGACAGACATTTGTAGTGCTGCCGGCTGGGCGACACCTAACACGTTCGCTAGGTTTTATAGCCTACGTGTGGAACCGGTTGCTTCTCGTGTGCTCACTTCCTATAGTCAGCTTCACTGAAGTACACGTTCTAGTGCCGGCTTGCTGCGCCACTACCTTCCCCATGGAACGGATACGTGCGCTTATATTCTCCAGTCGAGATCCCCAGGAATTGGCAAACCCTGTTGAGTCCTCCGCAACCCGCGGCAGTCGGATCTGGCGTAGCGTCCGACGCCAGGTCTGGCACTTGTCTGCATTGGTGGAACTTGTGTCAGGCTGGGTTCCGTATGTTGCGATATGTGCATTCTCCACGGTACAGCTCCCTACGGCGAGCTTGTGTCTTTCCCTCAGCAGAGTTTCTCTGCCATCTCAGTACGGTGTCGTTCCCCCGCCTGCAACAGGCCGGGGCCACCCCTGGGACTTCCGTATGTTGCACTGCCCAAGGCCAGTCCATACGTGTATTCTCCACATGGTAACTCCCTCCGGGCATGATGTGGCTTCCGCAGCGTCCCTCCGGGCACGCTTTCCCAGCGTTATCCAATAAATCTGCTGAGTGGGTCTTGCGGAACAGCAGTGTGACTCTCCCTGCGTGAATTTGCCCGCCCGCATCAGAACGGGGTCTGAGGGGCTCTCGCTGGGCGCTGGAAGTGGTAGTAACTGTGGCGTTTTCCAAAGGGATCCCAATTCGTCGGTATAACCGACGTACGTCGTAGTGACCGACTGAAAGGGAACGTCTCGGTTACGTATGGTAACCCTCGTTCCCTGAAGGAGGGAATGGAGACGTACGTCCCGTCGCCACAGTTCCTTACCATCACTGCATGGCCGAGTCACTAGTTCGGCTCCTCAGTGAAAAACGTCAGTGCGTTGCTCTCGCTTCCTGTTTATACCCGCGGCGCGGGGCGGAGCGCGAGATGCAAATCTCGCACGCCAATGGCCCATTGGCCTGTTCTCTATATCTCGAAGCTGATAGGGGCTCCCTGAAGTGATCCCAATTTGTTGGTATAACCGACGTACGTCTCCGTTCCCTCCTTCAGGGAACAAGGGTTACCATACGTAACCAAGACAATTTTTTTTGGGAGGGAGGAGTTGAGCTGGGGGCCAGGAGGAGGTGGGCAGTGACTGGCGTGTTGTGGTTCAGGGTCGAAACACCCCATGAAAGTTGGACGTCACCTGACAACATCTTCTCCTGGTTGAAAGCTACAGTCATGTACTATAGTCAGTGACTGAGTTAGACAGCATCAGTATAGATGTATCCAATAGTAATGTGTAATATTGTTACCATATTTTTTTAAAAGTAAATAGCACATAACATTTTTGTACAGTACTGTTAAAAGTTTTTAAGTAAACCATACACTTTAAAAACATGGCTTATTTCAGTTCTACATTGTTCGAGTAAAATTTACAAACAAAGAGTAAACTAAGCATTGTAAAGTAAACTTCAAATGAGAAATTACTCCACACACTCTAACTATCCAAGTTAAATGTACTTATTCTCTTTGTTAATTTTAATTAATTCTAAGCATGTGAAATTTACTTAAAACATGAGTGCAAAAACTTTCAAAAGAAAAATTACGTACATTTTAGTTAGACAAAACAAGAACTAGAACTTTAACACCTATACACAAACGGGAACTCAATACACGCAAATATATTTGAACATATGACCTCTCTTAATTGTTACTATAATTCTTAATATGCCATATATGGTGAGGTTTGATCTTTGAGTATGATTGGATGGCCAGGACATCCTGGATGTTATGGCCTGATCTTGTGTGTACAAATATGACCACTGATTCAGATTTATCATGGCAATGCTGAGAAGTTCTCTACTTTTTTACATTATCTTCTCCATGGGGAATGTAAGAGGTAACCAAGACATTTATTTGTAAAAACCTTTGCTATTTAAAAACATTTTGGAAATATACACATATTTTCAGCACATAATCTCATAAAATAAGCTACATAAATAAAAAATTGAAACAATATTTGCTGTGAATATTATAAGAACTCTAACATTTATGTACTGGATGCAGTTGATTTTTAGATTAGCTAAAAGATGCCTCTATGGCAAATTTTGGACTAATGTTACACCAAGGTGATTTGGTCACATTAGGTGTCTTTAACTGCATCTAGATGGATGGATAGATAGATAGGTTTTGTTTGCAAGACTTGTTTTTGCAAATGACTAAAATGTTGTTTAAAAAGTGCTTTATGCTAAAATATTTTTTGTCAATATGTATTGACAATGAAAAAAATCTGTCTCTTTAGAGAAACTGTCTAAGTCTTGGTGCGAATCTCGCATCTGTGGGTAATAAACTGGAACATGATTTCCTGCTGAGTCTGTTGCCTTCTTCTTCCACACGTTCCAGACTTCCAGACGTTCCAGACTTCTGCTTGCCGTCTAAAACAATATTTCGGTGAGTTTAAACAATGGATAAGTTGCTAAATGCATCTCGTTGTCATGTAAATGCCCTGTTCATGTTAGACAGACATTTTAATTGCATTTTGTGTCTGTTAAGAGGCACAAAGACACTCTTTATGTATATGCCCCCATAGCTGCCGTGTTAGCTGAGTGGGAGCTCTGGGCATTAACTGTAACAGCTCCGTGTTGCAAGCACCAATCCGGTTCGTTTTTTTTTTATAGACAGTATTCACAAAGGTATAACGATCAAGATTAACTTAAAAATTCACCGGAGTTCTCCTTTAATTTCACACGTCTATTACAATTATGTGGTTTTGTTTCTTTAATACAGTGTATACCTTTTTCTTGATTTACCCCGAAAGAATAAAATTGAAATGTGAAAACATGCCCCTGTTACAAACAGGCAGACACGGAGAACAGGTGAAGGTAAAATGACAGAGTTTATTGAAATACCAGTTCGTGAGCGGGGCAGGTGAGTGAATGGTGAGAGAATCAAATGGATAACGATGATAACTGGATGATACTATACTTCTTGGTTTCAGATGGCGTTGGAGATTGGAATGCTGGATCGAAGGAGATGCTGGAGACTGGAGACTTGGAGACACGTTGGAGACCGGTAAGTAGCGAGAGAGAGTCCTTGAGGTAAGCATTTAAAGTGGCATGGAAAGTGCCAAGCAGGTTAGGATCAAGTTTGTCGTTTCTGGGTACCCATGAGCATTACTCTGGACCGTAGCCCTCCTAGTCCACCAAGTACTCCAAGATATCACCACGATGGCGGGAGTCCAGGATTTCTTGAACTTGATAAGCCGTGCCATCCTCCAGGATGATAGGAAGGGGGGTTCCGAGGTTGTGCCAGGCTCTGGGGAAACAGAAACAGAAGGGTGGTGAGGTTTGAGTAAGGACACGTGGAAAGTAGGGTGAATGCGGTACTGAGCGGGTAACCGTAGCTTGTGGGTGACTGGGTTGATCTGCTGGATGATGGGGAAGGGGCCAATGAATCTGGGACTAAACTTCCTGCATGGCAGACACAGTCTGATGTCCCGGGTTGACAGCCAGACCTTCTGTCCGATCAGGTAAGATGGAGTCTTGTAGCGGCAAAGGTCGGCTATCATCCTGTGTCTGCGAAGAGCACGCTGAAGCTGATTATGTGCAGAGTCCCAGACCCTCTCACTCTGCCGGAACCAGTAGTCGACCGCTGGTACGTCCGATGGTTCCCCCGACCAGGCAAACAGAGGGAGTTGGTAGCCGTAACTGGAATGTGAGTCCAGTGGAAGGTTGGTGCAGGGAGTTTTGTGTGTACTCGGCCCAACCCAGGAACTGGTTCCAGGAGTCTTGGTGGCCATGACAAAAGGTACGAAGGAAGTGGCCGATCTCCTGGATCTTCTGCTCCGTCTGCCCATTCGACTGAGGACCCGAGGAGAGGCTGACAGTCACAACTAGGAGGGTGAAGAAGGCCTTCCATACCCTGGAGACGAACTGGGGCCCTCTGTCCGACACAATGTCTTCTGAGATGCCATAGTAGCGGAAGATGTAGTTAAACATCAACTCAGCAGTTTCCATAGCAGTGGGTAATCCCTTTAAAGGAAGCAGACGGCAGGACTTAGAGAATCTGTCAATCACAACGAGGATGCAGGTACAGTTATCGTGACAGGGAGGTCGCTGATGAAGTCCACCCATAGGTGTGACCAGGGTCGGTTAGGAACGGGCAGAGGATGGAGCTTACTGGAGGGGAGATGACGGATATGACGGACTTTTGGATATGGCACATTCCTTACATCCCTGCATGTACCTTCTGATGTCAGATGCCGTGCGTGGCCACCAGAAGCACTGTTTAAGCAGCAAGAGGGTTTCATTGACCCCAGGGTGGCCAGTGCCCAGAAACGTGTGGGAGGAGTGAATGAGAGGAGTGTGCCTTGTGCGGGTGACATACTGCAAGCCTGGTGGGCAACCCGGCGGGGGGTTGGTGGAGGCATTGGAGAAGGGCAGAGTCTCTTCTGACCAGACAATGGGGTTGACAAATAACTGACCAGGCAGGATGGGCTCAGTTTCCTCGGTCTTCTCTTCTGGACTGTGGATACGGGATAGGGCATCCGCCTTAACGTTCTTGGGCCCAGGTCAATAGGAAGTTAAACTGGGTGAAGAACAATGCCCATCGTGCCTGGCGGGGATTCAGTCGCTTGGCATGTTGGAGATATCCCAGGTCCTTTTGTCTGTCAAGACGAGGAAGGGGTGTTGAGCGCCCTCCAACCAGTGCCTACAGTCCTCGAGGGCCAGCTTGATGGCTAGGAGTTCCCTGTTGCCGATGTCATAGTTTACCTCCGCCGGGTTGAGTTTGCGGGAGAATAAGGCACATGGGATGAGTCTACTGGGGTTCCCCTGCTGTTGGGACAAGACTGCTCCCACTCCAGTGGTCGAGGCATCCACCTCCACGACAAAGGGAAGTTCAGGATTGGGATGGACGAGGTGGGGAGCGGTGGTGAAGGTAGTCTTGAGAGCCTCGAAAGCTTCAGTAGCAGATGGTGTCCAGGACAGAGACTTGGGCTTATTGTGGAGGAGGTTGGTGAGTGGACTGGAGATGGAACTGTAATCTTGAATGAATCGACGATAGAAGTTGGCAAACCCGAGGAATCTCTGGAGTTCTTTTATGGTGGTGGGAATGGGCCAGGACTGGATGGCTTCCACCTTCCCCTCGTCAATCCAGATGCCACTGTGGTCAAAGTAGTATCCAAGGAACTGTACTGAGGGCTGGTGGAACGAACATTTTTTTGGCTTTCAGGAACAGGTGGAAGCTCCTCAGGCGTTGCAGGACCTCCGCAACGTGGTGGCAATTTTCGGCCATGTTCCGATATAGACCAACACAAACTTATGAAGAAACTCCCCGGAGCACCTCATGGATGAAATCCTGGAATACGGAGGTGGCGGAATCCATACGGCATAACAAGGTATTCATAGTGACAGTAGGGGTCACAAAGGTTCGGTGTTTCACCACACTCTGACATCACAGGTTGGCACATTCTGAGATCGAGTCTTTTCTGGGCCTGGTGTCAATAAAAGCTTTTCTTTGACTAACAAGGAAGTTTTCAGTGCTGAAAATTACAGGATATTCTTATATCACAATTAACTTTTATATATCAAAAGTTGAATGAAAAGTTGATTTCTCAATTCATGACCCCTTTAAGTCACGTTTGATCTTGTGAGTGTCCATGAGATCTTGTCTCACCGTGAAAATGTTACTACAGTCGACAAGTGTGTGGTGTCACGGTCCTGGCGAATCTTCTAGTGTGTGCATTCAGAGGATTATAATGCTAAAAATGGGTTGAAACTGCCCTTAAAGGGATAGTTCACCAAAAGCAGATAGAGCAACCATTGACTACCATAGTATTTTTTTCCCTACCAATGGTAGTCAATGGTTGCTCTATCTGCTTTGTTACAAACATTCTTCAAAATATCTTCTTTTGTGTTCAGCAGAACAAAGAAACTCATACAGGTTTGGAGCAACTTGACGGTGAGTAAATGATGACAGAATTTTCATTTTTGGGTGAACTATCCCTTTAAGTCCGTGGTCTCCCACAGTTTGATATTCTTCCCAATACTCCACTTCTGTGGCATGTTTGTGGCTGCCAAGTTTCAGCTATAGAAGCATGCAACATCCGGTTGATGAAGCTTGCTCGCTCTCATTGGCTATCACAGGTATCACGGCAGAGGCAGCCCGACAAAAAGTTGTAAATATGTTTATCGCTCCAATGCGATTGAGAGCAGTAAAATAATCGTAATGACACCACACAATTGAGGATTTTTTGGCCGGCCAGCAATAATATCTGGCCCGCGCTCGCAGCCAGATTATTTTGATAGCGGCTGGTTCTGAAGTAGATCTGTCATGATAGTGTAACGGAGGCCAGCTAGTCAACTCCCCTAATGCCAAGAGACGCTCTAGTGACAGACACAAGAGGTTGCAGCCTTTAGTCTCCTTGTTAGAGCTTCTGACTACCATGCGGAAAGCATGTAAACATCACTCTGCACGCGATGTAATCGCGTACCTCCAGCACACAAACAATTAAAAGAAATGCAGTTTAGTACATGAGGATGCCAAGGAATAATTCTGAGTGTAAAAGTAGGCACGCCAAATAATTATTACAATAAGTTAGGCTCCATTGTGTAACAAGCTGATTAAAATACACATTTATTATTCACAATATGAAATGAGGAAATAAAAAATAGTTTGCTAAAAGCATGACTCAAACATGCCATTGATGGGCTTATTCAAGTCCTCTTTTATTTTTTGAGTTATTTTTATCCATTCCGCATATCCCACATGTGTGTTTTAGCAATGCGGTCTGTGTTGCAAGTTGAACGAAGATACTTGATTTTCAAAATTTTCTAGCCAGGTTACGCGTCACTTCCTCTTTATTAATTTATCCAATTTTGTAATAGTATGTCACAGGCAATTCTAGTTGAATTTTTCATCAATTAATTTCTTAAATTATCCCTTGACTATATCCTGTGACATGGTGGTCCAGTGGGTTAAACCATTGAACTGATATGCAGAAGGTTGCTGGTGTGATCCCAGTGGTCACTTGTATTGTGTCCTTGAGCAAGGCACTTTACTCCATGTTGCTCCAGGGGGATTGTCCCTGTAATAAACCCTATAAGTCGCTTTGGATAAAAGCGTCTTCCAAATGCGTAAATTTACATCTTCAATGTAAATGTAAATGTATCCTGGCCCGCCATCTAGTGGCCCATCTTTTTGGCCCAATGCCAAACTTACTTGCCGACCCCTGGTATATAGGGTGTATATACAGTAGGGAGAACAAATATTTGATACACTGCCAATTTTGCAGGTTTGCCTACTTACAAAGCATGTAGAAGTCTGTAATTTTTATCATAGGTACTCTTCAACTGTGAGTGACGGAATCTAAGTAATTAATTTGCATTTTATTGCATGACATAAGTATTTGATACATCAGAAAAGCATAACTTAATATTTGGTGCAGAAACCTTTGTTTGCAATTACAGAGATCATACGTTTCCTGTAGTTCTTGACCAGGTTTGCACACACTGCAGCAGGGATTTTGGCCCACTCCCCCATACAGACCTTCTCCAGATCCTTCAGGTTTCTGGGCTGACGCTGGGTAATACGGACATTCAGCTCCCTCCAAAGATTTTCTATTGGGTTCAGGTCTGGAGACTGGCTAGGCCACTCCAGGACCTTGAGATGCTTCTTACGGAGCCACTCCTTAGTTGCCCTGGCTGTGTGTTTTGCGTCGTTGTCATGCTGGAAGACCCAGCCACGACCCATCTTCAATGCTCTTACTGAGGGAAGGAGGCTGTGGGCCATGATCTCGCAATACATGGCCCCATCCATCCTCCCCTCAATACGGTGCAGTCGACCTGTCGCCTTTGCAGAAAAACATCCCCAAAGAATGATGTTTCCACCTCCATGCTTCATGGTTGAGGTTGTACTCATCCTTCTTCTTCCTCCAAACACAGCGAGGGGAGTTTAGACCAAAAAGCTAGCATTCTAACATTGTGTATGGTAATAACGACTTATGTCAAAATAATGACTTATTCTGTCATAATAGCGAAATATTATGTCGAAATAGCGATTTATGATGTCGAAATAACGACTTATATCGAAATAACGACTTATTCTGTCATAATAGTGAGATATTATGTCTTAATAATGATTTATTATGTCGAAATAACGACTTAAGTCATCGAAATAATGACTTATATCGTCAAAATAACGACTTATTCTGTCATAGTAACGAGATATGTAATAATAATGATATATGTCGAACAAACGATTTATGTCGAACTAACGATTTATTATGTCGAAATAATGACTTATTCTGTCATAATGGCGAGATAAAATGTCAAAATAATTACTTATGTCGAACTAATGATTTATTATGTCGAACTAACGACTTATTCTGTCACAATAACGAGATATGTCGAAATAACGATTTATGTCAAAGTAACGATTTATTATGTCGAAATAATGACGTATGTCGAACTAACGATTTATTATGTTGAAGTAACGACTTGTTCTGTCATAATAACGAGATATTATGTCGAAATAACGATTTATTATGTCGAAATAACGATTTATTATGTCATAATAACAAGATATTATGTCGAAATAACGATTTATTATGTCGAAATAACGACTTATTCTGTCATAATAACGAGATATTATGTCGAAATAACGATTTATTATGTCGTTATTATGACATTCTAACACAGCGTGTGTGAAACGTTCACAAAAAAGCAGGGTTTAGAACAACGATAACCTGTGGTTTTTCCATGCAAAACAAAGCTGAACCAGACCAGGTGCAAACATCAAGTGAACTGAATCTGAATTCACAGCCTGCTACAAATTCAAGTAAATTTTAAGGAGTGTTGATGCTGTTACCGTAGAGTTTGTTGGGCACCGTGGAAGAGCCGGCCTTGGTCTTGAGAGAGTGGATCAAAGCAAATTCATCATACTTCACATCAACAACACGCATGTCATTGTCCGTCTCCCAGCCTGTGGAACAAACATAATTTCTCATTCGAGTTCTGTTATACTGTATTTCATGTCTAGGTGATCATATATCTTCCTCACGGTCACTGCGGAAGCTGAACATCCCAGGAAAATCAGTCTTTTGAGCGAGATGGGTCATCCTCCAACATGAGCCGTCAGAACTGGAAAGACAGGTAAAATCTTTGCAACATGGGAACGTTTTATTCATATTTTCGTACTTTTAGTGATCTTACTTGAGACTGGAATATGCCATCTCCAGATCTCCTTCATCAGTCGGCGTCAGCATGGCGACTCCCATCTTCATGTTCGCCTTACGGCTGACAAACCACTCTGCATTGGTGGCAAAACCAATCAGGTACCATTTCCCAGCCACCTATGTGAAACAGACACACACATCAACAAGATTTTCTCAAGGATATTCTGGTTTGTAACTATGGTTCATGTCCCTGCATCATAACAAAACATGGGATGGGATATACTGCAGGATATACATGGGACCTGGACATGTGATGGCTTGAGCCGGGGGCCATGGCGGCGTAGTATGTTACTAATGGTTTTCTTTGAGACTGTGGTCCCAGCTCTCTTCAGGTCATTGACAGGGTCCTGACGTGTAGTTCTGGGCTGATCCCTCACCTTCCTCATGATCATTGATGCCCCACAAGGTGAGATCTTGCATGGTGCCCCAGACCGAGGGAGATTGACCGTCATCTTGAACTTCTTCCATTGTCTAATAATTGCGCCAACAGACGTTGCCTTCTCACCAAGCTGCTTGCCTATTGTCCTGTAGCCCATCCCAGCCTTGTGCAGGTCTACAATTTTATCCCTGATGTCCTTACACAGCTCTCTGGTCTTGGCCATTGTGGAGAGGTTGGAGTCTGTTTGATTGAGTGTGTGGACAGGTGTCTTTTATACAGGTAACGAGTTCAAACAGGTGCAGTTAATACAGGAAATGAGTGGAGAACAGGAGGGCTTCTTAAAGGTCCCATGGCATGGATTTTTAAAATTATTTTATGTTTCCTGAGGTGTACTTATATTGTTAGTATGATTTTTACATCATATAATTTTTATAATTTAGAAATAAAAGGTATTTTTCTATTCTGATATTAGCCCTCTGGCTTGAATGCTCTGTTTCAAGGGACGTGTCTGTTGTGAGACTTCAGTGAAAACGGCCATTGTTGTGATTGGCATCTTTTCATTTGAAATGAATATTAGATCTTGTGGCGGAGGGGGCGTAGTTTAGCAAGGTCTGCACGCACTGCCAGAGAGAGAGAGACAGACTGGGCTCTTGTAGACCAGATAGGGTGATAGGGAGAATAAGGCGTGCCAACTTGTATAACTGGCGAGACCTCAGACCCCCCTGATGGTTGATGTAAGAGACCACCAATGTGCTGTCTGTGCGAACGAGCACATGATGGCCCCTGAGATATGGCAGGAAGTGCTTCAGAGCCTGAAACACTGCCAGCATTTCTAGACAATTTATGTGCCACGAATGATGGTGTTCCTGCCATAAGCCCTGCGCTGAGCGACCACTCATGGTCGCCCGCCAGCCGTAAGGGAGGCATCCGTGATCAGAGATACTCTCTGACACGGTGTCCCCAGTAACGGGCCCTGGGCCAGAAACCAAGGATCCTTCCACATGACCAAGTTGCGGAGACCCCGCCACATAGCCTTGATCATGCGAAAAGGTTTCCCCTCGGGGAAAACCCTTGGTCTTGAGCCACCACTGTAACAGTCTCATGTACAACAGGACACAGCATTTTTAGTTTCTGGACGCTGCTGCCATCAGACCTAACAGTCTCTGAACTGTTGACAGTGAGCGGCTGGTCCAGCTACACCCCTTTAAATACGTTATTCTCTGAACTGGAGAAAGAACGCTCTTCTTGGACGGGAGCCTCAGCCCTAACCTCCAAAATGCGTGAGAACGACATCTCAATGTCGAACCGTCAGGCGAGCTGACAGTGCCAGTAACCGAAAAATTTAACATGTGGATCCCCTGCATACACAAGGAGACTAACGCCGCATCCACGCACTTCACTGAACATGCGGGGTGAATAGTGCAAGACCGAAGGGAAGCACCCGAAATTGGTGCGCTTCTCCCCTGAAAGCGAACCTCAGGTACTTCCTGTGCTGCGGAAGGATAGAACCATGATATAAGCAGATCTACCGTGACAACCAGTCCTCGGACCTGATTGAGACACGATGTATGAGTGTAAGCATCCTAATATATAGAACACACAGATCTAGTTTAGGGCGCAGCCCTCCATCCTTCTTTGGCACGAGACATACCCAGAGCCAACAAATTTATAATCTGTAGGACCCACTAAGATATATCTGGCAGAAATCTAGTAAGCGTACCAGCCTCTCGAGACTGGCCTCTGATGTACTCTGCAACGTGAGTGCAGCGCCCTGAAACGGCTGACCGGCAGGGAACAACCAACTCGACAGCGCCACCTTCCTCCTCAGAGGGCGCGAGCCATCCTCGGATGACCCGCGAGGGCTCTCCATGCCCCGGCACTCGGGCGGGGTTGGTGGATTGACCCTGTGAGGGCACCGAAAGCAGACAGGCACCGTATGCTGAGGTGAGCTCCGCCTGCCCCCGGGGGAGACCGCCCTCACCGCCCTGGGCCCACTGGCATCAGGGCTTCTTGGACACAGCCTTCCCTGAAATAATGATGGCCCTCAGATCCGTCTTAATCTTGGGAAGCTGCGCCTGAGGGCGCCACCCACCGCCCCACCCCTTGAGGGGGAGTACGGGTGGCGACACTCTGTTTCGCTGCGCCGGTGTGAGGAGCTTGTACTCTGTGTCTGCTGCTCCCACACCACAACAGATGAGACCTGGCGTCTTCCAGGTCTTCCAGCAGGTCAGCTTAGCATGCACGAAGCCATAGTGAGCAGGCATGCAGCAGCCTGACCCGCTGCCGAGTACGCTTTTCCCACCAGGACTGCTTACAAACCGTATATGCAGTAAATTAAGTAATAAAAAAATGCAGACAATGCTCTTAATGGCTTGGTAGGCAAAGTCGGGGCTTAATGTCCGATGCCGAATCGGGAGAGAGATGGCTCGCAAGCGTCTCCTCCACCCTCGGCACCGAACCATAACCATGTCTCATCAGACCCGTAATATTATTCTATACACAGATGTGGGGGCTGGAAATTTACTTAGACATGGACCGCTCCCATAATTTCGACACCTCGGTGTGGAGATTAGAGAGAGACGGCAAGCCCCGCTATGGAGGCTGAATAGTAGGCACAAAGAAAGCGCTCATAAGCCTGCTTTAACTGAGGCACGCTCCTGATTATAAATATATACACATAAGATAATGAAAATATACCATAATATTTAACTGCTTATTCACCACCTCCAACTCCTCTCTTGCAAGGGATTGAAGTGGCGAATCTTCACATCCACCTGCATTGATACCGCAGATATCAACCTCCTATATTACTGTTAGAGCTAGATAACTGCAGCATCGCGGCCGTCATTTTGAGTAAAAAATTTATTCCATATATGTCAAGAGTTACTAAACCTACAACGACACGATAGATAACCTAGATGGATAGCAGTGACAACAGACAACAGTCTCACTGTCACTGTTGTGTGTTAAGTATTGAGGTTAGGTGTTCGGTTGGGTACCTCGTTATTGTGTAGATATGTAATCTTAACTTATCAAAATCTACTGATATGTAATCTTAACATAACACAATCTACTGTGTTGTTTACTTAAATGTTTTTAAGTAAACCATACACTTTAAAAGCACTTTAAAAGACTTATTGTCTTTGTTAATTTTACATAACTTAGTTAATTCCACACATGTGAAATTTACATAAAAAAACTGAGTGCAACATTTTTTAGTAAATTTTACTTGTTTTTTCAGTGAAGAACTAGACCTTGAACACTAGTACACTCACACACAAACCGGAACTCAAGACATGCAAATATATTTGAACATTTGACCTCCCTTAATCATTACTATAATTCTTAATATGCCATATGGTAAGGTCTGACCTTTGACCAGGACATCCTGGATGTTATTTCCTGATCTTAGGTGTATAAATATGACCCATCTTCCTTCAATAAATATGAGAATATTATTGTATTACACAGGCTCTGTGTTTGCTTGATCATTCTTATCTCGCGCTGCTGCTGCTGCACATCACAGAGGTTTCCAACTGATGAGGTCTGAGATTCTGAAGGCAACAATTTGAAAACCAAGGTGAGTTTTTGGAACAGAGAATGAATACATTTTCTACCCAAAGTATTTTTGAACCGCAGTGAGTACATGCAGACATTTAACTTTTCCTGCTTATTAATTTCAGGTTCATCATGGCAATGCTGAGAAGTTTTCTGCTTCTTTTCATTATCTTCTCCATGGGTAATGCAGGTAACCAAAACAGAGATTTGTAAAAACATTTCGGAAATTTACAATATTCCATTGACTAATATTTGCATGATTAATGAGGGGTTTACAGTTGTCTAAAGTACATATATTTTCAGCACATAATAACACAAACATAAAATAAGCTACATAAATAAAAGTAAAAATATTCTTTGCTGTGAATATTACAAGAACCCTATTGTTTATGTACTAGATGCAGGTGAATTAGACAAAAGATGCCCTGCTGGCTGGAGAAATTTTGGACTCCGATGCTACAAGTACATCTCTCATTCAGCTAACTGGATCACAGCAGAGGTAATATGTGTGTGTGTGTGTGAGAGAGAGAGAGAGAGAGAGAGAGAGAGAGAGAGAGAGAGAGAGAGAGAGAGAGAGAGAGAGAGAGAGAGAGAGAGAGAGAGAGAGAGAGAGAGATATTAAAGACACTTAATATAAAGTGGGAATGGTGATATTTCTATTTTTTATAGTAAAACTTTCTTCTCTGCAAATAAATAATACAGAAAACTGATACTGAGAAAATTATCAATCAGATAATGATGATAATTATGTTTGCAAATGACTAAAATGTTGTTTAAAAAGTTATTTATGCAAAAAAGATTCAATTTTTTATTGACAATAAAAAAATCTGTCTCTTTAGAGAAACTGTCAAAGTCAAAGTGCAAATCTCGCATCTGTGGGTAATAAACAGGAAAATGCTTTCCTGCTGAGTCTGTTGCCTTCTTCCACACGTTCTTGGATTGGTGGTCATGATGGTGTACAAGTAAGTTTGTCTAAAAAACAATTCTGCTTTAAACAGTAAAGGCAAAGTTTCTAATGAAGATGGTTTGACTTCCATTAGCTTCTTGACAGTAATGTACTCTTTATATTCACTCTCTTCACTCTTAAGGAAGGACAGTGGCTGTGGAGTGATGGAACTGTGTTTTTATATACCAAATGGTGCTCTGGAGAACCTAACAATTCAGGTCGTTCCGAGAACTGTTTGGAGATCAACTACTCCTGTAAGAATGCAGTCTGTTTTTTGAATACTTGCAGTTATAATTTATAATACTACAATTTCATATCATACAGTAACATGAAATGACTCATTTGGATTTCACAAAGTGCCTTAAGCTGAACATTCTTTTTTATTTTGATTCGAACACCATAATGATCAGAATAACTTATTTTATTATTTCACCCTACAGCTAACCGTTGCTGGAACGATGCGCCCTGTTCACACTCAATGCACTATATTTGTGCTAAGGACCTGTGAGATCATATGCAGTCATCCTGCTCCACAGTTACTTTGATTGAACTACATTTACTTTTCCTGATCTTATCTTCACAAAAATGTTATTCTGAAATCAAATCCCTTTTAAACTTTAATCTCTTCTCAATTTCTTCTCTGAAACTCTTCAAATTAATAAAAGCATTGATAAAGCAAATCATGTGCATTGTGGACAAATTCATGCATATAAAATATAAGTTTGTGTATAGGTTTTGATGATATTGTTATTGGAATGGCTTTAAATGATATCATCATCAGGGGAGGGGTTTAAGCAAATGCACACACACACACACACACACACACACACACACACACACACACACACACACACGCGCGCGCACACACACACGCGCGCACACATACAGCTGCTTCATCATTGACAAAGAAGACATTTGCATGTTTGTTTCCTACAGTGCATTGGAAGCAAATTAGACCTCATCCAGTGCTCTTTTTGTAATATACCATTATTTCGGTGTGCGAAGCCACTGCAAAGAATCAGTGGTTGGGTGAACTGTTTGAACGAATCATTAACAATTTCAGACCATTTTCTTAACCTGTTTAATTATATCAATATTCATTCACTATTCTAGAATTGCTGATTATAAACAGCTGACAGAAAACGTCTCAGGTTACAAATGTAACCATTGTTCCCTGAGAACAGGGAACGAGACACTGCGTCAGCTTTTGCTTACGCTACGGGGAACGCCTCCAGCGTGACTGGTGCCTGAAATCACATTGAATCACGTCAATCCTATTGACCGGCGACAGCCTATGATGTCATCAAGGCGCGACCAGGAAGTATATAAGGGCGACTTGCCAACATGACAGTATCTAATCGTCTGAAGGGACTGTTTTGGCAGGCAGGCCCTGCGGCATGGCAAAGCGACACAGTGTCTCGTTTCCTGTTCTCAGGGAACAATGGTTACATTTGTAACCTGAGACGTTCCCTTTCGAAAGGGAACTCGCACTGCGTCAGCTTTTGCTTACGCTACGGGGAACAATATACCCACTACGCCATGCCGACGGGAGTGCATTCCCATAGGCAGTGACAACTGTCAAGACAAGCAAATTCTACTGAAATGCCTGAATCACTCCCCTTCTGGTCACATTAGGCTGTCAGTGACAGCGCTCCCTACGGTCATAGCCCCAGCTATCGCCCAAGAATGAACCTTCACACACATGAGGTCCTTCCCAGGCCCTGCTCGAAGGCCTGGAACCACCCATTCGACTTAGAAGGGGTCCCTTTAAGGGAACGTGGCAAGGGAACCCGAGGGAACCCTATGCCAGTCACTATTCGGGAGGTCCTCACCGAATGCCACCAGGGAGACCTGACCTGGTGACCCAGTCTGCTATGGGACACGTAATACGGTCAACCCTGTCTGTAGTGTACAGAGCCTCTGGTACACGCCTATGAAAAGGCATCCCGCTAGGGTGCTGCAAGAAAGGCAGTGACATCCACTAGCCGGATCTCAGAGATGGGTTATACCGGAGAGCGGCGCTCAGCGAAGTGCTTTATAACCCTTGCTAGCGAGGGGAGTTCAGCCGCTCAATCCTCGGATCTACCAAGCACCTACTTTAAAATGTGCTTAGGAGGCCAGAGGCCTTACAGGCTGATCATACCAGGGAGGCCCCGAGGGGCCTACAACCCTAATCAGCACCAGGCGGCCGTAAGCTCATAACAGACCCTCACTTGAGAGGAGCTCATAAGCCTGCCCGGTAGGTACCCATGCCGCAGGCAAACTATGAAAGTCCCCTCCTGTGGGGACTGCATAGCAGCAGTAACGTCTCGTCGTGCTAGGGTAAGCACACCGCCTTCAGGTCTCGCGAACGGCCAGAGACCGGCGCCTGATAGCAGGTGACCACTAGCTGTCAGCGTAAAGCCAGTTGTGTGTTCCCGCCTAGGGAACTCGTTCCCCAGGGAGGCCGAGAGGGACCTCCACCCGGTAACCTGTGCCGACTGCTCGCGTGTCCAACAGCGGAGCTCACCCTCAGGAAGGCCATACGGGCCTTATACCTGATAGCAGCCGTGCTAGCCCTCGAGGTAGCTGGGAAGACCAGGGACTCGCTTCAACAGGGAGGCCTAGCGGGCCTACCACCTGCAAGAATGTTGGGCATTTCTCCATCACAGCCCTCCGCTCAGTGGCTGGACCTTTCCAGAGACCACGAGACAGGAGCGTGCCCTCAGAGGAGGCCCCGTGGGGCCTACTACTCCAAGCGAATCCCACAGGGAAGCCCCGTGCCGCTTGCCTGATAGCAACCCATGCTACGATCCGTTACCGAAACTGGGGACCGGGGAACGACTTCAGGGAGGCGCAATGCCTCCACCTGATAGCAGAACATGCCACCCGTCTCAGAGCGGGAGCTCGCCTTCAGGGAGGCCCAATGCCTACCACCTGATAGCAGACTGTGCTACTCATAGCACTTCCTGCTCACCGCCACAGCCAGGAAGGTCACTCAGGGGGCCGATTGCGGCCTACTACCTACTAGCACTCATGCTAGCCCTCCAGTGACTGGAGCCCAGGAACGCCCCCACAGAGGAGGTCAGGTGAGCCTGCTTACCCCACAGCAGGCTCTTAGGGAGGCCAGGTAACGCCTACCACCTATTAGCAGCACGTACCAGCCATCGAGGGGCTTAAAGCCGGTGGCGCCCCCTCGGGGGAGACCAGGCAGCGCCTGTTGACCAAGCAGGCTCTCAAGGAGGCCAAACGTGGCCTCCACCTGAGCGAAGATAACCCAAACCAGGAGCCTACCCCTCAGGGAGGCCTTTAAGAAGGCTGGCTGCTGCACCTGGGCTGACGGCAGCTGTCTGCTGCTGACAAAGGCCTGGAAATCCAGATATCACCTGGGAACTCGTCCCCAGGGAGCTAGTTGACGAGGTTACTGCTGACGTCGACACCAGTGGAGAAAATCCTCCCAGGCACACTCGTGGGCCATGGCGTCGAGACTTCTTGCAAGGAGGCCGGTTGATGCCTACTACCTGTCCTGAAGTCCTGCTGCCCAGACCGCCCAAGCTGGCTACCAACAACCAGCTGGCTCTTATACCCGCACCTGGGGCTGGTCCTTCCCGGAGGTAACTAGGAAACAAGTTCTCACTTTGCCCTAGGGCCCCCAAGACGGCGCAGTCTCTCGGGCAGTGCCTACAGACATGGACCTAATCACATTGCCAACAGCAGTGTACTCAGCAGAAGTGCTAACAAAAACCCTCTAAGCGAGGGGAGTACAACTTACGTCACCTGCCTCGGGGCGGCTGTCTTATTTCCCATGCAGCGGCCAACCGTAATGCGAGGGCGTCAGCCAATGGCAATGCTCGGGCCTCAGGGGAGCTCCGACCAGAACCGTAAACATCGGTTTATCCGATGTTCAGCTTACCCCGAGCCCTAAAGAAGGTGGAGCAGAGACATAAAGCAAGGGTAAAACATTACTTTTTCATAGAAAAAATAGAACCCACCGGCCGAACCATCCTCCAGGAAGAGGCCGGGGGCCGCCAAAAGATGGCGGCCACCAAGCTCTGAAAGGCGGAAACAGCAGATAAAGTCTAATCGCAAACCGGCGAAAGACGCTTCGTTCCGCCCCACGACCACTGGCAAAGTCGCTGTCTCCTGCAACACCTCGACTGCGTTACTCGTAACCCCAGAACCCAGAGAAGGGGGCGGGCCTTGGCCGGACAACTCTGTAACAAGAGGAGGTTAGGTCAAGGATGCATAACAAGCCCTGTTTATATCAAGACAGGCCAGGGGCGAACGACCTTCCTTAGAAGGGAACGCCCCCATCCTTGACGGAACCTAGGCCAAGTGGTGCGACCTAAGTCTGCACTAGATCCACTCAGGGCTCGGGAAAGAAATATTATCACCTCTAATAATACACAATGAGGCCCCGAAAACCCTTTTCCCAAAGCCCCGCAGAACTGGGCGCAGATCTCACTACAGCTCATGCAAAAGTGCATACCCGGTCTTCAGCTACTTCACACTTTTACGCTAGGAAAAACACAGCTCGCCCCCGACACTACAAACCCTCGGGCAAGAGCACAATTCAGTTACCCACATCAGTGGGGAAAACATACACGGAGAGGCAGCAAGACTCAACTAGCAAAAGTGAGGCATACATACACAACCATATAATGTTGCAAAGAAGATCGTTCTTAGCTTACTCACGGGGAGCTGCAGGCCCTGCGAAATCCCTCGATGATCCAAAATTTCCCCAAGCAATCCCTCAGGGGAGCGACGGTACAAAGGTCCTGAAAAACATAGTTTTGAAAATGTTTCGCCCTCATAGAGGGGGACTCACCAATCGCTCCTCGCGGTGCTTCAACCCAGCCATCGAGCTAGTATCCGCCCGCCATCCTGAGGGGGGCGCTTTTAACAAACAAACCAGGCGGGCCGGCAGAATCTTACATTTTCTGCTCATCATAGGCCCACCGGCCTGATGTAAAGCGCCCGGGGAAAAGCCAGAGGAAGGGAAAAAAGGCAGCCTTCATCTCCGCGTCCTCGAGGGTGGAGTCCGCTGCCTCCTTCCTCTTCCTGTTGCGGGTGTCCCGCCTCCCCTGCGCCCCAGTCCTCCATCGGCGGGGGCGCTTGAGAGGCGACGCTGGCTTGCTGTTCCCGTCTCCAGCCCTCAGACTGGGACGGGCCGGGGACACCCGACTGCCTGGGCGCGGTCCCGGACCTCAGCGGGATGCATATTCTAAATGCTGCCGAGTGCGCCTTCGCCTCTCCGAACCTTCCCACCACCGCATCTACGGAGGTGCCGAAAAGTTCGGATTGCGAAACCGGGGCATCCAGGAGAAAGGACTTCTTTCTCCCCGATGTCCAACGGTTTAACCACAGATGTCTCTCCGTGGCCACCGTCGCCGCCATCGGCGCTCTCTGTACGGTGGCGAAAACCGCGGTCCGGCGCGACTCGACTACCGCCTCAGGGGGTCCCTCCCCCTGATCGAGGTCCCTCAGCAGGTCTGCCTGGTAAGCCTGCAACACAGCTGTGGTGTGCAAAGCCGCCGCAGCGTGACCAACTGACATGTACGCCCTGCCATTCAGCGTTAGACCGGCAGGGTGGGAGCCACAGTGTCGCCGGCCGCCCAGAGGCGAGATAAACATCACATCTCATCCACGGGCGGCCCCAACACACACCCAGCCAGGCAGTCCCTCGACATCAGCGACCCTTAGCTCGCCGACGTCGACAGATGCGGGGCTGAGTATGGTTCCTTCCATTCCCTCAAGATCTGCTGATGCAGATCCGGAAGGAATGGAAGACTCCCAGGAGTTGGGAAGTCATGGGCGGAGAGAAACCGATCGTCCGAACTGTTTGGACGCTCAGCCTTTCTCCTCACGCACCGCAAAGGCAGCTGCAGTCTGCCCGCAGCGCGTTCCATGACTTCCAGCAACTCCCCGTACATGGGACAGGATGGTTAGAAAAGCTTCAGCATTTTTAACTGACTCACCCATCCTCTGCTCGAGTGGAAGAGCAGCAGACAAGGAGGAGGAACATAAATCCAGCTCCTCCCTCCGAGATCCGCCTCTCGCGATCTGGATCATCCTCAAGAACATAACTGTCTCCAAGCGACGAGCCAGATCGATCTGGGAAGCGCTTTTGGTATTTAGACGCCGCTCAGCCTCAGCTTGAGCGTGGCCGTTCCCAGATGCTGAAACCTCTCCCCTCGAGAAGAGGTCCCGCCGAGAGCGGAGCGTTTCCAGAGGACAACGCTCACAAATACTTCACAAGAGGTTCGCAAACCTCTCGTGCGTGCTCTTCTCCCAGGCAGTAAAGGAGGACATGATCAGAAAAAAATATCCTCGGTTTGGAATAGAGTAGCTAATGTCTCCAACATCAGACAAGGATTTATCAGCAATATTTAACTGGGGCACAGTGTGTATTTCACTAGTGTGTATTTTCAAAGGTCTAGGGATGCCTCTGGTCAGATGTGGCATAGCAACTTATTTTAATTAAGCGATCTGCATCAAAATGGAGTTTTCAAGACTACAAATTGGTTGAGACTTTTTATTTGATTTGACTAGTTTTAATAATGTACTTTTTTTTTTTTGTAGCCTACATGGATGACCTACAGATAATCGACAGTATGTCTCAGAGGAAAGTAGTAGATTCAAAAGAAAGGTACGAGACATCAAAGCACAATATAAACGTATTAAACCAGTTTCCTCTAAACTATCTTAATCCAAAAACAAATGACTGAATGGAGTGTGGCACCTGATTCTCTTTCAAGGGAACTCGTGCAGTGTTGATTGATGGTGTGGGAAGGCTCTGTGTGATTGCGTCGTGAAGCACATGTGAAATCAATCCAATGGTGTGATGAGACGTCAGAAATGGGTGACGTCATGAACCAGGAATCTATAAAGCATGCCCGAACAGTGCAACGCTAGCTTCTATGTCTTCAGTAAGCACAATATGTGAAATTGTGTGTCTTATTTGGTGTTGTCTGTCTACTCGTGTGTTAATCCCTGTCCACGCTTCATCACGGGTGGGGATATTCACGATCTTTGTGTTGTTTGTTTGGGAGCAGAGCATGCACAGTCAGCGTTCAAGGGTGCTGGCTGTGAACAGCTTCCACTATGGATGCTCCCGCCTGGCCGCCATTATCGCCAAGAAGGCTGCTGGAAAGAGGTCCTGGCGCTAGACCTCTGAGGGCAGTCCCCTCTGGGGGAAAGTGGTCGACACCTCATTGCTCGTGCCCATTTTTTTTGGTGCCCTCAGGGGGCCGTTCTGCCAACCCTGCCACCTTGTGTGCTTTAGAGTACAGCAGTCTCCAGCGAGCCCATATCTCACTCAGCCAGCAATGACATGTGGGGCCCCATTATGGGCTTGCACCTGGGATCCACATTGGGGCAAGCCGTGGAAGCCCAGACGTACTAAAAGTGGGACCTGTAAGGGTACTGCATGGGTCTTAATTGGGCAATTCATGTCAGACCCATTTGGGCCCCACCTGCCCAAAGGGGTCCAAAGTGGGCTTTGCAACCGGGATCCACATGGGGGCCAGCCGTGGATGCTCAGATGGGTTTTAAGTGGGATCTGTAAGGGTCTTATGTGGGTCTTAACTGGGCAATTCATGCCAAACCCATTTGGGCCCCACCCGCCCAAAGGGGGTTTAAAGTGGGTTTGCAACCGGGATCCACATGGGGGCCAGCCGTGGATGCCCAGATGGGTTTTAAGTGGGATCTGTAAGGGTCTTATGTGGGTCTTAACTGGGCAATTCATGTCAGACCCATTTGGGGCCCACCAGTCTGAAGGGGTTTAAAGTGGGCTAGCACCCGGGATCCACATGGGGGCCAGCCGTGGATGCCCAGGTGGGTTTTAAGTGGGATCTGTAAGGGTCTTATGTGGGTCTTAACTGGGCAATTTGTGTCAGACCCATTTGGGCCCCACCTGCCTAAAGGGGTTTAAAGTGGGCTTGCACCAGGATTCAACCGTGAATGCCCATATGGGCTTAAAGTGGGCTCTGTAAGGATCTTATGTTGGTCCTAACTGGGCAATTCATGCAAGATAAGCAGTTTGCAATTTAAGGAAACAATCTAAGAAAAATTAAAAACGAAGAATGAATGTAAGTACAAGATAAATACAAGACACTTGATGCTTTGAACTGCAAGAAATATATTAAATTGAACAACAAAAATTATCTTTAAAAAACAATGTCACAACATACGGTAAACTAAAAAATATATTTTAAAAAAATCTCTGAAAAAAACCCTCCAAAATTACAATACAAAATACACTCATTATATAATAAATTGAACAACACTTTTTGCCAATAACGAGACAATGCATCAAACAAACACTTCTAAACATTATAAAACATCAGTTGCGATGTCCCATCACTCATTTTACCTGCAGAATCAACAAAAACAACAGTTCAGGTTCACAGTATGTTGATATGGCTGGCAGTGTGACTTATTCTTTGGCAAAAGTGAAACTCTCTGCGGCTCACCACTGCCCCCTAACGTCACCCGCCAGTATAGGCAGATATAAGTGATGTTGAACAAAAGACATCAGTATACTTAATAAATGACAACTCTTATAACAATACATAAACTATTTGAATTTATACAACAATTTAAATATATATGACTTTATATAACCATTTGAATCTATATGACTACAGAAGCACTGTCAGATGTTCAACACCAGCGGAGATCATATACATCTGGAGACTCAGAACAAATTGATAAGGATGTGCGCATGCATGCGGTGCTTTTTAGGTGAGATGACTCCGTATGCTGCTCATTCCAAATTACTAATCCAAATTAATTGAAGCCACCGTGGGGTGATATTTTGAACAGTTTATATTGCAAGTTTGATTATTTTATTCAATGTTTCTGTCTAACAGCTAACTTCAATACCTTTGGATGTGATTGCGGGGTATGTAAAGTAGTTGTTTTAAGATAAGCAAAACTTTGTCTATCACAAATTTGTCTTCGACTTGATCAACAATAGGGGATTATCACGCTGAAACGTAGTACTTCTGCTTATAGTGATGTTTGTGCACTGCCGCTTCCGGTGACACAGTCATCAGTCTGGCGATGAAGGACCTTAAGTTTGTTTACATATACTGCGTCTTGGCGATACTACTGCGATGTGGACCAAAAGTCATATCCAGATGAAATGAACACTGCTTAGTGTGCACACTACAGGCTGTTTAATGTAACACTTAATCAGTGTTGGAGGTAATGAGATAATTAAGTGATTGAATAATGATTTTGTATTAGTGAAGAACACCTGCTGTTAACAAGCATAATCACTGAAGGAAAGAGAAACACAAGAACTACTTCCAGCCACAGCCTTGGATGAAAACTAAGTTAAGCTTATTTTATTTTATTTTATCTTATTTTTGATGCTTGTTTGTAGATGAGCATTACATAATATTGCTGGACCTGAACCAATCACCCAAACCCACTTGGCCCATAAATATGTCATGCAAGACCCATATATGTGTTCCTAGTTCAAACCCATGCCCACTTGGCCCATAAAAATTCTATGCAGGACCCATATGTGCATTCCCAGTTCAAACCCATGTCCACTTGGCCCATAAATATGCCATGCAAGACCCATATATGTGTTCCCAGTTCAAACCCATGCCCACTTGGCCCATAAAAATTCTATGCAGGACCCATATGTGCATTCCCAGTTCAAACCCATGTCCACTTGGCCCATAAATATGCCATTTAAGACCCATATATGTGTTCCCAGATCAAACCCATGCCCACTTGGCCCATGCCTGTCCCTTATGGGGCCCATGTAATCAGCTCATATGGGCTTCCTATGTGGGACTCGTACTACAAAACCTACATGGGACCCGCTGATTTCACCCAGCCAAAGCCCATGCCCACATAGTACCCATGGAACCCGTAGTTAACCCATCTGTGCCCCACGTGTCATTGCTGGCTGTCCACCCAGAAATGTTGCGGCACTGGTATGGTTGCCCCCTCTAAGGAGGGTCCCAGAGCTACCAGTTCGGTTGTTCCCTCCTGTGCACCTCTTCAGGGAACCGAAGTGGTTGCTCGAAAAACACCAGAGGCTGGTTCCCTTAGTAGATTTTCTGGTAGCGTGGAAACTACTGAAATGTGTAGTTTGCGTATCCTGTGTTCATGAAGAGGTAGGGTGTTTTGAACCGCCATTCAGTCTGCATTTCACACAGCGCGATTAGAAACACCTTGGGTTGCTCCGAATCCAAAACTATCACAGAATACATACGAGAGAGGTGGTTCTTTGTTGTAATTTTTTATTTATTTATATAATTTTTTATGTAATATAATTTATCATTTAATGTATCAATAATAAGATCAATTAATTATATTAATATATTAAAATAAATTTTAAGGTAAATTTTAATTTAAATTATGTACAATTTAAATTTAAGGAAGGATCAATGAGGCCCCCACGGCCCATAGGTTGGGAACCACTGGTCTAGCTTTATCACCCTGCATTTTCACCAAATGCGTGGATGCAGCACTGGCTCCTCTACACCTTCAAGGTATCCGCATCCTAAACTCTATCGACGATTAGTTCATTTTAGCTCAGTCGCATCAGTTAGCGGTTTGACATTGAGATATCCTTGCTCACATGAAAATGTTGGGGTTACGGTTAAAGCCAAGAAGAGTGTACTTTATTCAGCATAGAGGACCACTTTTCAAGGTATTTTCTAGTATGGGACTTGGTCACAATGCAAGCACGTCTCTCCCCTGCGTGCATCACATCAAACCTTTCTGCCATAAACCTTGGAGTTGTGATTGATGATCAGCTAAAATTCACTGACCACATCACTGCAACATCCCGGTCCTGCAGATTTGCATTATACAACATTAGGAAGATTAGACCCTTCCTATCAGAACAGGCCACACAACTCCTGGTCCAAGCTCTTGTTCTCTCCAGACTGGACTACTGTAATGCTCTTCTAGCGGGCCTTCCGGCATGCACTATCAAACCCTTGCAACTGATCCAGAATGCAGCGGTGAGGGTGATCTTTAATGAGCCGAAGAGAGCGCACGTCACGCCTCTCTTCATCAGTCTGCGCTGGCTGCCAATAGCCGCTCGCATCAAATTCAAGGCACTGGTGCTCGCCTTCAAAGCAACCACTGGCTCTGCACCAATATACCTAAACTCGCTTGTTCAGACTTACACACCCTCCAGGAGCTTACGTTCTGCCAGTGAACGACGCCTTGTGGTGCCATACCAAAGAGGCATGAAATCACTCTCACGGACCTTTTCCTGGACCGCCCCCACCTGGGGGAATGACCTGGAATGATCTCAATTCGAGCAGCCGAGTCTGTAGCAATTTTCAAAAAACAGCTAAAGACATGTCTCTTCCAGCAGCACCTGACCAATCAAGAATAGCACTTAACATTCTATTCATTTTCTGTCTGTCTAATTTATAAAAAAATAAAATAAAAAAATAAAAATGTGTGTTCTGTGTTAGATTAACTGAGACTTGTTACAGCACTTGCATACTGTAGCCTTTGACTGTTCTAGTTGCTTCTATTGCTCTCATTTGTAAGTCGCTTTGGATAAAAGCGTCTGCTAAATGACTAAATGTAAATGTAAACCGAATAAAGCTAGGACAGTCACTCACTGTGAAGCAGTTGGGGAGCGATTGGGGAGCAATTCTAGAAGGTCGCTCAACTCAAGGTCTGTGGAGGGGGCATCATCTCTCCAGCTCCTCTGAAACTGGATGCTATGGTTCAGACATGGCCAAGTCTATGTCTGTATGCTTTTCCCTCGATCGCTCTGCTCTCTGGAGTTAAGGAGAGAGTCTGCCGGGACCAGGTCCGTCTCACCTTGATTGCCCCGCTATTGCCAGGCAGAGTGTGGTTCTCGGATCTTGTATCTCTCCTCGACTAGATCTGTCTAGTGTGAAATCGTGAAGAAAGCACTAAGATGAGAGCTTGTCATTATGACGGCATGGGTATACAACGCTCCCACAGCGTCAAACAACGCAACACAAGTTCCCTTGGAAGAGATAACTCCTGCATGCCAGTCAGCAACTTACTTCAGCCTATTAGAATCTAGTGTTGCACTGTTTGGGCATACTTAATAGTTTCCTGGTTTGTGAAGTCACCTGCTTCTGACGTCTCATCACACCATTGGACTGATTTCACATGTGCTTCACAACGCAATCACACAGAGCATTCCCACAGCGTCAAACAATGCAGCGTTTTGTTCCCTCTTCAGGGAACCAAGGTTACAGTATAACCGAGGCGTTTTTGTTTCAGACAAGTTTTATTATCCTCAGTCTCAACATTTTATTGTTTGATTTACTCAAATTTGTCAAGTCCTCTCTTGAAAGCTTATACACAACCCCTATTTTTGCTGTTGTGCATTGATATGTCACATAGGGTTACTTGTCGATGATTTCCCTTCAGTGTTATTGTAACTACTATACTATTATTTGTATGCTTTAATACTTTATTTATATTATTATAGCTTTGTAATGAATCTTATAAAGAAATGTTAAATAAACAAATAATAACAAAAATGAACCCTAATTGTTTGGACCATTAACAAAGATTAATATAATTGTGTTGTTTTAGTATAAATAGTATTATAATAGTATAAAAACTATTATAGTATTATTATAGTATTATTTATTAATATTTCATGTTAACTTTTATTTTTATATTTTTAGCTTTCATTTTAATATTTAAGTTTCAGTAATTGTATCATTTTTAATAGTTCTTGTTTTTCATATTCTTATTTAGCTTTAATTCATTTGAATTAAGTTGTTTTCATCTAATATTTATATTTTAATTTTATTTCAGCTTTATTTCAATAAACAAACATGATTTTTAATAGTTTTAGTTTTGGTTAACATAAACAACACTTTTCCCTTTCAGTCGGTCACTACGACGTACGTCGGTAATAACCGACGAATTGGGATCACTTCAGAGAGCCCCTATCAGCTTCGAGAACTTAAGAACAGGCCAATGAACAATTGGCGTGCGAGATTTGCATCTCGCGCTCCGCCCCGCGCCGCGGGTATAAACAGGAAGCGAGAGCACCGCACTGACGTCATTCACTTCGGAGCCGAACCGGCGTTGAAGTTGCAGAGACTGCTTTCCTGTCTTTTTCAGCGAAAGAGATTCTTAGAAGAACAGAGAAGAGGATCGTGTGCTGGTGTGACGGCGCTTTCCAGCGGGACCGCAAACTCAGCTGCTAGAAGGAACAAACTGCTGTTATCACAGCAATCTGTTGGTATCGGTGGGCGTTCCTTTCTTTGAGTGCAAACACAGGCTGCACTATCCCTGTGTGTTGCCGCGGTTTCCCTGGGTGCTTCAGCACTCTCTTAAAAGAGCGTTTCCTCACAAAAAGAGCAACACGGGTGTGACACTGCGTCTTTTTCAAGATGTCATTCCACCCGTGCGTTTCTGGATGCGGTCGTTCCCTCTCGCCCGCTGACGGCCACACTCACTGCATCACGTGCCTGGGCTTACAGCACGCTGAGGCAGCGTTTGTGAATAGCTCGTGTTCTCACTGCGGGAACATGACTATTGCGGTGCTTAGGTCGAGACTCACCTACCTTCGGGAAGGCGGAGTCCCCCTCCCCATACCTCGATCTAGAGCTATCCCTAACCAGGATAGACCTACTTCAACGGATGGCCGGGGTGATCTGAGGATAACGTTCAGGACAAACCCGCCTAGTGCTCCTACGCAGGTCCCTGAACCCTCTCAAGCACCGCTGCCGGTGGCGCCACCGGAAGAGATCGCTGGTCCCGCCCACGGGCGCCCAGTCATCTCTTTCGGAGCGCCCGCGGACGAGCAGATGTCGATCGCAGCATCGGAGGGGGAGTTCCAGTCCTCAGAGGATGAGGATTCAGCTGTACTGCCTCCCTCTGGGAGAGTGGCTACGGCTGAGTCGGACCCTGAGTTGACGGCTATGCTTTCCCGGGCCGCCGAAAAGGTCGGGCTTGTGTGGAACCCTCCACCACGTCCCGAACCTTCTAGGTTGGATGATTGGTTCCTGGGGGGGGGTCGCGCTGGTTCTCAGCGTCCCGCCCCAGTGCCATTCTTCCCGGAGGTGCATGAGGAGCTTTCCAGGTCGTGGACGACACCCTTCAGTGCCAGAAACAGACCTGGAGGCTCCTCCCTCCTCACTACCCTTGACGGTGGACAGGCCAAGGGTTACGAGAGGATCCCGCCAGTCGAACGCGCCGTCGCGATGCAGCTGCGTCCGGCGACCGCCTCCGAGTAGCGTGGTGATCCTCGTCTCCCGTCCAAAGCCTGTAGGTTTTCGTCCAGTCTAACTGCGAAGGCCTACAGGTCCTGCGGACAGGCCGCGTCTGCCTTGCATGCCATGGCGTTGCTTCAGGTGCACCAAGCCCAAGCACTCCTGGACATGCACGAGGGTAGGTCTGACCCAGAGCTCCTCCGGGAACTCCGGGCGGCGACGGACCTCGCCCTCCGGGCGACGAAAGTTACCGCCCGTTCCGTGGGTCAGGCGATGTCCACCTTAGTGGTCCAGGAACGGCATCTCTGGCTCAACCTGGCCGACATGAGGGAGACTGACAAGAACCGGTTCCTGGACTCCCCCATTTCGTCGGCCGGGTTGTTCGGCGACGCGGTCGAGAATTTCGCCCAGCAATTCTCGGCCGCCCAGAAGCAGACGGAGGCCATCAAACACATCCTGCACCGGCGGCCCGCTGCTGCCTCCACCCAGCCGCCGGCTGCAGCACCTCCGTCTGCCCGTCGCCGAGGACGTCCTCCTGCGGCCGCCCCCGCTCCCGCCCCAGCCCAGCAGCAGCCTTCTACCGGCCGTGGGCGTGGAGCCGGTCGCGGGAAGAACGTCCAGCCCGCTCAGGCCGCTGCCAAGCCAGGTGGCAAGCGCCGTCGGAAGAGACCCTGAGACGGGCCGCCCAGAGATGGAGGGAACTGCTCTTCAGGAGATGGCTGCAGCACCACTCCTTCCCCCGGTGGAGGGCCGGGGGAACCCCATTTTTCTTTCTGTTCCGCCACTGGCCCCAGTGCCAGTGGCACCCAAATTTTCAATAAAAGAGCAGTTTCTAACATCTCTGGGTGCCAAGAGAGCGCGTCTGGCGGTATGCGACGCTACCATGCCTCGTACCCCTCAGACACCTCTCTCCTCGCCAATAGGGGGCGTCGGTTGTGCGGACGCACACAAAGTGCCTCCCCACGCTCGCCCGTCCCCTCAGCGGATGCAGGTCGTGTGTCAGACCCAGACCCCTGCACGGACCACTCCCATGTCGTCCTGGGGCCCCTGCGTTCCGCTGCGCTGCCCCGCTCCGGGTACGTCCGTGGTGCCGATGATCCCGCTTGCTCGGTCTCTGGGGGCCTGGCTAGCGCTCCCCAGCCCGTCTCGCTGGATCATCCGCACCATCAGACTCGGCTATGCGATTTAGTTCACCCGGCGTCCCCCGAAGTTCAGGGGTGTCCACTTCACTTCTATACCGAAGGAGGGCGCCCCCGTGCTTCAGGCGGAGATCGCTGTCCTATTGGCGAAGGACGCGATAGAGCCGGTCCCTCCAGCCGATATGAAGTCCGGGTTTTACAGCCCGTACTTCATTGTACCCAAGAAAGGTGGCGGGTTACGACCGATCCTGGATCTGCGTTACTTGAACCGCTCCCTTCACAGGATGCCGTTCCGAATGTTAACCCAGAAACACATCTTCAGGTGCATCCGTCCCCAGGATTGGTTTGCAGCGATCGACCTGAAGGACGCGTACTTTCATGTCTCGATTCTCCCTCGACACAGACCGTTTCTACGCTTTGCTTTCGACGGACGGGCATACCAGTACAAAGTCCTACCCTTCGGGTTGTCCCTGTCGCCCGTGTCTTCACGAAAGTCGCGGAGGCGGCCATTGCTCCCATGAGAGAGCGTGGTTTTCGCATCCTCAACTATCTCGACGACTGGCTGATTCTTGCCCAGTCGCGGGAGCAGTTGTGCGAACACAGGGACATGGTGCTCCGGCACCTCAGCCAGTTGGGTCTTCGGGTCAACTGGGAGAAGAGCAAACTCTGTCCCGTACAGAGGATCTCTTTTCTCGGGATGGAGATCGACTCGGTCGCCATGACTGCGCGCCTCACAGAGGAGCGCGTCCAGTCGGTGCTGAGCTGCTTGAGTACGCTCAAACGCAGTACAGCGGTTCCACTGAAACATTTTCAGAGGCTCCTGGGGCATATGGCAGCGGCAGCCACAGTAACGCCGCTAGGGCTGCTCCATATGAGACCGCTTCAGCACTGGCTACACGACCGGGTCCCGAGATGGGCGTGGCACAGCGGGTCCCTCCGTGTCCAAGTGACGCCGAGATGCCGCCAAACCCTCACCCCGTGGTCGGACCCTTCATTTCTACGGGCAGGAGTGCCTCTAGAACAAGTGTCCAGGCATCATGTTGTCTCCACGGATGCCTCACCCACGGGTTGGGGTGCCACGTACAACGGGCTTGCAGTATCGGGTCTGTGGACGGGGCCCCAACTGCAATGGCATATCAATTGCCTAGAGTTGCTGGCAGTTCGTCTTGCTCTCAGCCACCTCAAAGGGTCGCTCAAAGACAAGCACGTTCTGGTCCGGACGGACAGCACGACGGCCGTTGCGTACATCAACAAACAAGGTGGTCTACGCTCCCGCCGTTTGTCCCAACTCGCCCGCCATCTCCTCCTGTGGAGTCAGAAGCATCTGAGGTCCCTTCGTGCTATTCACATTCCGGGCCTGCTCAACCGTGCGGCCGACGAGCTGTCGCGGTTGCCAGTGCTTCCCGGAGAGTGGCGACTCCACCCCCAGGTGGTCCAGCTGATTTGGAGTCGCTTTGGGGCCGCACAGATCGATCTGTTTGCCGCCCACGACACGACCCACTGCCAGTTGTTTTATTCCCTGTCCGAGGGGACCCTCGGCACGGATGCACTGGCACACAGCTGGCCCCGGGCTCTGCGCAAATATGCGTTTCCCCCAGTGAGCCTTCTTGCACAGACTCTGTGCAAGGTCAGGGAGGACGAGGAGCAACTCCTCTTGGTAGCTCCGTACTAGCCCAACAGGACGTGGTTCCCGGAACTAGTACTCCTCGCGACAGCACCTCCTTGGCCCATTCCTCTGAGGCAGGACCTTCTGTCTCAGAGACGGGGCACCCTATGGCACCCGCGTCCAGACCTCTGGAAACTCCATGTCTGGTCCCTGGACGGGACGCGGAGGTTCTAGGTGACCTACCGCAAGCGGTAGTCGACACCATCGCTTCCGCCAGAGCCCCCTCTACGAGACGGCTATATGCGTTTAAGTGGAACCTGTTCGTCGACTGGTGCTCTTCTCGCCGAGAAGACCCCCGGAAATGTTCGATCGGATCTGTGCTATCTTTTCTTCAAGACGGGTTGGAGAGAAGGCTGTCTCCCTCCACCCTCAAGGTATATGTGGCCGCCATCGCCGCAAGCCATGACCTCATTAATGGTGAGTCCTTAGGCAAGCATGATCTGATCGTCAGGTTCCTAAGGGGAGCGAGGAGACTAAATCCTCCTCGCCCTTCTTCTATACCCTCTTGGGACTTGACTCTGGTGCTGACCGCACTTCAGAGGGCGCCCTTCGAGCCTTTGCAGTCAGTAGAGCTTAAGATCTTGTCTCTAAAGACAATACTCCTGATTGCATTGGCCTCAGTTAAGAGGGTAGGGGACCTGCAGGCATTTTCGGTCGACGAATCGTGCCTGGAATTCGGGCCGGGTGATTCTCAGGTGATCCTGGACCCCGGCCTTGTGCCCAAGGTTCCCACTACTCCCTTCCGGGACCAAGTGGTGAGCCTGCAAGCGCTGCCTTCGGAGGAGGCAGACCCAGCCCTAGCTTTGCTCTGTCCCGTCCGTGCTCTCCGGACTTATGTAGACAGAACGCAAAGCTTCAGGACCTCAGAGCAGCTCTTCGTCTGTTACGGAGGACAGCAGAAGGGAAAGGCTGTCTCCAAGCAGAGGATGGCCCACTGGATAGTGGATGCCATCGTCTTGGCGTATGAATCCCAAGACGTGCCCTGCCCGCTTGGGGTTAGAGCGCACTCCACCAGGGATGTAGCTTCTTCCTGGGCGCTGGCTCGTGGCGCCTCGCTGACAGACATTTGTAGAGCTGCGGGCTGGGCGACACCCAACACGTTCGCTAGATTTTATAGCCTGCGTGTAGAGCCGGTGGCTTCTCGTGTGCTCGCTTCCCATAGTCAGCTTCACTGAAGTGCCCGTTCTAGTGTCGGCTTGCTGCGCCATTCCCTTTCCCTGGAACGGATACGTGCGCTTTTTTTCTCCAGTCGAGTTCCCCAGGATTGGCGAACCCTGTTGAGTCCTCCGCACCCCTCGGCAGTCGGATGTTGCGGAGCATCCGACGCCAGGTCTGGCACTCGTATGCATTGGTGGAACTTGTGTCAGGCTGGGTTCCGTATGTTGTGACCCCCACGGCGGTCCCATACGTGTATCTTCCACGGTACAGCTCCCTACGGCGAGCTCGTGTCTTTCCCTTGGCAGAGTTCTCTGCCGTCTCAGTACGGTGTCGTCCCCCTAATTGCCGGGGCCTCCCCTGAGACTCTGTATGTTGTGCTGCCCACGGCCAGCCCATACGTGTTCTCCACATGGTAACTCCCTCCGGGCATGATGTGGCTCCCGCAGCGTCCTTCGGGCACGCTTTCCCAGCGTTATCCAATCAAGTCTGCTGAATGGGTCTTGCGGAACAGCAGTATGACTCTTCTAGCGTGAATCTTCCCGCCCGCTTCAGAACTCTCTCGCTGGGCGCTGGAAGTGGTAGTAACTGTGGCGTTTTCCATAGGGATCCCAATTCGTCGGTTATTACCGATGTACGTCGTAGTGACCGACTGAAAGGGAACGCCTCGGTTACGTATGGTAACCCTCGTTCCCTGAAGGAGGGAACGGAGACGTACGTCCCGTCGCCACAGTTCCTTCCATCACTGCTTGGCCGGTCTCTGTTCGGCTCCTCAGTGAAAAACGTCAGTGCGGTGCTCTCGCTTCCTGTTTATACCCGCGGCGCGGGGCGGAGCGCGAGATGCAAATCTCGCACGCCAATTGTTCATTGGCCTGTTCTTAAGTTCTCGAAGCTGATAGGGGCTCTCTGAAGTGATCCCAATTCGTCGGTTATTACCGACGTACGTCTCCGTTCCCTCCTTCAGGGAACGAGGGTTACCATACGTAACCGAGACGTTTCCCTTAATAGTGATTATTAATGTGAATTAATAAAATTTGTATGATTAATGTGGGGCGACTGCATCTATTATTTATATAGGCTACAAACAACAAGCTGTGAACTGTTTTATACTTCACTAAATCAAGACATGCCTAAATGTCAAGTCAAGTCAACCTTATTTATATAGCCCTTTTACCAATGCAGATTGTTCCAAAGCAGCTTTACAGTGTTAAACAGGAAAATAATGCAACATAATTTTATTCAGCCGTATAGCCATTCTGGAGAAAACGGTGATGTCATCAGCTCATTTCAATTATCATACAGTGACAGTGTGGGCTTTAGATCAAATATTAGATCAGTAATTTAGTTTATATGGTTAATTTAGTATAATAATTAGATTTATTTGGATATTTAGTTGAAAAATTTAGAACAATTTAGTGTCCCCAACTGAGCAAGCCAAGCCAGAGGCAACAGTGGCAAGGAAACCAAAACCCCATCAGGTGACCTAATGGAGAAAAATAAACCTTGGTAGAAAGCAGGCTCAGTCGGGGTGCCAGTTCTCCTCTGGCCAATTAACAAACAGCGTAGGATTATTATTCTGACAACTTTACAGGTCAGAGGTCATAATAGATCGGAATATTCGAAGGATCGGAGGCAACACGCCAGAGACGGGTTTATTGAGGATGATAAATGTCTGTATTTACCATATTCATACTTTGAATATACCTCTTCATGATTAGTTAATTGTGGCACCTGTAATTGTACTCTCATTTACTTGATGTCAATTAACTGTGCAGTCCATATTTGTACAGACATCTCCTGTATCTCTTCTTCATTGTCAGGTATATCAATCATCCACCCATTCTCAAGGAGGTATGTGTCTCAAATTCTTGTATTCTATAATTTCCCCTGAAATGTTATGTTTAAAAAGCGTGTGCGCTGCTCTCACCATACCTAAAATATTGACATTCTCGGTCTAGCCACAAATGAAATGAATGTGCATCCTCTTTTTACAGCTCTTCTTGTGGCATTATCTCTGCTTTCTGTCTGGAGTGGGGGCCTTATGTTTACAGAAGAAGCTCAAGATGTTCCCGTGCCTTGCCTAAGGCTGTTGATTTAAATCCAAAATACCATTCTTCAGATACTTCTGCCATTATATCATACAGCTAGTCTGTGTCGTGCATCTGTTCAAGCAGGCTGGTGGAATAGTGTATACCACCACGCAAAGCTTACATAAAGGATCCTTCAAATGCACAACCAGTCAACAACGACACATGAGCGCAGCTGTGTGAGAGAGAAGACCAGGTTCATTCACTTACTGTAAATGTAAACTTACTGCAGCATCACTCAGTGAATTTGTTGAGTTGCAAAGGATTTGCTGGGTATACAGTCATCTTAAAACCGTTTAGTCACCCTCATGTTGTTCCAAACCCGACTCATTAGGTGCTCTTTCAGTGAGATGTTTAGGAGAATGTTCAAGCTGCAAACTGACAAAATGCAAGGTAAAAGCATCATAAAAGGAATTCATATGATTCATAAGCAAGTCTTCAGAAGCCTTCACGTGAGGAAAATGCAATTCCACTGAAGAAAATAAGTTGAATGGGTTTGGAGCGACGTGAGTAGATGATGATGTAGTTTTCATCAAAGTTATTTGACCTTTCAGTTCAGCAAAAGTACAAAAGTTTAGTGAAAGCTTAATGTTCAAAGATTTGACCTGCTAACCCAAAGGTTGTAGGTTCAAAGCCTGCAAGGTGTGATGCATGAACCAAGAGCTACGCCACTGTCCTTGAGCAAAATGCTTAACCCTTTTTTTTTCTCTCCAGGGACTGTTTCTGTTCTAAGCATGCTGGTGGTTCCTTTAGTTAAGAAGGTGTCTTCTCAATGACAAATTGCATTTTAAGTACATTAGGTTCCTAAGTCAAGCCGGCTGGAAATCTCCTCAGATGTGAGGATGAGCTGTTACAGTTCAGTCCCTCCAGCACATCCACCATGGTATGTATCAGCTACTGTACATGTTGAAACGTTGCTCTGTTTGCTCAAAGCGTGCTCTGGAATGATTGTC
Organism: Romanogobio albipinnatus; assembly: GCA_023566225.1. Lineage (NCBI taxonomy): Eukaryota > Metazoa > Chordata > Actinopteri > Cypriniformes > Gobionidae > Romanogobio > Romanogobio albipinnatus. The sequence goes on along the minus strand of CM042247.1, from coordinate 36,160,146 downwards.
CACTGAACAGGTTATGAATGTTATGCTCATTTTCATCACCATCTTAGAATCTTTTCATAGAGTCTTTCACGGCCAATCGAGATGCAGTTGTTTTCCACAATATTCAGGATCTATGAGAAAAGACACTGCATTTACTCAAATATTAAAGTCCATACAGTCACAAATATTCAAACTCTTTTTTGCAATATTTTGGTTATTGTCAGATAACGGCTTATTTATGGATGTCTCTGCATGTTTGCAAGTTGATATTGTAGAAAGTATTACATCTTAAACATTGTTAATACTTATAATTATGGTATTCATCAAATAAAACCGGTTAACATAAAAACGTATTTTGTGTTGCATTTCCAGAATGCGTTTATGTATAATGTAGTAGTGTTTAGATCTAGAGGTTTTCATCTTTGCATAATATATCCATTACTATGCACCGCAGGGCCCTTTCTGCACCCGTCTGCTTTCAGTGCACATGCTGGTATTGTTCAATCTTTGATGGGTTAATGAGACCATGACCTCCTTTTGTTAGTATTCAGCTTGAATCGAAAAAATTTGAACATTACAGTCTCACTCCCAAAATATTGTATGTTATAAAACCGTGAAAATGCTCACGTTTGACATAAATTCTGTTCTGTATATCCACAGGGATAATAAGACGAATCTGTCCCCTCTGCTTTTGCCCAGAGTACTTTGACCATGTGACAGTGGTCCCGAGTGAATTCCCTTTGACTTCTTATCTTCCATATGGCTTTCCCCTCCTCTATGTGCTCACATTAATCTGGGATCGGTTTGATCGAAGGGGGTGGTCGCCTTGTTTCTGACACAATGACAACAGTCTAAACACTTCATTGTGACTAAAAAGAGGAGAGATTTCTTCCAAGAGAAGACTTTGATGACAAAATCAAACTGTCACTTCAGTAAAGGGTGGTAAGTAACATGCATTGTATTATTTTTGTTATAGAGCAAGTGATAGGGGATTGACTAAGGAGGTGTTGATGTTTAAACAGCCATATCATTTGGCACAGTAGGTTTTTCTTTGTGAGACTGTAGAAACTGACAAATGTTGTAGACAAATGTAAAACAGAGTATGGTGAATGTTTTATTGGGAATTTAACAGTTTATCAAGACAACTTTTTATCAAGTTGATGTTCAGTGTCTAGTGACAATTTTTGTTCCTTATTGTTAGAACCAAATAGAGTGCTTGATACTCTTGCGTTTCTGTTTATGCAGAATTTTTTTGAAAACACTTTATATGGTTATGTGCTAACATTAATTAACATATTATCCTGAATTAACAATGAAAAAGTAATTATTTACATCACTGTTAATCTTAGTTAATGTTCCTTTGTAAATATACTTTGTGTAGTTTCTTACACAAAACTGAATGATTCTTTCCCATATAAGTGATTCAGTTCTTGAGTTTGAGTCCAGTTGTGACAGGTAGTTGAATAACAACTTAATTTCAATCTGTTCCTAAAAACAACAATATATACCTCAGATAAGCCATTCATTATTTTCATGTTATGGCCGAAAAACAATAAATAGATTATATTTAAATTCTATACTATTTTGTCTGAAAAACAACTAAAATCAGTAATTTTCACATCTTAAAATTGTATTTATCAATCTATAAAAGAAACATTATAGCATTAAAAAGTTTGGGGTTGGTAAGATTTTTTAAAAGAAGTGTTTTATGCTCACTAAGGCTGCATTTATTTGGTAAAAATACAGTAAAAAAAAAAACAATAATAGTGTGAAATAATATTGTGTTTGAAAATAATTGTTTTCTGTTTTAAAATGAAAGCTGAATTTTCATTACAGTGTTGGAGCAATGCATTACAAGTAACGTGAGTTGTGTAATCAGATTTTGAAGTAATGAGTAAAGTAACGCATTACTTTTAAATTTAAAAGAAAATATATATTTTTTAAAATAAGTAATGCAAGTTACTTTGTTTTCACATTTATTGACTGATCCTTCTCCTGTCCCCATTTTGAGAAAAATCGTGAGTGAGTTGCAGAAACGTTGTGAGTGCCGTTGTGTGTAATGCACTTAAGCCGCGTTTCCCCCTCAGGAACTTTGCCCAAGAACTAGAGACTTTGGGGTGGTATTCAGTGTGTTTCGACCGCAGGGACCAGGTCTAAATGAAGTTCAGGGGGGAAATATCCCACTCAGAAAGTCCCTGCTCACGAGATAGTACTTTTTCAAAGTTCAGGAACTTTCAGGGGTGGTTCAGTTCACGCAGCATTTTGATTGGTTGACTCCACACAGCTTTTCATTGTATCCATTATTTTTAACCATTCACCATTGTTGTGGTGCGTGCAGTAAGTTTGCTATTCGGATTAACAATGGAGTTTAAAAAATACGACCGATAGTTCAGGCTTTATTTAGTTTATATGTGGAGGACGAAATCCAGTGGGAACTGGACCAGACTGGACCTACGCCACCAGACAATTTGCCTAATCTTCCCAGTACTTTAGATCGCGATGGAAACACAGTCAGCAACAGGTCTGGGGGAAAAGTTGTTCTGGGTAATTTCGGTGGAAACACGGCTAAAGTAACTTTTTCTATGGAGTAACGCAATTTTGTAATACATTACTTTTAAAACGAACTTTCCCCATAACTTTACTCCAGTCTTCAGTGTCACACGATTCTTAAGAAATCATTCTAACTCTAAAGGACCATTCCTTATTGCCAATTTTGAGAACAGATGCTGCATAATATTATTTAACTTGTTTCTGTGCATTCAGAGAGACTTAAAGATAATAAGTGCAAAAGGAAGTGCCAAGAAATTGATCGTGCCTGCACGTACTGTATGTGTGCTCTACAAGATAAAAACGTGAAATGCACTGAGATGGTCTCAGGTGGAGAAGTTGCTTCTGTCATTTATAAAACATATAACTGCAAATTCAGTGACCATGTTCACCTTCCCATGCTCCAGTTATTTAATCACACAGAACTTGCCTCATAATGATTTGCCACCTTATTGCAAATCACATGCACAAGAGTACCTTTTGTTTCTTTTTATTCTCAGCTAACGTCTTGTTTTATGTGGGTTTGGTTTCAAACTGTTCGCTCATTTAGAGTGGTGAGTCACGCCGCTGCTTTGATACACATGAGAGAGAGGCAGCTGTCTTGTTCAGTTGGTGTGGATTGAACAATAGGACGGACAGGTGCTGGTACAACTGCGCTCCTGGCACTCATTGCCTGGCAGCTCCGCCTCAGTTTCGCACACGTTGCTTCTCAATGCCTCCCCCGCCAGTCCTTTCTATGGCCTCTCAGACGGCCTGGCAGAATCAGCAAGTCTAGCTGTGCATTCATGCACCGTGTACTGCTGTTTTGTTGGCCTGGAAGATTACTTTTAAAACATTTTTTGTATTGGGATGTTTATATTGGGAAACACTCACAGTGCAGGAAAAGTTCACCCGAAAATATTTGTTTTTATTATTTACTCATCCTCATGTTGTTCCAAGAAATGTTAAAGAATGTACATGTTTTTGCAACACATTCTCACACACAGATCGTCACATATTGATGCTTACTCAGGATCCTTCAGCGTCACTTTTTAAAGGGGTCATTGAATGCAAAATTCACTTTTATATGGTGTTTGCATATAAATGTGTCTCTGCAGTGTGTGGACACTACAATGATAAAATCCCTTCACTCCTTTTTTTTTTTACCTCAAAAAGCCTAAACACTCTCAATAATCAAGCCATTGTATTGCTCATATTGCATCATATTGCTCATGCTCCGCCCATACTTGAGAATCATACTTGAAAATGGGCATCCGATGACCCCTTTAGCATAATTTTTCGACGCGCAGGGAACTCATCATACACAGACGCGTTGGGCATGGCAATGTTATCGTCATGATGAAATTATATATTAGTTTATGATTTTGTCATTATGACATGTTGGAGTGTTGTTCTCAACTTAATTAGTCAGCATAATTTTATTTACATTTATGGGGTGGTGGAGGGATGCTAAAAAACTGTCATCTCAGCGATTAAAACATTAAGATCAACTCTGTTCTTTACATTAAGATATCGCATGACTTTCTGAAGACTTGGAATGCAACATAAGTTCATACTTTTATAGTTTTTTTGCAATAAATACCTGTGAATGTGCTTTTATTTGTCTGTTAACGTTAGGTGTTTTATATTGTTGAGAAATGGGTAGGTTTAGGGTAGGAGTGGAGTTAGTTTCTCCAAAATATAAAAGTAGCCTATAAATATTTATAAAATAATGTCTACTTTTACAAATGCAAAAATTAAATGTGTCTTGATCTGACACATTGGGCAAACAACTGAAATCAATGGGGTACCCTGTGTGTCAAAAAATGACACTAAAGGGGTACCCTGTCCGTTAAAAGTGACGCCGAGGGGTCCTGACCAAGGGTCAATATGTGACGCTTTTCCGTATTCCGTAAATTGTTTTGCATAAATAAAAAAGGTGAATATTTTGTTGATCAACATAACCCACCTAGTTTTACTACCAAAAATGTGAGAGAGAAAAATATGATGTATTACAACAAAACTCTCTTGTGCATATATTTAATTAAAAGTAAGTTGCAATTTAGTGATGGAGTCAACTCACTAACAAGTTTGAGCTTTTTTTGTCAATCTTAATGTCATTTGGTCATGAAACAGCCATATCATGGACATAAATACATTTTCCTTTTGTGTTCTAAATAATAAATACTTTACAGGTTTGAAGCAAAAATAAATTATTTTAATTTTTTTGTGAACTATTCTTATTTCAAACTAGATGCAAAGTGGTGTGCTTTTGAGTAATGTTTGAATATAATTTTAGATTATAAATAGCTGGTATGAATACCCCAATATATGTGCCCTCTTTTTGCAAAACAGGCGATTACCATTAGCAGTATATACAAAGCCTTGAAAATCACCTTTTCACCTTGAACTTCTGACAACATTTTTTTTCTCAATGTCCACATGAGGTGGAAACAGTGACCTTTGGTTTCATGTTTATATGTCATTACCGTTATCAGGGTTTTTAGTGGCGTTAAACAAAACAGAGTGCTGCTCGCTCAATGTTTCCTGATACACCTGAAAGGAATGTATTGATAAATTGATTGTAGAGTCACAGTTTACTGCACATACTGTAGCCTGGCACAGAAACAGAAGAATTTGTAAGTAATTAGCATTGAAAATGAAATCTACAACCTAGATGTAATTTTCAGAGATATTCTCTTGACTCATGCAGACTCATTCAGATGTCTTTACCTGGGCATCACTGGATTGTTAAATGTGACTCAGCTGATCAACAGCCAACCACTTCATACTTTAATGAAGATTCATTGTGGGCAGATAAGCGTGCTACAAGTGTGCACAGCTGTGATCTGCGTGTGCCTGGGTCCCTGTTGAAACAAGCTTGGCCTTTGTGAACTCAGTAGAAGCTGATGCTGAAATTATCGACTGCTTGTCTAATCAGACACCTCTTATGAAATGATATACACCTCTTATGTTGCTACTGTTATTGAGTCATTAAGAATGAGAGATCTGGCTCTAGATGTGCATGTGTTGCCAAACATATCTCAGTTGCTAACGTGATTGTCTTGAATTTCCTGTCCAGGCTGATGTCTGTGTTTATAGTATGGATGGAACGCATTGTTTTCAATGGTAAGATAACGTCTCGGTTACGTATGTAACCCTCGTTCCCTGAAGGAGGGAACGGAGACGTACGTCGGAACTGACAGACGAATTGGGATCTATTTTCAGAGACCAATCTACTTCGAGTGTATAGAAACGAGCCAATAAACATTGGCATGCGGTTCACGCACCGCCCCGCAGCGCGGGTATAAAACACGGAAGTGAACAACGCATACCGCTTTTACAACTGAGGAGCCGAGATGTGACTCGGGCCTGCAGCTGAAGCAAAGCACCTGGCGACGGGACGTACATCTCCGTTCCTTCCTTTAGGGAATGAGGGTTACATACGTAACCGAGACATTCCCTTTCAGTCGGTCACGTTCGACGTACGTCAGAACTGACCGACGAATTGGGATCCCTACAAAAACGCTTCCAGCGCCCTGCTTAAGCTCACTGGGTGCTCCCAGATGGAGCAGCAGACAGGGCTTAAGGCAGGGAGGTCCGACACTGCTGTTTCTGCAAGACCCACTCAGCGTGACTATTGGAAACCGACACAGGAACGGGTACTTCGCGCCTACCGGCTGTTGGAGGCGAGTACACGGGAAGAAACCGGTTCCACACGGAGGCTATAAAATCTAGCGAACGTGTTAGGTGTCGCCCAGCCCACAGCTCTACAGATGTCTGTCAGCGAGGCGCCTTGAGCCAGCGCCCAGGAGGAAGCAACACTTCTTGTGGAGTGCGCTCGCAACCCGAACGGGCAAGGCACGTCTTGCGATTGGTACGCTAAGACGATAGCATCCACTATCCAGTGGGCTAACCTCTGCTTGGAGACAGCCTTTCCCTTCTGCTGGCCTCCGTAACAGACGAAGAGCTGCTCTGAGGTTCTAAAGCTTTGTGTCTGGTCAACATAAGCCCGAAGAGCGCGGACGGGATATAAAGCCAGGGCTAGGTCTGCCTCCTCCGGGGGCAGCGCTTGCAGGTTCACCACCTGGCCCCGAAAGGGAGTGGTAGAAACCTTGGGCACGTATCCAGGCCGGGGTCTCAAGACGACATGAGAGTTACCGGGCCCGAATTCTAGGCACGATTCATTGACCGAAAATGCATGCAGGTCCCCCACCCTCTTTATTGAGGCCAATGCAGTCAGGAGTACCGTCTTCATAGACAGGATTGTTAACTCAACGGACTGAAAAGGCTCAAAGGAGGGCCCTGAAGTGCTCTGAGCACCAGGGCTAAGTCCCAAGAGGGTAGCGAGATAGAACGAGGATGATTTAGTCTCCTCGCACCTCTGAGGAACCTGACGATTAAGTCGTGCTTCCCTAAGGATTTACCTTCAACTACATCGTGATATGCCGCTATTGCTGCGACGTACACTTTCAGGGTGGAGGGAGACAGCCTTCGCTCCAACCCATCTTGGAGGAAAGAAAGCACAACATTAATGAAACACTTCCGGGGTCATCGCGGCGAGAAGAACACCATCAACGAACAGGTTCCACTTGACTCATAGAGGCGCCTCGTAGAGGGGGCTCTAGCCGAAGTGATGGTGTGTACCACTACTTGTGGTAGACCACCTAGAACCTAGCGACCGCGCACCAGAGCGTGAATGACGCGCTGAGTTGCCGTGGCAACCCCGCTGTCAGCCGCGCCAGACGGCACACAGCGCGCTGAACACACAATCCATTACGAGAAAGGCTTGAGACGAACAACGCACCGACGTGACCACGTTCTCCTGAGAGAACACGGATCACCCACGAACGCATCACATGTTTATATGCGAGAGAGATCGTGGCCGTCAAATGAGGACAGGAAACAACCGCATCCAGAAACACACGGTTTGAGTGACATCTTGAAAAAGATGCAGGGTCAAACTGTATGCTCTTTTAGGAATGGAAAATTGCTCTTTTAAAGTGCTGAAGCACTCAGGGAGATGGCTCCCCGCGGTCCGATAGTGCAAGCCCGCGGGTGAGCACTCAAAGGAAAACGCCCAGCGAACCAACACAGGAACTCTTTTTGCAGCCACTCGCTGACTCGCACCGTCACCCCAACACCAGGAAGAGCACTTCTCCAGACCCGTTCTCTTGAACACTCTCGGCAGAAACAGTCTTGCGCAGGTAAGCAGCAAAACTATCGGCTCCGAAGTTGAAAGCGGTATGCCTTGTTCACTTCCGTGTTTTATACCCGCGCTGCGGGGCGGTGCGTGAACCGCATGCCAATGTTTATTGGCTCGTTTCTATACACTCGAAGTAGATTGGTCTCTGAAAATAGATCCCAATTCGTTGGTCAGTTCTGACGTACGTCGAACGTGAAAAAAAAAAAAAAAAAGGGAAACTGAAAGGGAACCTTGTTTTTCCAAGAAGCATTAGACAATTACAGAAGTCAGATTTCAGATATCAGTTGAAACCAAGGACTGTAGTACCTAGAGCAGGGGTGCCCAAATGTGTTCCTCGAGACTTTCCTGGAAAGTTCAGTTTCAACCTTGATCAAACACAAGTGAGCCACCAAATTAAGATCTTCAGGAGTGCTTTATAATTACAGACATGTGTGCTGGAGCAGGGCAGGATTTGAACTCTTCAGCTAGGTAGATCTCCAGGAACAGGATTGGGCACCCCTGACCAAGAGGAAGCTTTCCAGTTTGGTTTAACAGAACATTTTTAGTCAAAGTTCCTGAGCTGTGATGTCAAATGTAGCAGATAAGGAAAAAAAGTTAACACCTTTCATAGCCCTCCAAAAAGAATCCAGAACTGTTAAAACATTGACTATAACAAAAATTAGTAAGATATACTTTATGTTGTGTTGACAAATTTGCCTGGAACACAGGCCTTAAGTGTGCTAAGCTATCTGCCTTTGATTGTCATAAACAGTGTTGGGGAAAATTACTTTTAAAAGTAATGCTTTATAACAGGGTGCCCAATCCTGTTCCTGGAGGGCTACCTTCCCACAAAGTTCACCACCAAACCTGATCAAACACAACTGAACCAGCTAATTAAGATCTTCAGGAGCACTTGTTAATTATAGACAGGTCTGTTGGATCAGAGTTAGATCTGAACTAATTGCAGCATATAGAAAGTAATGTGTCACGTTACTATATATATATATATTGCAAGAATGGAAAGGCTTGCTATGCCAGAATGTCTGGTTGAGGAAAAATGATTATCTGAGAAAATAAAAGAAATTAGCATCTGAACTCACTCATACAGTTATCACTCCCATCCGAGACGACGTCACACTGAGTGAATCATTTGAGAATGGCTTTAATTTGCATGCTTTTCCTTTCACCTGAATCTTCCCCCATTCTTCCTCTAGAATTCACCCAAAATCTATATGGTTTAATGTAAATTCTCACTATACAGTATTATACATGTTTGATAACGTTTGAAATGTCTCAGTTGCACTGGTACAAAGATCTCATCCCCACAGAAGTAAACAAGAAGATAATAAAAGTTAAGAGTTTAGAGAAATTTTGCCTTATTACGGTGGGTGTGGCTTCGAACAAATGGCCCACCTCTTACTGTCAATACAGGTCATATGGGATAGTGATTAAATGTAAATTCCCATTGTTAACACGTTTCCATTTGAAAGAGATTCCTGTCTGGTCTGAATACTTAAAGCGATGTTTCAGAAAGGGAACTTGGTAACGCTTTAGATTACGACCCGGAAAGTAGCCTACTGCGTAAGTAAAGAGAATTTACAACATAACTTTCTGTAATTATAGTGTAACTATAAAGTAAGTACGTGTAGGTATAAGGGAACAATATGTAATACTGTGGGAATAAAGGGGTAACTATCAGGAAAATGAACACATTATTTTTACTGTAAGTTTTTTTTAATTAAGGGGTAATTATCTGTGTAGTTACAGGGTAAGTATGAATCTGCGGGCTGTAAATTAAATTGGTTCTTGTTCCCCTCTTGTTTTGTGTAGTTACAGGGTAAGTATGAATCTGCGGGCTGTAAATTAAAGTGGTGTTTGTTCCCTTATTGTTTCGTGTAGTTACAGGGTTAGTACAATAAACAAAACATAGCCTACAAAATCTGATGTCACTCGGAAATATTTATTTGACAAACAACTAAATCCAAAACAGATCTGACACTTATTAATTTTTTTAAAATAAACTTTTCATTTCAAATAATAACATCCGGACAGAAAGAGGTTTTGTCCCTTTTTTGCTTCTCTTGCTTGTCTTCCTCTTCATGTTCCTCTTCTTCTTTATCATTATTTCCATTGATGGATCTTAAGAGGAATCCCAGGTCTTTTGATATTTTGTATTATTATTTATTAAAACAAAAAGTACACCAAGAAATGCTCTCATAATTTACTAATCTTTTTGCATCCGATCAGCCGTTACCAGGTTGTGCATGAGTAAAGAAGCTTCAAGCTTTCATGGCGTTCTCACGCAAGTTTAATCTGAAACACACACGAGAACTGGTGTCTCTGTAGTCTTGTTTGTTTCTCATTGCTATTAACATATATTATGTTATTGTTTGTATACTTTTGTGAGCCTTACAAAAATAAAAACCGACAGCATCCAACATCCGCATGACCAGTTTCTCGGCGCACTCACGTCAAGCGTGTACTCAACCCTCTCATTCACGCAGATGACTGCTGATTGGAAGCGATAGTCTACCGTTTAAAAAATGTAAAATATTGTTATTTTTCTTACAAACACTTATCGTTTCACGTCAGAAGACATTGATTCATCCATCGGGATCATATGGATTACTGTAGTTATTGCTGTATGTGCTGTTTGATACTCGAAATCTTAGGAACCCAAATGAGTTTTCATTAGCAGAGATTATTTATTTTTCTGTGTTCGTATGAAGAAATAAAGTCGTATGTACGTCTCGGATGGCATGAGGGTGAAAGACGAGTAAACGGTGAGGACATTTTTGCGTGCACTGTATTTTCAGTGTAGTTACATAATGGGATAGCTAGAGACATGGGATTCCTTCTTAAATTTCATCTGTGGCAAGGACGAAAAAGTAGAGGAACAAGACGAGGATAAAGCCAAGCAAGAGAAACGAATAAGTGTTGTAAATCTGTTTTAAAAAAACTTTTTTTTTTTTTAAATAAAGGTTTCTGAGTGATATCAGATTGTGTACGTGTTTATATTGTACTCACCCTGTAACTACATGAAACAAGATGGGAACAAACACCACTTTAATTTACAGCCCGCAGATTCATACTAACCCTGTAACTACATGGATAATTACCCCTTAATTAAAAAAATATTTTTTTTACAGTTACAGTTACCCCTTTATTCCCTCAATATTACATATTGTTCCCTTATACCTATACTTACTTTATAGTTACACTATAATTACCGAAAATTTAATTTCTTTAATTACGCAGTACTTTCCGGGCCGAGCGTTACCGGGTACTTTACATCGAAACTTTACATCGTTCCTCCCATAACGCTGGGTGTCTCCTACAGATGCTCAGCGTTATGTAATTTTCAGAAAGTCAGGTATCCATATTTTATTCTTTACTTCAGAGTATTTGATGTTAGATATGGATTGTCTTTGAATTGATTATGTAATTGGCATTATATGTTTACCTAACTGTTCATAAATTGTTACATTTTGATCTATTCTGACTTACTCTGGAATTATTCACTATCTCTAGTAGACTATGAACAGGTATAATTTCAACAAAGGGTTAAACAGAATAATTAAATGTGTGATTAACTATTAAATATAAATGACCAAACAACCAATTGGCATTCTAACCTAAATTCGAGATTGTGATAAATGGAGTCAGATAAAGATGAATTGGAATTAAATCCCTTTTGTTCAGCTGAAAAGGCCGAACGCGCAGCGACCTTCACCCGCGATCGTTAGCCTCCGGGCCTTACAATATATATATATATATATATATATATATATTTTTTTTTTTTTTTTTTTTTTTTTCTTCAAATGTAAAGGCACTTTCACACCATATGTGAAATGAATAAGCCTCTGGCTGAAGGAAATGCAAAATCACACCTGTTCATTAGTGGGCACAGCTCAAACCTTTCAGCTGTGCTGCCATTCTGGATCACAGAAGTATAGAGAGGTGCAGGTATGACGTCACTATGTAGGCCAACTGGAAGTTAGCATCACACTGGTTCCCTCGAAAAAAACCCAATATGATTTTTCCATAGTGTAAAAAAGTCCACCCTTCACAAATGGACTCTTCCAAACTCCCCCACCTCTGTTCGTGACTTGGACTGTTCAAGAAAAACTTTCCGCGGAGTTGTAAACAAGCTATCAGTGAGTGAGGCTGCAGAGATGCGATTGTATATAGTTATTAACATTTAAATTAGTCAGAAGTGCCATTGACAGTTCTTGTGGATTGTGTGTGCGTGCAACTGATTGTAAGTATTTCGCGTCATTAGTGATTATTGCTAAGAGACAGGAAAGAGCGCTACCGCGGCATTCCGCGTGAATGTTTACAGTAATAATTCGGTTTGCACATTATGTTGTTGCATAAATACCTTGTATTAAGGCCATATAATCTCACTGTGTTCTTATCAGTAAAGTATTTGATGCTGCACTTATATTGTATAGACTTTAAAGTGTCTCAGGGAACATGTACGAGCATGTTATTCATACAAGTTAGACGCATGCGCTGTAAACACTACGTGCAATAGGCTGGCGGTGCGATAGCATAAACATTTTATTGAGTCTGTAATGCATATATTTGGGTTTATAGCTATTTATTTAATCTGCAATTTAATATGATGCTTAAAACTAATAGTGAAGTGCTTTTTTATAGTTAAGTATTGTTTATAGATCTGTGATTGTGCATTTATGTTTATTCATATTTGTATATTGCTTGTTTACAGAACCACACGCACTCCCATGACAAACCCTAATAAATAATCTTGAAGTACAGACTGGTGTGAGACATAATGTTCTGACCGGACATCCTGTAGCCGTTCAATTACTCCGAACCAGAAATATAGAGGGTGAACAGCAGTTTTTACATGGTCCTTCGAGCCGGATGAGTGGACTGTTGCAGCCATGTCTCACCCAGAAAGAGATCCCCCTGCTGTGCGACCAAGAAGAAGAGTAAACCCTCCAGTTTACTTTGAAGACTACGAGCTCAGTATACCTGGGCCTCGTCAACAGCAACCACGGTCACCTAGCTACCAGGGTGCACATGATGATAAACCACCAAGTACTACAGGTCATTCCAGATCCACTTCACCAGTTAGCCAAGCATCGGAGCGGTCAGAATGGATACTGAATGACCAGTGGGATCGCACTTCTGAAAGACTGAGAGAGGAGAATGCTGCATTGCAACGGCAAGTGAGACAGCTACCAGAGCTTACAACCATGTTAGAGGAGATGAAGAGGGAGAACGCAGCCTTGCAACGACAAGCTAGCCAGCTCCCGGAGATAATCTCTGCAGTCAAAGAGATGCGTCAACAAAATGTTGCACTTTTTCATGAGCTTCAAAGCCTGAAATCTGAGCGGAGAGCTCCACCTGAATCAGTCATTTCCCCGATGCCATCACCACGCTCTCACTCTCCAGCAGCTCACATTCAAACTCCCCAGCCATACCATCCAATACCAGCCCCACGTTCGAGGCCGCCGCCTGCCGCTAAAAGACAGCTGTGCTTAGCTGTGCCAGAAGAAAGCACAGAGCTGATCGATGATCTGAGAAACATGAACATTTCCTCCTCCTCACATGAGAGAGCCTCCTTTCCAACACAGTATTTCGACTCGCCGCAGTTCAGGTATCCAGACTCTAAACCATATGCCCTGTCACATCAGCAGCCTGAGTTTATGGTCACATTACAGGACCAGAGGAAGCCAGTTCACACTGAATACCCTTCAGAGCATCAATTAACCTCATCTATCCATGAGAAACCCTATAGAGGTCCAGCCCCTACCATCCCTTTCCTGACGTCTCCTGACCCTAGGGAGTTTTCAAGGCTGAGAATTGCGTTAGAGAACATCCTGCCTGACGATGCTACGGAACACTTCAAGTTCCAAATCCTCACAGACCATCTGAAATTGGAGGAGGCCCTCCTGGTGGCGGACTCTTATAGCAATTCGAGGTTTCCCTTCACGAACACTATGAGAGCTCTGAATAAAATGTATGGTCAACCTCACCAATTAGCCCTGCAACGAATTGCTGAGTTGATGGATGGACCTAATATACGCAGTGGAGATGTCAAAGCCTTCAGGATGTTTGGGTTGCAGGTGCGCTCGCTTGTCAGTATGTTGCAGCAGCTGGGCCACAAAGGCAGTGTAGAGCTGGAATGTGGATCACATGTGTCTCGACTCCTAAGTAAATTGCCACATGACCTCAGATCTAGTTTTAAACGGTACACCCACCCTCTGCAAGTTGCTATTCCAACACTGCTGGATTTTGCTGATTGGCTGGAATATGAGCTTCAGGTACAGGAAGACAGTAGCCAGTATGCTTGTCACCCAAAGCAGGACTCCTCGACACGCATCAGAGAGGTGAGAAGAGAGCCTAACCAGCCTCGCAGACCAACTACTATTCTCCTTGGGACTGAAAAGGCACCGTCCATGCTGACGTCTTCAGCCATGTCTAAACCAGCTTCATTCCGAACAGAGAAGGTAAAGGCTTTTTGTCCATACTGTGACAACAACAAGCATTATTTGAATAGCTGTGACAACTTCAAGCTTCTTAACAAAGACATGAAGATAGACTGGATAAAGACAAAGAACCGGTGCTGGCGCTGTGGTCGTGGACATCAAGCAGCTAACTGCACACTTAAGACTCTCTGCCCAACCTGCAACAGGAAGCACCTTCTGGTACTGCATGACATCAATGATCAAGTCAAGCCACCTCAGCAGAGTACAGTTCCTTCTAGTGCTGTTTTGTATGTTGACCGTCCAACATCTGGCAGTAAAGTGCTACTCAAAGTGACCAAGGTTCTGATCAGGAATGGTAACAGGGCGATTGAGGCTTATGCAGTGTTGGACGATGGATCAGAGCGGACCATCATTCTCCAGGATGCAGTGGAGAAATTGGGACTTGTGGGGGAGCCCGAGGACCTTGTGCTTCGCACAGTGAGACAAGATACCCAGGTAATTCACCGGGCGGCTGTGACTTTTACTGTGTCCCCAACTGTTAAACCCAGTAAAGCCTACAAGATCCGAAACGCATTCACAGCTAAAGCACTTGGTCTAGCAGAACATACCCACCCAGTCAGTGCCCTGCAAAGGAAGTTCAAACATCTTGCTGGGTTACCACTACAACAGCTGGACAAGGTACATCCTGTACTTCTCATTGGCTCTGACTGCCCCCACCTTATCACATCTATACAGCCAGTTAGACTGGGTCCCCCTGGTGGTCCGGCAGCAGTGAGAACACGTCTGGGATGGACCCTGCAGGGTCCAACTCGAGAATTGGGCAGCCATCTTTCCCCTGAGCAATGCTTCTTCACCTCGCTGCAGCCCATCAATGACCTTTATGCAAATGTGGAGAGACTGTGGCAAATGGATGTTCTGCCCTATCAGAGTGAAAAGGTGATCACCAGGTCACGCCAAGACAAAGAGTCAATCCAGCTTCTGCAAGAGAACACAGTAAGAGTGGATATTGATGGTGTTCAGCGATATGCTACTCCTCTGCTTCGCGTCAAGAACATGCCTCGTCTATATGCCCGTAAGGAAGCTGTCTTACCACAGCTGAGGGGAACAGAGAAACGGCTTGAAAAAGACCCTGATCTGGCTGCAGCATACCAAGAGGAGCTGGCCAAGCTAGTGCAGGCTGGGTATGTTGTCAAACTTAATCAGGAGCAGGTGGACAGAACAAAAGAATCCTGGTACATCCCGCACCACATTGTGCAGCATAATGGGAAGAACAGGGTAGTCTTTAACTGTTCATTCTCATACCAAGGGCACAATCTAAACGAGCTCTTATTACCTGGTCCAACACTTGGTCCATCACTTCTGGCAGTCCTTCTGCGTTTCCGGGAACACTCTATTGCCATCAGTAGTGACATCCGTGGCATGTTCCATCAGGTACGCCTTTTGCCAAAGGATAAACCACTGCTGAGATACGTCTGGAGAGATATGCAAAGAGACAGACTCCCTGATGTCTATGAATGGCAGGTGCTGCCGTTCGGGACAACTTGCAGTCCATGTTGTGCTTCGTTTGCTTTACAGAAGCATGTTATAGATCACAGCCAGCCTGGAGAGGACACACAGGTTTCTGTGGAGAAGTCATTCTATGTTGACAATTGCCTTCAGAGCTTTGCTTCCCCCAAAACAGCCAAGAACCTAGTCGACAAACTTTACAGCCTCCTAGCGTCTGGTGGCTTTGAGCTACGACAGTGGGCTAGCAATGACCCTTCAGTTATCAGCCATCTGCCAGTCGATATTCAGTCTCAGAACAGCATCCTCTGGCTCGGTGAAGGTCACCAAGATGCCCAGGAATCAACTCTTGGCCTAAATTGGAATTGTCAATCAGATAACCTCTCTTACAAACGACGCAAACCTGACTGTCAAGTGCCCACAATGCGAAGTATCTACCAAATACTTGCTAGCCAATATGATCCCCTTGGCTACATTGTCCCTTTCACTACTCGAGCTAAGGTAATAGTACAAAGGTTGTGGGACAAAAAGAGAGAGTGGGATGACCCACGACTACCAGAGAACCTACTTGAGTCTTGGAAACATTGGGAGAGCGAGTTGGAAGACCTACAGCACATCACTTTGCCCAGATGTTATTGCAGCAAAGAACTGGACTGTTCCACTAGTAATAGGCAGCTTCACATCTTTTGTGATGCCTCAGAGAAGGCCTATGGCTCTGTGGCGTACTTAAGAACAGAGAACCCTCAAGGTAGAGTGGAGGTTGCCTTTGTAACAGCCAGGTCCCGTGTTTCCCCCAAGAAACAACAAAGCATTCCACGTCTCGAGCTGTGTGCAGCACTTACAGGGGCGCAACTGGCTAAAGTCCTCAAAACAGAGCTAACATTACCACTCAGCAGCGTCACTTTGTGGTCGGACTCCACTACAATACTGACCTGGCTTTTATCAGATTCTTGCCGCTTTAAGGTTTTTGTGGGAACCAGAGTGGCAGAGATCCAGGACTTAACTGAATCTGATACCTGGCGTTATGTACAGTCAAACGACAACCCAGCGGATGACATTACAAAAGGAAAATCTCCCTCTGATCTCACCAAAGACAGCAGATGGAATCAAGGTCCAGCATTCCTCAGACAGACACCAGCCAGCTGGCCAAAAATGCCACCATTTGCTCACGTAACACAAGACAGTGAGCTGAAAAGGTCAACCTTCTGTGGACTGGTAATTTCTGCTCTGTCATTACCAGATCCTCACCAATTTCGCACCTTCACGGACTACCTAAAGGCTCTCGTACAACCATCGAATGAGAGCTCTCCTTCAATTCCTACTGCAGAGGACTATAAAGAAGCCGAGCTCACAGCCATCCGTCAGATCCAGGAGGAATCATTCCCAGACGAGGTGTCGCACTTGAAAGCTGGTAAACCACTGCCAAGCAGTAGTCGACTGCTATGTCTAGCCTCTGAACTGGATAACAGCACCAATCTCATTCGTGTTGGTGGTCGTCTCAGACAGATCAGTCCGCTAGAAGAGGATAACATCCACCCCATCGTCATTGATCCACATCACCCACTCACCAAGTTGATCATCAAAGACTATGATGATCGTCTGCATCACCCTGGACCAGAAAGGGTGTTTTCAGAACTCAGGAGAAAATACTGGGTATTAAGGGGACGAGCAGCAGTCAAACATCATCAACACCAATGCATTGAATGCCAGAAATGGCGGGCCAACCCGCATCCCCCCAGAATGGCAGACCTCCCACCAGCCAGGTTGAGAATTCACCAGCCAGTTTTCTATTCTACGGGGATAGATTGCTTTGGTCCCTATCTTATAAAGGTAGGACGCAGAAATGAGAAACGTTGGGGGATCATTTTCAAGTGTATGACCTCACGCGCAGTGCATATTGATCTCCTCACAAGTATGGACAGTGATTCATTCCTGATGGCCCTTCGTCGCTTCATTGCACGGCGAGGCAAACCCTCTGAAATCCTTTCAGATCAAGGAACGAATTTCAAAGGTGGGGAAAAGGAACTTAGGGATGCTTTTGCAGCTCTTCAGCCTGAGCTCCAGGCTCAACTTGCAAGCCAGCAGATTAAGTTCACTTTAAATCCACCCAGTGCACCACATTTCGGTGGATGCTGGGAGCGGGAAATTCGATCCCTGAAAACAGCTCTGCAAGTAACCCTCGGAGCACAGACAGTCACTGAAGAAGTGTTGCGGACTGTTCTCATTGAAATCGAGGGTATACTGAATGCCAAACCAATTGGCTACACATCTTCAGACATCGCCGACCCAGATCCAGTTACACCCAACATCCTGTTGATGGGGCGGCGGGATGCCTCACTTCCACAAGTGACATATCAGGATTCTGAACTCCTTAGCAGAAGGAGATGGAGGCATAGTCAGCTGCTAGCTGATCACTTTTGGAGGCAATTCATTCGTAACTACCTACCTAGCCTTCAAACCAGACAGAAATGGATGTCAGAGGAGGAAAATCTACAAGTAGGTGAAACTGTTATGATTGTGGACCAACAGCTACCTCGCGCACTTTGGCCTGTGGGAAGGATTACACAGGTCTACCCAGGAAAGGATAATCGGGTCAGATCAGCTGAAATCAAAGTGAAGGACAGAACTTACTTGAGGCCAGCGACCAAAATTATCAGCCTACCTCCCTTGCCTGAGTGACATTCCAATACTTAGTAAGGCCTTTTAATTGTTCAAATTCACATTGCGAATTTGGGGGCGGCTGTAAAAAAGTCCACCCTTCACAAATGGACTCTTCCAAACTCCCCCACCTCTGTTCGTGACTTGGACTGTTCAAGAAAAACTTTCCGCGGAGTTGTAAACAAGCTATCAGTGAGTGAGGCTGCAGAGATGCGATTGTATATAGTTATTAACATTTAAATTAGTCAGAAGTGCCATTGACAGTTCTTGTGGATTGTGTGTGCGTGCAACTGATTGTAAGTATTTCGCGTCATTAGTGATTATTGCTAAGAGACAGGAAAGAGCGCTACCGCGGCATTCCGCGTGAATGTTTACGGTAATAATTCGGTTTGCACATTATGTTGTTGCATAAATACCTTGTATTAAGGCCATATAATCTCACTGTGTTCTTATCAGTAAAGTATTTGATGCTGCACTTATATTGTATAGACTTTAAAGTGTCTCAGGGAACATGTACGAGCATGTTATTCATACAAGTTAGACGCATGCGCTGTAAACACTACGTGCAATAGGCTGGCGGTGCGATAGCATAAACATTTTATTGAGTCTGTAATGCATATATTTGGGTTTATAGCTATTTATTTAATGTGCAATTTAATATGATGCTTAAAACTAATAGTGAAGTGCTTTTTTATAGTTAAGTATTGTTTATAGATCTGTGATTGTACATTTATGTTTATTCATATTTGTATATTGCTTGTTTACAGAACCACACGCACTCCCATGACAAACCCTAATAAATAATCTTGAAGTACAGACTGGTGTGAGACAATGTTCTGACCGGACATCCTGTAGCCGTTCAATTACTCCGAACCAGAAATATAGAGGGTGAACAGCAGTTTTTACACATAGGCTTTTGGATTATTGCAAAACATACGCTATATGATCAACAAAATGCAAATTAATGCATTACTTTTCTAGTTATTGAAAAAGTAATCTGATTATGTAACTTGTAATGTGTTACTACCCCCAACACATAAAGTATCTCTGTGTCTGTAACCTTTTATATAAAACCAAAATGCTTTTTGAGTATAAAAACAGAAAAGTTTCATAATCATTACCAGAATAAATTTACAAAACATTAAGAAGGAGTGCTTGTGAATAAGCCATTATGGCTAATGCTCCTTTTATGTTCATATAGCTTATTTGTTATTTTGCACTAGGAAATGAAATTCGCTGTTGGAGTTAGATTTATTATGATGATGAAGTCTTGAGGACTGTAATTTAGGAATATTTTGTTGCTTCTAAATAAGTACATGTGTATGTGGTGATGAAATGTAACATTAAGCTCTACTTTTTAGGAAACTACCTGCTTGATTCAGTTGGCCATTACAGCTCATGTTGTCTGCCGCTGCCTTTCAGTAGAAGGAATTTGTTCCCTGATTTTGCCCATCAACTGAGCAAGTTAAGGCAGGTGAGGCTGGAGTGTGTTTGTAAGGTGAATTAATTTGCTCTTCATTCCATTGAATATTCCTGACATGCTGCGTTTTTTTCCGATGAACACCGTAGAGGTCACATAAACACACGTACTCACTCCGCATGCCATATCTAGCTGATAATCACAGGGAGACTCTAATTTACACTGCTGAAATAACAGGTTTCTGACAGGTTTCTGCTATCACGACTCTTGTGTGGATAATCAGAGTCACTAGTTGAATGTCCGTCATCACACACCGTCATCTGCTCATAAAAGACATCTGCGGTGTGCAACAAACAAACAGGCTCAAAGCAGTGCCAAATGGTGGAAGTCTGAAATGAAGAGGTAAAGTTTAATCTGTTTGTTTGGGTTTTTTCAGTAAAATTCAAATTCATGTTCGATTATGTTTACATGGTTTCCCAGGGGAACACCATTTAACTTAGACAAT
The DNA here is from genome assembly GCA_023566225.1 of Romanogobio albipinnatus. Lineage (NCBI taxonomy): Eukaryota > Metazoa > Chordata > Actinopteri > Cypriniformes > Gobionidae > Romanogobio > Romanogobio albipinnatus. The sequence continues at coordinate 36,139,909 of CM042247.1, read as the reverse complement.
AAACAAGGAACTAATACAACAATACTTTAAATATGATTTCTTGATATTTATTAGTTGACAAGTGTCAGCAAGTTTACACCTTTTTAAATATATTTCTCAAAAAGGCGATAGAGGGTAAAAAAAACAACAGAACTAATAGATATCACCATAGTTCCCCAGTTGACTGATTACATTAAGAATTGCAGAAATGACTGACGAATTGGGATCTGTTTTCAGCCCGTGGACGAGGCATCCGTGAAGTTTGGCGGCAGTAAGGAGTCACAGGGACCCGGTACACGCCCACCTTGGGATTCAGCCGTGAAGCCAGTGCTGAAGCGGTCTCATATGAAGCAATCCGAGCAGCGTTACCGCAGCTGCAGATGCTATATGCCCCAGGAGCCTCTGAAAAAGTTTCAGTGGGACTGCTGTCCTGCCATTGAATGAATTCAAGCAGTTCAACACTGACCATACTCGCTCCTCTGTAAGGCACACAGGTTGACCGAATCCAACTCCATGCCGAGATAAGAGATCCTCTGCGTGGGACAGAGTTTGGTCTTCTCTCGGTTGACCCGAAGACCCAACAGGCGACTGAGCACCATCTCCTTGTGTTCGCACAACTGCTCCCGAGACTGAGCCAGTATGAGTCAGTTGACAAGATAATTGAGGATTTGAATGCCGCATTCTCTGAGCGGAACAATGACTGCCTCCAGGACTTTCGTGAAGACACGAGGCGACAGGGACAGACCGAAGGGCAAGACTTTGTACTGATATGCCTTCCCCTCGAACACAAAGCGTAGGAACGGTCTGTGTCGAGGGAGAATAGAGACATGAAAGTACGCGTCCTTCAGGCCGATCGCTGCCAACCAATCTTGGAGACGGATGCATTGGAAAATGCGTTTCTGCATTAGCATCCAGAACGGGAGCTTGTGCAGGGCCCGATTCAGGATACGCAGGTACAAGATTGGCCATAACCCACCACCTTTCTTGGGTACAATGAAGTAGGGGCTGTAGAACCAGACTTCATATTGGCTGGAGGAACCGGATCGACCGCGTCCTTCGCCAGTAGGACATCGATCTCTGACCGCAAGACCTGAGCATCGCTGCTTCGCACGGAGGCGAAGAGGATGCCCCTGTACTTGGGAGGTTGGTAAGCGAACTGAATCACGTAGCCGAGTCTGATGGTACGGATGAGCCAGCGAGACGGCCTGGGGAGCTGTAGCCAAGCCCCCAGAGACCGAACAAGCGAAAGGAGTGACAAGGTTCGGGGGCGTCGCACACTGCCAACCTGGCCCTCTTGGTGCCCAGGGAGAAAGGAAACTGCTCTGAAAATGGAGAGCCAGCAGCAGAGTATTGACACCAGTCGGGGCCCCCAGATCCTCCTCCGGGGGGTGGGGGAGGGGTGCGAACACCCACTCCCTCCGAGCAGCTCCTGTTCTCCCTGGGCTGCCTGTCTCTGAGCGGGTTGGGCGCCTCCCTTGCGTCCGGCATCCTGCTTCCTAGACGGCGACAAGCAGGCAGAGGCGCTGCGAATCAAGATGTTTTTTTTTTTTTTTTAAACCGCCTCTGTCTGCTTCTGGGGCACCAAGAACTGCTGGGTAAAGTTCTTGATGGCGTCACCGAAGAGGCCAGTCTGATAGACAGGGGCGTTGAGGAACCAAACGTAGTCGGACTCACGCATATCTGCCAGGTTTAGCTCCAGGTTCCTGGACCACTAGTGTGGACATCGCCTGACCCAGGGAGCATGCGGTGACTTCTGTCACCCAGAGAGCGAGGCCCCTTGTTTTTTCAAAGGACCAACAATCCCATCTGTAAGCTGCCAGCAGGCATGTGAGACAGTGAACGTGGCCGTCAAACTCGACGGCACACGGCGAGCTGAACACTCAAGCCCTATGAAATAGGCAAGACGAACACTGCACCGACGTGGTCATGTTCTCATGAGAGAACATGAAACACCCACAAACACAGTCTCAGCATGCTTGTGATGCAATAGAGGAGTGGGGGCCCACAGAGAAGTACCCGGCGGGGAAGCACCACTGTAATCCTCAGGTCACCAAGGCTTATTAGCCGAAGTAGCCCTTTTCTGGCTTTTGCAAGAAAAGAAACTAGACCGGGGAATAGGCAAAGGGACTCAACCCCTTCAATCTAAAGTGCAGAGTGATGCGCTGGGTTGCTGTGACAACCCTCGATGTCAGCCGGCGCCCGACGGCACACGGTGTGCTGAACGCTCAAGCCCTTACGAGAAAGGTGAGATGAACAACGCACCGACGTGATCACGTTCTCCTGAGAGAACATGGATCACCCACTAACGCAATCTCACATGTTTATATGTGAGAGAGATTGTGGCCGTCAAATGAGGACAGGAAACAACCACATCCAGAAACACACTGCTTGAATGACATCTTGAAAAAGACGCAGGGTCAATGCTCTGTGTTGCTCTTTTAGAAAAGGAAAACTGCTCTTTTAGTGCTGAAGCACTCAAGGAGATGACCGCGGCTCACGCAGTTCAGATAGTCCAAGCCTGCGTGAGCACTCAGAAACGGAAACGCCCAGCCAACCAACAGAACAAGCTCTTTATCTCCTCTGAAGCGGCCACCCGCTGAAACGCGCCATCACAGCCGCACTGGAACAGCAGTCCTTCTCACGAGACTCGAATAACACTCTTCATAGAAACAGCAGATGATGCACTGTTCGGCTCCGAAGTAGAAAGCAATGATGCGGCATTCCACTTCCTTATTTATACCCGCGCTGCGGGGCGGTGCATGGAATGTGTGAATCGCATGCCAATCTTCATTGGCTCGTTTTTAAACACTCGAAGTAGATTGGTCTCTGAAAACAGATCCCAATTCGTCGGTCAGTTCTGTTGTACGTTGAACATGACCTACTGAAAGGGAACTACAAATGCAAATAGACACACTTAAAAGTGCATATTGATGTTCCCTTTCGTTCAGTCACTACGACGTACGTTAGTGACTAACGAATGGGGGTTTCGCCTAGAAGCCTATCATCTTCGAGCATATAGAAAACGCCCAATGGCGTGCCAATGCCATGGGGCATGCGGAATTTGCATACGTAACTCCGCCTCACCGCGTGAGTATATAAGGAAGTACGTGGCAATACAGCATTATGTTTCTGCTTTCGGAGCCAAGAGTACCTCTCTTCACTCCTACAGCCTTCTGAGATTCGTCAGCTTCTTCGAGAGCAGCTTTCCAGTCGGTGTTGGTGTTACGGCGCATTCCAGTGATCACATACTTCCTGCCTGCTGATCTGCGCAGTGGTCCGTCTGACAGCTGGTGTGTGCTTCCCTGGTGTGCGGCATCGGCTGTGAAGCTTCCTCTCATAAAAGAGCTTGCACGTGACGTGTCCTTTTCAGGATGTCTCGTCCGTGCACTTCTGGGTGCGGTGCATTTCTTCCGTCTTCTGATGGGCACGAGCGCTGCGTGACGTGTTTGGGCTTTCAGCACGCTCAGGCAGCGCTTGTGGATGACTCATGTTCCCACTGCGGGAACATGGTCATCTCGGTGTTACGATCGAGACTCCGTGAGCTTCGTGCTGATGCCGGAGCGAGAGTCCCCTCTGCCACACCCCAATCTGCGCTCTCCAAGCGAGGCTGCACTTTGGCTGGTGGCCAGGGTGATCTGAGGGTGATGGTGTGGAATGATGCGCCGACGCTCATGCCTCGGCCCACACCCCCCTCTCAAGCACCTGACCTGCTCCATGTTCAGGCGTCTACATCGGGGCCAGCTCATGCTGTCCCGACTGTGGCGTTTGGCGCGGTGGAGGACGAGGAAATGTCCATCGCCGCATCACAAGGTGGGCTGGATTCATCCGAGGATGAAGATTCGGCTGTGCTGCCGCCTTCGGGCGTTCCAGCATTGTCCGAGTCTGACCCGGAATTGACAGCCATGCTATCTCGGGCCACCGCTGCGCTTGGGTTGGAGTGGAACCCTCTGCCTCGACCTGAGCGTTCGCGGTTGGATGATTGGTTTTTGGGAGAGCGTCCGGACACCCGTTCGGCCACTCCCCCAATTCCTTTCTTTCCCGAGGTAAATGAAGAGGTTGCGCGGTCCTGGAAGAACCCATTGTCTTCCCGTGACCGTTTGGAGAGCTCTTCCGCCTTCTCCACCCTCGATGGGGCTGTGGCTAAAGGGTACACTGGGGTCCCCCCGGTCGAGCGCTCTGTTGCGATGCAACTGTGATCCTAAGCACCCCTCCAAAGCCTGTAGGTTTTCGTCATCCCTGGTGGCGAAGACCTATAGAGCCGCGGGGCAGGCCACAGGACCCCAGTGCCTTCTGCATGACAATTGCCTTGAGTTACTGGCAGTACGGTTCACCCTGCACTGCTTCCGGGCGTTGCTGAGGGGTCAACATGTGCTTGTCAGGACAGACAACACGGCAGTAGTAGCGTACATCAACCACCAGGGCGGTCTACGCTCCCGCCGTATGTCTCAACTCGCCCGCCACCTCGTTTTATGGAGTCAGAAGCGCCTGAGGTCCCTTCGTGCTGTCCATATTCCGGGAGCCCTGAACCGTGCAGCCGACGAGCTCTCACGGCTTCAGCCACAGCCCCAGACGGTCCAGCTGATTTGGGAACAGTTCTGGGACGCGCAGGTAGATCTGTTTGCCTCCCACGACTCTTCCCACTGCAGCCTGTTCTATTTCCTGACCGAGGGCACGCTCGGCACGGATGCACTGGCGCACAGCTGGCCGCGGGGCCTACGCAAATATGCGTTCCCCCCAGTGAGCCTACTCGCACAGCTCCTGTGCAGGATCAGGGAGGACAAGGAGCAGGTCCTTTTGGTCGCCCCGTACTGGCACGGCCGGACCTGGTTCCCCGAATTCTTACTCCTTGCGACAGCCCCTCCCTGGCCGATTCCTCTGAGACCGGACCTCCTCACTCAGAGACGGGGCACCCTATGGCACCCGCGTCCCGATCTTTGGAACCTCCACGTGTGGCTCCTGGATGGGACGCGGCAGGTTTGAGTGGCCTACCACCCCTGGTGGTCGCCACCATCACTTCCGCTAGGGCAGAGTCCACTCGGCATGCCTATGCGTTGAAGTGGAACCTCTTCGTCACCTGGTGCTCTTCTCGCCAAGAAGACCCCTGGAAATGCCCGATCGGGTCCGTGCTTTCGTTCCTCCAAGAGGGGGTGGAGCGTAGGCTGTCTCCCTCCACCCTTAAAGTTTATGTGGCCGCTATATCTGCCTACCACGATCTCTTGGGGGACAAGAAGGTAAGTCAGCACAACCTGATCATCAGGTTCCTGAGGGGGGCGAGGAGACTGAATCCTCCTCGCTCTCCTCGCTCTCCTCTCGTACCCTCTTGGGACCTCGCAGTAGTTCTAAGTGCTCTGCAGAGACCTCCCTTTGAGCCTTTGCGGTCGGTTGATATTAAATTTCTGTCAATGAAGACGGCTCTGCTGACCGCATTGGCCTCGATCAAGAGGGTCGGGGACCTGCAGGCTTTTTCGGTTGACGAAGCGTGCCTGGAGTTCGGGCCGGCTAACTCTCACGTGATCCTGAGACCTCGGCCTGGATATGTGCCCAAGGTTCCCACCACTCCGTTCAACCAGACCAGGTGGTGAACCTGCAAGCGCTGCCTTTGGAGGAGGCAGACCCAGCCTTGGCATTGCTCTGTCCAGTACGCACCCTCCGCGCCTATGTAGACAGCACGCAGTGTTTCAGGACCTTAGACCAGCTCTTTGTCTGTTATGGTGGAGAGCGGAAGGGAAGAGCTCTCTCAAAGCAAAGGCTGTCTCACTGGATAATGGACACCATTGTTTTGGCTTACCAGCAGCAAGGTCGACCATGTCCCCTTGGGGTCAGGGCACACTCCACTCGGAGTGTGGCCTCCTCTTGGGCTTTAGCGCATGGCGCCTCGCTAACAGACATCTGCAGAGCTGCAGGCTGGGCGACACCAAACACATTCGCCAGATTCTACAATCTCCGAGTGGAGCCAGTGTCCAGCTATGTACTCGCCCCCCCGAGGGGCCGGTAATGGGCCAGGCTCAGGTGTCATCGCTTGCTCGCCATTCCACTCCTTGGACTGGATACGTGCAATATTTTCCTCAGGTGAGTTTCCCCGAGAACCCTGAGTTCCTCCAGCACCGCTTACGCCGATACCTGTGTGTCTGCCCTCTCACGAGCCCAGACCCTTGTGTCCGGCCAGGTGCCCCGTGTGCATGGTTCCCCTCCGGCGACCCCCACACGAGTATTTCCACCGTCAGCCTCACTTGCGAGCAGGTGTCTTTCCCTTGGCAAGCCCCTGCCACCCCTAGGGTTAAAAATTCCACCTGCGGCTGGTACCCTAGAGTTTTCCCATATGCAGCCCTTAGCGGGTCATATGTGTACTCTTAAGTCCTCCCTACGGGCAGGCATCTTGGCATTCCTTCACTGGGATATGCTTCCCAGTGTACCTTGGTAATCCTGTGTTAAGCGTGAGTCCTTCGTCCGTATTAGTCTTACGACAGGGAACTCACACTTACGCAGGGCACTGGAAGACAGCTGAGTGGCGGGATTTTATTGAACCCCCACGTAACGTTGTAGTGACTGAACGAAAGGGAACGTCTCGGTTACGGATGTAACCCTCGTTCCCTGAGGAGGGAACGGAGACGTACGTTCCGTTGCCACATCAGCTGTGCTACCTGGAACGCGGGAGTTCAGTCTTGGCTCCTCAAGCAGGTAACATAATGCTGTATTGCCACGTACTTCCTTATATACTCACGGGGTGAGGCGGAGTTACGTATGCAAATTCCGCATGCCCCATGGCATTGGCACGCCATTGGGCGTTTTCTATATGCTCGAAGATGATAGGCTTCTAGGCAAAACCCCCATTCGTTAGTCACTAACGTACGTCTCCGTTCCCTCCTCAGGGAACGAGGGTTACATCTGTAACCAAGACGTTTTCTTCCCACAAGTCCGAAACTACAGGTTATGAAAGGCCAAATATCCCAATATGTCAAAATTGACCAGTGAAAAGCCTAGGGAAATATTGTAGGCATGAAGGTTACAGATTAGAAGTAAAAACTTAGTAAAAACACCTCACTCACATATTATTATTTCAAGTCAATTCAAGTTGATTTCAGTCTGAACTGATTTTTTGGTCCATTTCTGTGGAATAGTTGTGAATATGATAGATGGGTGTTAATGTGTTGACAGAATATCATGTGAATGTCAATTTCATTTTTTGTAATAATGATTTTTGTGGCAGCACTGTGTCCTTGCCAAAAAGTCTCTGACTCCAAGTCATAGAAGTACTAGTGGTCTGATCTATTCCTGCAGCGTTTGCTCTTTTAGTCCTTTTATTCTGAGGCATTTTCCTGTTGCTTAGTTTAAAACTGGTGTTTTCAGCTGGTGCCAGAGGGGCGTCTAGAGGCCCTGGCGGTTCCCTGCTATTGGTTTTGCAATGAATCTGGAAATCTATAAACCCCAAAAGCACAAATGAGGGAAAATATCAACACTGAGGTTTCTTATAATCCTCTTGGGAAGTCACCAACCAATCATGTTGTCATGAAAATAGGAGCGAGTCCGCCGCACAGCCGGAGCAATGACACTCTGGTTATTCATAAATCTATGGAATGTTGTCATCTATTGCCACATGGCCTAAAATATGGGCGAAATGCTTAAAATATGGGACGCTGGAGATTTGATGGAATGTAAATGTAAACCAAAACCAGTATTTAAGACCTGAGATATTTCAAAAATGTTTCTGCATAAACGTGTCATGTAGAAATACTGCTAATAGGAAAAACTACTGATAGACATACAATGGAGCTTTGTAAGATCAGCAAACTGGAATGCTTTCTGAACGTTTGCTTGCATTAGTGTTATTGCTAGCTTCTTGAAGTGAACCAATCTTTTTACAAGTCAGCAACAAATGCTTGTAAGTAATACTAATAATACATGAACATTGCTCATCAGGAACAGTTTTGGTCCACTGAGCAGATGGACTCAAACTGAGAGATAGCAGTTAAAGACATGGGGTTAATCAGTCAGCATTTCTAGTGCCATATGCATCAGATATTGCTTCACTGATGTGGTTCTCTTCTTAACTTGTTTCTCACAAATTTGTTCCCCCACCCCCCTTAAATTTTTTTTAAGATAGAAAAATAATTATGTAAGGCCCCGTCCACACGGTCCACAAGTTTAGCTGTATACGAAAATATTTAGTACTGTATAAGTATGTATTTAAACTGGGTCCCAGAGTGGATAAATCTGAAAACGACACCCTTAGGTTTTCGTGTGTCCAGCCAATTCGTATATTTTGTGAAACGTGGATGTCATCACACCACGTCCCACATGGGTAAAGCGAATATTCTCATCTATCTAAGAATAGATCCCATTTTAAATTATTTGTCAGATTTTACCAGAGAAATCGTACTTATTTTCAAAGAAAGTATCTTGACTTATTTAATTGGTGGGTATTTTTGTTTAAACTGTTTTGAGCATTAACCCCTACATTTAGCAAACAAATAAATAATTATGAATTATTTATAAAAAATAAAATCTGGGACCCACTTTATATTAGGTGGCCTTAACATGTACTAACATTTAAATTAATCATTTGATACAGTGCACTTATTGTACAATACATACATGTTTTTACATTGTACTTACATTTTAAAACATTACCTGCATGTAATTACATTTGTAATTCATTTCTGTAGTTACATTTAAAATTACACTGTTGACACTTCCCTTACACCTAACCCTACCCTTAAACTTACCCATACCACCACACCTGTCCCTAACTTTACCCGTATCACCTCAATATCAGTAAAAGTGTTTTGCAATAAAATATGAACGCAATAAGTACAATGTACTTTGATGTAAGTACATAGTAGTTAAGGCCACCTAATATAAAATGGGACCAAAATCAGTCTGTGAAATATTTTCGAAATACCTTCTTTTTTTAATAAGACATTGTACTCACTAAAAATATGATTTGCAGTGCCCCATGTATCCTATTCCAAGTAGTGGTTCTCTAAAGAGGGCACAGTCATTTCCTCTTGTTGAAATGATAGCTTCAGTTTTGGAATTATAACCATCTTTGAAACACTTTTTGCTGCTCTTATTTATTCATCAGCAAATAGACCATCACCTTTCTGGTACCCAAGTCATGTACAACAACCCTCAACCACATGTTTTAGAAACACGTACTTGGACAACAAAGTGACAACTTTGATCCATTGCCTCTTCTTGAGGCTGACAGAAAAACCCAAGGCTGTTGGGTTAGTTGCCACAGAGGGCATTAAGTTAGACTTATAAGGATGGGTCAAGTGTCTTAGGGTGAAGATGGAACCAGAGTGTGAGGTGAGGAGATAATGCGGAACACCTGCCTAGGCTTTCTGGAATGTCGGGAATCTTTCAGAAAATTGAAACGGAATGGGAATATTGAGTTAAAGATAAAGGCATCACTGGAATGTTCTAACAAGTTGCGGTGCTGGGCTGTTGTCTTTTCTTTTCTATTCATCTTTGTCTTTTGTGCTTTTTTAGAGGCAGTTTAATGTTACATAAGTGTCTGATTCTCAAGGTTTAGTGTGGGATGAGGCTGGTTAGAAGTGCTAGAGGTTAAATGCCATTTGAACATGAAAATATTGGGCAAAGCATTCCAATCCCACCTGTTTTCACCATGACTGATGTTAGAGTATTGTTAAAGCCCATTGTTGGAGTTTTGCCAGACTGTCCCTTTCTTCACCCGTAACTTAATATGGTAAATGCACTAACACTCCAATGTCGCCCACTATATTTCAGACATACCTTTCCATGTTTCCACTCTTTTCTTCAGTCTCTCCGTTAACACTAGTTGGGTGAACCTTCATAATCTTTACTTAGAAAAGAGCAAACAATGGCACAATAGCACCATTTCCACATTAATCTGTGGAATGCCGCTTAGCCAATGCTTTCACGTTAAAGTCTCCTGCTCTGGCTTGTTGTGATAAGAACATTATTATTATTTTCAACACACAGACATGCAAATCTGGATTTTAGTGCAATGTAACATTTCATGGGCATTTTGTGGTCCATATTAACTTACTGATGCAGAGATTTCACCAACAACTAAGGCAGCTCAGATGTACTTTGCGAAAAAGGAACAGATCTGTTCCGTACTGTATGGAGGTATGTAAATATTTTTAGATTTAACGAAGCACCCTGCTTGAGGTGCTGCCATATTTTATGGCAGATTGTGGGGGTTGGCATATTGATCATGGTGGATGTGTCTGTACGGCTGACAACTATAGATAAGACAGTATGTGCGGAATAATTCTCCACTAGGGCTTCATTTAAAAAAACAAAAACAATGCTAGAACCAAATGGTTTTCGTGATGTTTAGCTATTTTTGCATTTTCCTGCAGACAGACCACTCGGTGGAATTCAGTAAGAATGAATTGTGTTGCTTGTTAAAACCAGTGTTTTAGCACCAGATTCACTAAATAAATTATGCAAATCAGGTAACGATGGAAACACGAATTGGGCTGAATGCCATTTGCATGGGCTGTTTCCCATTATTTGAAACGCGATAGGTTGTGAAAATCTTGCATGCTTTACAGAGACTGTGCGTCACTGATGTGATATGTAATCTTTGGGTAAGTATAAGCAATTGTATTATTTATTATAGGCCTACATTTTGGCATTTATACAACTAAATGTGTTTCCATCTTTTCGTACTGAATTAAATATGGTTCCACCTCAAGTGGTGCACGTTTTTTATGCACATTTTGGAGATTACATCAGCCAATTTTATGCAATATCCCTGACATTGTGTTTCATTGGTAAATGCCATAGATCATGTTGCTGTGAAACAGTAGAGAAAATGATAAACTACACAGAATGCTTGATGGCTTCAGGAACTCTTTGTATCATTCTGTCTGTGCGAGGCTATCTGCTTTCCCCCTGGAACACCCTTGACATTGCGTTCATAGCCTCTTCTCTTCTATATATATATATATATATATATATATATATATATATATATATATATATATATATATATATATATATATATATATACATATACATACATATATATATCTTTATGTATGTAAGATCTTGACCAAATATTGATACACCTTTTAATGGAAATAGCATCACAACATTTATTTCCATCAAGAGGTGCATCAATGTTTGGTCAGGATCTTGTATTGACTATGCAAGAGTCAAGCACTCTGTAAAGTCTACTCCAGTACATCCCAAAGACTTTCAATGAATTTAAAGTCTGGATGACCTATGATGACCCCTGTACACCTTCGAAAGCGCCTACAATGGGCATGTGTTATCAAATATGTAATCTTTCAGTATTAGTTCTCTGATCTGATCTCATCTTAGAATCTGTGTACAGAATTTGAACATGAGCAACATTTTGATTTATGATCTTTAGGGTTGTTCAGAATGCTTAACAGACCCAGCTCCTGCGATGATTATGAGATGAGCACAACAGCACAACTCTTTGTGGCATTCAGTTAAACGTGAGTTATTGCACTTCCACAGGGGGGGACAGAGAGAGAGAGTTTCTTGTCTTCCTGCTTGTCTCAGTAAGGGAGCCCTACAAATCTATCAGAGAGTGTCCAACAAACAGGGCTGCTTTTCAGCGCTGGAGGAAAGAGATCAGAATAGGGCCTCTTTGGCCAAGCTACATGAAGATCCAGCTGTGTTTAAGCTGGACCTCCACAGCACAAAGAAGGGTCACCTCACCTCCAGGGCTTCACCACTGCAAATAAAGACATCCATTCACACAGTCCTGCCAATCTGCTGCTTTTCATCTGCTGCCCTTGTGGTGATCACCATGTAGTACACACTGGTGGTGACATAAGCCCTCTCTTTTTTAAGGTCTTGCTTTTTTCTTGCTCGAGTGCCTTTGAAGATTGTGGAGTCTGAGAGTAAATTTTGGCAGCATCCATGGCAATGCTGAGCCAGCTTTAGTGTTTCTTTATTTATTTTTTTTGTTAACGAATTATGAGGGTTATTGCCATATACCTTATAATGTCAAACTGGATAAATAAAAAATTAAAAAAACCACACACTTTGATGTAATTGCATTAAAATAGTGTATATTTTGAGTAAAATTATGCGTTGTGAACAATCCCCTGAGTATTAAACTTTGGCTGGTAACCCACATTTTTCCATTTAAAAAATGCTGGTTTGTTTCAACCCATGTTTGTGTCAAATATGGACAAATCCGACCATTGGTTTAAATTTTTAACCCAGCATTTTTTTGAGTGTATGAACATGTAAGATATGTTAAATTGTGGCATGCTTTTTTTTAAAATTGCTAAGCAGCAGACTTACAGTTACAGACTAACAAAAATAACCCTAGAGACTTGCAATGCAGGACTGACCTAAGCCATATCTAGGATCCAGAATATCGTTCAAACTTGAAAGTGGTCTCTTTAATTTGCTACTAAGCAACTGGCCAGTGGTGCTTTCCCCAAATAATCATAGCCAACTACATGGTTGCAATTTCCATTGTTACCAACATAGTTCAATGATTCTGTGTTTCCCAAAACCATAGTTCAAACAAACATTCACAAACAGCATTGCAATTGCGTGGTTGGAATTACAGCTCTCACCCTGTGGTTAAAAGCATATTTTTTTGTTAGTGTGACAAGTGTACTTAAAAAGATCTTGCTCTTGGGCACAATAAGCAAGCTAAACAATTCTTTATCGTTCATTCAATTTAAATATGCGTTTCAATCTATATATTTTTGCGTGTCAACAATCAGTGCTATTTTTGAAGAGTGTGCATATGCATAAGAGGAAACCCTGGAGTATGATGTAATTTTTAGAGGAAATTTACGATGAACCAAACATCAGATAAAGCAAAATGACAGGGAACAAAAAATAGTAAAGCAGGCATCGGGTGCTATGTTCGTTAAAGCAGCATCTTTGACAAATTACATTGTGGAGAAAGCAGCTGACTAAATTGTATGCAATTACATGGTTCAAACAAAGGAGGTGTTAGTTGGTTAGTTTCTCCATCAATGCATTGTAGTAGTAGTTAAACAGCAAGTTAAATCGTTGTAAGGGAAACACACCCCAGAGTACCCTAGCAACCACGAAGTACCATAATAAAAGACACTCAAGCATTGTGGCGGCGAGTTTTGCACAGGTGAACACCATTCACATTTTCTTTTTCTTTATTGTCCTTTTTTACTGTATATGTGAACACTTCTAGTTTTAAGGTTTGGGGTTTCTTCATGTGTATCCAGTAACATTAACAATGTGGTACTTGGAGGTCATACAACTGACAATTATTATAATTGATTAGTCAAAGAGTTTCATGTTTCAAAGTTATTTCATGTTATTTTAAACTTACTTACAACAGAAACATTAAGATGAATCGCTATTGAGGCTTTTATTTTTGGACTAATGTGAAATGAGTACCTACTTTGAGTAACATGAAAGCATTTGCTGGTAGTTTGAAGTGGCTGCAGGCATAATGGAAGAGTGTTTATCAGATAAAAGGAAACATCAGAAACCTACATAATGCTACATGGAGAATCAGAATCATGTCTGAATCCAAATTTTTATACATTTTAAATCTTAATTGTTTTTTAGTTGTAGAAATAAAATTGTTATACATTTCTAAAACTAAAAAATATTTCGTTTTTTTTTGTTTTTATAAATGTGTTTAAAGTAAATATTGAGAATCAGAGCATAAAATCCAAACCCAAGTTAAATGATATATTTCAAATGTTTATTTCTTTTAATTTTGATGATTATAACTAAGGAAAATCCCAAATTCAGTATCTCAGAAAATTTGAATATTACTTAAGACCAAACAAAGAAAGGATTTTTAGAAATCTCTGCCAACTGAAAAGTATGAACACGAAAAGTATGAGCATGTACATCACTCAATACTTAAGCCCCGTTTCCACCGAAATTATCCGGAACAATTTGAACCAGGAACTTTTTTTAGAGGAACGTTTTTTCCCCCAGACCTGCTACTGTCTGCGTTTCCACTGCGGTCTAAAGCACCATGAAGATTAGGCAAATTAGTCCAGAGACGTGGGACTGTGCGCAACTGTTCCTCCCAGTAAGCGACGGACAATAATCATATTTGTGCGATACTGTCTGCAACAATAATAAGTATGGAGGAGATGCAAGCAGCGCTGCTTTTGCTAGTTATGTATTGGTTTACTAAATATGTAATAAACAAAACGGCAGAAAAGAGACGAGCACTGATACTAAAGCATATTCTGAAAGCTTGTAAAGCTATATTTAAAATAAGATAACGTATGTTATTATCAGCTATTATGGACACTGACCGTGCGATTGCTGAGACAACGCATGCCATTGAACAGAAAGAGCAAGACTGATATTTACTGAATGCAGAACGAACCTCGCAAAACTTTTAAAAATGCCGGTTGAAATAAAATGCTGTGTGAGCTCAACCGATCAGCATGTTCAGCACCCAAGTCCCACCCCCGAAAGTTCCCGAACTTTGAAAAAGTTCTACCTCGCGAGCAGGGCCGTTTGGAGGGGGGAATATTTACCTGGAACTTCATTTAGACCCTGGTTCCTGCGGTTGAAACACACCGAATACCACCCCAAAGTTCCTAGTTCCTGGGGAAAGTTCCTGAGGTGGAAACACTGCTTTAGTTGGGGCTCCTTTTGCCTGAATTACTGCAGCAATGCGGTGTGGCATGGAGTCGATCAGTCTGTGGCATTGCTCAGGTGTTATGAGAGCCCAGGTTGCTCTGATAGTGGCCTTCAGCTCTTCTGCATTGTTGGGTCTGTCATAGATTTTCAATGGGGTTAAGGTCAGGTGAGTTTGCTGGCCAATTAAGAACAGGGATACCATGGTCCTTAAATCAGGTACTGGTTGCTTTGGCACTGTGTGCAGGTGCCACGTCCTGTTGGAAAATGAAATCTGCATCTCCATAAAGTTGGTCAGCAGCAGGAAGCATGAAGTGCTCTAAAACTTCCTGGTATACGGCTGCGTTGCCCTTGGACCTCAGAAAACACAGTGGACCAACACCAGCAGATGACACGGCACCCCAAACCATCACTGACTGTGGAAACTTTACACTAGACCTCAAGCAACGTGGATTGTGTGCCTCTCCTTTCTTCCTCCAGACTCTGGGACCCTGATTTCCAAAGGAAATGCAAAATTGACTTTCATCCGAGAACATAACTTTGGACCACTCAGCAGCAGTCCAGTCCTTTTTGTCTTTATCCCAGGCGAGACGCTTCTGATGCTGTCTGTTGTTCAAGAATGGCTTGACACAAGGAATGCGACAGCTGAAACCCATGTATTGCACACGTCTGTGCCTAGTGGTTCTTGAAGCACTGACTCCAGCTGCAGTCCACTCTTTGTGAATCTCCCCCACATTTTCGAATGGGTTTTGTTTCACAATCCTCTCCAGGGTGCGGTTATCCCTATTGCTTATACACTTTTTTTCTACCACATCTTTTTCTTCCCTTCGCCTCTCTATTAATGTGCTTGGACACAGAGCTCTGTGAACAGCCAGCCTCTTTTGCAATGACCTTTTGTGTCTTGCCCTCCTTGTGCAAGGTGTCAATGGTCGTCCTTTGGACAACTGTCAAGTCCGCAGTCTTCCCCATGATTGTGTAGCCTACAGAACTAGACTGAGAGACCATTTAAAGGCCTTTGCAGGTGTTTTGAGTTCATTAGTTGATTAGAGTGTGGCACCAGGTGTCTTCAATATTGATCCTTTTCACATTATTCAAATTTTCTGAGATACTGAATTTGGGATTTTCCTTAGTTGTCAGTTATAATCATCAAAATTAAAAGAAATAAACATTTGAATTATATCAGTCTGTGTGTGTAATGAATGAATATAATATACAAGTTTCACTTTTAGAATTAATGAAATAAATAAACTTTTTGATGATATTCTAATTATATGACCAGCACCTGTATATATATAATTTTTAAACTTTTGGGGGGGGTTTTTTGTCCATTTTAAATAAAGATTTATAAATGCAAGTTTTAGAAGTGTCGTTTTTATAAATTTGTAAATTTATATTTTAAAAAATGTACATATATATATTTTTTTTACTTTTTAAACTTGAGATTTATTTTCTACCAAGAAATAAGCACTGTATCCATTAAACATTTGCTTGGTTATCTCTTGAGTTTTGTTCCAGATCATTAGGTGTGATGTTATGGTTCCCTGAGAACCGAACTGAAGTACCTTCATACAAAACAACAACAAAAAAAAAACACTTTCTGATAAGCCATTGACATATGCCTTAGGATTTGGACAAAGCCACAGAACTTCCTGGGTGATCCAGACAGCTCTCCTGACGGTAAAAAGCCATGGTGAAGTAAAATATCCTTTTCTTTCCTTGTCCGTCCATCCCTTTTGTTTTTTCAAAAGTATCCGTTGGCTTTCTGTGGATAATGGTGGTGTAACCTGGAATGCATCCAGCCCTGTTGAACTAGGGGTCAGAGCCATACACTGAGACATGGATCTGTTCTCCTTCACAATTAAAGCCATGCAGGCCATTTACATCCAAATATACTTTGTGCAGCGCCTTGTTTACACAACAGTATCTCCTCTCTTCCTCTCTCTCTCTCTTTCACCCTTTCCCCTTAGCTGTAACTCCTCCTACAAACCATCATTCTAACAACTATACATTCTTCCTCCCCTTCCACTCTTACTCTGAATGTCTTAGTCACTGCATGCTGAGGCTTCCCGTTGCCTGTGGGGATTTTGGGGAATTTGTGATGACAGCACCTCTCCCTCTGCGGAGGAGTTGCCTTGAATATCCAAGGAGAAGCGCAAAGAGACATTTTCAAAGGCTGAGCGTGTCCACACGCAAGTTTCTTGGTTTTAATAGGACCTTAGACACTTTTCACGCTCCTCATCATGACCTTGACGCCTGTTGGACTTCCCAGCACATTTGAAGTACTCTAAGGTGAGATGGTCCTCAGTCTGTTTTAATATACAGAAGTCAGTTTAGGGCAGAGGCTTCAGCTTCAATGACTATCCTGCTGGAGACTCTTTAGCGCAGGTGGATGCCGGTTAAAGTTCATGATAGAATACTGATGAAATGCATACCTTGAAGTCACTTTGAATGAAAATGTCTGCCAAATCCATACATTTAAAGTTTAATCTGCTTCTAGATGTGAACGTGAAATATCAGGGCTCATTGGAAAACATGGTTTCATATGATTTCCACAACTTTAGGTAGTTCACATGTTCTGCGACTTGACATTCTGCATTTACTACGTCTAAAACTATTATGAATGCAGCTTGAAATAATGCAATTCTACATAACAGAAGCCTGTTTCCTTCTCAGAGTAACTTTATTTCTCATGATTGACACTTTATATGTCCCAATGTGGATTTATATCTTGCAATTTGACTGTTATATTGTGCAATTGTGGCCATTTCTCATAATTGAAAATTAACTTTATATCACACAATTGCATATATCTCACACTGTGACTTTGTCTTGCAATTTGATTTATATGTTTATCTCAGTTGTGAAGCTCTCTTAACTGCAACTTTATTTCTCATAATCAAAACTTTATACTTCAAACGTATTATAATTATTTATTTTTTTACTCAGAGGAGTGAATGGGACACATTTTTATATTGCAGGACCATTTAAAATAAACCAAAAAAGTGATTAAAAATACTTAAAGAAAATGGTGATGAGTTACAGGATGTTATATACTGTATACACTTTCCCTTATACAAATTAGAACATTTAAAATCTTAATCTCACTAAGAAATCTAAACTTAAATACTCTTAAATGTGACTCTGAATGATGCAAATCAAACACCAGAAGAATATGGTAGAAGCCACAGGATTACTTCAACTTACGCGTGTCAGTAACTCTGAGTACTTTTTTACTGGACCATTACTGTTCTGTTGAAATGTACACTGTGTAATGAATTAATAACGATCTCTGTAAAATGAATGGGAGATGCAGCGTTAACAGTCACTCACAGTGTGTAAAGTGAAAAGAAAACACTGCTTGCCCCTTTTCATGTATCGCAACACTTTGCGCTCAACGAGAAGCTTGTAGAACGCTTGAGTGACATTCACAGTGCAGAATCCGCTTTGGCTGTTTGGATCAAGTCTTTTATACAGCTGGGATGTGGAGGCCTCCTTTTACTGTGGCTTTAGAGAAAAACGGGCTAAAGGAAAGGAGGTGAGAGGACTAGATCTAATCAGGGTTACACTTGCAACACTGTTTCTCATGAGAGAGACAAAGTTTTTGGGCAAGTTAAGAACAAATGTAACTTTAGTTAGCATAATTGCAACATCTACATAGGAATCCTGTCATATTGAGTGAGTGATTATTTAAAATGATATTGAAGCCAGTATTCTCTTTTGTTTTAGTAGGTTTTAGGCATATTTATAAGATTTTAGCCTAAAATTTACATGACTGTATAAGGAAAAGTGTATATTTTAGGTCACCAAAATTCGTCCGCACTAGATCATTTTAAATGGTCTGATTTGGCTAATTATTCTTTAATGATCTTCCATTAAAAAGGCTGTTTAAAGTAGTTTTAAGTGTTGCAGGATATCTTCCAAAGTATTTAATGTCATCTATATGCAAGTTATTGTGCATTGTGGTATTTGACATATGTTGCATATTTCATAACCTCTGTTATATACCATGTGTGATTTCATATGAACATGTTTGTATGTGTGTCACAGGCACATGTCAAGTCAGAGCTGTAGATGGCTG
Organism: Romanogobio albipinnatus; assembly: GCA_023566225.1. Lineage (NCBI taxonomy): Eukaryota > Metazoa > Chordata > Actinopteri > Cypriniformes > Gobionidae > Romanogobio > Romanogobio albipinnatus. The sequence goes on along the minus strand of CM042247.1, from coordinate 36,121,260 downwards.
TGAGTCACTGACCTTGTCTGGTGTTTGGTCAAAGTTCTTATCAGCTTTTAAATGTTTAAATGTTTTGTTAAGGACAGGTGTGTGTTTTTTCCTTTCTCTTGATGAAATTGGACCATGTTTTTGTGAGTGTGTGACACGATAGAGACAGAATGAGAGCAAAGCACAAGGCAAAGTGTTAAATGAGTGAAGGCCACAGTCAGGGCTGCCAGCTGGCCCCCTTCTCACATTTAACACCACAGCACAGAGAGCTCTGATTTTCTATGCATGCTTGGAAGTACTCAGCAATATTCAGTGTTTCCATCTGTTGATGACCACTGGAAAAAGTTCAATACTGGAAGGTGCATGAAGGGCAAGAGTATCATTCAGTGAAATATGCTTTGTTTTTATCTCTTCTCTGAGTTGACAGCTAAAAAATACTTCAAGACTAGGAGTGGGAGATAGACCAATATTGTCTTTTTATGACATTTAATACATACAATAATACATAATACTGTACTATAACACTTAAATATAAAATGTATGCTTATATATAAAATACATGTGTATACAGTAATAAATACTAAATAATCACACTAATTATTTTCATATATGTTTTGGGCATGGAGATCGACCATATAATAGGCTTTAAAAGATGAAAATAATGTTTGTGACTATTTATTAGATTTTACATTAATTTAAGATTTTTCTGTCATTTGTTTTGATATTTTTCGACAACAATAACTAGATTACTGTTAAATAAATTGTTGGTTTTAATACCTTTTGAGACCTAAATAGGCAAAAATGTAAAAAAAAAAAAAAAATGGAAATATGTGTGTAAAAAAGTATTAGTCTCTTTTCAAAATTGTACATTTAGTTATATACATGGGTAGTTGCGAGACTACATGGGATATTTGTACATTAAAAAAAAAGTTTACTACTTAAGTGCTAAAAAGACAAAAAATAAATACATAAAATAAATGTTTTTTGTAATTTACCTATTTCTTTCCACACCCTTCTGGAATGATCACAGCCGCATTTCCCAAATGCATTGAAAGCCTATAGTTGATCGTAAACCAACTGCATCAAAGGACTCTCCGAACGGCTCATGATGCTTTTTGGAAACACAGCCCTGCTGTCAGATGCAATTTGCATAATAAATTGATAAATCTGACAAAAACAAACCAATCACATCTTAATATAGCACAATTGAGTGGCATGATTTCATGCTATCAGTCACTTGATAGGAACGTCCTGACAAGAATACTCTTGGTCTTTCACAGTTCATCTGTCTAGATGATGTTCTTAAACTAAAGGTGTCAGAAAGGAATGTTCTTTCTTTCTCCAATCAGATGCATTTCCTGTAGTTTAATGTGTGTTTTTGTGCAGTATGGTTGGGGGGTAATGAGGGGGTTAGCAGGGTTGCTAACCACAGCCTGGTCTGGGACATTTAGGTCGTCTGATGAATGGACGAGTACATTGTAAATCAGCCACTGGAGAGCGAATAGCCAGATTCCTCATAGCACTGATGTCACCATCGTCGTGCCTTTAACAGATCCAGACTTGAACGCTCTCAGCCTGAGCCAGATGTTCAACCCCTCAGATCCCCTGTTATTCCCTCCTCTACTTGTGCAAGATTCCCTGTTTTTCCCTCTTTGCCTCTCTGGGATTCCGTTATCCCTTCTCTGCTATTGAGTGACTCTCATGGGATTCAGTCGCATCTTTGAGATTCTTAGTTTTTTTTTCTGCCTCTCTGGGTTTTCTGCATATTTTCAGCTCCTTCTGTGAATAATTATCTGTGAAATAAATGTCCGTTTCCATAAAATCCCATACGAAGCAATGCTCCAATGTATCCTCATCTCATTTAAACCAATATTCTGGGTTAAACACTACATATTTGGCATACTGATGATTACCACAGAGAATATAAAAAAATAATTCAGACATTTAAATCAAGTGCAATCTTTTTTTTTGTATTTGTTGGAGTAATGCTTCTGTTTTTCCAAATAATACAGATTTTCTTCTTCTTTTTTTTTCTAAATTTCCCATGCTGAAAAGAAAACACAACTTGAACCCATGCATTTCTAGTTTATGATGGTCTAACTGGTCTAAGCCAGACTGACCAGTTAAAAAATTGCCTAAAACCCCTCTTAAAACCTGCAAAACAGACTGTCAAACCAGCTTGGTCAGGCATGGAGACAGCTACCTTTTTTTTGAATTTATCGAGGTGGTTGTTCGCGCGGTGGCCAGGGCAGTTTGTCTGGTACCGTGAATGAGAGATCCCCGAGCGCAGTGAGCTTGAGGTTTCTGTCTAGAAAGCATTTACTTCACGTGTTTTTGTACCCTTGACTTCGACATTTTCGACTATCATGGGTGCGAAATCGCGTGGATATGTGAGAATACCCCAGGTGGGAGACGCTCACGAGCTATCTCTCGCCTGGGTCTGCATTTTCATTAAAGAGACATACCTCCCCATAAAGCCATGTAGAAAATAAACGTTGGCTGTCATGGGCAAAGCTTATATATATGAATTATATATTGTATATTATTTTATATGGAATATATATATATATATATATATATATATATATAATATATTATTTTATATGGAATATATGTTGTATATGATTTATATAAGAATAATAAATATAAAGGGACAGGCTGGTGCTGCGCTGCACACTATGGCTGTCTTGCAAGCATATCAGGCTGACCTTCTGAAGGATTTGAGTGGTTCATTTGGTGACTCAGTTAACTCTGTAGTGGCCAGATTTAAAGGAGTGGAAGAAACATGAAGTGTTCACTCAGTTTCTTCCTCAATGCACTCAAGGGGAGGGGCTATCAGCCACACAACCTCTCTTCAGTCCTTCAAGATTTGGGGGGGGGTAATAAGCAGAGTGTGGCGAGTCGCGCTCTCCCTCGTAAAGACTGGAGACCGGCTCGTCATCCTCAACAACCTCCCAGGGCAGACCTCGGGACTGTCATCAATATAAGAAGTCCGGTGGTCTGGTGCCCAGTCTGCCCCCATGGAACAGGGCGTGTCAAACATTTGCTCGCCCCACCCCGTTATCCTCAAAACTACTCCATCCCCGCCGCCTCTGGTGATTTGGGGGGGCAGTGGTTTCCAGTGAAATGTTAGACGTTCAGTAGGTTTAATCTCAGATCTTCGAGTCTTAAACCGTGAAGCAGTTAAAGTACTCTAGGTCAAGATGTTACAGTGAAGGCGGTCGTGTCGCATATTCAACATTGTGATTGGATTCGGCACGATTGATCCGAAGGACGCATGTATTCGCATATAAAGTCTGCCACAACACAGGAAGTTCCTGAGGTTCGCTCTTGGGGGCAAAAGCTTACCAATTTCGGGTCTTCCATTTGGCTAGCCTTGTAACCGCACATAAACAAAATGTATGGATGTATTACCGGCTCCATTGGGATTCCGGGGCATTCAAATTTTGAATTACAAAGGCGATTGCTAAAATTAGCACAATCACATGAGATGGCGCTTCAACACAGTGTGTTGGCTCATCTAGTTTCTCTAGGGTTGAGACTCAACACCAAGAAAAGTGTTCTTTCTCCTGCCCAGAGAACGACTTATCTAGGGTTTGTTCGGTTTTTGGTCACAAGGTGGGCACAATGGTTTCCCGCTTGAATCAAGACCATTCAGTATTCCCTGAGCAAAGTCAGGCTAGACCAAGATCTTACTGATCATCAGCACCAGAGTGTTAGGTCTAATGGCATCAGCATCCACGGGTTTCCCTTTGGGGTTGTTGCACATAAGACCGTTTCAGTTGTGGCTCAAAGCCAGAGGACTTAGGGCCAATCCTCAGGCAAATAAAGTGGCGCGCCATGTGGCTTCGTACACTAACTATGTGGTTCAGACCCCGGTTTTTGCCTTGGGTCCCACTCTAGGCGTACCTTGTCGTCGCAAGTTGCTAACGACGGACGCTTCCCTGACGGGCTGGGGTGCGGCCTTAAGTGGTCGTCCAGCCCAACATGAATGGGAGGGTCATCAACTCAGTTGGCACATCAACTGCCTCGAGTTGACGGCTGTATTTCTGGCCCTGAAATACTTTCTCCCCCAATTGAGAGGCTGTCATGTCCTAGTGCGGGTGGACAGTACAGCTAAATATCTTGTATATAATCACCAGGGGGGTCTGTGCTCACGCTATCAGAATAGCGAGACAGATTTTTCTCTGGGCTCAGAACAAGTTCCTGTCACTCGAGCAGTGTACATTCAAGGGCGGTTGAATGTGGGAGCAGATTTACTGTCCAGACAGAGTTACAGATGGGGGGGTGGAAACTCCACCCAGAAGTACTCAAGCAGATCTGGATCAGATTTTACAGAGCTGACCACAGGGAGTGGACCTCTTCGCCTCTTCTCAGACAGCGCAATGTCCCTGCTTCTCTCTGTCACCCAGCCCCGCTGGGTCTGGATGTGATGGTTCATACATGGCCCAAAATGTGTCTGTATGCCCTCCTTCCAGTCGCTCTGCTCCTGGGAGTTCTAGCCGGGGTTCGCCAGCAAGGGTCTTGCTTCTTATCGATAGCGCTGCGTTGGTCGAACAGGGTTTGGTTCTCGGAGATAGTGTCTCTCCTCAACGGCTCACCTTGGGCGATTCCGGCGAGGAGGGACCTTCTGTCTCAGGCAGAGGGCACGATATTCCATTCCAGGCCCGACCTGTGGAACCTTCATGTTTGGCCCCTGAAGGGCACCAACTGAGGGACACGGGGCTTTCGCCTGCAGTTATTGAGACCATCCTATGTGCTAGAGCTTCCTCCACTCGGAAAGTTTATAGCTAATAAATGGGGTGTCTTTGAAAGGTGGTGTACGACACAATGTAGATTCAGTCAACTGCCAGGTAACTTCAGTTCTGGATTTTCTGCAAGAAAAGTTGTCATCAGGCACCTGCCCCTCCACTCTCAGGGTTCATGTGGCCGCTCTTTCGGCTTGCCACGCCTTGGTGGATGGGGTGCCGCTTGGGAGACATCCTCTACTCGCTCGCTTCATTCATGGGGTAGGCGGTTGAGGCCACCTGTTAGAACCAAGATCCCTTCATGGGACTTAGCTTTAGTCCTCGAGGGTCTGGTTGAGACCCCCTTTGAAACATTAGCTTGCCCCTCCACTCTCAGGGTTTATGTGGCCGCTCTTTTGGCTTGCCATGCCCTGGTGGATGGGGTGCCGCTTGGGAGGCATCTTCTGCCTGCTCACTTTGTTGTGCCAGGCAGTTGTGGCCTCCATTAAGAGCCAAGATCCCTTCATGGGACTTAGTTTTAGCCCTCGAGGGTCTGGTTGAGACCCCCTTTGAACCTCTAGAATCAGCGTCTGACGAACTTCTGACTCTAAAGATGGTTTTTCTTATGGCTATAACTTCTCTGAAAAGAATTGGGGACATGCAGGCTCTGTCAATATCGCCATCCTGCTTAGACTTTGCCCCAGGTTTGGTGAAAGTGATTTTGCATCCCCACCCTGTCTACCTGCCTAAGGTTCCTTTGTCGACTGTACATCCTGTCACTCTTGAAACCTTCTGCCCTCTGCCGTTCACAACGCCGGATCAGGAGAAACTTCATAGACTGTGTCCAGTCCATGCTCTTCAGGCCTACGTCCACCGCACTAGCCAGTGGCGTAAGTCAGAGCAACTGTTTGTTTGCCATGGGGGCCGTAACAGAGGTTCTGCCACCATCAAACAATGTCACATTGGGTCAGGGATGCTACTGCTCTTGCCTATGAGGTGCGCGGTCAAGCTTCACCTATAGGATTAAGGGCTCACTCCACCAGGGGAGTCGCCTCTTCTACTGCGTTAGCAAGGGGTGCTCCCTTACAAAGTGTTTGTGATGCGGCAGGTTGGTCCTCTCCACACACATTCTTAAGACTTTATAGCTTGGATGCTCATGCCACTCTGGGCTCTCATGTCCTTGAGTCGACATCACAGGCTAATGCCTGAGGCTTCTTGCGTTCTTGTGCACACCTACACAACCGTAAGGGGTCCAGGCACCATCAAGCACGGCGGCGTGGGTATTCTCGTTCCCATTTGCATAAGCTTATGCAGCATTGAGTGTAGCTTTTGAAAGGGAACACTTGGGGTTACTTTACTGTAACCCTGTTCCCTGATAAAGCGGAACGAGATGCTGCATTGCTAGGCCGTGCTGATGATGCTTCAGGACTGGTCTTCAAACAAAGAAGATCTGGTTTGCTCCAGCTGAAGCTCATCTATTTATAGCCTCGTGCAGCAGGTGCGCCTATGACGTCACCGGCCGAGGCTATAAATACCTCCGGGTCAATTTCATTGACGTGTTTTCACACTATTTTCACAGCTGGTTATGTCAAAGACATTCCCATTTGCATAAGCTTATGCAGCATCTCGTTCCGCTTTATCAGGGAACAGGGTTACAGTCAAGTAACCCCAAGTGTTTGTTTGATAAAGACATTTTGCCAGCCCTGTGGGCGGATTCCAGTCGCCACATTGGAAGTTGTCAAAACAATTCCCCACATGTACTGGGGGAGCCGAAATTCATTATTATGCAAAACTGTTATCCAATCATAGCAGTGGGTGTTTACTTCAAAGTCTTCAGTGCGACACGCCCATAAAAACCGAGCGCTCCAGGAGAGAGGCTCAAAACCAGGGTACAAAATAGCCTATTACTTATTCATTATGATGTTTTTGAATGTAAAAACTATGCGAACATAATAAGTTGACCTCAGACAACAGTATAAAAAAATAGAAAATCCAGTTCATGACCCTTTAAAAAATGTCCTGGCTCTTCCAAGCTTTATAATGGCAGTGAATGTCCATAAAACTGCATCTATATCCATCATAACTGCTCCTCTGGGGGGTTAATAAAGGCCTTCTGAAGCGAAGGGGCACGTTTGTGTAAGAAAAATATCCATATTTAAAAGTCTTCTGTATTCAACTTACGGAAAAACTGTAATGCCTCTCGCAGTTCAAAATGCTTACGCTACGTCTGACGACATTGCACACCAGTTACGCTCGTCAGCCATTATAAAGCTTGGAAGAGCCAGGACATTTTTTAATATAACTCTGATTGTGTTCGTCTGAAAGAAGAATGACATATACACCTAGGATGGCTTGAGGGTAAATCATGGGCTACTTTTCATTTTTGGGTGAACTAACCCTTTAAGTATGCTAAATAAGTAAATGTACTTAACTTTAAATAAATCATGCAGACATTTAAAGCAAACTCATTACAACTTCTGTTCTTTCTTTTCAGGATGATTTGCACAAAGTGCTAATTTGGACAGAGGAACCAGTTCAGTCCAAATGGTGGAACATGGCAGTTTTTGGCATTATACGAAGGCACTTTTGGATATTCCTTATGGCTAGCTCTAAACTGTAGATTAAAACATGGACAATCGACCCATGATGACTTTAGAAGGACAGCGGTCGTCTACATTGCAAGAGGCCCCCAAAATGACTTTCTCAGTAGAGCTTTCAAAGGCAGACTCAACCGTGGATGGAAACCTGACATCAAAAGATACTTCAAATTCTCCATTATCTGTTATAAATGACCAAACACCACTTGAGCTGAAGAACAAAAATTCATTAGAGAAGATCAATCAAATTGTACCAGTGCTAGTCAGCAAGGATGGACCTTGTCTTCAAATCTCAAATCTTCTCACAAAAGAAAAGACAAAGAAACACATCAAACATAAAAGCACTTCTGCTCCAATATCAATCCCAAAACATGATCTGAATGGCATTCATGAATCTGACCTCCCACTGGACAGTGAGGAAGATTTCAGCTGTCTTTTGACTTCTTCAGATGTGACCAACAACCTTGATGTAGATCCCTCAAACACCTCGTCTACTTCTTATCCTTTCTCTAGTTTGACAGTAAGATCCATTTCAGACCCCGCTTACTCTTTTGCATCATCTCCATTGGGACCATCCCACCTTGAGCACCCATACTCTGCTCCTTTGCCACTCTCTAAGGGGACCGATTTACCCCGAATCATCAAACATAAGCCCAGCTCCATTACCTTTGCAGATTATGACAGCTTTTTGGGTGTGATCCAGAACGCCCAAGCCAATGAGAGCTCAGATGCTTGTGAGACCTCTTCTGAAGATGAAGGCCGTGGCGATGAGGTGTTCCCAGAATGCAAAGAGTTTCTCCCCGGCTCCAGAAGAAATAGGGGTGGATTAGAGAAGCAAAGGAGAAAAGGAACCTGTGGACAAGCGAGTGGAGAAGAAAGTTCCAGCACTAACCCCCCACCGACCAGCACCAGCAGTTATGAGGCCGAGGAGGAGAGCAGCAGTACAGAGGTGAGGATGCAGTGATTATTAGAGATTTGTTAAAGCTTAACAATGTCTTTAGGCAGCAGGATATCTGGTTTGGTTTTTAATGTCTGTAAAGATTTTTACATTGCTTTCAGTTCAGCACTGTATTAATATTCCTCAAATGTTTTGGTTTAGGTTTGTTCTCAAACTATTAGCCCACGTTTGACAGACAAGGCTTAAGCCTATAGTCCCAGACTAAAATGCATGTTTGAGCTGTTTTAAATGAAAGCAAGTGCTATTGTTTTGTCTTAAGATGCACACCAGTAATGTTTTTCTATGGCATATTTATAAAAACGACTTAAATGTCCTAATTGAAATAATAAAGCCTAATCCTGGCTTAATCTAAGCCCTGTCTTTTGAACCAGGCCTAAATGATAAACTTGTGGGATTAATTTAGGATAAATGTTGTAATCAATGCGAGTACATTCAAAATATTTTGTTGATCGATTCTCATGGTCATGGAAAACCTGGAAATATCAGGGAGTTTTTGTGATTGCCAGGTCTGTAAAGTCTATAAAATCTTAAAAGTCATGGAAAAGTAATGCATATATATCTGGTGATTTTGGTTTTTGCTTGCTCACAAGCCATAGTTGATGTGTGCGAGTTGATCTTCCAAGTCAATTATTTCCATTAAGTTAGTTAATCAATAGGTTCACAATTCTCTCTGAAAGACTTGGAACTGGTCTGAATTAGACGATACCAGCATTTCTGTAGTACTGGTAATACCAAGGATATACTGTACCTACTAATAGGCAGCTGTTTTCAGTCGCTTCCGTTATCTAATGCTGCCTTCACGTGCTATCGGAAATGTCCTAATTCCCACTTTAGAAGTCGTGATTACGAGCTTGTTGCATTCAAGAGCTTTGTTGTCGGAATGAACAGGAATCATGGAGGACACCAGGTTTATTCTTGCCTATTTATTGGGAAAATCTTATTAAAACCAACATCATATATAGTGTCCCATGAAATCATATGTAGTGTCCCCCGATTCTGCAATTTCAGTCAAATGCAGGCTATTTTCACTGTGTATCAAACATACATTACGCTTCAAATGATTACTCGTGCATATAAATATGCACTACATTAATGTCAAGACAAGACGACCTAGTTGTTTTGAGGGAAAAACTAATAAAACACACCTGCCACAGCAGTAGTTCTCCCCGCCACCATGTTTATGTTTATGGCACGCCCATCTCTGGAATTTGGGTATCAAAATTATTTCCGAACTTCCCAGTGGTAAACATGACATCAGAGGGCGTTCATGGGCAATTTTTACCTAGGGAACTCGTATTTACGATAATTCCGATAGCACGTGAAGGCAACATTAGTGCAAGGTTCCAGACTAACTAACTGCAAAAAGATTATTTAAATATGAATCCTGCATGTTCTGCATGTCTCTGTGTGAGTGAATGGGATGCAGACGCGCAATTTCATTCACCACACACACTTAAGGAGGTCGCAACCCAGGCGAGAAGCGCAGTGCCAATAATTCGAACGGATTGACTGAGTGTGGGCACACTGGGGGCACCATTCGGCATCTGCCCAGTACGACTCAGCTTGAGTGGCGGTTTCAGCCTCTGCCGTCTCACTGTATGATGACATGAATGCATCTTCATCTCTAGAGCTGCTCTGAGAGTCACTTCTTGAACATTTTACCGTTTCATTTGAGAAAAACTATCGTCTTATCATATGCCATACACCAACAGAAACTCAAAGGTTATCCCGGCAACCCGTCAAAATAAGAGTTCAGTTTAACTTGAAGAAATTGACAAATAATATTATGCTAATGTTATACAGTAGATTTAGCTATGTATTGCAATGTAAAAATAATAATAATAACACTAATAATTATTATTATTATTAAAATTATTTTAAAACACCCGATTTTATTATTATTATTACGCTCTAAAAAAAGGTTCTATATGGCACCAAAAATGGCTCTTGGCTCGTAATCATAGGGGAACCTTTTTAAGTGCTATATAGCACCAATTTTGGTACTTCAGTGGTTCTTTAGCGATTCTTCCAAGGTTCTTCAATGGTTCTTTGACTAAGGTGCTATATAGCACCGCTACCATATACAGAACATGTTAAGATATGGTGCTATAGCACCAAAAGTGATTCCAAAAGTGGAGTTTAGGTGTGCATAGAGGGTTGTGTATTTTTCACTTGATCTTTTTAAACAATGTGAAGCCTTCAAATGTTTCTATAAATTATTTACTTATAATGATCACCATCATGAATAATAAACTCATTTAATTTAATTTAATTTAGTATTTTTATCAAACAGTTAAATAAAATAGTAAAATTGTTCCAACAGATTTAGCTGTGGTACCAAAATTGGTACGGAGAACCGTAAAATTTGAATGGTCATATTGGTACCAACTACTGCAATTTTGGTACCGTGACATCCCTAGTCTGAATTAAAATTATTTTATCCAGTAAATTATCCAGTTACTTGATAAATCATTGAAAAGTAATGGAAATTCATTGCTTGATTTATTTATTTTTTTAAAGTTAAGTTAAAAATGAAGATACATTTAAAAAATGTCCCATTGACTTTGCTAGAAAGTTCTGAATTCAAAATGTAACTGATAGAGATGACGTCATCACAGTATTTGCATACCGAATTGTGATCTGGTAACCTTTCTTGCATTTATTTGCATACTAATTTGAGAAAGCACTGCAATCCTTAAGGAAAAATCTTGAATCTTTAACCTTGTGATCCCCTGTTTTTTTTCTCTACAAAACAATGTATAGAATACTTGAATACATAGAATGAACCAGGAATGACTGGTTATTTGTATTAGTTAAAAAAAATTGCTGTGTGAGGCCTGGAGTGTACTAGAGCTGTGAATGAACCATCAGCTTAACCACCACATATTGTAATGCTGATAGACCGTTCATGCCATAAAGCCAAGCTTTCCTGAGCATGTCATAGCCTCTTTTTCATGGATTGCCAAGTCTGATGTCCTTCCTGTCAAAGCAAACATCTATTTATCAGTGAACTTAGCCTTCCATTACTTACAGCTCCATTTAGTTGGAGCCAGTCATGGATGATTTGCATCTTTTTCCTAAACTCATGCCTGACCTAACTGTTGGCAACCTGTGACCTCCCCATCCAAAGTTTATTGTTCTTTAAATAGGTGTCACATGGCCATGTATGAAAACAATAGCATATTCCCTATCTAGCTCGGTTAAGAGCTCCTGTAAAAATGTCCCATACCATTCATACCAGAGATAACCAGGACAAAGTGTAAAGTTGAGGCGATCACACCCTCTTACTCAGTTCTTATCGCTACATAAACTCAAAGTCAACATTGTTCAGTACATTCGGCTTGACATCTTTGCTATTGTTTGTTGCTAGAATAGGTAGCCATTCCTTTACGTCATTATATGTTTTTGATCAATTTCTAAACTATATATATATATATATATATATATATATATATATATATATATATATATATATATATATATATATATATATATATATATATATGCTCTTTTTTTGTAATTCAGTGTGTTTTATTTTTTGTAATCTGCATTCATTTTTAATTATTCTAGGTTTTGCGTCTATGCATATAGATATTGTTACATTCAAGATGACTTTCAGTTTAAATTGTGGTAGGACATTTTGTGCAGCAGTTCTTGAAAGGTTCTTGAAAAGTTCTTGAAAATAATTGCTATACAATGAAAGAAACGGGTATCTTTTTATGTACTATATACTAAAAAGTATTATTGTAGACATTTATTATTTTAATGTTATTTTTTCATATTGTATATCAGTAAATGTGAATAATAGTTTTATGAATAAATTTAACTTAAATGATTATATATTAAATAAGTAATTAAATATTAGATCATTAAATTACATTTATACATTTATGCATTTAGCAAAACCTTTTCTCCAACAAAAGAGGAACAAAAGCAATTTGTCAAAGAGCCAGTAAAATAAAAAAATATTTAATTAAAACATATATTTTTAATTAAATACATTTAAAAATAAAATCTAATATTTTTTTCTCATTTAAAAAAAAGAGGTCTACAGGACAACAAAAAAAAGTCAAACCAAAACAGACCAATTACATCTAGGGTTGTGATGGCTTACAGTATTTACAGTATTTAGCGGAATTGTCAGAGGTTAAATTATTTTTCTAAGGCAGGTGAGCTGAGAACGACCCGTGGTTCATTTGTTGGCCCCAGCACCCCTCTGTGCTGCACATGCTCAACTCTCCCCTCCTGTTACTCATTCTTTGTTCATGCATGATTTAAGATGAACGTGTGAAAGAATGTGGTACCCCTCACGTGAGCGCCGACCTTGCCTCATTTGCACATTCTCAAGAAATTCCAGAATGAGCTGTAAGTGGATACAGAACAAAATCATGTAATAATATTTGTAAAAATAAATAAAAAAGATTTTTAAATATTTCAAAAACTAGAGATGATATTCCTTGGTACAATCCATATGGATTTTTTTCCTTTTATTTAATACAGCACACAAATCTTGAGGTTAAGATGCATTTTGCTTCTTCACCATTTGGAGGCGCTCTATACAAACATTTACACATATTGTGTAGCCAGTAGCACTGGTAGTGAGTTACTGAGTTATTTATACCTATTTATGTAGAGTTTACACGTGCTTATGAAATGGAATTGTGGAAAACTGCAGCATCTCTAGCCGTCTGTGCATATATCCTTATGAGGAAAGGCATTGAGTTACATGACATTGAGTTACAGTGAACGGCTCCTGTAACAAAAAAGGAGGATTTTCTTTTTCCGTAGAGACTTATCTGACCTGGATTTGAAGTTCAACAAACGGATTATGGCTGGTGGCCTTTAAGGATGACATATTGTTACATTCTCTCGGTGGAGCTGGCTGGCACACTCAGTGGGTGGCATGGCCATGGCAGGAAGCCCAGAGCAATGCCAAAGCCAGGCACTTGACTCCTCATTTCCATGTCAATGGGCCAGTGCTGAGATTTACAATGTGGCCAATTTGCGGCGGTGCAGTTATGGTCCTCGGCCATTCTGTCCACCGTGGAAGATAACAATGATGAGCTGATCTGGTGGGACTGACTCATACCGGCCTAGTTGCCATGACAAGTGTATTTTCTCACGACTGACAGGGCGGAAAGGGGTGTTGTAACCGATGCCGGTTTGTTGAATATCGCAAATTCTGTGCCAATATATTAGGAATAGAATTGGAATTGGAATAGATTCCAAAGTTTTTGTGAATAAATCCACGTTCTCTTTTTTTGTGGCAATCAATACTATTTTTTCATACTAAAAAAGGGGACATGGGTAAAACTTTACAGTATTTGTTATTGGTTGACATGGGAACACTTTACAATAAGGTTCATTAGTTACTTTAGTTAACATGAACTAATAATGAACTGCACTTATAAAGCATTTATTTATCTTTGTTAATGTTAATTTCAACATTTACTAATGCATTATTAAAATCTTGTTAACATTAGTTAATGCACTGTGAACTAACATGAACAAACCATGAACAGCTGAATTTTTATTAACTAATGTTAACAAAGATGAACTAATGCTAAACAGAGGTGTTGTTCATGGTTAGTTCATGTTAACTAATGCATTAACTAATGTTAACTAATACAACCTTATTGTAATGTATTACGTAACATGAACTAACAATGTACAGTACTTTTATAGCATTTATTATACTAGACTAATTTGAATTTGTGCATTATACTAATACATTTTTGATGTTTTAAGTTGCATAAATTATCAAAAGAGCAGCAAAGCAAACGCACACCTTTTGAGGTGCAAGTTGAAGGAGAAAACTTAAAGGGTTAGTTCACCCAAAAATGAAAATAATGTAATTTGTTACTCACCCTCATGCCGTTCCACACCCGTAAGACCTCTGTTCATCTTCGGAACACAAAATAAGATATTTTTGTTGAAATCTGAAGGCTCAGTGAGGGAGCAAAGCAATTTACACTCTCAAGATCCATTAATGTAATAAAAACATATTTAAATCAGTCCATGTGAGTACAGTGGTTCAGTATTAATATTATAAAGCGACGATAATATTTTTGGTGCGCCAAAAAAACCTAAACGAACGACTTATATAGGGATAACCGATTTCAAAACACTGCTGCACGAAGCTTCAGAGTGTATCGAATCAGCGAGACGATTCAGTGGTTCGGAGCGTCAAAGTCACGTGATTTCAGCAGTTTGGTGGTTTGACACGCGATCCGAATCATGATTCGACTCGCTGATTCGATACACTCCGAAACTTCATGAAGCAGTGTTTTGAAATCGGTTATTTCTATATAAGTCGTTATTTAGTTTTAGCACCAAAGATATTATCGTCGCTTTATAATATTAATATTGAACCACTGTACTCACATGGACTGATTTAAATATGTTTTTAGTATATTAATGGATCTTGAGAGTGTAAATTGCTTTGCTCCCTCACTGAGCCTTCAGATTTCAACAAAAATATCTTAATTTGTGTTCCGAAGATGAACGGAGGTCTTACGGGTGTGGAACGGCATGAGAGTGAGTAATAAATTACACTATTTTCATTTTTGGGTGAACTAACCCTTGAATGCATTGAAAATATAACTCGGCAAAACAAGTAGCCTTTGTCAAGTTCCATAAATTACCCATTATTTCATATCATGAACAAACATGAATGAACAATAGTAGTTTTATTAATAAACATTGTTGTAAAAATGCTGTTCATTGATTAGTTCAGGGTACTTAATGCATTAACTACGCTATCATGGAAACAGTGAGACTTTTTTTTCAGTATTCTTTGATGAATAGAAAGTTCAAAAGAACAACCTACCCTCTTGACTTTGACAAAAGATCATGAAATAGAAATCTTTTGTAACATTATAAACTATAAGTATATAAGTACATTATATCTGTACTGCCACTTTTGATCAGTTTAATGCATCCTTGCTGAGTAAAAGTATTAATTTCTTTAAAAAAAAACCCTACTGACCCCAAACTTTTGAGTGGAAATGTAAGTTGAACCTTATTTTAAAGTGTTCCTGTAAACTCAGAAATCAGACCTTAGCTTTAAAGTCTTAGTGACATTGTCTTTTTAGTCAAACAACATCCTCTTTTATTTCTGAGAAGACACTAATTGTTTTCACTCTAGACAGCATGAGAGGCAAGATTTGAGCGTCATTAGCAGCAAATACATCGTCTTTTGTCAAAGTCAAGTGGGTTAATGGTTCATCGCAGAAGGGCAAGACAGAGTGGCGCTAATGTCTTAAGAGGGACAGCAAGAAAGCCTTCTCACTAGCAGTGTTGGGGAAAGTTACTTTTAAAAGTAATACTTTACAATACGTTACTCCCTTTGGAAAGCATAAGAGACTTCTTTCAAAAACATTTTAAAATCTTACTGACCCCAAATTTTTGAACTGTAGTGTATTATTTAAAACTGTCCTAGAAAGGCTGATTCTGTTGTGCCTCTTTGTTCGCACTCTGAAGGAATGTCATCATCTTGAGTCTAATTTGTTAAGGGTCTTACCATGGCCACATTCCTTGAGATTTTATGTGCCTTGTATGCTGCCCCCCTTTTCAACCAAACCATGTATTTCTGCTGTCTGAGACAAGCCATGACAGTTGTCAATAGCATCATTGTGTGTGGATGAGAGGGAGCCGTAATCTCTGCCTTGGGGCTTCAGATCCCAAGAAAGACTTGAGCGTTTCCGCCTGCTGTGTCTCCTGCACTGGGACGTTACTGTTAAATGTTCCTCACAGTTCATCCTTGCCCTCTTCCTGCTCCTCTGGCCCCTCCACTTCCTGTTGGTAAAGGGGCAGCCCTGTTGATTTACGGCTTGGTGAGTGAGGTAGGTGAGGGTAATTTATAGCCCAGGAACCCTCGGCTGTGTCTGAGCTGGACGGGACAGTCTATTTATACTCTTTGGCAGGGGTGTCTGGGGAGTAGTGAAAGTAGCGCTGGAGAGAAAGGAGAGGAATACCATACAGCTATGCTTGGACCACAATGGCAGCTGGGTTGCTCTCTAGTATTGGTTCAAATGTGTGTGACACTGGAACATTTGACTCTCAATATTATATTATTATATATACTCTCTATTAATGCATGCTCAAGGGAGGCTCATCTATCTATCTATCTATCTATCTATCTATCTATCTATCTATCTATCTATCTATCTATCTATCTATCTATCTATCTATCTATCTATCTATCTATCTATCTATCTATCTATCTATCTATCTATCCATCCATCCATCCATCCATCCATCCATCCATCCATCCATCCATCCATCCATCCATCCATCCATCCATCCATCCATCCATCCATCCATCCATCCATCCATCCATCCATCCATCCATCCATCCATCCATCCATCCATCCATCCACCCACCCGAGTGTAACATGAAATTAAGTTGACATTCATTCTTAATAAAAAATAAAAAATAAATTATATATATATATATATATATATATATATATATATATATATATATATATATATATATATATATATATATACGGAAGACCACCTTGTGCTGTTGGTCTTCCGTGTGCTGCCAAAACAGCGCCGACCCGCAGAGGCATGTACTCTACAAGACCCCTGAAGGTGTCCTGTGGTATCAGGCACCAAGACACCTGTCTGGGGTGTACCTGGTCTGCAACAATGTTTATGTTGGTGGTATGTGTCAAATATACATCCACATGAATGGCATGACCCAGGGTCTCCTACCAGAACATTGGCCAGAGCATCAAATTCCCTCCACCGGCTTGTTGTTGTCCCACAATGCATCCTGGTGTATCACTTCCCCAGGTAAACGGCACACACGGCTGTCCATGTGATGTAAAAAAATAAAACGGGACTCATCTACCCAGACCTTAATATGTGGCCTTGTTAGAAGATGATCAACACTTCCCCTGTAACTGGCCATAATGTTTTGGCACATCAGTGTGTATATATAATAAACATAAAAGATTGCAGTGATTTCTCAAACTGCATCAAACTGAAACTAAAATCTCAATACAACTCAAACATTTCTCATCAGATTCTTCCAAGTCAGAATTGTCTGGACTGTTCTGTCCAAATTCATTTTATAGACCTGTACTCTTACCGTATGTCAACAGTTGTCTTATTATAACCGTATTATAACAGTTGTTTTGTTTCCGTTGTATTTCTCCAAAGAAATTTTAGGAGAAACACATGAGACAGTAGA
The DNA here is from genome assembly GCA_023566225.1 of Romanogobio albipinnatus. Taxonomy (NCBI): domain Eukaryota; kingdom Metazoa; phylum Chordata; class Actinopteri; order Cypriniformes; family Gobionidae; genus Romanogobio; species Romanogobio albipinnatus. The sequence goes on along the minus strand of CM042247.1, from coordinate 36,103,794 downwards.
TACTGAAACAAAACAACTGAAAACTCCATTAAGCCTAAGCATTAACATTTTTCTCTGGGAAAACACTTGTCGGCACGGTTCTGTGTGTTCATGCAGTGTGACTTTGAAACCTTTGAGAATAAAAGATATGGCTCTGAAATCAGTGCTGGCTCATCTAGTTGGTTATTTTTGGCTCTGTACATCAAGAGAAAACAGACCCTTGACTGAATGTCCGAGTCTAATGTAATGACTCTGCCTAATCAATTTTATCTTCGGTGCTTTTTCTTCTGTGATGTCCTACAGTATGTCTCTTATGTGTACATGCAGGAGTCTCCTCAGGTCCTGTCTCCATGGTCTGAATCTATGTCCCAGCTAATAAAGAGATTAGATCAGCTCAATCTGGATATAGAGGAAGCGCTCAGTGCTGGCTCCTCCCCCTCCGACACACCCAACACCACCCGGAGACACACCGCTAATGACAGAGCATTCCTGCAGGTCACTCTTATTTTTTTCTCATCAAATGGAATGTAAATAGTTTGTTGATTAATGGGTATTTCTTGGTAAATATGTTGCTTTAGCTACCTTTAAACAGGCAGAATCTTTTCATCATCTGGATTTTATCTGACCCACAATCTATTCTATTCTATTCTATTCTATTCTATTCTATTCTATTCTATTCTATTCTATTCTATTCTATTCTATTCTATTCGAGATTAGTTGATTGGTTCACACTTGTGTATGTAGGCAACTGATAAGAATTCAGTCGGAATAGTATGTTGTCTGATATTGCGTGATGTGCCAGTGCATGGCGTCTGCCTGTGACATGGGTTACATAGAATGTGCTGCATGCGGGCAGAGAGTAGACCAGACTGGTGACACTGACACAGAGCTCCATTGTCTTGGGAGCTTGCCATGGGGAACTTTCAATGCAAGTTTAAAAAAAAAAAAACTCATGCAAGCTTGCGACATAACTACCCTGTAGCAAGGGTTCACAGCGAGACAAAAGTGCCTTTTGGTTCCTCAAGACAACGATGTCTTGTGCTTGGGGTCTGTTGTTCTGTTTATATCACTATGTCCATTAGGGGTGGTTAGCAGAATGACATGATGGGTTTCAGAGCCCTCACAACAACCATTCCTGGTTTTTAACGAGAGACGAGATTTCCATTTGTATGCTGTTCTGGAACAAGGTCAACAATTTTTCTCTCAAGTTCTTCCATTTTCAATAGTCTTTGGGCTCTTTAAAATGCGGCTTCTCTCTTCTTCTCATAGTCATTTCCAGAGGTCATCTGTTCCAGACACAGTGTGTCCCATCCCATGCTAAAAGTTGTTGTGCTGTCATTGCAGAGCGGAGCTGTGGGGGTGAACCAGTCCCTCAACTGGAACAACATGGCCAGAAGATCCGACACAAGGGAACGACACGGCCAAGAGAGACTTGTGGGAGCCACTTCCTCTCTGGGGAGATCACATGGTAAAAAGACAGAGGTGAGCATTTGAACTTACTCCGCTTGATTTTCGTTTGTGTTATATTGAATTGTTTCCCTTAACAGTGTCCTCAAAGTATTTAGTCACTTCAAAAAAAGTTACACTTAAAAATATTTGAATGTCTATATGTAGCAAAATATTACATCTAATTTAGCAGAACAGCAAACCATTAAAAGAAAAAGAGTTTGTGGTTAGTGGTTGTCATATTGATTGTATAATTTTTTTTAATCTGATTTGGCTTCAACTGAGAAGAGTTGATCTGTATGTAAACCATGTGATCAGTTGCTTAGTTTTGCTCTGTGAAGTGTTTTGTAATGAAGACACTGTGTGCCAGTGACTAGGGCACACGTTCATTCCAAGAAGTTTCTGGGGTTGAGGTTTGATGACCTAGGATTGCATTTCTAATTGCTTTTTGGCATTAGTGAGACTGAGTTAAATAGATTTTCCCCTCGCTAATCCAAACAGGATTCCCCATTAGTCTGGGGAATTGAATTAATGAATTCAGAGCGACACCAAAGGAAGTCTTTTAATGGGGCATTTAAGGCCATCACATCTTGTTTGGATTCTAGACCAGTGTAGCTTAGTTTAACCTTGATTTGTAAACCCCTATTTCTGATAGTTATTGCAATGCGTTTTTCAGTTTTGATTGGTCGAGTTCTCTTGTTTGTAACATATAAGATATTTCAAGTATGCAGCTTGTCTGTTGTGAAGGTAAGGGCTTGGTTTCCAGTTGTACGTGCCTGGTATCCCGTTTGTTTGTAACTGGACAAGGCATTCTCAAGTAGAGATTTCAGAGGCCTGTACGTGTCCTGCTGTTTAGAGCAAGCACAGAGAGAGATCTGACAACTGAGCGATTTACGAGTTTGGGGCTCGTGTGAAAAATACTGAAAGGAATGTTCTATCATTCTGGAAACAAATCCGACATGCAAAGGATGGAAAATAAGACTCTTCACGGACGATCACCGCAGCTGATTTACAGCTGTCTTAGTCCAGCTTCAGATCGACCGCAATTTATGGTGGACTTTGCGGACTTTTGTCTCAAGCCACCCTTGCCTAGCAAAGACAGAGAAAACAAGCAATCTCCAGCTCTTCCTTTAAGTTCATCATGAATATTTTTCATTTCAAAGGCACGCACTCCCTTGCATTGTTCCCAAAACAATATCCGATGAGCAACAGTGGGTTTAAATGAGCACAATATCTGTGGGAATTCGGTCCTTTTCCGTCTGGCTGGAGAACTGGGCCAGATGTGTTTGTTTAATCTCTGCATAGCTGAAGCAGCACTGGTACGTTCTGTAGTCCGTTTATGGGAACCCCGCTAAAAACCTCTGGCATGGGGATCTGGGAGGTGAACGCATTTATTAGAGTGTGTGAGAGTGCTGGAGAGAGAGAGAGAATTGAAGAGGGTAATTGGATTGGAGGGGGTAATAGAATGATTTGGCTTTGTGCACTCTGACAAAATGAAGTCTTGAGGTTCTTGGAGAAGATTAGCAGGTCAAAAGCTCCAGAGGCATGTGGAGGCCTTCAGTCCAGTGGAATGAATACAGGCCACCCTCATATAGATAACAAATCCAAATTTTGAAAAAGAGCTCCCTTGGCATTTTACCAACTATCTTCTAACATTAACACAATTTGTGATTCTCACCAAGCCTGTTATCTTCGTTCACCTCTTGTTGTCTTTACCAAGTCATGAAAAACAGTTTTACATTCCTGCATTACTTTTACTTTACAGTTTTAATATCCATTGTTATCGGGGTTGGTCAACATTTTTACGAATTGGCTCCCTTTTAACGTGTGAGTTGGAATTTGATTGATAATAATAATAATAATAATAATAATACTATATACACATTTGTTTTATATAAAACGTAATAATATAATATATTATTATAATACATAATAATACACTTATAAAAAATAATAGTTGATTATATGCTAATCATATTATTCAGATTAACCTCTTAAGCTCTGGGACCATTTTTGGGATTTCCGCCTGGATTCGGCCTAGCCAAGTTGAAAATCTTCCCATACCCACATACAGTGGTCTAAATACACAATTATGGTGTCATTTTAAAGGAAACCCTTTGAAGTTTCATAAGCCACTGCTAAAAGTGATAAACATGTAAGTATATGTTGTCTAAGCTGTAATACACACACACACACACACAAAAACGTTTTTTGATTTTTTTTTTGGTTATAAATTCAGTTTTGAAAGTGTGTTCTAGCACTCTGCAGACAGTTTGGGCTGTTTCCACTAGATTCCAGAAAACAGTGGAAAAAATAATTTTGTCTCTATCATGTTGTATGTAAGATTTATACAAATGGATCTGAAGGGAGGACTAAAATGAATTTATAACCAAAAAATCAAAAATTGGGGGACAGACGGACTGTACCCTGTTCATGGTCGCAGAGTTTAAGTGTTGTTAAAAAGATAACTTGACATGATTGTATAATAATTAAGAATTTTGTGAAAGTTTTTCTGTTCTGGCAAGCACAGATTTTTTACTTATCAATCAATCTTCTGTCTACTTCAATTAATTCAAATTTAATTTAAATTCAGTCTGCATCCTCAAATCAATTCAGTTCTGAAAGACTCACAGCCCTAGTCTCCATCTTAACTTCTCTCTACTCTCAAGCTCACTGTGACGTACACAAACACAGACTTGTATTATTTCTGGCTAAAGTTTGGTTGGCAGCTTCAGCTTTTGATTTTTTTTTTCTTCCACGGCAGTTATTGGAAAGCTAGCCTGGTGAAATACATATCAGCTACTTTGAAACTGTTCATGAATCAACACTGAGAGAATGTTTATGTTGATACATTCAGTGTTACGAGGAAGCTGTACGTCATAAATATGACTCACAAGGATCCAGGCCAATATAGCCCATCTATTTATTAGTGCAATAACATCAACCACTGTGAAAGAGGTTGTTTCAGTCAATCACGTCACTACTACACCACACCGTACAGTTGACGCCATCATAAAATCTTTTAAAGAAAACATACGGCTCAGAATGCTTGTTAAATTGGAACCAGCGTTTATTTAAGATGTTGTAAGCCCCTGTTTTAATGTAACTTCCATACTGTAAAGAACCCACTGTGGAGGCATAGCCATATTTTACATTACATTTACATTTATACATTTAGCAGACGCTTTTATTCAAAGAGAAATAAAAGTAATTTGCTGACAGACTTTTTTCATTATTTTAAAGTGAGAGTTCACCCAAAAATGTCACCATCATTTACTCATCCTCATTTCGTTCCAAAACCCTAGTGACTTTATTGCTTCTGAGATTTTTCTTTTTCTTTTTTCAATACACTGAAAGTCAGTGGGGTCCAAAGTTGTTTTCATTTTTAGGGGAACTATTCCTTTAATTTGCTTAATTATGTGTTGTTGGCTGGCTTATAATTGATAAACATTTGTGTGAACTCACAAATGCTTTGGCAAAATGCTTCCCTACTGCCTCTAACCCATTCCTCACCCTCAATCTATTGTTGTAAAAGCTTGGAGGTGCTGGTGAGCGATGGGAAGCTGAGTCTTCTCCATCCATCTGTGTGGAGGGTCCACGCCGGCTCTCTAACTCCCTGCGGGGTCCTCTGTTGGGGCAGGAGAGGAGAGCTAAGCGGCTCAATAGGATGAAGATAGATTACGGGGCCAAGTGCAACTCAGGAGGCCAGGATTTGTTCTGCTCCAGCAGAGGTTAAGTCTCAGTTTGGGACGTTGGGTGAGGAGGGACCCTGCAATGTGTCAAAATACGGCTGGGTTGAGAGGTCAATGCTGTGAGATTTTACTCTTTTTCTTTTCCTCTCACTTTTGTGGGACTCTTTTAATTCCTTCTGAATCTGCATGAGCTTGGAGTTTAACTTTTCAGTGTCTGACTTTAAGGTATATTTCACCTCAAAATGAAAATTGTGCAATCATTTACTCACCCTCATGCTGTTCCAAACCTGTATTTTTATTTTTTCTGTTGAAGATTAGCAGAATGTCCTAGCTTGGAACAACATGAGGGTAAAGTAAATTACTGATTTTTCATTTTTGAGTGAACTATTTATTTGACAAGAAATTATATACTAGAGCAGTGGTTCTCAACTCCAGTCCTGGGGACCCACTGCTCTGCAGATTTTGTGTCTCTCTTATCTGACACACTCAGTTCAGTTCATGGAGCTCTCTCCTAACGAGCTGATGATCAGAATCAGGTGCCTTAAATAAGGTAGACATACAAAATGTGCAGAGCAGTGGGTCCCCAGGACTGGAGTTGAGAACCACTGTACTAGAGCATTGTGGGATCCATTTTAAACCGACTCTCTATTTTATACATTAAAGTGACAGTATCAACATTCTTTATACATGTGACCTCACATATTCTCCTTAAAATCAATCATAACATCCTTCTCAAAGATTCCCAAAACATTTGCTCATCAGGGTTTGTAAATATAGCATCATGTATGCCGTCAGTGTGCGAGTGACAGTTTCAGTTTCCTGTGACAGAAAAGAGAATGCTTTATGTAAACACAATCCAATGACCTGTGATTCCCCTAAAGGTTCATCTGGCTGTCATTGAGGATTGAGTTTACAATTCCATTTGTTTAGTTGTAATATACAATTTCACACCCTGCTACCTAGCCTGACGTCGTCATACTCAATTCTAGTCAGAATTTGAGTCTGATACTGCTCCGTTGGGCTGTGATTATGGGGCGTGTTTAAACCGAACCAGGAAAGACCTCAATTGGATAGACCAACAACCAATCAGAGCAACGGAGCGACGCATAACGTTAGTTGTCAAATGTCAACAGAACTCAACTGCACTGTGTTGCCAAGTCCGCGGGTTGAAGCGACCCCAATTATGTGATATACAGACCCAGGAATGCGAAATTTAGCAGGCAGTCCAGCCAAAATAACACATATTTTACCCCCCAAATGCCATTTTTCCCGGAGAACCCCCCTGGAAAGCTATTGGGCTTGTTTTTGGCTAGTTTTGAGTAGCAATTGGGCGAGTTTTGCTGTAAAAACTTGGCAACACTGTCTGCACGCACGCTAGAATAAGTCACGTTAGAAGAAGAAGATGAGTGTAAACGATCTTTGCCGGTGTTGTAAAAAAAGAATTTAAGGATACACAGAGTACTTACCAACACGATCATCATTTCTGAGAGAAATAGTAAAGGTGAATGCATATACGAACAAGTTCTCCGTTTAGGATTAGAACAAACTCAACCCAAGCGCCTTTGATGACGTGGATGATTACGTTACTTTTTATCATCTGTCCATCATCGTCTAAAGCCCGCCCTGACAATTTCATTGGTCCGAACAGTTTCTGTTCGGGCATAATTACTTCTCTATGGATCAAGTCCAGACCGAACTGCCCGTGCAAAATGTTTTGTGGGCGGGGCTAAGTTCGTCTGGCATCCAGGCTACCTGCTACCCATCTTTATAATTTGATTAATCTAATACACTGCACACTGCATATTTATGTATGTTTCATATTTATAATTGTATCTAGTTTATGTCCCCCTGTAGTCAATAATTGTATCCCTTAAAACTCATCTTTGATCATCAAAAATTACATATTTAAAAAATATTTCCCATGAAAAAAATGTCTTCATGCCTTGCAATAGCTTGAATGTAACTCTACACCCTTGCTTCATTTAGTATATGCAGATTCATGAATATGAAAATTATCCCCACCTCCTCTCGCTGCACAATAGTATCACTCTTTACAACATCGGACACATGTTGCTAATGTTACACAAACCATGTTCCCGTTCGCCATCTCAGTCTGCCCTCCAAAAATCAGTACCCTTACGCATTAAACATCATAGAATGTCAGAGGAGAAAGGCATATTACTTCATAATATACATCATATACATAATCCACCTGCTCTATTGCTAAATGTACCCTATTTTTCATATCAACAGAAAAATATACTGGGATAACCTGGCTTCTCTTGAGACTCCCCTGCTTCAGAGCGGTCATATGATTAATGATTTGCTAAAGCCCATCCACAAATTGATGTGATTGGATACAAGGTCATTTGTGGCGCAAATGTGGTTTTTGAGACTGTCTTGGGTTCACTGCAGTTTTAAGGAACAATTACTCAGCAATGGTGTTGACTTGTGAATTTGCACATGGTTTGTCTGAAAGCATATAAAAAACAATGCATAGACATACAAACAACATTAAAAGCTTGATTTTCAACACTTTAATGAAAACATTTAATCACTGTCGATAGAGAAAGATTCTTTTGGGCATATATATCAGAAGTATACCAGAAAAAGCACACTGGACCATGCTAACTGGCAAAACGTTGACCCCTTGGGCACAGTGCCCATTCTTTGCACTTCCTGATGGCCAGACTTATACAAGTGGAACCTGTGCATGAAATGCACATACATTTAAACCACGTACACATCTTTTCAGTGATGCATGGACCTTTCACCACCACTAGCCTTGAGAGGCATTCTGGCAAAGAGCCTAGAAGCTGAACAGCTCTCAAAGCGGGTTTTAACATATACAGCACTTTCAAAAGCAGCAACATGAGGTGCTTATTCAACTCCCTGTGTTTCCTCTAAAAGCAGGACTAATTCGGGAATAGGTTTGATCCTACATTATCCTTCCTTTTTAAGTTATCTTTCATTTCCTGGAGTACTCAACCCTGCTTCTTTTGTTTCCTTTTCAGAAAACAGGCACATGCTTGAGCAAAAGATGTGCTGTATTAAGCCGATATACCGTCCGCTTATACATTTAATGCATGCACAGACTCCAAATTAAACATATACGCAAAATCAGTCAAGTCTAGCCCGCATCATCACCTGTGACAGTGACATATTCCTCCTTTTCTCCCGCTGCTTAACTGTGCATTTCACCAAAGCTGTTTCTGTCATAACACAACCAAGACCCTGCGTCATGCTAGCTGCATTTCTTTGACATTCTCTAGATGTCAACTTCAAAAAAATACCACCAACTCAGCTTGGAAGATGGATGGTCCGCAGCCTGATAGCCCAAACAGACCTTCTGTCAGAATACCAACAGCCATATAAAACAACAGACCTGAAAAAAAGCTGAAACATGGTGGATAATGCAGGAAATAGATGGAACATATTCCAGCAGGTTGAGCGAGGCCTAAGGGAAGAACTAAATATAGAAAAGTTGTCCTGCTGCAGGGGGTTTCATGGAATGTAAGATGGATGAGGCTTTGCTCACGGGACCACATCTGGCCCACCCGAGCCCTCTGGGGTCACATTGAAGTGGATGCAGTGAGGGCTTTTTTGTACTTTGCAGCACATACTTTGTATCTTATCGCTCTATTTTAATTTTTCTCTTTGTCTTATATACTCCGTCCTTTTAAGCCCCTAAATTCTTCTTATCCACTTTGTTTTTCACATGCCACTAGGTTTCACACGCATTGTGGTGGCAGAAAAACAGGCAGAAAAACAGATGTAAACAATAGATCTACGTAATATTCACATATGCAGTTATAATAGCTTTACAGTTACAGCATGAATTAATATTTAAACCTATAACGTTTTATATAGGTAACATTTTTAGGCCTATCTCACACAATTCTGTGAGGAAAAAAGTCAGAATTGAGGATATAAACCTGCAATTCTGAGGGGAAAAAGACAATGTCGAGTTTGTACCTTGCAATTCTGATATTTCTTCTTAGTGTTGTGAAATATAAACCTGGAAATGTGAGGGAAAAAAAGTCAAAAGTCTTTTTATTGTTTTATTACATGGCTGAGTGCTACTGCAGAACTGTCATTTTCTGCCACCAGGTAGGCTCCGCCCACAAAACACATCATTGCTGTTTACAAACACAAAATAGGTCTACAATGACCCCTTTTTCCTGATCCAGTCCATTTTAGATGGAGACAATCTCTCAGACAATGTCCCACCTCTATTTCTTGTTTAATTTGCAGTTTCTCTCCGAAATACTTCACATTGGTTGCGCCATTGCATGTTGGCTTTAAATGAGTCGGTTTTGGCCGGTCAGCATCAGCTTCACATGGAACATGTGTGTAATATCAAACATGTATTTTATCACCAGTGCGATGAATATTATGATAGACGTTAGTCATGTATGCCAAATAAAACCACTTAAAATGAATTGTAGGGGATTCCCAGACATACAAAAATACGTATTGAACTTCAGGGGTTGTTATTCATTGTGATCCAAAACCTCCAACAGCTCATAATTCAGATTCAGCCCAAATGATGTTTGTGCAAACTTTATGTATCGGTACCCTTGCCTCTGGAAATGATGGCGTCTGTTTTCTTTTTGCTGCGTTTAGGATCTTGTATCTCATTCCGAGCCAGTGCAGTGTAACTCGCACAGTTACTTTTCCTGAGTTTCCCCTCAGGCATTATTATTTTACATCTGTCTATATATCCATTATTTCTGACTGAGAAATGATTATGTTTGCAATCCTGTCAGCCTTCATCATTCACACTCAGGAATCCTACAGTTCCAAGAAAAATGACATATATCCCAGGAAGGCGCTCATTAGTAGTCAAAACAACTGCCTTCTTCCTTAATTGTTCTTATAATTTTCATCTTGATCACTTTTTTTGTATTTGATGGTGTTCACATTGTTATGTGAATTTCTTGGCCTTGATTTTATTGTTGATTTTGCTGTCAGGTTGATTGATGGATGTGTGGATATTTCAACGTTGTACCTTCTACAGATCTGTTTTTGTAAAGCAGGCTCTTCCTAAAGCTAGTCATCATTCATTTGACGCTTAATTACATGTCATGTAACCATCATTTGTGTCAGTGACAATTACTACTTTGAAACACAGCAGGACTTTACTCCTGTGCATGCTCTTTCTCCCAAGAATTCATAGTAATCCTCTGCAAACTTGTTATGAAAGGCGACATTCCAGTAAGCATCCCAGTAGTCTTGTCAGAAATAACATGTAATATACATACCTTAAAATGGTCTCGCTTTACAGTTTTTCACGCACTGTTTAAGCTGTTTTATGAGGGTAACACCCTCAGTTGTGCTTGCATTTGAACACCATAACTCTTTGAGATGTGTGGTGAAAATTCAACCCCTCATTGCAAAATCTCACAGCCTATAAGCAACCATGACATCATCCATCATTTCCCCTCTTTCCGCTGTGTTTTTCAGACCCAGATCTCATTAAACAGAGGCAGAGGGCCCCAGTGTACATTTACAGCTGAGGGAATACTCGAACAATGATCAACAGGCACTTCAAACAAACTTAATGTGTTGAATTACACTAAAATTACTGGTGTTTTGTTGGTTGCTGTGATTCCTGACAACACATCTGCTTCCTTTCAATGTAAAACGCCCCAAACCTTTGTAGACGCTGCAAAACATCATTTTTTAACATCATTGTTGTGTTTAGTAGACATCTACTGCCTCTGCTACTGAAATTATCCATTCATCTGGGTCTTCTCACTCAGACAAGGAGGGAAAAAAGTTGGTGAGCAATTTTGTGTCTTAAAAATTACAGATCGAGGTTTGCGTATCTTGGACACCTTTAGATATATCTCGGTATAGGCTGTACAGTCAACCCAAAAGTTATTCAGACTGAACAAAATTAAGCATTGCTTAGTAATTGGTTGACCTAAATTGGTATTTTCTAATTGTGTATTTAACAGTTGACAGCTGATTGTAATCCATTAAATACCTTTCTATCAAAGTTCATAACTAAAGTCATATTTTATTACCGTTTTCTAAACTGAGAAAATGTTGAAGGTGTCTGAATGAATTTCGGTTTAACTGTAAATGTAGATATAACTATATGTGCAATATAGTGACTTCTGCTTGTTTTTTTGTGTGTATACACACACGCACGCACGCACACACACACACACACACACTCACACTATTGGGACATCTGCCTTTACTTGCATTACATTGGAACATCAGTGAATGTTTCAACCTTTTTGAACAGTTGTGTTTGAATCCCTCAATTGTCCTCAGTGTGAAAAGATGGATCTCAAAACCATAAAGTCACTGCTGGAAAGGGTTCAAATATGCAAAAGATGCTGGAAAACTGAAGAATGTGCAGGACCTGGAAGATTTTTCTAAAGAACATTGGGCAGTTTAACTGCACAGGACAAACACGAGACTCATGAACAACCATCACAAAACAAAAAAACAGCAACGGATCATCCAAGGAACAACACAGTATTAAGAATGAATGGTTCATAAACTTTTGAACAGGGTTATTTGAATAAATTCTGCTATTTTTTTTGTCTTGTAGACACGTAAAAAAAAAAAAAGTAAAATATCTTACTCAGGACAGTACTAAATAAAAAATAACATGCATTTTGTATGATCTCTCTTAATTAGTTAAAATTATTCACATGTTAACAGATTCTGCAAGCGGTTCACATACTTTTCTTGCAACTGTATATATATACACTCACCTAAAAGATTATTAGGAACACCATACTAATACTGTGTTTGACCCCCTTTCGCCTTCAGAACTGCCTTAATTCTACGTGGCATTGATTCAACAAGGTGCTGAAAGCATTTAGCATTTAGAAATGTTGGCCCATATTGATAGGATAGCATCTTGCAGTTGATGGAGATTTGTGGGATGCACATCCAGGGCACGAAGCTCCCGTTTCACCACATCCCAAAGATGCTCTATTGGGTTGAGATCTGGTGACTGTGTGGCCATTTTAGTACAGTGAACTCATTGTCATGTTCAAGAAACCAATTTGAAATGATTCGAGCTTTGTGACATGGTGCATTATCCTGCTGGAAGTAGCAATCAGAGGATGGGTACATGGTAGTCATAAAGGGATGGACATGGTCAGAAACAATGCTCAGGTAGGCCGTGGCATTTAAACGATGCCCAATTGGCACTAAGGGGCCTAAAGTGTGCCAAGAAAACATCCCCCACACCATTACACCACCATCACCAGCCTGCACAGTGGTAACAAGGCATGATGGATCCATGTTCTCATTCTGTTTATGCCAAATTCTGACTCTACCATCTGAATGTCTCAACAGAAATCGAGACTCATCAGACCAGGCAACATTTTTCCAGTCTTCAACTGTCCAATTTTGGTGAGCTCGTGCAAATTGTAGCCTCTTTTTCCTATTTGTAATGGAGATGAGTGGTACCCAGTGGGGTCTTCTGCTGTTGTAGCCCATCCGCCTCAAGGTTGTGCGTGTTGTGGCTTCACAAATGCTTTGCTGCATACCTCGGTTGTAACGAGTGGTTATTTCAGTCAAAGTTGCTCTTCTATCAGCTTGAATCAGTCGGCCCATTCTCCTCTGACCTCTAGCATCAACAAGGCATTTTCGCCCACAGGACTGCCGCATACTGGATGTTTTTCCCTTTTCACACCATTCTTTGTAAACCCTAGAAATGGTTGTGCGTGAAAATCCCAGAAACTGAGCAGATTGTGAAATACTCAGACCGGCCCGTCTGGCACCAACAACCATACCACGCTCAAAATTGCTTAAATCACCTTTCTTTCCCATTCTGACATTCAGTTTGGAGTTCAGGAGATTGTCTTGACCAGGACCACACCCCTAAATGCATTGAAGCAACTGCCATGTGATTGGTTGATTATATAATTGCATTAATGAGAAATTGAACAGGTGTTCCTAATAATCCTTTAGGTGAGTTTATATATATATATATATATATATATATATATATATATATATATATATATATATATATATATATATATATATATATATATATATATATATATATATATATATATATATATATATATATAACAAACTTTCATGTTAGATGCGATTAATCGATTTGACAGCACTTATATTTAATTCATATTAATTGTGTTTTTATTATCATATCATATATTTATATAAATGTATTGGCCACACCCCCAACACATTTGATTAGCATGTATTGTCTTATAAAAAAACGTGCTAAATTAAATTGTGAGTTGCTGGGTCTCAGGCGGAAAAGTTGCATTTTCATTCCCTGAATGAATGCGTATGCGAATACTGTGATAACTCCCTTTCACATGGCACATGATACCTGGTGAAACTAAAAAACTGGTCTCTCATGGATTACAGCTGGAATGTTGGACACGACCCTCTCTCTAAACAGGTAGTACTTTCTCTCTTGGCTGGGCAAGAGCACTGTAAATCATATTGACCCAGGTCAGCGTAGCGTTCAGCAGATCCGTGGGAGGAAATTCAATGGTCAGGTGTTGATTTTATCCACTGTGGGAGAGGAGCAATACTTCAGGGCCTTTGTTTTGATGTTCCATGAGACAGTTTTATGTGATATGGTTACTGTTAAACTGTTATGAAAATATTAACTCAACCTTGATGCTTGTTTTAACAGATTTTACTTTTTGTTTTCAGATGTCCATCAAGAAGAGGCATGGCGGTGCAGGTGAGTACACATTTTCCTTTCTATATCAAACTGTGCTGGCAATAAAAAAGTGTTCGGATGAAATGGGAAGAGTAATGACTGGGATAAATGCATTTGACATGGTTTGCTCCTTGGTGACGTGAAAAGGTCCCTTTGAATGTAATTTTTGAAAGTTATGAGCCCATAAAAGATTGTGTCCCATGTTCTTTGATTAAGGTATAGCTATGTGCACACTGTCAGTTTTTGGGATTGATATTTATTTGCCGGTGTGAGTCCAGAAATGTCTCGTTCACACAGCAACTTACAGTAGAGTCTTGAATATGTGCAACAGGATTCAAGCCAGTATTCTCTTACAAGTTCAATGGTGATGTCCATAAAACTGAGAATATCACTTTTGACATGACAAGAGTCCAATCAAGCTGCAAGTTTATCCATAAAATCTTCATTGCTCTGGTGGAGAGCAGAGCATTTGAGTCGTGTGTAGAACACAAAACTGACGGGAGTGACTGGGTCTAAAACCTTCATGTTGAAAACTATTTGTCCAGTCTGGTTCTGTTCACACAATTTTCTGAGAACGTGAAAATGTACAGGTGTGAGTTTGGTTATAGAATGTGGCTGTCATTCCTGTAAATAACTGAACCGTGTGTGACTATAACCGTATTAAGGTCTCATATACAGAACTGACGACGTATTCTGCAGCTGTGTAAACATGGCCTATGTCCTACATCTTTGCTCTAATCAGTAAAGAGATGTTCACTAATTAGACCTGCTCATTGTGGAGTTTTGTAATACTTTAACAGGGTGCATCTGGTTTTTAGTGAGTGGTTGTCTGAATTGCTTCTCAATATAATTAAATGACTAAAGCATGCAATCGCGAGACAGCTCAAATATTCTAGTCCTCTGTTCTTCAGTTGCGCCCTGAGCTTGTCCCCAGATTTGCTCAGAGTGTAACTAATTCAAGGATGAAACAAGATTCTTGTTGTGTTATCCTGGACTGGAATGGAATGGGCTTTCCATTTAATCTTGACTGATGTCACAGTTTGAAATCTCAGAATCTCACATTTCTAATATATTCTCAGGAAGTGTTTTGCTGTGTGAACTTGCTAACTGTATTTATTAAGTTATAAAAGCTCTTTGCAAGCTAAAGTAAAGGAAGAGCTTGGAATGTTGAGGAGAAATATGGAAAATGTAATCAAGGACATCATGCAAGCCATAAAACAGAAGGAAGGAAGGAAGGAAGGAAGGAAGGAAAGAAAGAAAGAAAGAAAGAAAGAAAGAAAGAAAGAAAGAAAGAAAGAAAGAAAGAAAGAAAGAAAGAAAGAAAGAAAGAAAGAAAGAAAGAAAGAAAGAAAGAAATGTGGAAGGAAGGGAAGAAAAGAAAGAAATATGTATGGAAGGGAGAAAAGAAGTATGAAAGGAAGGGAAAGAAAGAAAGAAAGAAAGAAAGAAAGAAAGAAAGAAAGAAAGAAAGAAAGAAAGAAAGAAAGAAAGAAAGAAAGAAAGAAAGAAAGAAAGAAAGAAAGAAAGAAAGAAAGAAAGAAAGAAAGAAAGAAAGAAAGAAAGAAAGAAATGTGGAAGGAAGGGAAGAAAGAAAGAAATATGTATGGAAGGGAGAAAAGATGTATGAAAGGAAGGGAAGAAAAGAAAGAAAGAAAGAAAGAAAGAAAGAAAGATGTATAGAAGGGAGAAAAGAAGTATGTAAGTAAGTGAAGGAAAGAAAGAAAGGAATACGGAAAGAAAGAAAGAAAGAAAGAAAGAAAGAAAGAAAGAAAGAAAGAAAGAAAGAAAGAAAGAAAGAAAGAAAGAAAGAAAGAAAGAAAGAAAGAAAGAAATGTGGAAGGAAGGGAAAAAAGAAAGAAAGAAAGATGTATAGAAGGGAGAAAAGAAGTATGTAAATAAGTGAAGGAAAGAAAGAAAGAAAGGAATACGGAAAGAAAGAAATGTGGAAGAAAGGGAAAAAGAAAAAAGAAAATGTATTAATTAATTAAGGAAGAAGGAAGGAAGGAAGGAAGGAAGGAAGGAAGGAAGGAAGGAAGGAAGGAAGGAAGGAAGGAAGGAATGAAGGAAGGAAGGAAGGAAGGAAGGAAGGAAGGAAGGAAGGAAGGAAGGAAGGAAGGAAGGAAGGAAGGAAGGAAGGAAGGAAGGAAGGAAGGAAGGAAGGAAGGAAGGAAGGAAGGAAGGAAGGAAGGAAGGAAGGAAGAGAATGATGTAAGGGAACAGAAATTGGGAAAAAAAGAAAACTGACAGAAAATATGAAAAGAAAAAAGAATGAATAACGAAAGAACTACGAAAAGAGAAAAGAAAGAAAGAAAGAAAGAAAGAAAAGAAGAATTAATTAAAGAAGGAAAGAACAAAGGAAGAAAAGAAGTGTGGAAGAAAGGAAGGAAGGAAGGAAGAAAGAGAATGATGTAAGGAAACAGAAATATGAAAAGAAAGAAAACAACGTACAAAAAAAAAAGACTGAATAATGAAAAGACCTACGAAAAGAAGGAAAGGAAGGTAAAGGAACAGAAATGAAGCCGGCTCATCATGGGGTCTTTTGTGTGGTGGTGGTGGTGTTGTGACGGACACAGACAGGTGGAGCGTCTGGAGAATGTGGGAGACATAGCCCCTCGTTTATAGCCCTGCTTCTGTGGGACCCACTTGAAATCAGGAGGGCGTAGCAGAGCATTGTTACTGTTCAGTGGAAAACTGTTTGACTCGGCTTGGTGTGTGTGTGTGGGGGGGGGGGGGGGGGGCATTTTAATTTGAATTAATTAATTATTTTTCCAAATCAGTTTGAGCTTCAGTTGAAATGGTCTGTCCACTCTGGATTTCACCGTCACTTTTATTTAGTCTCACAACTAACCATGTGTCTTGGATTGGATAGTAATAACAATGCTGACGCTATAAAAGACAAGCGTAGAGTTAAGGGCACATGTGGTGTAGTATTTCCCCTCTCGGATTTTACTGCAGGGACGTAGAGGCTGTATGATGTCACCATGCTGCAGAGCCAGATGGCCGTCCGGCCCATAATGCACTGCCCACCTCGTTAGAGTGACGGTCTCCAGAAAGACTCTGTCCAGACCTCGCTTACAAGCACTGGAGTGTTTAATGACGACTTCCAAAATGAAAACATGTTATTTCATTCACATCACTGTAAATGCTGTCACTTGAAGCTCTGTGTTGTGTAATTGATTAGGGTTAAAGGATCATGCTGTGGAGCGATGAGCAAAAATAGGTTTAAGTGGCTATAAAATTCTGTTCAGTAAATGTCTGCAACCTTTAAGAGGAAACCTAACCGTCTTTTTTTTTTTTTTTTTGGCCATTTGATTCGGTTGATACCACACGAACCACAATCGCATCAAAGCAGTGTATTCATGCTTTAAATTAGCCACACAGATAATGAGAGACTTTGGGAGAAAGACAAAAATCAGAGGTTGCTAGGTCACTGTTCGGGTGTCCTGCTCACATGAGAGCCACCTGTTCCAGTATTTTCAAGTTTATTAACTGAAGCCAGAATTAAGTTCTCAAGATAGCGTTTCAAAAAAGGCCTTAGTCATTTACTCTTTTTGTTTTATTTTATTTTACTTTACTTTACTCTTTTTATTTAATTTTTAAAAAATGTAAAATGTATTTATTATATTTTATTGCATTAATTTTAATTAAATTATATATATATATACTTTACATTATTTTACTTTACATTACTTTTTATTTGTATTTATTGATTTTTAATTTAATTTAAATTATTTTATTTATTTTATTTTATATTACTGTAATCCATCCTAGAGTTTTCAAGCTCCTCCTTGTCATGTGATGTCAAGTGTTGGCGAACTGAATTGTGGGTTCCGTCGCGTCACTCCACTCGCGTTGCAGACGGCAGAAGTTGAAGATTTCTCAACTTTTCAAGCTTCAGGCGTCATCCAATCAGATCACCCTATGCAAATACCCTAGAGCAGATGCTAACCAATTGCGTTCATGCAACCCTAGAGGAGACACGGCAAGTAATGTGATTGGCTGTTGTGCATCAGTGCCAAGCTTCAGCCACGCCCTCCGTCAAGCTTTAACGCTGACGCCCCGTGTGAATGCAGCGTAATGGTGCGCTCAAGTCCTCCTGGGATGTTCGTATTTCGTATGAGAAGTCGTGTTTACGACATCATGTGAACGCAGCGTCATGTGAACGCACATGATGTCGTAAACACGACTTCTCATACGAAATACGAACATCCCAGGAGGACTTGAGCGCACCATTACGCTGTTAGTCTCTTACAATTACACCAGACTAATTACACCATTAGTCTCTTTGGTCGGAGCAAGATGGCGGTGTACCTTCTTTTAATGAATTTAACGAAAATACAGCAAGGTTTGTGTAACAGGGTTTGTTCGTATGGGAAGAAGGAGGCGGAAACTGGCGAACGTTCAACAGACTTTAATAAAATAATACACTCAAAATGAAAGTAAAAGCAGCAGCCCCTCACGGACGACTGCCGCACACACACATAACAAAACGTAAACAAAACCACAACGTAAACTCCAGGCCTGGTCCTCTCGTCCTTCACTGTCGGGGTGGGGGGTTTTGGGCAGGGGGGGTTGGGGCGATCACAGCGGCCGCGGCACCTGGGGGTAAGGACAGAGTCGTGAGCGAACGGAGCCAGAAGCATGAGGAGCAACAGAGACGAGAGAGGGGAGAGAGGAGAAAAGAAAAGAGAAAAAAAAAATGCTAGTCCGGTTCCCGGACACACTGCCGCTCGGTCCTCAGCCAGCGAAGAGGCTCTTCCTGGCGGTGCCATGCGATGGCA
This sequence comes from Romanogobio albipinnatus, assembly GCA_023566225.1. Taxonomy (NCBI): domain Eukaryota; kingdom Metazoa; phylum Chordata; class Actinopteri; order Cypriniformes; family Gobionidae; genus Romanogobio; species Romanogobio albipinnatus. The sequence goes on along the minus strand of CM042247.1, from coordinate 36,085,213 downwards.
CTGGACGCTTGGTGGACGGCTCGATCCTCCTCCGCCCCCTGCCGGCCGGTGGTGGCTCCTCCTACTGAGGGAGCCGGCAGCGAGTCTCGTGCGCTCCCTGCTCCTCTCCTAAATGGCAGACGGCAAGCACTGGCGACTCCTCCACTCCCTCTCGGACGGCAGCCACCCCACCTCGACCCAGGGGCACGGCAGCAAGCTCTCTGTCCCACCGGATCTTCACTCAGTCCAGCACCACCGCCTCGGGCAGGCCCTCGCGGTCTTCATCCATCCGCACTGCCCGACCTCCTCAGCACCGCGATCCCCCTCAGCAGCGAGGGCTCTTCGACAGTATGTCCAATGTAACAGGGTTTGTTCGTATGGGAAGAAGGAGGCGGGAACCGGCGAACATTCAACAGACTTTAATAAAATAATACACACAAAATGAAAGTAAAATCGGCAGCAGACGACTGCCCCTCACAGCCCCTCACAGACGACTGCCACGTTTTAATCTTTTATGTTTTTAATTAATCTATGAAGCCACTGTAAGCTGTATCGTTATACATTAGGCTAATTGTTGTATTACAATGATAGCTTACTTTGTGGTAAATGACAAAGCCTGACATACCCCTTTTCCACCAAGGCAGTGCTAGAGCTAGATCGGAGCCAGAGCTAGTCCCAGTTCATAGTTGGTTCAACTGAGGAGCCTTCTAAGAACCGTTTGCTTTTCCACAGGCTAGAGAGCCACAACAGAGCCAGGTCTTACGTCACTGTATACGTCTCATCTTTCTCAGCAACGCTAGTGGGAAACACACACACACCAGGCTTGTTTGAGATGCATCGGCGCTGCGCAGACGATCCACGTATAATATTTTAAAAAACGCATGAGTGAATCAAAAGCATAAGGAGTCGTGTGCTCTCGCTGGACTCGTTATCATACGGCGATCGGTCTCTGCACAGCACCGCTGCCAACAAGCCTTCCATCAACACTGCAAACGTTGCGTTACTATTGATTCACATGGCTTTACGATCCTACATCAGCATCAAAACCCAACGAAAACACAGCGAATCCAACGCATTCGTGCAGTTCGCCGTAATTTGTATAGACGGAGATTACAAACGAGCAGAAGCTGTCAGCTCCATTAGCTGCTATTTCAACAATGGTGGATCTCAAGTCTGTGTTCGTCTTGTTGACCCCGCCCCCAGCGGCTGACGTAATCGGTTCTTACTTCTAGCCCTGTTCTAGCCCAGCAATGTTTTGGTGCTACTTAAGAACCACTTTTCCTGGCTCGGAGCTGGGGCTTTGGGTGTGGAAACACAAAGAACCGATTTGAAACTAGGCTCTGGCTCCGAACTAGCTCTAGCACTACTTTGGTGGAAAGGGGTAACAGTGTCACTGCTACATACCCGTTATATTCAACTACAGACGTTGCATACATTGATTCCGGCATCGTACAGATCGGGGCTTAAAGAAAATCCTGAACTTCCCACTGGTATTTTTGACTTTGTGGTGGCGTTCATGTGTTTTCAACTCGTAAATACGATCTTTACGACATGACTTGAACGCACCATATATTGCTAAAAGTATTGGGACACCCCTCCTAATCATTGAATTCAGATGTTCCAAATCCAATCACTTCCATGGCCACAGGTGTATAAAATCAAGCACCTAGGCATGCAGATGCTTCTACAAACATTTGTTAAAGAATGGGTTGCTCTCAGGAGCTCAGTAAATTCAAGCATGGTACTGTGATAGGTTGCCACCTGAGCAATAAGTCCCTTCGTGAAATTTCCTCACTACTAAATATTCCACGGTCAACCGTTAGTGTTATTATAACAAAGTGGAGGCAATTGGGAACAACAGCAACTCAGCCACAAAGTGTTAGGCCACATAAAATCACAGAGTGGGGTCAGCACATGCTGAGGCGCACAGTGCGCAGAAGTCGCCAACTTTCTGAGTCAATAGCTACAGACCTCCAAACTTCGTGTGGACTTCAGATGATCTCAAGAACCGTGCGTAGAGAGCTTCATGGAATGGGTTTCCATGTATAGCACGTCGCCACTGGACTCTAGAGCAGTGGAGATGTGTTCTCTGGAGTGACCAATCACACTTCTCTGTCTGGCAATCCGATTGGACATGTCTGGGTTTGGCGGTTGCCAGGAGAACGGTACTTGCCTGACTGCAGGCGTCCCAAAACTTTTGGCAATATAATGTATCTGAGAACAGATCTTCAGCCTGACTTTCTGTGCCATTTCTAAATGAGTGAACTTGCATCAATGCTATTTTAGTATCATTGATATACTAATATATCCTGATATAGTTTTTGTTAATCTTTTGAATTCGATTTTTTTTATTTTATTATTGTCTGTTTTCACTTTATTTTGGTTAAAGTTTTTGAAATTTTGTTGCGAGTTTTTGTCTTTTTTTTTGTCTTTTTTTTATATGTCTATATAGCATTTATTAATTTATATTTATTAGTTTAAGCTTATTTCATTTGTTATTTTAGTACTTCAGTTTACATTTATTTCAAATAACAAATTTGTTTATGGTTTTAGCTTTAGGCCCTGTCCACACAAACACGGGTATTTTCAAAACCGCAGCTTTTTCTATGCGGTTTGGCTGTTCGTCCACACGCAAACGCAATATCCGGTTACTGAAGCCGGACTTTTTTTAAATTTTCGGCCAGGGTGAAGATTTTTAGAAACTCTTCTAACAGCGCTTATCACATGTATACAGATACATGCGCAGTTATCTCATTGTATTGCAGAACAGAGGCACCAGAATGCAATAATACAACATAGAAAGGCAAGTGTGTGAAGCTTCAGTCCACTTGGGCCCTGCCCCTGTGTACAAAGTAAACTTGCAGAAGGGTTTCACTGAGCCCATGGCATCCCTCAGTGCATCGGTGCCATGGATGGGACCCATGTGGAAATCAGACAGCCAATCATAGCTCGGTTTTCCGTTTTCATGTGGACAGAGATTATTTTTAAAGCGTGCTTGTGTGGACGTGATTGTTTTTTAAAACGGAGGAGGAAAAACTCTGGTTATAAAAATACCAGTGTACTTGTGGACTAGGCCTTAGTTAATGATAATAATTCTGACTTACACACATCTGATAATTCTGACATCTGACATTTTGTTCTTAGCGAAAACTGATTCACGCTCAGTTTATTATAACATAAATATGGCTTCAAATTGCAGTGCTTTTTGTTTTGTCTTTTTGACCTTAAAATTTAAAGACTGTTTTTATCAAGCCAACATTTATGCTGTATTTTGCAAATAAAATGACACACTTTCCTCTTTCTCTTACATATGAAGGTGCAATGCAACAGCTTAAACAAAAAACGATTTCCGAATGAGTTTGGATCCAAGAATATTAGCTTTGAGAGGCCACATAACCAAGTTCCTATCTATAATGGTCACTTTGACCCACCACCGGCCCCGCAGGGTCCTATAAACAAAAGTAGCCCTGCACCTCATAAAAGGCCATTAGCTCTGATGCAGACGAGCGCCAGACCCCTGTGAAGAACTCAAAAACCCTGTTCACTATTTGGATTCCTTGACGATACATAAAATGCACATCCTCTCGTGCACCAGCTCCTCCCCCTCTGAAGGGTTTGATAGCTGTACTAAAAAAACTGTTTTTATCCATGTCTAGACATGTCAGTTATGTCAGTCAGCGAGAGGCCTGTCTTATAACCAGATGTGAATTTATAATCCATATCTTTTGCTATATGACTCTATGCTGGATCACCAGAGATGACATGACTAATACAGCAGATTCCTCAGTTCTCATGTTTAAGAAATGCAACAGCAAGACACATGGAAAATTACTCAACCCCCCTGACCCGCTTCATTTTTTTTTTTCAGATGTTTGTCTTTCCTCAGATGTAAACAGATAGTTTGACCTCTTCTCCAAAATCTCCACATTGCTTGAAATGATGTTGTAGAAGAAAGGGATACACTAATCCTTCAACCGTTTACTATGTAGGGGCTAAACCCTGGAACATTTCCCATATGCATTTTTTTGTAAGGAGACAAGATGGTGTTCATGTTTCCGTGTGTGATGATGAAACAGCTTTAACACTTTGGAATTGAACATCCTTCATTTTGTTCCCTGTTCAGCGTTGTTTTAAGGAAATGCATGGTCTTATTGTTATGGTAAACATCACCTTGTCAGACCTCCGGTCCCACAAAGAGAGACATGACTGAGAGGCAGAGAAGAAGGCGACCCAGAACTGTCAGCTAGAGGCCACTGGCGCTGAAGCCAGAACCTGGACAGACAGCTCTGAACACGGAGTTCCTTCTCTCAGTGAACGTCCTTAGTCTGCACTGACAAGGAAAATCCAAAACCATTCAGCCGCTGAAGGAAAACAAAATAAGACTTAGGGGTTCTGAAGCATTCCTTTTTTACTTTGGACAATCTGTTCTCACATCAGCTTTACACTCTCCAAATGACCACATTGAATGTGTAGATGAGCTGCTATCTATCTATCTATCTATCTATCTATCTATCTATCTATCTATCTATCTATCTATCTATCTATCTATCTATCTATCTATCTATCTATCGATCTATCTATCTATCTATCTATCTATCTATCTATCTATCTATCTATCTATCTATCTATCTATCTATCTATCTATCTATCTATCTATCTATCTATCTATCTATCTATCTATCTATCTATCTATCTATCTATCTATCTATCTATCTATCTATCTGTCTATCTGTCTATCTGTCTGTCTGTCTGTCTGTCTGTCTGTCTGTCTGTCCTTCTATTTATCACTCTCCCATTCAATCTATCGTTCTATTGTCCTGTCTATCTATACTGAGTTTGTCTTCAGTTTATTAGATAAAGCTGTAAAGCAATTTCACCTCCTCAGACAAAAAGCTCTGCCATTATGTGATATTAAACTCAGATGAAAAATGTCTCTCAATAGGGACCATTGCAATAGAATAAATAGAAAGACCCTGCACAAAAATGACCAATGCAATCATCAAAGTGAGGAAATTATCAGTCGCCCTCTTTGGATATGTATGGTATGCTATGGTTATATATACCTTATTGATTTTGCGCTTCTGTTTTAGTTTTATCCCGCATCAATCACATCGTAATGATCAATTTCATTTCCAGCTTCATTGGTAATATCGACGGAGCAGAGTTCGTTTAGTTAATGCAATTTGTATTGACCGGATATGCCTAGAAGACTTAAGTGCACATTCATCACCTGTAGCACTCCTTCTGTCCCACAATCCTCAGCATTGCCGTGCTACAACATTTTGTTCTGTTCATTTACCTTTCTTTTTCCTTTGCTTACTTTGGTTTTCTGTTACTTTCCTTTAACATTTTCCCCTCCCTTTTCTCACTTTCTTTTTCTTTCCTTTCTTTTCCTTTCTTTTCTCTTTTCCCTTCTTGTTTCAATTTCCGTTTCCTTCGTACTTTTCCTTTTTCATTCTTTTTCTTCACTTTCTTCTGTTTTCCTCTTCCCCCTTATTCCCTTGTCCACTTCATCATGTTCTTCTTTTTCCATCCCCCCCCCCCCCCCCCCCCCCCCATACCTTTTATGCTGCAGTGGTTATGTAAACCTCCTAAACTGCCTGTATGTGTTCAGATGAATCTTATGAATCCTTTCTCTAGCCAGCTGCTCTCCCAGACTGGCTCTCTTCTCATCCAGGGTGGCTTGGCTCTTAGTGGCCAGCGAGGGTGACCCCTAACAGCTGCGGCCGCTCACTCTGCAGTCCTGTCTGGCTGGCCTGTCTCAGTCCGTCTCTAAGGAGTCCTCTATACTTGAGGCCCTTTCAAGACAGAAACCAGGAGATCTGTGCCTGATTTACTGTGAGATGAAAGGGAGTGACGTCCTTGAAGGACACTGGCTGGTCAATGCTTATATTTACAGTATATATTTTATATGTGCTAAGAGTGAATATTTTTGCACACAGCTTCCACTGTTGGAAGCTATTGTGCTTCAAATTAGGGTGGAACTGTAAAAACAACTCAGTGCTAGACATTATTATTTTGACCCTAGTTTCCACCACATCTTTCAAAATACTCATGTTAAAAGAAACGAGTAGCTGGCTGCAATTGCACATGGAAGCAAACCCAATAAATACTGTTAGATCATTATTTTCACTGTGCAAGGGCTGAGATGCCTTTGAGAATAATAGTTTTATAGATTGTTGTTTGAACTAGACCTATATTTTGATTATGACACAAAGGTAATGTGGTTATTTAAGTGGCAGCCAGAAAGTTTGGCGTTTAGATTTTAGATCGATTTCCCGCCACCCCATTTTAGCTGCTGTAGATTGAAGTTCAGCAAGCCAAAGATCTTACTTTAAATGGCACCTCCATTTGGTGTTTAATTAATCGTTAATTTAATTCCTGGTGAAAAAACTACATTACCCATGATGCTGTACAGAAAATTAGAGAGACAGAGAGTCAGAGATCAGGGCTGGATTTCCCGAAACCTTCTTAACACTACATCATTCTTAAGGTGTATCTTATCGTTAAAAGAATAAGTTATGCTTTTGTAAGATTGGTCTGGACCACTCTTAGCTATACCTTATCACTATTGACAATTCATTCCGATAGTGGCCACCACTGATTCTTTACATCTCAGTCTATACGAATATAATTCTGCTAATTGTTTTAAATTGTTCTGCTAAAAATTGTTTTCATGCAAATAATACTATTGTCATTACACTGATGGTTGTTAGCTTTTTAAAGCAGCACTAGGCAGGGCTTAAAAACGGAAAAAAATATCAATCGGTTCACTCCGAGCAGAATCGATATTATAGCGTTTCGGTTTTTGCGTTCCTCAATAAACATTACTGTTCCGAAAACGGTTTGATATGAAAAAATACCGGTTAATAACGTTATTTAATTAAGCCTATACTTTAAACAAATATGTATAAATTTTAAACAAATATGTATAAATAGACTTATTTTCACTCAATAATAATATAACACATGGTAATTAAACTTGAATATTTATTTAATAACATTTTTAAAACCAGAAATACATGCATTAATTACAAGGCATAAACAGCGGACCTGTTTTAATGGAGCGTTAGACAATCGAAAGTGGCCTCTAATGCCGAATTATTTTCAGAAGAGTGATAACATTCTTTGTACATAACTTTTTTTCAACACGACTTGTTTTAAAAAATGCATGAATAAAGAATAAATAAACTGGATAACCATTGCTCTTTTAATGCACCGTCAACTGCTAATTTCAAAGCAAACACTGCGCAACACGTTCTTGCATCACATCAAATTCAGTCAGCTAATAAAGCTTGCATTTAATGCAATATAACATACCATTTAATACGAAGCATCAACCGTCTATATAGAAAACATTGACCTGTCCTGTATTGGCAATCTGAAAGACTATAGGAAAAATGTTTGATAGATGCTATAGCCTACTTGGATAGGCTTAAACGGAATCCATAAACTATCCTAAATCAGTCTATTTGAGCTTAAAGTCCGTACTGCTTATTTAAACGTTCGAAAAGAATGTCCTCCAATACCTGCACATTCATTGTAGACCTCAGCGGGGAAAGAAATGTACTTGAGGCATGAAAATGCGCGCTCACACTGACTTGCGTTACCGGTAGATTCATAGATGATGGTGCGCGGGCATTTCACTCACGCTTGATCCGTCAACGTCACATGCTGTACTACTCATTTCATGATTGGTCACTGCCAAATTAAAATATTAAAGAGAACGATAAAATAACGTTATTAACCGGTTAATGGTCATTTCAAATTAACGTTTCTGTTCAGAACGATTCAAATTGATTTTGATTTCGTTTCCGTTTTTGTTCCTCTTAAAATTTCGTTCGTTTCCGGTTTTCGTTTTCGTTCCTTGAACCGGTTCAGAGCCCTGGCACTAGGTAACTTTTTAACCTTCATAATATATTTTCAAGACTCTTGTGATGATACATCGACTTACAATAGGTTGAATGGCACGTCTGCCATAGCCTGACGGGGTCTGTATCGTTTTTAATCGTACTTTTAAACTTCGGGTTTCGGGTAGTAACCCGAGAAAAAAAAGAACTACAAAATTCGACTGCTTTACGGTATATACGTCACTTCCACCATCACCCCCACTTCCTTAAATTCGGACGTGTGAGCCCAACTATCCTTTTTATAGTTTGCCGGATGTTATAGTCATGGCCGAGGCAGCACAGTAAAAGAAGAAAGCAAAGGTTTTGTCGGAGGAATGCAAAAAGAGGAAACGAGAAAGTGATCGTATTAAAGGCAGGACGAGGATCAACATTGGGCCAGCGTTTGCCTAGAAGTGAGCTGAAGGAGGTCAATATATTATATTGACGATATATGGTTATTACCTACCACTCAAACATTGAATTGAAGTATCATATAGATTCTGTAAAACGGTAACCAATAGACTAGACTACTATAATGACGCTGGCTTGTAAACGTGAGCATCGCGATCATTTGGCGTTTGAAAAAAAAAAAAAAAAAACATGAAATTATATTCATATGACATGCTGAAACATATGCCACTGTACCTGGGATGAAGACATTTCACACGCGAGCAGAACACCTGTATGTGAACTCTTCCTGCAGTGTTCAGGGCTATCATAGTTGTCATGTCAACAAATGCACGTGCGATGCATCCCCTGATGTAGGATGACAGAGTTTACGACAAGACAATAGTGTTTCCCAACTGTAGGGGGACCCCGAGAGCAAAACCTACCTAGTGCTACTTTAAATTATATTATTCAAAGGTATATCAGCTGGCAAACCATTATGGAGTTTATTTAAAGAGAATGATTGTGGAGGGGAGTTTGGTCAAACTATGGCAGTGATACTGCAAATAGTTGTAAATCAAAGACGATGCTGTCTGTGGAGACATTTCTATGTGCACTATTTCATCCGTGAAAACTTTAGTCCCCTGGCTACCATGTCAAAAGCTGCAATTTAAAATTAATTTTGCCTGCAGCAAATTCAGCAGCTTTTAGAACTTGCTGGTCCGACTTTGTCAAGACAAACCCGACAGAGCTCAGCCCCGAAATTCAGCTTCTGGCGATCTTCTCTTTCTTTCTTTTTTTTTTTCCACTGTAGCTGTTGATAATCTTTCGCGTGTTGTGCCTTTATTGAGTAGGTCATCCAATAACAGAAATTAGTGATTTACCAATAATGTGATGTGGACAATCAACTCTGCTTGTGGAGTAAATGAAGACTAAGGCAAAATATATTATGATAATATAAATGGCATACTGCCAGTGAAGTGGGTTGATACATTTGGGCATGAGAGGTTGCGGGTTGCACTGCAAAGAGTGAATAATCGATTTTTGAGCCATTGATAAACCAATTCAGCACCGCCACCACAGACAGCACCTGCTAACGTCGCACTTAAGAAGCAACCTCCTAAGATATAGTTCAGGGAACACACCTGGAAATGGTATACCTTTAGTTAAGTTATACCTTTAGAGTCTTCGTAGCGCGCTAAGAGACAACGTTATCGGGAAATGCAGCCCAGAGAGTCGAAAAAAAGCAACATGCAACAAAATTGCTTTGCAATAAACTTAAAATATATAGTTTTTATTTGACATATAGTCAACATTTGTAAATTAGTAGTTTTATATTTCTCCAAAGCCCTAATTCGATCATGCTGTTTGCAATGCTTCATAGGATTGTAGTTCTTTCCCTCACTAAAACCATTAAGTACACAGTTTTGTACCTTAGTCTTTTTGTCCAATTTTCAAACACTTTTTTGGCTTCAATTCAAAGTTTGTTGTGTTGCGATTCACCTCGTAGCTGATTGGTTTGGTTTATGGCTTATGGCTTAAAGCTCTTTAACGAAAACTATTTTTTAACATCCTATGGGAAAAATTATTAATAATAAAAAATATAAAAAACACAGCAAAAGGGCACGGGCACTCTATTGTAGTAGAAGCACCACTAGTGAATAGTCAGTGCCGATAGCCTCGTGGGCAGAGCTCGAGTCTGAGTCCCGGCTCATGGACCATTTTGCGATCCCGCCCCCCTCTCTCTCCCACTTCCTGTTTACCCTATTTCCTATTACAATAAAGGCAAAAACTCTTTATCTCTGATTCTAAGAAAGTTTGTATGGACTTTCTTTTCTCATATGAGAGTATGCTATTATGTGATCTTTTTTAGCCTCCCTCTGCTCCTGCATGGCCCAAATCAATGACATCATGAGTTAAATTTACAGGCAGGTCGTCATGTGGCCTGGCAGGCTGTACTGTAAAGACAGCCGCTGCCATAGGGAGAGCATGAAATATTCCACATGTGGAAAGAAGGAAAAATGGCTTGTGGCTTCTTGTGGACTTCCATTGTTGGCACTGGAAGTTTGGAATTCTGTAATGCTGAATTGCTTTTTGGTCTCAATTAAGTTGTATAAATCCTGTGATTGTTTTTGTGTAAGGATTGATGGATTATTTGGTTACCGACAGCCATGCCTTTGTGTTTAAAAAGCAATTTGCACAATGTAACATTTTAATTCCTTATTGCACCATCACAGGTTCTTGCGGTAAGGAATTTTTCTCAATAATTCCCCTATAATTTGATTAACTCATGCTTGCCAGAGTGTGATTTCCTCTCAATAGGAGATGTCGTAGAGGGATTGAACGGCCACTAATTTGGATTGGGCCCCATTGTATAAGACTTGTCACCTCTGCAATCCCCATCAATTACATACAGTGCTCTGCAAATCCCAGGATGAATAAATGTCCAAGAACAATCTAAGCAGCTGGAACTTCTCTCTCTCTCTTTTAAGCTTTGTTTTGTAACTTAAAATGAAGTGAAGCAGATATTAAACCAAGCTTATGGAACTGTGTGTGTGTGCGTGTGTTTGGGAATTGAATTCTTGTCAGAATTAAGATCCACCTCCAATACTGCGAGGAAACTAGTAATTAGCCAGGAACAGAAACAATATTTCCATGGAAGTAAAACGTGTTTTGGTGTGCATATGCACCATTCAAAGAATTTTTATGTCTTTAATATATTGTGAAATATTACAATTAAATATATTTTTTTTTACTATTTTTATATATTTTAACATATCATTTATTTCTGTTATGCAAAGCTGAATTTTCAGCATCATTACTCCAGTCTTCAGTGTCACATGATCCTTCAGAAATCAGTATGATATGATGATTTGCTGCTCAAATACATTCATTATTATTATCAATAGTTGTGCTACTTAATGAAGAATAAACCGTGATGCAGTGTCTTTTTTCAAGATTCATTGATAAACAGAAATAGACATTGCAAATGCCTTTACTTTCAGTTTTGATCAATGTCCTTGCTATGTCATTTCAGACTTTTAGTTATTACAAACTGTACATGTTGTATTTGTACAGTATTTGGGCCTTACTAGCAAATTATGACTACCTTGTCCTGTAATTATAGCAATGAAATCTTTCAAATTCCGATGTTTAATTAAAATGTCAAGGCTCTTAAACTTAAAAATTAAACTGTGAAGGTAATGCAAGTCTGAAGTCAACTTCAAGTAAACTGAAGTCATTGTGTGTGTTAGTACTTTTGCATATTGTTGGCCTTTGCGGTTTAGTATTAATGCACTGCTGTGTTTTATTTCAAGGCTATTTTTGCTTACTTATCCAAACACTTTAGTCTCTCCTGAGGCTCATGCTTGTATTGTTATGCAAAGCCACTGTGTCCTGCAGGATAGTGGGTCTTTCTTGTGGTTAAGTGCGTATTAAACAATTTAGCCCTGCAATCAAAGAAGCAACAAACAGTAAAGAATCAACAGATATTCTCTCGGTTTTGTGCCAAGCATCTCGCCTGGATCACCTTCTGTTTACCTTGATAATTCTGCCCTATCAATTCATTGCGTTGTTAGTAAACAGCCTGATTTTTAGAAGATGTGGCCGTCTGTTGTGTTTTGTTAGTCAGAATAATCTGATAGATTCTAGTCTACTCTAAATTTAATCCTAATCTAGGATTAATTTCCAATCCTGCTTTACCAAAAAATACTTCTCATCTGCTGCAAGGATGCAAGATGGTATGAGAAGAACATCTGATTCACTTGTTTCTTGCTAGTTTGTTGTTGTATCTTGTATTGGGTCGGGTTGTACAGATGTCATTGGATTTATGTGATACAAATCAAATGAAATGTTGACTGAAATCCGATGGTAACCACTTATATTGCATTCAGCCAGTGGACAGCTTGAGTCATTTCCATTAAATTGGTAATTTGCACAAACAGAGGCACATACAGTGTGTTCTAGTGCACAAATCACAGCCTGCGTACATGCAAATTGGGTAAGAGGGCAATGTGTGTGTGTGTGTTATAATCCGCTCTCTGCTAATAGAAGCCAGGTGGTGTGTGTGTGTGTGTGTGTGTGTGTGTGTGTGTGTGTGTGTGTGTGTGTGTGTGTGTGTGTGTGTGTGTGTGTGTGTGTGTGTGTGTGTGTGTGTGTGTGTGTGTGAATGTTTTCCCATGAACTTCTGTGGTTGGTTGAGTCCTAACAGATTCTGACTTGACTGCATTACATGCTTTGTCATGCTGCTAGTTTGTAACAGTGAAACAATAGCATTCACAGACCCCCTCTGGCCCCTTCATGACGTCTGTGTGTGTAATTCTTTGGGTTCTGTATTATTTCACTAAATATAGCATGCTCTGATCAAGAAAATACAATGGCTGTTGATTCTGCTACTATTCGTTTGTTTATTGATGATTTGTTTATTGATTGATGATTTGTTCCTTCTGTTCATTCATTTACAATTGGCTAGCAAATATTATACTAACTGCCTGTTACCGTTCATTGATTCATTCATTGATCCAGTTGTTTGTTTGTTCATTCAGTCGTGACTAGCAAATATTCACTATTTATTGACATATATTTAATGCATTTCTTTTAAAAGTAACTTTCCTCAAAACTAGTTATGACAAAAATATTTGGCTTACCTTTTATTTATTTCATAAGTAATAACTTACGATATACTGTGTACTGCAAAAATAAGAAGAGTAATATGCCAGTATGCTATTCCAAACATAACCACAGTCACTCAATTACATTTTAGTGTAACAGCAATTTAACAATATACATCTAACCTCATGATTCTAAAGTGATGACCTGATGATGTTTTACACAATGAATAACGTTCGCACAGTGAACTATTGCCTTTCAACAAGGCCTTTCCTCCCCCTCCAGCCCCTAATCTAAAATCAGATATACATTACATTTGTGATTTTCTTTGGAAAACTGCAGCCCTGGCTTGGGAATATTTGCTCGGGAAATTTATAGTGCATGCATAAGATGGGCGAGTGTGAGTGGGAGAAAAGGATGGTTGGGGGAGAATTCCAAGCCTTGAACGCATTAGGCTGGGAAGCGTGATCCCCCCGGAGGATTCCTGGAGCCTGGCTTGGGACCTCACGGCCAAGTGAGTGGGCCAATTGGAGCCCTGAACAAAAAAAATCAGCTTCTCAACATCTGGGCCTTTTCTCATTGCAGCTCAGTGGTCAGTCTGGAGCTCAAGTCACTGGGCTTGTAGCCAAACAAACAAGAGGTGCAAGAGAAGATCGCATGCGGTTTCATGTATAATTCATAGTGCTGAATAAATGAAACCACTTGCGGTGAATACATTCTTTATTTAGATGTGTGGGAACAAACACAAGGCATGAGGTTAGTGACGATTAATTGTGCTCAAGTTCTTTTCAGCTAGTTTGCATCTTAAAGTCGGCATGAAACGGAAGTCTTTTCTTCTCTATTGTGAACTATATACGAGTGAAACGGATTCTCAAACAAGAATAAATGTTGGGCGGGATGTTATTTTATCCATCTGGAATTGATTGGATCATTGGACGGTTGTGATTTTCTGTGATGTCATGTGAGTGACAGGTTGTCTCGCCCTCGCACCAGTAAACACATCCTCAGAGAAGCATGCAAGTGAAAGGGGAAGTTATTTTGATTAAAGAATATGAGCGCAAATAATTTTTTTTAAATGATGTGCGTGGATAAATTATTTATAGTAAATACTACAATACTCCAGATTTCATGGTGTCTTTGAAGAGGAACAAAGTGCATTGTGTTTACATATGCAGCCTAAAAGGTCTGTTTGGAAAGAAGATAAGAGCTTGATGGGGTCTTGCCAAAACAAGCAACCCCAGTGGGTTTATGTGGACAGCCATTCGCATTCTGGCGACCACTTCCTGCCCTTACATCACTGCTTCCTGTGTGTATCCTCCTACAGTCTAGCCATAATAATCTTATCCTCAATATTAACAATCTTATGATGCTGAAAACGTCACAGCTAAAGGAATGATAGCACGGAGTCATGAACGCGGGGCTTCCTGTCAAAGGCTTTGATCAGGAACGTGACCTGCATGACCCCATTACTGAGCGCAGGACCAGACAGCGACTAAAGGCTTGCGTTAAATAGGCTCAAATATTTTTAAACGAGGAATTTCGGCATCTGAAAGTCCATGTGGTTTCAATTGCGTACCTCAACGCTGGTGAGAATGCAGAGACACCAGCTTGGCTACTGAGCAAATGTGCTGCCTGGCAGAAGTCCATCGAGTCATCTGTACGACATTCATATTCTCCAGGGCAAACGTTGAGGGTTTGCTCTGTAATTTTGTGAAACTAATTATTCAGTTACTTCATATAAGCACTCATAGATCCACATCTGTGCTGACCGATTTCTTTCACAGTATCCATTTCGATTTTAATCTCGAAGATCAGTTTATTTAATGAGACATTTAGAACGGTCATGAACGTATCAAGTTGGATATAGTATAAGTTATGGTTTAATGCTTTCTGGTTATTTCATTGTATTGCTTGAAATGCAACGCGACCGCACAGACAGCAGATGACACGTTAAGCATCTACTGCTTTGACAGCGAGGCCGAGAGTCACCAAGGTTGTGCTGACCGCTAGTTTGGTATTTTGCTCCCTGGACTGGTTTTATAATGGAAAGCCTGCCCCGTACTGAAGTTTAAAGTGATGGGTCTCTCGAAAAGATCAGCTGCTGACAGACAGGAGATCAAGGGCTCAGAACAGCCAGCTGGAGCAGTGATGGAGTGAGACAGTTGCTGAGGTGGACAGACACGAGCTTACTTTGCTGTATTAAGCAACCTGTGTTTTAGACAAATTAATCTGAGAATAGAAAGCTGTCATTTAGGTGGTCTTCATTTTATCTTGTGTTTTGAACCACTCAAGTCTAGATACTGAAGTTAGTTAAGTAGCACTGTATTTGTGTATTTTAATATATCAATCTATTTGTCAGTCTGTTTATATTCTAGAAACTAAATTTATATACATACTTATTTTTAGTACATATACTATTTTCTATATTCTATATATAGATATTATTTAATAAATTATATATATATTTCTAATATATATATATATATATATATATATATATAATTTATATTATATATTTTTTATATATAAACATAACACATTTTTCTTAAATATATTCATGCATGTGTGTGTATTTATATATATGTATGAAGACTTCAGATGCAAAAGCCAGTCCGTCTTACGTTTTTTCTTTAAAATAAGCAGTGAATATCTTACAGTGAAATCTCCATTTTGTGCCATCACGTTTCTACAGTAGCCCTAAACGGACAGACTTCTCTACAAAAATATATATAAAAAAAAAAAATATATATATATATAATTGGCTTTTCCAATCAAGTTAGCATATTGGCATTCAAATTTGGCCGACCTCCGAGCTCACCAATAGTCTTTTCTTTAAGCGGTCAGACGGTCGTATCGCCAAGCCAGGCATTCCACTGCAGATCTCGCAAGAGGGGAAATGTTTGGCCCTAACCTTTGACCTTTGACACGTAAGCTGAGGCACAGCAGATGACCCCCCCCCCATGTTCTCCTGGGAGGTTTTTCCCATCAGATGACTCCATTAGTGAAAAAGCTCAGGCGCATTAACACTCACCTTAATAAAGGCCACACACCTACCTGTTCCCTACCTAGACACATGGCTGGCTGGTTAACACTGTTCCCTCTGATCTCAAAAGACAACAAATAGCCTACTGCACTAGTGAAGCTAACCCTCATTCATTTCAACAAATCCTGGATCCAGGATGAATAGACTCTGATGGTAATCTGTTACGAGTTTAACTGTATGCAGTAGTCATTTATGTGAAAGGTATTCATTTCTCTTTTTGCCGTCGCCTAATTTTTCCATTCCAGACATCTCAGCTTGGATCAGCCCTACACAATACAGACAGAAAACCTGTCACGCAAAGCAATCTCCTCTCGGTTATGATGATAATGCCATGCTGAGTCCAAAATGGAATCCATAGAGGCCCATAATTAAATGAGCCGTCAGTGTTCGGGTATGTCTACCCTTCCTCAGCATGACCTTTTTTCTCTGTTACCTTCAGTTTTGTACACTTATCTGTATTTATATTCTCAATCTAACATAGAAATAACTTATGTTGTTATATTGTATTTATGTTCTCCATTGTAGGTGATATTTATTCAAATTCACTGTAAAAAATGATATGATAAATAAGTTATGACAGCATGTTTTACGTTGCTTTAACTCATCAAAATAAGTTATCAATATTTTTTATAAGTTATACAATATTACATTTTTAAGTCAGTTTAATGTGATTTAAGTTGAAAAGACTTAACCCTTTAACTGTCACACCCCTTTTTGAGAATACACATGAAAATGCCATATCCAAACTTAAAGGGCTGTAATTCAAGAATACTTTGGAATATAGACCAAAGTTTGGTCTCGTTTTAAAGACGACACTCTGCAGATTATTGCTGAGGTATATAATAATTCAAAATATGAAAGTATGAAAGAGTTATGGAAGTTTAAATTTACTGTAAATGAAAAATACTGTACTAAATATTTTTTATTTCATATAAAATATATATTTTACAAAAAAGAATTTACTCTAAAATTACTCTAAAATCAAAGCCATATGTCTAAATGTCCATGTTGTACTAAGAAATTTAAGGCAATTGTAATTCAAATGTTTTCCCACAAATTCATTATATATAATATTTATTTATATTTTACAAATACACCGTTTTCTTAATGCGTTTTTTTCTGGAAAAAAGAACAAAAATGAGGAACTATGTTTGGTTGAGATTTTTGGTGAGGCTTGACGGTGAGCTGTGAAATGAAGTCCTCCAGCAGTGAGAGTGATGAAGGAGAGAGAGAGAGAGAGAGAGAGAGAGAGAGAGAGAGAGAGAGAGAGAGAGAGAGAGAGAGAGAGAGAGAGAGAGAGAGAGAGAGAGAGAGAGAGAGAGAGAGAGAGAGAGAGAGAGAGAGAGATCATATGTTACAAGTTGAAGGAGAAACTTCAAACAAACCCACATCTGCTCTGCAACACACGGCGACTCCAGACAGCGGCTGCGCGTCTTTTACCAACGCGTGCCTTAAACTGGATTATTTCGGAGATTATCACCACATTTTATAGTTTCGCTATGCATTTATTTTTCGGAAAAGTTTCCCGTTGCGCTTTGTGTCTGAGGGGCAGGTGAAGAAGAGTACAAAGAGTCTCGCTATCTTTGAGATATAACTGGAGTTCGCGCGCGAGCCACTGATTGATTATTATGAGCGCGGATTGACGATGACATCGAAACGAAAGTCTCTCACACTGACACTCAGGCGATCGTTCAGTGAGCAGCTCAGAGAATCCACGTCCAAAGCTTGGGATTTATTGTGGAAAAGTGTCAGAGAGAGACGACTTGCAGGTTAGTGACACTGTAGTAAAAGTTCACGCGCCCTGTGTAGCGTTCATGTGAAATGACAGCGATATGATGACGTGCACAACATGGGATTAAAACTAGTTTGCATTCATTTTCTGTATTCTGATTAAAGATCATTGATGTTGAAGTTTAAAATTGCTTAACGGAGGTATTGGGGTTTGGAGATGTATAAGGGAGACCCAAGTATAGCCTACTGATCCAATATTTCCCAGGGTATACGTCTATTTTTGAAAGTCAGTGTCTGTATACACACGTAGAAAAGGGGTATCAAAATTGTACCCCGGGGTACAATAGCTTGTCTCTGGGGCACATCTTTGGACGTCTTTGTACCCCTTTTCTCCTAAAAGGTACATATTTACCGTAGAGTAGCCTACAAATGCGTACTTAAGGTACTATAAAACTTTTCATGGTAAAAAAGGTACAAAGATGTCCATTTAAGGGTACTGCCCCAGTGACAAGCTGTTACTGCTAAAGGTACAATTTTGACAGCCTTTTTTCTCTGTGTGTAGGAACCTTAAAATCTTTGTTATACGATTAATATATATATATATATATATATATATATATATATATATATATATATATATATATATATATATATATATATATATATATATATTACCTAGGGCAAAAGTTAATTTAACATTGGGCATGTTGTCATAACCTACTCATACAGCCTATTACAAAATTTTCAGCGACATTTAAACAATTATAACACAAACATTGATTTTTCCATTCATGGAGCAAGTAACATGTTAACTTATAAAAACATTGTTTTAGCCAACAAATAGCTGTTAGTAAATTGTTTACGTGTATAATATAATTTGAAGCACATGTATCAACATGCTCCGACCTGAAAATAGCCTTATACGGGCTACTACTTATAGGCCTAGTAATGTTTGTACATAAATACAGCAACTTCATTTTATGGGCCTACACGAGGAATGGGGAGTTTTGCATCATCTATCTTCCACTGGCAGTACTTTCAGCATTTAATCTTAGTGCATTTGTTAAAGTGGAAATTTACTGGTAGACGTGTTGAATATTTTTAGAAACTACTATTTACTTCTGTTGACTTAAAAGTCTAGTAATGTCTATGGCTATTCAGAACGTAGACAACGTTTGACCACTAGGTGTCAGCCAATGCAACGTGGTGCCTTAGTGGAAAACACTAGTAATCACTTTTCATATTGGAGTTTCACTTTTCTGTATGGTGGCCCATCTGTTTGTTTTATTGGAGAGTAATTAAAAACTCTGCTGTTATTAGATCAAAATCTTTAACAACTTGTATATTTATCTTGTTCAAGGTTCTTTGTTTATTTGGGCATGTGATTGTGCTGCCATGGGGATGGTGATAAAATGTTGAGGCATTGTTGGCATGCTTATCACGTTTATTCCCATATATGTATTTCAGTGATGTGCTATGTAGGTGGCAGTCATGCGCACAATCTGGCCTGGCTGTTTATACACATGCCAAACAATGAGGAGCCCTTTGAGGCATGACAGTGGAAAGATCAGTGTGGCTCCCAAGAGGGGTATATTTCAGTCTGACTTGAGCCTCTATTAAAAGTTCAACCATGAAAGATATTGTGGCAGATAGCACTCTACCTTTCAGTTTTGTCCTTCAAAACAAAGCTTATTGCTATAGGTTTTAGACAAATTGAAAAATTACTATTTATACGCTACCATTGAAAAGCTTTCAGTTTTTAAATATTTTTGAATGAAGTCTCGTATGCTCACTAAAGCTGCATTAATTTGATTATAAATACAGTAAAAACGGCAATATTGTAAAATATTATCAGTTTAAAATGTATTTAATTCCAGTGATGGCAGTCCAGCCTTCAGTGTCACATGATCCTTCAGAAATCATTCTAATATGATTTGCTGCCGAATAAATATTGATGTCGAAAAGAGCTTTGCTGCTCAATATTTTTGTGCAAACTATGATTTTTTGATGAAAAGCAAGTTCAAAAGATCAGCATTTATTGGAAATATATAAATGCCTTTACTGTCACTTCTGATCATTTTAGTGCATCCTTGCTGAATAAAAGTATTACGTTCTTTCAAAAAACAAACAAACTTGGTAGTGTATGGTAGTGTATTTGAAACAAACACTACAGACCTTTGTTCAAACTTCAATTAAAAGCATGAGTAGTCTTTTTCAAATAACAGCTTATTCTGGCCAAAAACCACATATTTAGACAGGAAGAGATTCTGAGAGACAGGAAAAGCGGCCAATTACAGTCATTTTTGTTTATTGCTTTTGTGATCATTGTGGTGTAATCTATTTTAGATAAATATATTACGAGTTTATCTAAAATAGATTATACCACGATAATAAGCTAGTGTAGAAAGAAAATGGTTAAAATAATAACACGTCAGTTTCTGAAAATTCCCCTCCAAAAGTAATAAATACTGATAATTTCACAGACATAACTTTTTCAACCTTACAAAATTTGCCATATATAGTGATTATTTCTTTCTCGAAGAGCTCGCTGTACCAACCGGGTATACCTGGTTACTTTCTGGCAGACTCATAAAAATCTTAAAGTTGCGTTACAGCCAATTAATTATTTCATCCAGCGTTTCCCATTTTTGCATATAGTGCATATCAGAGAATCTGTGTGCTGTCAGTGAGTGTGGCATTCAAGACTAAAGCAGGGCAGCCCACATACTGTAGAATGAGGGATTTGTGTAGAATTGCATTATGGTTGCAATCCTTTTGTTTCATGATCATAGGCTAGCACAATAAGGCATCATTCAAATCTCCTGACAAGCCATTTGCAAAAGAGTCACTTGAAGGTGCAGTGTGTGAATTTTCAGTGTGTGGCATCCAGCGGTGAGGTTGTGAATTGCAATCATCCAACGCTCACCCCTCCCTTTCGAAGAACATTGAGGGGGCTGACACAGGACAAAAATATTGTCGTCCGGGAGAGCTGAGAGTGACTAGCACTTTGTAGAGATGGTGGTCGAGTGGGTTAAACCATGGAACTGATATGCAGAAAGTTGCTGGTTCAATCCCAGCGGTCACCACCAGTGTGCATTGAGCAAGGCTTTACTCCATGTTGCTCCAGGGGGATTGTCCCTGTAATAAGGGCACTGTAAGTCGCTTTGGATAAAAGCGTCTGCCAAATGCATAAATGTAAACGTAGAGAAGTTTGTCCGTTTAGGGCTACTGTAGAATCATGACGGAGCAAAATGGTGATTTCACTGTAAGGGGACCCGCGGTAATTGTAGATTGAAATAGCTCATTCTAAGGTAATAAAAACATATTGATAGGCCTACATTATGTAAGGTCTTTATACAATAGATTCTCAATAGATCAATAGATCCTCATAAATACTACACACTGCACCTTTAAACTAAAGGCATCATGGGCCCACGGGGAAAGATGGATTACAACAACTTTTAGCTCGTTTTGCACACGGTCCAGTCTGTGTTACCATATAAAGTTATGCTTAAAGAAAGGACCAGATTCCTTAAAGCAGAGGAAACTCATAAATGTGATGCAGCTTTGACATTTTCAATGGGAGTTTCAATCAAACCAGAATTCAGAGGAGACAGCAGAAACATTTCGTTGTCTGCCGTCGCTCCCTGCCTGGAGCGAATCGCAAGCACCTGCTGGTTTTATCTGGCATCCGCCCACATTCAGCGGCCCTTCCCAGAAACCCACAGAGTAAATATTATGCCGATAACTTTTCTTTCCATTGGCTGTGTTGATATCTTTGCTCTCTGTACGCCTAAGTTGTGGAGTCAGCATCCCAGACCGGAGTTTCTCAGCCAGGACGTTTTATTGGGAATCAGCTGTCATTCTGACAGGCCTCTCTTGTGGATAATCCTCATCTGACCTGATTGTGGAAGCCACAAAACTGTTTATTTTTGTTTCCATCAAAATGTAGCTATTAATTCATGAAGGTGTACAAATACAGTTACGCTTTCTTGGCAGATGCTTCTGGCTTCTGCCTCAGCTATAGTGGAAAAATACACAAATGAAGTACCAAGATGACTGTGAAGTAGTGCTGTCTGTATAACATCCAAAAAAACATCCACTGCGCTGTTAAAAGATCTGAAGTTTAGATTTCTTTCATGCTGTTGCCATTGAGTTCAAACGTGTTGAGACAGCTAGGTTGAATATGGAGCAGTGGCTTCACGTTCTATCTTGGCTAAGGAATAACGTTGCACATGAGTACAAGAGTTGAGGGCCATCTGGAAAATCTGCTGACGATGAGGAACTTGGTTTTGCTTCATTATAATTTTTTATGAATTAATTTTTTGTCATCAGAAGAAAAAAACATGTCTTAGTTATTTAGCAGGGAGAGCAGCGATAACCCCCCTAGAGTAAACACAACCAACATAAATGTTTTACAGATGTCATTCATGTTAATTAATGATAATAACTTAATGCAACAACAAAAATCAAGATAAATTACAGTCGAACAGGAATATCAGAAGGCTAAGTCCTGAATGCGGCGAGAGGAGGAGATTGGGATGGTGGAGGGTAATTAGCTCCTGAGCAACATGATTTTTTTTTTTCAACAGTTTTGCTGATAAAACTGAATGGACCTTATATAGGGATGCTGTGATAGGCGTTGTATTACTATAGGTAGACGTGGATCACTGACGTGGGCACTTGACTGACGTGACCTGCCAGAATTAACGCTACACTTGATTGATTGATTGATTGATTGATTGATTGATTGATTGATTGATTGATTCATTCATTCATTCATTCATTCATTCATTCATTCATGTATAACTTTTTTTGCTCTAGAGGCAGTCATATGCAAATGCATTTGCACATGTGATGCCACAGATCCCACAATATCCAAACTAGCTGTTTTTGGAGCTTGATTAAATAAATCCTCTGTTTATAATTAGGTGGGCACTTTAATGGTGCACTATGTACAATTTTTGCAGTAAAATATCCAAAAACCAATAGTTGAGTACTTACAATATCCCAAATGTTTCCAACTATTTGAAAATCATGAGAAAATTGCTATTTGAACCAAGGAACTGGGACGTGTGAGGGAGTCGCCTGTCAATTGCGTCATATATCTGCGTTTTATTCTGCAGAAACGCTTTACTCTTAGTTATAGATGCACCGGTCGACCGGCCAAAAATCAGAACCGGACGGGTTTCTTTGTATTTTTCTGCAGATTTTTCCGGAAGTGCACCCGCGTCCACATACGCCTATATTGCAATCATTCGCGAACATGTCACTTGTGTGTTACAAACGGAAACGGGAGAACTGAGGGAAGAGACGAGATACGCTGAAGGGAATGAAGAGCCGCTTTCCTGCGCGAGCTGAAGTTGCGCGAGTTTACCTCTCCGCGCCCTGCACAAGCAGATAGTGAGCGTTTGTTCAGCTCAGCTTCTCACGTGTTGGATCGGATGAGAACGAAACAGACTAACTTGTGACAAAGCCGAAATACTACTTTTTGTAGCCTAAAGAAGAACATGCATGCACTTTTGAAATGAAATACTATCAGTTCTGTAGCCTATAGGATGATCATTTTTATTTTACCTTAAAATTACATTGACTTAATTTGATTTAAAAAGCACCTGCTGTAGCATCTTAGTTTTTTTCGTTGCACTAAACATTATTTGATTTAACATTTTGGAACAATTATATACTTTGGTTTTATTTAATTTCACTGGTAAAGACTTTTTTTCTTTACACTGAATTTAAAAACAAATGCTGATTTAAGTAACATCTTTGTTTGGATTGCATAATATGCAGTTGTTGCCTTTAATTTCACCTTTCAGCCTTTATATTTCTAATTCAATTTCCCGTTAATTTCAGATTGCGGACTTGTTTTCATTAGCCAAAAGCCAATTTAGCCCTGTTAAATACCAAATCGTAATCGGCCAGTTTTTTTTTTTTTTAAATCGGTATCGAAATCGGACATGTAAAATCATGATCGGTGCATCACTACTCTTACTGCAGTGTGAACAAGTGTCATAGCAGTCGCCGAGCAAACGCACAGAGTAACGTCATAACATAATTTTCAACACACTCAGATGTATCAGATAAACAGAGCTGCAATACCTCATACTCATGACCGGAAAAGCGGAAGTGGTGCCTGCGACTATACCATAATAAAAGTCCGCTGCTCGCGATTGTGTGTGTTGCGCTCTTCTTATTAACAATCGCTCCAGCGGCCTTGCTCAGCTCCACAACACTCGGCCCTGCTCTGCTTCATACTACAGTAACGTTAATAATCGCATCCATGAACATGATTTCTACCCGAGTCCTATCCCGATTCTTTTCAACCGGCTGTGAGGTGAAGACCACATGTCACAAGATTCTGCGCTCAAACTTGGTGTCATCAAACTACACCTTTTTTTTAATAGGCGACCTCTAGTGGACGGAAAGGTTACGCACTGCACCTTTAAGCTCAAATTTGCAGTGTGTTTTAATGGTACAAAGACCTCATGCGCAGTGTTGGAGAAAGATATGCATTACAATATTGTGTTACTCCCTAAAAAAGTAACTAAGTTACTTAGTTACTTTTTGTGGAAAGTAATGTGTTTTATTTTTCTTTTGCGTTACTTTTTACTTTTTTTTGTACTTTTTACACCTGGGCTGGGCTTGCTCGTTATAAAAAAGTTATATGTTTGGCAAATGTAAAGGCCGTTTCACACCAAAAGTGAAATAAATAAGCCTCAGGCTGAAAGAAAGCTGTGCTGCCATTCTGGGTTGAAGAAGAATAGGATGCAGGATAAGAAAGTTCAACACCCTTACTTCAGCAATGTCAAAGACATTGGTTAATAAAGTGAGATTAAGTACATAAAGTATATTTGTGTAATTTAATATATTTAATTTAAATAATAATATTCTGAGATTGCATTTCACTGTTTTTTTTTATTTTTGTTTTTTTATTTGATTAATTTTGATAAGTGAGATGAGTAAATGCCTGCTCACATTTATTCTAAACCTACAATCTCCATCATTTTCACACAACGCACACAATGCCTCTGCACTTACTCATGATTTTTCTCAACATGAAGGCAGGAGACCTGTCCGTCAATAAATGGAAAAAACAAAGTAACTTGCGTTACTTATTTGAAAAAGTAACTTTGATATTTTGTTGTAAAAGTAATGCATTACTTCACCAGTTACTTGAAAAAAAGTAATCTGATTACGTAACTCAAGTTACTTAAAATGCGTTACACCCAACACTGCTCAAATGTCATACCATGTCATACCATATCTAAAAAACTTTTGCATTCACTATCAGAAACATTTTTTGCAAAAATTGTACCTTTAGGGGTACTACAGCTTGTCACTGGGGCAGTACCCTTAAATTGACATCTTTGTACCTTTTTACCCCTAAAAGGTTCATTGTAGTACCGTAAGGTACGTATTGCTACTCTAAGGTGCTAACACGAGGTAAAAAAGGTACAAAGATGTCCTTATAAGGGTACCAGTGACAAGCTGTTGTACCCCTAAAGGTACAATTTTTACTATTTTTTTCTTAGAGTGTTCAAGTTATTATTCTTTTTTTAAATTTGGTTTAAAAATGTAAAAGATGTATTTTTTTACATAGGAATTGTTTATTTTAAACAAATAATATTAGGCCTAATAAGTCTTTACTGCATCCGTTCTAAGGTGCCCCTTCATATGAGAGAGAGAGAGAGAGAGAGAGAGAGAGAGAGAGAGAGAGAGAGAGAGAGAGAGAGAGCATGTGGAATGTGCATTCTTTGGCGAGTGGTGAGGAGGGTCTGTTCTCTCCTCCACTTTTGCATACATTTATTCTGAGAGCTGTCAGACTTTCATCCTTGGCTCCAGTATAGAGATGATGAGAGACTTGGCAGTGGCAAGTTTGGCTCTGAATATTGAGCTAAATCTGGCAAAGCACTCAGTTCTGCATGAAAATGATGTTTGATCTGTTTTCAATAACACATCTTCTCCTACATAAAGCTCAAATATGTTGGAGGAGTGACAATCTAAAGGGCAATCTTGGCCAGTAGTTAATAAAGGAATAAAGTCTGGATTTTTTATCACTCAAAATAGTAGCCATAGGCGTAGTCACGAAAATCTTGTTCTTGTCCTTGTTCTCGCTGTCTTGAAATAAGCATCTAATAATTGATTTGACTGATCTACACCCAGCGCCAGTGCTTCACCAATCAGTGAGTACTTGTGAGTCATTTCCATGCAAAACCATTAAAGATACCATTGTATGCCTATTGCCTTTATAGAGCAATTAAAGTGATTGAAATTTGGATAATTATGATAATAATAGCTGATTTTGTTTTTCAGTCTGACTCCTTGTGCTGTAAAATGGGGTCAATGAAGTGCATAGTACACTATTTACCACTCATTTCCTCCAAATAAACCAAACTTGTGCCAAAACTGCAGTAGGCTGTCATTGACTGAAGGATTACTAAACACAAGCAATAAAATATTTAAAGCAGTTAATCGTTAATCATTTATACCGTGTACTTCTCAATGGAATATTATTGTATGCTGGCCTGTTTTACACTCCAGTCCTGAAGTGATTCGTGTAGAGTCATTTTTATTTGTATCATTGCATTCCTTTTTTAAATTTTTTTTTAATTAAGTTTTTATTATGATTTTACTGTGATGTGTATATACACACAGTGTCCCATTTAATAATACATTAATCACCTGTGTGGTTCAGTGTGGAAAACGAATCACACCATTAGAGTTGGTCCATCACTCAAACTCCTGCTCAGGAAGTTACACCTGTAGTAAAAAGAGCACCTTTGTACATTATTAGAATAGCAAGTGCGCAAACTGTACCTTGTTTATAAGCTCAAGCTTTGGGTCAACATATGAGATAATTTTTAATGTAGCGACACAACCTGTGCAGAATGTCTTAAAACTGTTACAGAGTAGAAAACACGAAAACTTTCCTCTGGTGAGGGGCGTTGGATTGAGGGATAGGGGTAGTTTATGTATAAATAGCTGCAGGATTGCAGGCGCTGGTTGAATTGCGGTCTTTGTGTGGTTTCTAGTATGGTTAGTGTGTGCCAGTCTGGGAGGGGGCACAGAATGTGTTTAACTTGGTGTTGTGCCCATTCGTACCCTGTTCATGTGTTTATGTGGTCGCTCGCAGGAGCGAGAGGCGTATAACACATGCTAACAGTAACTGTATGCTGTTCTCCAGTGCCTTAAGAGTGATGGAGTTTAGTCAACAGAGGGTGGAACTATTTTCAATCTGAAGTGGAATCTATTTTCAGTCTGAAGTCTTTGGTTGTTCCATGCGGCAATGGAACAGATGCTCTTGCAAACCTTCCATTCATTCATTTTCATAATTCGACATAATTCATCGCCTGTGGATCTGTGGTCTCATTTGTGGATGAGAATCCGAAAAAAGGACTGGTGGGACGTTGTTCTGCTCCACTTCACAGACACTGAGTGAAAGTAGAATTTTAAAATGATGGGACACTCATTTATGAAACTTTATTCAATTGGAAGAACAGCTCGTCCCACACGTCATTACGCTATTTATACGGCATTGCACATGCGCAGTCCAGTTTCCGTTTTCAATCCAATCAAGTGTTTACATGTCCTCTCGATTGGATTAGAAAATAAATAAACCACCTCTTTAAATTAAAGCTCAATCGGATCGTTTAGGGTGTTTACATGAAGTCTTTTCAGTCCGATTGAGCCATCAATCCGTTCAGTAATGGATTATTTTGTTGCATGTAAACGTGAGCAATTATCAAATCAGCATTTATCAAATATCAGCTAATGCGGAAAGCATTAGAGATCGACTGCTCTTCCTTGATTATGATTTATACAACAACTGATTATTTTTTATTTGTGTCCGATAACTTAGATGCATATATATACTTTTTTTTATTTCTACTTTTGACACAATGATAGCTAAAAGTGTTAAAATGAAAATACAAACAGTTATGTAATAGATCTTTTTCACATTTCCGTGATTCTTAGAAGCAGAAGTCGTCATAGTTGGGTAAACTTCTATAGCGGTGAACGAGACTACATTAATCATATACACTCACCTAAATTATTATTAGGAACACCATACTAATACTGTGTTTGACCTCCTTTCGCCTTCAGAACTGCCTTAAATCTACGTGGCATTGATTCAACAAGGTGCTGAAAGCATTCTTTAGAAATGTTGGCCCATATTGATAGGATAGCATCTTGCAGTTGATGGAGATTTGTGGGATGCACATCCAGGGCATGAAGCTCCCGTTCCATCACATCCCAAAGATGCTCTATTGGGTTGAGATCTGGTGAATGTGGGGGCCATTTTAGTAAAGTGAACTCATTGTCATGTTCAAGAAACCAATTTGAAATGATTCGAGCTTTGTGACATGGTGCATTATCCTGCTGGAAGTAGCCATCAGAGGATGGGTTCATGGTGGTCATAAAGGGATGGACATGGTCAGAAACAATGCTCAGGTAGGCCGTGGCATTTAAATGATGCCCAATTGGCACTAACGGGCCTAAAGTGTGCCAAGAAAACATCCCCCACACCATTACACCACCACCACCAGCCTGCACAGTGGTAACAAGGCATGATGGATTCATGTTCTCATTCTGTTTACGCCAAATTCTGACTCTACCATCTGAATGTCACAACAAAAATCGAGCCTCATCAGACCAGGGAATATTTTTCCAGTCTTCAACTGTCCAATTTTGGTGAGCTTGTGCAAATTGTAGCCTCTTTTTCCTATTTGTAGTGTGGATGAGTGGTACCCGGTGGGGTCTTCTGCTGTTGTAGCCCATCCGCCTCAAGGTTGTGTTGTGGCTTCACAAATGCTTTGCTGCATACCTCGGTTGTAACGAGTGGTTATTTCAGTCAAAGTTGCTCTTCTATCAGCTTGAATCAGTCGGCCCATTCTCCTCTGAGCATCAACAAGGCATTTTCGCCCACAGGACTGCCCTATACTGGATGTTTTTCCCTTTTCACACCATTTTTTGTAAACCCTAGAAATGGTTGTGCGTGAAAATCCCAGTAACTGAGCAGATTGTGAAATACTCAGACCGGCCCGTCTGGCACCAAAAACCATGCCACGCTCAAAATTGCTTAAATCACCTTTCTTTCCCATTCTGACATTCAGTTTGGAGTTCAGGAGATTGTCTTGACCAGGACCACACCCCTAAATGCATTGAAGCAACTGCCATGTAATTGGTTGATTAGATAATTGCATTAATGAGACATTGAAAAGGTGTTCCTAATAATCCTTTAGGTGAGTGTATTTTTGTGTGCTCCCATTTGCTCAAACAGCAAAAGAAAAAGTCCACAACAGTGTTTTCATAACTTTCTAAAAGAGAAAAAATAGAGAGAGAATAGAATAGAATAGAGAGAAATCTTGGTAATGCAATGGTAATATAATGCTAATACATACTTTTATTGTTATTTATCTCTTTTTTTCTTATTTAAATTTTAATAATGCAAGTGGAGCTAAGAGCTAAGTGTGTTAACATGTTATTAATGACTCACTTATTTATTTATTTTAGAAATGTGTCAGGAAATTCAGGCCAGTTGATAAGTGCACATTAGTGAAGTTACTAAACGTAATTTCGTGAGGAAGTACGCCCATCTAATCTTCCAATTAATTCCAGGTATAAAACCAGCAGCTTACCTCTTCCCATTGTTAGTCCCTCCTCCTCCCCGGCTCCTCCCTTTTGAACAATTTTTCCTGTTATAGGGGGGTAATCGGAGCTCGGGTAGAATATCCTCTCCAAGCCCCTCTATAGCAGACAGCACGCCAAATCAGTTTACCACTTTTACCAAGATGATATGGGCACACAAACTCATGAATTATAGCATAAAGAAAGGTCTTTGTGTTTGACCTACAATTACTATTTTAATGTGTGAAATGGCCTTTTTAGTGTGAATGGCTGTTTCACACGGTGAAGCCCCCTTGTGCTCAGAGCAAATAGGGGGTTGGGGATCGAGTTTACCAACAAGACACCCTTTTTTAACACCTGCACCCATTTTAGTCACTTCTGGCTCGTTTAATTGAATATTGCAGAATTTATTATAAATGATTTATCCGTGCACATATTTGCTTTTAATTCATGTGCCTTCGCAATCTTTAATCAAAATAACTTCCCCTCCTTCTTGCAGTGATGTCTCTTCTCTTTTCTGATGATGCATTTAATGGTGTGAGGGCGGGACAACCTGTCACTCACATGAGATTGGCCAACAGCAAACCATAATGATCCAATCAATTCCTCATAGACAACACCAAGTCCCGTCCTACATTTTTTCTTGTTCAAGAAGCTGTTTCACTTACGTCACAAAAGGGAAAAAAAGACTATCGCAACTTTTAAGTTAATGATCTATAAGATCAAACTTTCCTTTCTTTCTGACACTCTTCCTTTCTCTTTCCCCAACTAACAAACTCTTCCTATGCAAACTTGGCTC
Source organism: Romanogobio albipinnatus (assembly GCA_023566225.1). NCBI lineage: Eukaryota > Metazoa > Chordata > Actinopteri > Cypriniformes > Gobionidae > Romanogobio > Romanogobio albipinnatus. The sequence continues at coordinate 36,055,146 of CM042247.1, read as the reverse complement.
CTGAGTGGGGCTTCACAGCAACAGACTTGTTCTTTTTGGTCTGGGTGGTTCTCTTAGCCACGCTGTTTTTCTTTTCCCCCCTCCCACGGCCCCCTGCTCTCCAGCTTTCTCCACTCGCTCAGTTCACAGGCATTCCTCTGGTATTTATATTTCCCTCCTGAACTGAGCAGCCCTCGCTCAGACCTTGAATTCAGCTCAGCCACAAGACCTGCCCCGTCCGTCCTAGCTTCTCACTGGCTCACCTCTAGCCATGTGACTCAAACAGGGGGCGGGGCTGATAGCTGGCTCTCCTCCCAGGTTCCAGAGCTCTACGGACTCACACATCTCACACGTGCTGGTTTGTTGGTGGACAGACGGACAGTTGCGTGACTGTTTCGGGTGTTTGTTTTCAGGGAAGGGGGGTGCAGGACGTTTTACATTGTGTGATCATGTACAGGGAGTTGCCGCGCACAGAGAGCAACGAATGCCTGGGCAACATGACCCCAGAGACGCAGGATATTTACCTGAGGATGGACCACCTCACACGGCGCTCCGGGTACAGGCTGGGCAGGATCATTGCCCGCCAGCAGCTGCTTAAGAGGATAGCGGCAGGTATGACCAGGTGGAACAACATGACATTAGTTATATAAGATTTTATGAGTCAAAGTCACTGTTTCTAAGGTTTATCTTTACATTGTGCTTGATAACTTTTTGAAAGCCCAAAGACATATCAAGTCTTTGATGAGATATTGTCTTTCACTTTCACTGTCTTTCCCAGTTTGTTTCAGTTACTTGGGAATGGTCTCAAACTATGAGTCAGATAGTGTCAGGCCTCAGATTTCACAAAAACATTTCTGTGACTGATTCATTTCTAGTTAGACAGTCAGAATCGAATTAACTTAGTTTCATGTAACAATCCCTAACTTGACTTTTGAACCTTCACTTGACTCATAACCTTATGTAGTTCATTTCTTCTTTGCACTTTATTTACGTTGCATTATATTGAGGCAGAAAAAAACCCCACATATTTAGTGAGGACTCTCTTATTTCTCGCCATCACACCTCAGGCTGTTGTCGTCAGCTGAAGACAATGGTGAGCCGTTCAGGCGTTTGACATCCGTTTGACATCTTAGCCCCTCCCATTTTTGCTTTGTGTTCATCAATAAGATTTTACCTGAGGGGTTTTGCACACATTACAGGGTGATTAAGACCCTGACAGACCATTCAGTCTTTTGAAGGGCTGCCCTCACTTAACATATCCTAAAAGACGACACCTTTTTTCTTTAAACATGTAATTGTCCAATTTCATCTTAGTGACTGTAGGAGACGTAATGACATTCTCAGTTATGTTTTATTTAAGCATCCGCTGAAATGTCTCACCTCAAGTTCCTCTGTAGTGAAAAATAGACACAAATGGGATAATTAATAACAAACAGGAATAGTTTAGAGCTTTCAAAATGGTGTTTTTTTAATGATAATTTGATGAGAAATATTTTAGTTCATACTGAAAATCTCAGACATTTGATTGTAGTCTTTGTATCTTGGCTAATCTGAGCACAGTTTGTGAGAGATATTTTGAATCTCTAGAGGAGATTTGTGAGATTACCAGATTCTGGTTTTGTAGAAAACAAACCTGAGAATCAGAGCACTTCAACAAAATCTCAGTTCCCTCTCCTTTTGATCTCATTATATTCTAGGATAAATAATTGAGATATTACAGAGATCTGTAAAAAATCTGTTGTAAATTTAGAGTTCATATTGACATCTCAGACTTTTATGGCAGGCTTTGATATTTTGGCTAATCTGAGCACAATTTGACACTTCTTTGCAATTTCATTTGAAACTTTAGAGGAGACATATTTTAATAGGGAACAAATTGTTAGGAGCAGAATACTTTTAACAACAAGTCTCAGTTTGCTGTCCTTTTAACCTCGTTGTTTTCAAGGAGAAACAATTGAGATATATATTTAAGCAATCTTTGTGAAGTTTCAGAAGAATGAAGTTTCATATGAGTTCATTGAAATTCATCAGTTCACTCTCTTTAATGTTCTTTCAAGGAGAAACGAATGATACATTAAAGAGATCTCATTTGTGACTTGTCTTTCCCGTTTTTATGTCACTTGTGTGGACGTTCTTTAACTGACCTCAGAGTTGTTTCCTAGAATGTTTCACGAGAGTTCTCAGGTTACCGACGCAGAATGTTCTCTGATGGGAGATGTTCTCAGAAAAACATTCAGATGGGCTGTGATAAGGTGTATGGCAGGGCGTGTTGGGTTTTGTCCTCTTGAAATTGTGTTGTCATCAAGGGTATCTAGTTTAGGAGGAACACAAGACAGACAACTGCTGTTATTTATTATTTAATACCTCCCTTGTGGTATTATGGGGGTGTCAAATCCTGATGGATCTGCTGCATGTTTGTGGAAAAGGTATAGGACAAATCCAGTCCAGGAAGTCCTCGCATTTACAAGTTTTATAGACAATTAACCTAAATATATATTATAGAAAGTTCTTGTTTATGTCAGTTACGTACAACCAATAAAACATCTGATGTATTGTTTGTTTACATAGTAAAGGATTTTCCTCCTAAAGGATGTTTCCTGTATGTTGGCATATTACTGGAGAGTGTGTGTTCAACCTACTAAGGGGGGTTGGAGGCAAAAGGCTCAAAGCACGTAAATTCCACCTACTCTGTTTTGTTGACAGACACTCAGGGGGGCCAAAAATTTAGGAAAAAAAACTATTTATTTTAAATAATTAAATACTGCATTGTTAAAGTTGATATTATGGTTTTATATATGGTCAAATACTTGCTTGGATCATTATATTATTAACATTTTACCATAATCAAGCTCAAATGGAGTTACAAGGTTTTTGACCTGCGAAAGTCGGACATATGCGGCCGCATCTGTAAATGCATCATATTATATTTTCATCAACTGACAGGTTATAAAGTTTGTTGTAGCTATGTGGGTGCTCAGTTTTTTGTCACTTGACTCGACAACAAATGCTATATATATATGTTATCAATGTTGGTTGATTTGATATTGTCTACAAAATCATCCATATCATAAATGGTCAATACATTGCCAGGTTTGATACTAAAATAGCTTTTTGGTTTTTGTGGCTTTTTCAAAATAAGTGCTGATTTATTTATTTTTAACTGAGGCTTGAGAAATTGTGAAAGACTTGAGTGTGATGATGTAAGTTCTGTTGTTGTGGCAACCGTAGACAGGATGTTGAGCTCTTCTCCCACTCAGATATAGCATTCCAACCTAGAAGACACCATTAGTATCCTTTACGTTGTTTCTTATCTTTAGGACTCTTTCGGAATTGGCTGTAGTCTCCTTTTTTCTTTTTCGTTTGGTGTTTGAGGTATCTCTGAAATGAAGCTCTAGATACTTTAGTGATGCTTATAGTAATGGAGCGGCTTTGATTCCTGTGGTGCTCTGGTGCTTTGGGTTCTTTCCTCTTAATAGATGCCCATCTGGACACCAGACACTCCACACATCTGTTACAGATGCACACACAATATTCAAAAATTCCTAACACATAAACACCCATTCATACACAGAGACGCATACGCATTTTTTTCAAAGCATGAAATCAATGAGCTATTCATATCTCTGGAAAAAATGTTTAATGATAGTTTCTGATTTTTCTCCCGAGGTTGAGCTAGCAGATAAATCCAAAATAGTTTTATTTGTATGTAATTAGATTGACTAGATGCCAGAAAATAAAATTTGGAAATATTTTTGATTTGCCAATAGCTAATGAGAATGCCAAGGGCTGCTGACAGCAATAAAAATCCATCTCATGACATTAAAACTGAGACAGACTTAGTCAGTTTGATCAAGTTGGCAGTATAAAAATCTTTACCAGCTGGTTCTCATTAAATTTAAATATCTGGTCTCAAGCCATCAAACGAGCATGAGAGAGGTAGTAAACAACAACGTGTCATCTAAAACTCAACAGAGGTGTACTGTAACCGAGCCTAATTAGTTGTCATACTTAATTTATAGTATCCAGTCAAGGGGTCAGGAATCATGACAAAGGGCTGTGTCGTACCTGACCTCTCCCACACAGCTCTTAACGACTCACTAATGCCGGCCTCCCTGTAAAGATCATTACCACACTGTTGTATTGCTGTCACCTCCCATCCTCTCCGAGAGTAATGGTTTGACAACAGCGCTCAGCGATTAGATCTTTGTGTCAGGGGTCACAGGGGTGACAATTTTTAATATGCCATTTAAAATGTTTTTTTTTACGGGTGACTGACACTCATATTTTTTATTGTGGCCACATCCTCTGACTGTTTTAATGTATTGATTGGAATTTGGTGATTTAATTTTTATTTGTACAAGCTATGTGTAAAACTACACATTTGTGACCCTGGACCACAAAACCAGTCATAAGGGTACATTTTTTCGAAATTGTGATTTATACATCATCTGAAAGCTGGATAAATAAGATTCCCATTGATGTATGGTTTGTTAGGATAGCACAATATGTGTCTATTTGAAGATACAACTATTTGAAAATCTGGAATCTGAGGGTGCAAAAAAAATCTCCTTTAAAGTTGTCCTTAGCAATGCATTTTTTATATATTTACAGTAGGACGTTTAAAAAATATCTTCATGGAACATGATCTTTACTTAATATCCTAATGATTTTTGGCATAAAAATCATTAGAACAGGGTTATTCAAATCTTGCCCTGGAGGGCCAATGCGCTGCAGAGTTTAGCTCCAACCCTGATCAAACTCACCTACCTGTTATTTTCTAATGAACCTGGAGACATTGATTAGCATGTTCAGGTGTGTTTGATTAGGGTTGGAGCTAAACTCTGCAGCACATTGGCCCTCCAGGGCAAGATTTGAATAACCCTGCATTAGAATATTAATCTATATCTATCTATCTATCTATCTATCTATCTATCTATCTATCTATCTATCTATCTATCTATCTATCTATCTATCTATCTATCTATCTATCTATCTATCTATCTATCTATCTATCTATCTATCTATCTATCTATCTATCTATCTATCTATCTATCTATCTATCTATCTATCTATCTATCTATCTATCTATCTATCTATCTATCTATCTATCTTTCTATCTATCTATCTATCTATCTATCTATCTATCTATCTATCTATCTATCTATCTATCTATCTATCTATCTATCTATCTATCTATCTATCTATCTATCTATCTATCTATCTATCTATCTCCGTCCGTCCGTCCGTCTGCATTTTTACACCATTTCATTCTCTTTCACTGATCGGATAGATATCTGATTTGTTATCTTCTATCCATCTTCAATCCCCACGCTATATGCAAATTTAAGTTCATGTCAACGAATGCACTGCATTTTATTTATCATCAGCTAATTTCAAGATCAAAGACCACATTAGGAGAAAGGGTGGTATCTGCACTGGTAAGGTTATTTAGTCTCACTACTTTTAATGAAGATGATTGTGTTTTGAGCATCTGCGATAACATGTCATATAGGCTTATATGGGAATATAGGAGTAAAATTGACATATGTGGTTTCAACAACCAGATGCTTTTTACACTTACATTTACATTTATGCATATGGCAGATGCTTTTATCCAAAGTGACTTACACTTATTAAAGGGACAGTCCCCCTGGAGCAACATTCAGTAAAGTGTCTTGCGCAAGGACATACTATGGTGGCAACTGCTGGGATCAAACCAGCAACCTTCTGGGTATCTGCGTATTAATTCAGTGGTTTAACCCATTAGACCACCATCTCCACACTTATCCAGTTTCATCTGGAATGCGTCTCAGACCACCTCCTGAAGTGGTTTGAGCGATTGAAATGAAATCTGTTAATATACAAGCACTGTAACAAACAAACTCAACTGACTGGCTTCTCTCCTGTATTATTTCACATGAGTCTCTTCAGATCTTACTGTACATGAATTATGAGCTTCCAGAACTTCTGACTGAGGCTGTGTGTGACCTTCTAAATAAATAACAGTTCCCTTTCAGTCGGTCACTTTCGACGTACGTTGGACGTACCGACGAATTGGGATCACTTCAGAGAGCCCCTATCAGCTTCGAGATATGGAGAACAGGCCAATGGCCATTGGCGTGCGAGATTTGCATCTCGCGCTCCGCCTCGTACTGCGGGTATAAAGCGGAAACGAGAGCAACACGCAGTTGTCATTCACTTCGGAGCTGAACTGGCGTTTATTTGAAGAGCAAGACGCAATTCATTCAAGAATTCACTTTCAGCAGAGAGAGAGGACGTGAGGACGCTCGTGTTGGCAAGACGGCATGTGAAACAGCGAGACCGCGTGCTCACCGCTGCATGCAGCAAAAAACTGCTGTTCTCACAGCACCAAATTTCTGAGTTGGTTCGGTGAGGGCGTTCCAAAACCAGTGAGTGCAGACACAGGCTGCACTTTTCCCTGTGTTCTGCCGCGGTTGTCCCTGGGTGCTTCAGCACTAAGAGCGTTTCCTCACAAAAGAGTACACGGGTGTGACACTGCGTCTTTTTCAAGATGTCATTCCACCCGTGCGTTTCTGGATGCGGTCGTTCCCTATCGCCTGCTGACGGTCACAATCGCTGCATCACGTGTCTGCATCCAGCATGCTGAAGCAGCGTTTGCGGATAGTTCCTGTTCCCACTGTGGGAACATGACTATCTCGGCGCTTAGGTCGAGACTCACCTACCTTCGGGAAGGTGGAGTCCCCCTCCCCATACCTCGATCTAGTGCTATTCCTGCACCGCAGAATAGACCTACTTCGATGGATGGCCGTGGTGACCTGAGGATTACGTTCAGGGCAAACCCGCCGAGAGACTCCGTGGGCCCCTGATCCCTCACAAGCGCCGCAACCGGTAGAGTTTCCGTGAGAACCTGCTGGCCACTCCCATGGGCTTTCGGGGCTCCAGCAGATGATCAGATGTCGATCGCTGCATCGGAGGGGGAGTTCCAGTCCTCTGGGGATGAAGATTCGGCTGTACTGCCTCCCTCTGGGAGAGTGGCAACAGTCGAGTCGGACGCGGAGTTGACGGCTATGTTTTCCCGGGCCGTCGAAAAGGTTGGGCTTGAGTGGAACCCTCCACCACGTCCCAAGACTTCTAGGTTGGATGATTGGTTTCTCGGGGTGGGTCGCGCTGGTTCTCAGCGTCCCGCCCCGGTGCCTTTCTTCCCGGAGGTGCATGAGGAGCTTACTAGGTCGTGGTCGACGCTGTTCAGTGCTCGGAACCGACCTAGTGGGAATCCCACCAGTTGAGCGGGCTGTTGCGATGCAGCTGTGTCCGGCGACCTCTTCCAACTGGCGTGGTGACCCGCGTCTCCCGTCCAAGGCCTGTAAGTTCTCTTCCGGTCTGACCTTATAGGTCTTGTGGACAGGCCGCGTTTGCCTTGCATGCCATGTCACTGCTTTAGGTGCACCAAGGCCAAGCACTCATGGACATGCACGAGGGTAGGCCTGACCCAGAGCTCCTCCGGGAGCGACGGACCTCGCACTCCCCAGCCCACCTCGCTGGCTCATCCGTACCATAAGACTCGGCTACGCGATTCAGTTCGCCCGCCGTCCCCCCAAGTTCAGAGGCATCCACTTCACCTACAGAGATAGAGTCGGTCCCTCCAGCCGATATGAAGTCAGGGTTTTACAGCCCGTACTTCATTGTGCCCAAGAAAGGTGGCGGGTTACGACCGATCTTGGACCTGCGGTTCTTGAACCGGTCCTTTCACAGGCTACCGTTCAGAATGCTAACGCAGAAACGCATCTTCAGGTGCATCCGTCCCCAAGATTGGTTTGCAGCAATCGACCTGAAGGACGCGTACTTTCATGTCTCGATTCTCCCTAGACACAGGCCATTTCTACGGTATGCGTTCGAGGGACGGGCATATCAGTAAAGAGTCCTACCCTTCAGGCCTACCCTGTCACCCCGTGTCTTCACGAAAGTTGCGGAGGCGGCCATTGCTCCATTGAGAGCGTGGTGTTCAAATCCTCAACTATCTCGATGACTGGCTGATCCTTGCCCAGTCGTGAGAGCAGTTGTGCGAACACAGGAACATGTTGGGGCTTCAGGTCAACTGGGAGAAGAGCAAAAAAAGGACCTCTTTTCTCGGGATGGAGCTGGATTTGGTCGCCCTGACAGCGCGCCTCACAGAGGAGCGCGTCCAGTCAGTGTTGAACTGCTTGAATTCGTTCAAATGCAGGACAGAGATACCACTGAAACATTTTCAGAGGCTCCTGGGGCATATGGCATCCGCAGCCGCAGTAACGCCGCTCGGGTTGCTTCATATGAGACCGCTTCAATGCTGGCTACACAACCGAGTCCTGAGATGGGCGTGGCACAGCGGGTCCCTCAGTGTCCAAGTGATGCCAAGGTGCGGTCGTTGCGTACATCAATAAACAGGGTGGTCTATGCTCCCGTCGCATGTCACAACTCGCCCGCCATCTCCTCTTATGGAGTCAGAAGCATCTGAGGTCGCTTCATGCCATTCACATTCCGGGCCTGCTCAACCGTGCGGCCGACGAGGTGTCGCAGTTACCAGTGCTCCTGGGAGAGTGGAGACTCCATCCCCAGGCGGTCCAGCTGATCTGGAGTCATTTCGGGGCCGCACAGGTAGACCTGTTTGCCGCACCGGACTCGACCCATTGCCAGTTGTTCGATTCCCTGACCAAGGGGACCCTCGGCTTGGATGCCCTGGCACACAGCTGGCCCCGGAACCTGCGCAAATATGCGTTTCCCCCAGTGAACCTTCTCGCACAGACACTGTGCAAAGTCAGGGAGGACGAGGAGCAAGTCCCGTTGGTCGCTCCGTACTGGCCCAACAGGACTTGGTTCCCGGAACTATTGCTCCTTGCGACAGCACCTCCTTGGCCCATTCCTCTGAGGAAGGACCTCCTGACTCAGAGATGGGGCACCCTCTGGCACCCGCGTCCGGACCTCAGGAAACTCCATGTTTGGTCCCTGGATGGAACGCAGAGGTTCTAGGTGGCCTGCCACAGAATGTGGTAGACACCATCACTTCCGCTAGAGCTCTCTCTATGAGGCACCTCTATGCGTTGAAGTGGAACCTGTTCGTCGATTGGTGTTCTTCTCGCCGAGAAGACCCCTGGAGATGCTCAATTGGTTCAGTGCTTTCCTTCCTACAAGATGGGTTGGAGCGAAGGCTGTCTCCCTCCACCATCAAAGTTTATGTTGCCGCTATTGCCGCAAACCATGACATGGTAGATGGTAAGTCTGTTGGGAAGCATGCTGATCATCAGGTTCCTGAGGGGGGCGAGGAGACTAAATCCACCTCGCCCTCCCTCTATACCCTCTTGGGACTTAACTCTGGTGCGTATGAAACGCAAGACATGCCCTGCCCGCTCAAGTTAAGAGCCCACTCCACCAGGGGTGTAGCTTTTTCCTGGGTGTTGGCTCGTGGTGCTTCACTGACAGATATTTGTAGAGCTGCGGGCTGGGCGACACCTAACACGTTCGCTAGATCCTATAGCCTGCGTGTAGAGCCGGTAGCTTCCCGTGTGCTCACTTCCCATAGTCAGTAACACCGGAGTGCCCGTTCTAGTGTCGGCTTGCTGCGCCATTCCCTTCCCCGTGGAACGGATACGTGCGCTTATCTGCTCCAGTCGATTTCCCCTAAGGATAGGCAAACCCTGTCAAGTCCTCCGCAACCCACGGCGGTCGGATGTGGCGGAACATCCGATGCCAGATTTAACACTTGTATGCATTGGTGGAACTTGTGTTAGGCTGGGACCTCCATGGCGGTTCCATATGTGTATTCTTCCACGGTACAGCTCCCTACGGCGAGCTTGTGTCTTTCCCTCGGCAGAGCTCCTCTGCCGTCCCAGTACGGTGTTGTTCTCCTGCCGTAATTGGCCGGAGCCACCCCTGGGACTTCCGTATGTTGCACTGCCCAAGGCCAGTCCATACGTGTATTCTCCACATGTTAACTCCCTCCGGGCATGATGTGGCTTCCGCAGCGGCCCTTCCGGACATGCTTTCCCAGCGTAATCCAATAAAGGTCTGCTGAATGGGTCTTGCGGAACAGCAGTGTGACTCTCCCTGCATGAGCATTCCCGCCCGGAACAGACGGGGTCTGAGGGGTTCTTCGCTGGGCACTGGAAGTGGTAGTAACTGTGGCGTTTTCCAAAGGGATCCCAATTCGCCGGTACATCCGACCTACGTCGAACGTGACCGACTGAAAGGGAACGTCTCGGTTACATATGGTAACCCTCGTTCCCTGAAGGAGGGAACGGAGACGTACGTCCCATCGCTTGAGTTGCTGTACCATCACTGCATGGCCGAGTCACTAGTTCGGCTGAAACTAGTGAAAAACAACTGCGTGTTGCTCTCGCTTCCGCTTTATACCCGCAGTGCGGGGCGGAGCCTAATTTGTGTGAATCATGGAGTTTGCGTTTACTTTTGATTTTCGTTCGCGATTGCTTGTACTCTGTGATTAGGGAGCGGCGGTGCTGAGTGCGCATTGTTGCGCACAAATCTTCCGCCATGGTCCTGTCAATCATCTCACCTTACTCACGTCACGTGACCAGTGAACTGTGATTCCTGCAGCTCAGACACAGTCGCACACAGTGTATAGCAGAGCAGACGTTTACAATAGTTTACAATTGAAGCTACCATTTTCCAACTGAATGAAATGGTTTTTATTACTATTAAAAAAGCTAAACGACAGTGGATGATGGGTCAGTGTGTGTGGTCAGTATATCTTTGGATTTTTCTTTTAGAAACGGGTATTAAAAAACAAAAAAAGGCTCCATTTAAAAATGTTTTTTTTTTTAAAAAACAAAACGGAAAACAAGAATTCGGCTTGATTTTTAATTTTTCGTTCAGAGGTAGAAAAATGAATAAACGGCTTACCTTTCTGCTGATTGGTCAGTCGAAGATCAAACTGTTCGTCATCAGTTCTTCCTCATTTCTGCACAGCAAAATAATAGTCCTCCGCTGCTACAGCTGTACGGATTCAAATGAGCAAAAGATACACGGACCAGCTCGTAATGCAAACAAAGCGTTGGCATATTCTATGCTAATTTCACCCTCACGCTCCGTCATGGCGATATCGCGAGACAGCTTTTCACTATACAAGTATTCATACTTGGTCTTTTCACGATTGGATAGCAAGAGAGAGCAGGTCATTTGGGATGAGCTTCCACTAGAGCTGCATGATGGGAAGGTTTTGAGAAGCACAATGGTGGACCTCCATTTTCTTGTTGTTTTCTTTTAGGAGTACAAGTGGAGAAGAGGCCCGAGCCACTCGAGCCAAAAGCAGCAAAAGCACTTCACTTTTTTTCTCGCTCTTTCACTGGATAGCTATCCCATTCTTTGAAAGCGTAGTGCCACTCAGGATGGCCAAATGTTGGCATGCTTAAGTGGTAGATATCGGATTCGTTGAAATGGTCTTCTCCGAAGAGCTCAATTTCAATGCTGCCCCATCAGGCCCAAAACTCTCTCTGATGAATTCTTTGTAGGGAGATTAATTCTAGCTTATTTCAACAGTGACAGTGGCTTTTCCGTTGCTCAAGAGGATCTGATGTGAACGTTTGATCTGGAATATCATCAGATTGTAATATCCTGAGAGTTCAAAACCAAAAGACTCTAAAGAAACCACAAGAAAATGTGTTGATTTCCAGACTGACTGCTAGTTCATTTTAAATATAGACATATACAAGTTTATTAATTATATACAGTACTGTGCAAAAGTCTTAGGAACGTTTTTTCACGCACATAAAAAATAAAACCATTTTTTGAGTGAAAATACTATGCATTTGGAAGAAAAGCAAGAGTACATTCTACCTGTATATGTATAGCCGCTTACCTATGTATATACCTACAATGAATCACACATTTTAATGTTATGAATTGTATGCCACTTAAACTGCTTCCTTACAACTTCTTTACATTATTGTATTTCATAAATGATGGATGCTTTGTATTGCTGTTGTTAAACCCGGCTTGTGAATGTGTATCTGTACAGCTGGTATGTTTTATCTGTCACATGAGGGTAAATCATTGACAGTCTTCACTAATGTGTGCCAGAGTCTGAATGCAGTGACCATGGATGACGTGACATATTAACAGACCATGGCTCATGACTTTCTCTGCATTTCTAAATATAACCCTGGCGCTGACAAAGTCGGAGAGAGATTAATAAATCTCCAAAGACTGATAATTATTTCAGTGTTATTCCTGTTCAAGGATAGCATAAAGAATGTGTTTAATGTAGTAAGGTAATTGAGTTATTTTCCCTTTCAGTGAATAGTGCTTTGTTGGCTTTTTCAAATATTCTGCTGGCATGTTTTAATATATGATGGTAATTAAGTTTGACTGCAAGAAGTCATGGAATCACAGGGCTTGTCTTCTGTCTTTATACTTATTGGTATAGAGAAAATGTTCTTTTAAACATTTTAAGACTCCCCCCAGTTGCATTAGTGTTTTTAGATGAAGAGAGACCCCTGCTGATGCAAATGTAAATTTGCAGTCAAATGCATCATAGATCTCAACTTTTACATTTTTTACAACCATTTATCTATACAGAACTATAAAGCTTATATGGATAGTTTGGCTTTGAAGTGTTTTTTTATTTATTATTTTTTATTATATATAATATGTAACATATAATAATACAAAAGCAATACCATGTGAACATGATAGGACAATCATATTTTTTTTAAATGCCTGGAAGTGCCATATAAACACCATTTTACTTCATTATGCTATTTGTTACCTTGTGATACCATCATTGTTTTATAAGAAGCATTATTCTTTGATATATAGACACTCTGAGGGAAATGACAGAGTTTGTAGTTTCTTTTAAACCTGCTGTGCAGCAAGAGCAAGACACGTGTGCTGATAATTGCAACATCCTACAGCTGTGAGACATTGGCACGGAAAGCCAAATTGCAGTGTTGTGAGAGTGTTTATACTGTATCACAAAGCAGCATGAATTACAGGATACACTCTGTGTTCATGACATGGAAAATAGTTGCGAAACAGTATTGATTCTAGGTGCAAAGATTTGACATGTCATTATAATGGTGTCTGAGGTGTTTTTCCACACACTGAACACATATGTACAGGCTGTCATTGTGCTTTGTGTAAGTATGCTCAAAACATTTACACATGTCCTGAGGTGGTGAAGAACTAAATAGAGGAAGTGACTGAGAAGCAGATAAATAACACACACACACGACAAAAACTCCTCAAAAAGCAGCACCATCTTTTACTCATTTATTCCGTTTCAAACCTGTATGACTTTCTGTCTTTCATAGAACATAATAGACAAAATTGCGAAAAGCTGTCAAGCTTCAAAAAGGGTAAAAAAACACCATAAAAGATTTCATAGGATAGCTTTGGGGTGGAAAAATACAGATTTTTATGCAGATATTCACTAAATATATTGACATATGCCCTAGTTCTGTGTCGAGTTCAGGATAAAAGTAGTAATGAATCAAATGACTCATTGAAAAGATCATACTCCAAAGAATGATTTTGAGACCAGCACACTCTTCAAAATGTTTGTATGTTCATCTGCAAAAAGAAAATGGGGCGTGCTTGCAACAACATGCATGTGAATAAATGTTGACCTGATTTTCATTTCAGATTAACTATTACTGTTCATGAGAGTTCAAGATAGACGTATTCATGAATCGGAACAAAATCAAATAATCATTGGAAAAATCACTCTAAAGAATGATTTTGAGACCAGTAAAACCCAAAGTGATTTTCTGTGGTCAAAGTGATCCAGATATTTGCTAGATGAGGCTCTTTCACCACGTGCTTTCATTAAGCTGTCATTCTTTGTTAGGATTCAAACAATGTTGTCTGCATTAGATTCTCATTGATGTCAGTGCTCACAATATCATTATGAATAATGGACGCAATGTAAAAATATCATTAAACATTGATAGTTCTTTGATAGCCTTCATCTATTTTGTGTTTAGTTTAATGGGATTTTGTCATCATTCACTCACCATTATGCCATTTCAGTTCTGTATTTCTTTCTTTTTTTCTGTGGAACAAAATTTTCATTATTTTGATGTAGCACTCTTCAAAATGACTATTGTTCTATGGCAAAAAGAAAGTGGAACGTGCTTGGAACGACATGAGGGTGAGTAAATGTTGACCTGATTTTCATTTCGTATGAACTATTATCTTTCGTGAGTGAATTGTTTTGATATTGTCTTCTTGTGATGGTTCAGGCATGATGATTTGTCTGTCTTAACATGGTTTTCGAGGTTCACCCAACAGATCTTCCTGTAAGTCTTTGAGTATTTGCTAGCAGAATTCACTGAGCGGTTGACGGCAGCAAGCTTTGATGCACGTTGATGTTGTTAATTCTCTGAAAATATATATAAAAAAAAAATGAAACAGTGGAGCTCCTGAGATGGCTGTCAAAACACTTTAGCATGTGGGAAAATGGCTGTAGTCCAGCGCCTGGAAGTGTTTATCTGGCACACAGAGAATGTCTGCTAGATGTATTTTTCAGGGAGCTCATATGATTGATTTTTTTTTTTTTTGCCTTGTTTAGGGGATCTGGTGTCTGGAGGGAAGTTCCTGAGGTATTCTTGTGGTTCAGGTTGAGCTGCCTTTCCTTGTATAGCAGCTCACTTGAGAGGTTTTAATGGAAGACATGTGTGGCGGACAGACATATTGACCCCTGAGGTCAGAAAGTGAACACCTGCTCTATGGCTCTGGGTTATAGTTTCTTAACACTTTTGGCCACAGCTTAGAAAATGTTTTGGTCACTGCCTCCTTTTAGCGTTTCAATATATTTTGACTGTCAAGAAACATTAACTGAGCTTTTGATAAAATAGAAAGGCTGCAAAATTCCTGCACTTTTCCTATCACTTCATTTTAAGTCCTAAAAACACCCGCAACCTGTTTACGAAGTGTCACGCTTTACATTCCCCAGATGTTTGGTAACATTCATAGCTTTAAATATTACTCGACGCCAATCCTTATTTAGCCCTCTATTTTGGGGAGCTTAGAGGCACTGCTCTGTGGTTAGGAAAGTTGATAAAGTATGAACATCCCGTCCGGTTTTACTTGAAACTGGAGGATTGTCGTTTTTTTCCATAAAGCCCTGGCATGCTTCATTGCAGTAGCTTTTCGGCTTTCTTCACAGCAGCCGCAACGTCAGAAATGTACTATCAATTTACAGCTATGGGGCCGGTGAATTTAAGACCCGTGATGCAGAGACGTCATGGGCTTATTTGGTATACGGCTACACTATAATCCTCCCATATATTTCCTTTTTTCCTTTTGTAGAGCAACGTTCTGTTGTCTATCATATTTTACACAAATGTGCAGTGTGACAAACAACCCAAAGTGATTTTCCGTGGTCAAAGCGATCCAAATATTTACTAGACGAGGCTCTTCCACCATGTGCAGGACTCCCGAAATGAACGTATCATTTTAAGCTGTCATTCTTTGTTAGGATTCAAACAATGCTGGCTGCATATAGATTCACATTGATGTCAGTACTCAAAATATAATTTTGAATAATGGACACAATGTAAAAATATCACAAAAAAAATTGAGAGTTCTTTGATAGCTTTCATCTATTTTATGTTTAGTTTTACTCTTAATGGGATTTTGTCATCATTTACTCACTGTTGTGTCATTTCAAATCTGTATTACTTTCTTTTTTTCTGTGGAACAATTTTTTTTTGTGTTTAAGTATCTGCACCCAGTTGTTTCCATAAAAGACACAGTGACCACATATTTTAGCCTCCAAAAATGACACAAAAAAAACCCAGCATAAGTAAATTATATATATATATATATATATATATATATATATTTTTTTTTTTTTTTTTTTTTTTTTTTTTTTGCTTGTTTTTATTTATTCATATGTATATGTATTTTTCTTATTTAAATGCTTTTATTTATTTGTTTGTTTATTTGAGACCAGATATTATTTGAGCTCTGATTCATGGAAGACTTCCAATTTGAGAAATGATTCAAAAGAACGATTTGTTCACTGATTCGGTTCTTGAATTCTGTTCACCCACTCATTGATCCGGTTTCAAATTCTCTTTTGTGTTCCTTGAAACACATGTTTAGAATGACATGGGGTGAGTAAATAATGACAAAATAAAAACTTTGTTGATGAACTATTCATAAGTGGATCAACAGAGCACCAAAACATATGCTAGGTACATTGAATTGACTCACTATAGTAAAATATGTTATATTTCTATGGAGAGTGACCTCAAATAAAGCCTGATTGAGGTTTGTGGATGAAAGCGGACAATCAGTGGGTGTCCTTGAATGGATCAGGGGAGTGTTACCACAGCTGCGCCAGTCTTGTTTGAATTAATTTCACAAAAACACACAGAGTGACTTATGACCCAATGAGCTTTATCAGCAGTCAACAAGTGTTTTTCACTCTCAAAATCAATAAGCTCTCACTGTGTGCCTTTGAAAGTAGACCCGCACTCTTGTGTTTTTTTTTTGTTTTTTTCAGAGGAAAGGGGATGCACGTCCTGATTTTGCAGAGTTAGACGGGTTCCTGGGTCAACATATTTGGTTGATCCTGGAACAACATTCCTGTCCGAAAATTTAATCCTAACCATATCCCTACCCCTAAACCATACGTTCTCTCTAAAATCAGAGGGAAATGATGAATAACACAGATGTAGACTAACCCTGGTTGTAAGCCTAAACATGACAAACATATCCCTCAAATCTGATTGATTGATTGGAATGTTGTTCCAGGATCAACAAAGATGTTGATCTAGATACATATTGCATTTGGTGAAATCGGGATCTGCGAAAGGGGTTGGCCAAACAGTTACTTGGGAAATCAGAAATGGCTCTTTTTGCCTAATAGTATGAGTTGGACGTGCTGCATCAACATCATGCCATGGAGGAAAGTCATACAAATAATACGAGTACACTAACTGTCTGCGACTTTACATGTATTTGTTTTATTAACCATGATTTGGTGCTAACACGTACTGTTTTTCGTCATAAAATGAGACCCGTTTAAAAACCATGGCATGGTCGGGAAATGAGTATTACCAGCGTGATGTCCTCCCAAAAAACCCCAGCTGACATAATCCGTGTTGTTTTTGCCAACCATGAAGGCAGCAGTTCTTCCAAATGTTTTGTCAGAAAGAAGAATTTATGACGTCTTATCTGGAGGGCTGCTTTTGTATGTACTTCCCAGTGATTGTAATTTCCTTTGGCCCACGGCCCAGCTGTGAAGCTCTACCGGCAAAACTCAGAGGAGTGGATGACGTGTGATGTTGTGAGATTACTGAGTGGCACCTCTCTTTAATTCCTGACTATTGTATGTAGGATGTCGCCCAACAGGGGTTCCAGAAGCTCCGGTGCTTGTGTTAATTAAAACCTAGGCAGTGAGATAATAGAGGAGTTTTCCCACACCGTTGCCACCATGACCCAGGGCTTTTCCTTGTAAAAGCCGCGTTTTGCTTCGCCAGCACTCTGAATTTTGATAATAGGGCTCTCAATAGCTGTTGGCGCTGTCCGTCAGACTAGCATCAAGCTGAGCACAAACAAGCTTTCATTTGATCTCACACACACACACACACATGCTTCTTCATTTCACACACTTTCCACGCTGTCACTAGTCCATTAACACTATATCACAGGAGAATTCTGAAAATAATTAAAAATTTCGCTGCATCTCAAATTATGTTTGAATTGCATTTAATAGCATTCTGGCAGGTAAATTATGGTGAAAATTGTAAAAAAAATTTAAGGCCAATAATATAGCTAGCATTTTATGCATCATATATTAACAATAATAAAAATGTAATTTGATATAAAAAAAAAAAGTACAACTATTCAGTTTACAAGAGATATTTAACAGATTCTTTTTATTCTAAGCATTCTCTTTATTGTTTCCTTTTTAACAAAATACACAAACCTTTGATCCATATATATATATATATATATATTTATTTTTGTGTGATATATATACACGCATATCATTTATATATATATATATATATATATATATATATATATATATATATATATATATATATATATATATATATATATGATATATGATATATTTATATATTTATATTCATATATATTTATATATTCTTTAAGATAATTGCATTTTTAAAACTATGATAATTTATATTTTTTATGATGAATTTCCATATTTTAATAATGAAAGACTAGGTCTAGGGAAAAGGTCAAACTAAATCTATCCATAAAAGGCATTTGAGAAGTGGCCAAATAAATGATAAATCTATGGTAGAAAATGGCAGTGGACCACAACTATCCATAAAAATTGTTTACTTCTTTGCTCATGTCTCATCTCGCCTACGGCATCAAGTGAGCTGCCACTGGTACGTCCTCAGAAAAATAGATACATGACGCTCCTGCATTGGTCAAATGTGTTTAGAGATGCTGGGTGAGATGAATCATTACCAGTTTATATGTGTTTTGGTGATGCATGAACGCTTCTTTGACGTCTATAGACCCATCTGACGTAGACACCCATACAGTGAGTGGTGATTTAAAAACCCAGTGTCCCAAAATGTTTGACCGTACATGGCAATCAATCATGTTCCGCTCAACTGCAGACATGTTTATACATTTACTGCCCTTTACGCTATACGCATTGTGTGGTCGTAATATAATCCCCATCTGAACAATAGGCAGATGGTAATCTGAGCCGGATTTATGTCTGTTTTGGTGTGACACACCGCATTACTAGCCAGACAGAGCGTATACAGATTTTGGTCACGTCTGCATGTTCCCGTATTCATCGCGTCTCTTTTCATGCACATGAGCCATATTACCACATGTAAATATTTAGCTCTTGCTCAAGGACATTACTTTTAGATCAGGATGTGGGGTAGTGAAGTACCACTGATGACAAAAGCTTTCGGAAATTGAACACAGGAGCATGAATGTTTGAGCATAAAATGTCATTTTATGACCAGAATAGTGACCAAAAAGTGTTCTTTACCTAGTTGGTCTGTGTATATCTTGACTGATTTTGATACATAGTTTTCCCATTGTCTTATCAGATGTTAGGATGTTTTACCATGACACATCCAGCACGGAGGTTTCTACAGACAACAGACTCATGTTTGTCTGTCATTTAGTAAGGAAGCCAGTTTCCTCTTACAAGGAAGCTAGTCTATTCTGACACAGTGGAATCAGTAGTCTAAAAAATCATGTGTTTGAGCTCCAAGAGGTGTCTGTCAAACTGTGCCCCCTCAGGAGCGTCTGACTCAGCCGGAGTGGAACTTTGATTCTGTGCCATGAATTATCTCCAGGTGTTTTCCAATGAGAGCATCAGGCTTTACAGTAATAGATTGTGAGCTTGTATCACGGCTGTTTTCAGTCACCTAACAGCCCTGTCTGGCTGATTCATAACACACGCTGTGTTTTTGTAGGGTGGTCGAAAAAAAGTCTCTCACAGTCGTTTCTTGAATTGCTGTTTAATGGTGTAGTTGACTGAAGCCTTTTTTCAAGATTCAGAGATGCAATATGTGCAAAAATATTAAGACCGACTTCATGGAGAGCTTGTACTCCGATATCCAAATAAGATTATATAACCAAATAAGATCCCACAGGGTTTATGGATATTTCTGTAGGTGCACTGTATGTTTTATGTATTGGATAAACAAAACATAATAAAACCTTGCAAGATTTTAATTGGATAGACAATCTTATTTGGATGTTATTATTCTACACAATTCTAATTAAATGAAAAGTAAACACAAACATGTGTTGTTTTAAATGCTACAAGTGAATATAGGCATCAAAACAATATTTTTTATAATGAACAAAGTATGTATTTTATTTGATATTTTTATTAGATTCATTGTAAATGTATTATTATTATAATTACTACTATTATTGTTGTATTTAAAAAATGTATAATTCTTTTGAAATAATTTATTTAAAAATGTACAATTATTTAATGTTTTAAATTGCATTATTTTGTACATTAACATTATCTACATTGTACACTTTTAAAAATATTTAATGTTTTTAGTATGTTAAATATATTTAAACCATACCCTTAAACATAACCGTTAACCATGTCAACATAACCGTTATGGTACCTCATATTTTGTATGTATTTAATATAATAAATACTGTTTCGACATTTGTTTGTAATGCATTGCAATTATGATATTATTAAAACAGCACAATCAGACAAGTAAGATGTTCTTTTGAGTTTAGTGGAATGTTTTCTGGCATTCTGTTGGCGACAGTCTTTTGTCTTCTTTCTTTATTGTTTGATCCCACTGCAGAAGCTACAGCCCACGAGGGTCTTCCCATAATGCTTTGGGTCACATTGCTGATGTATGTAATGATCAGTGGGCAGCAAACACTCAGCTGACACTAGATAATGTGTTGAAATGTGTTACATTCTCTTTCGGTTTTCCGTCATCCCAAGGGACATTACAGGAATTTGGATCATTTTGGTTTCCCCCCAGTCTGTTCTGCTTTCCCAGCAACACTCTTAAAAATAAAGGTTCCAAAACTGAGTTTTCGCAGCGATGCCATTGAGGATCCATTTTTGGGTTTCCCAAAGAACTGTCTGTTACAGTTCTTAAAAGAAAAATGTATTAGAGTGAAGAACATATATCTGAATATAAAGAGCCTTTTTGTGTAATGGAAAGGTTCCATGAATGGTAAAGATTCTTCTTGGAACTGTAGAGTGAAGAGGATGACTGTTTCACCCTGCTTGCTTATACTGGAGAATTTCGCCAACTTCAAAGTCGCCCCCGAAGCTATAAAACTCAAAGTTAAGGGATGTGAGACATCCTGCAGTCTTAACTACATGAGCTAGATTGTAGGTTTGGGAGACCGATGGGATCAGAGGGGAGGCTGATTACATCATAAGACAGCAACAACAACAAAAAAGTCCCACATTGCCAGTGTCCTGTCACTTGGAGGGCAACCGAAAGGGCAGTGCCAAGATAAGGAGTGAGTTGTGATGGTTTAAGTGGAAGAGAGAAGAAAGCATGAGGAATGGAGGGGGTGAATACTGGAAGGGGGCTCGGACTTGAGAACCAATGAGAGATGGAGTAAATCAAAGACAGAGGGAGTGAAAAATAAAGGGGAGGGAAAAGGAAGGGAGGGAGAGAGAGAGAGAGAGAGAGAGAGAGAGAGAGAGAGAGAGACACACAAAAGCTGAGAAGAGTGAAGCAGAAGAGGAGAGAGTTAGGAGCGCACAGAAAAGATGGTTTGGGAAGAAGCGATACTGGTTTAAACTGTTTTAAAATTCTGGCTTAAACAGGACTGTTTTTTTTTCCCCAGGATGAAAGTCTCTCGTAAGTAAATTTACACCTTTATCAAACTTCTTTGCTCTGTTCTTCCACTCTGTTTGATTTATTTGTTGCTTATTTCATACCTTTGTAAGTTGCATGGCTCTTGAATAACTCCCAGAATCCACACATCTGTGAATCTAATCATTGTGACAGATGTCTTGATGCCTACACTGTAAAAAAAAAAAGAAAGAAAAAAAAGATGTAAATAAAGGGTATTGAAGTACATTTTTCAAGAATAGTCATGTGCCTCAACAAGTAAAGTCAGAACATAATGATACCTTTGCAAATCATTAGCTAATGATTAATTAAAGCAGACAACTGGAAGTTGAAATGCATGGCTTTGACCCATTGTGGTAATTCACACATTAATTGACATTATTAGTTCATATAATATGTTATTAGGGAATTAATACAGTATGACACATTTAACTAATAACAATTTAATGATTACTTAATCTATTAATCATATAGAATGTTCATTAGTTACTGATGCAGTAATCAGTAATAAAGGGTTTAGTTCTTCATGAGTCATACATCAACTCATGTTTATCTATGCATGAATTAATGCATATTTGTGCACCCGTATTGTAAAGTTTTACCGAAAATACAATTTCAGTCTTTCTACTTCTACTCTTACTTGTCATTTCTTTGTAATTATGTCTAAAATCTACCAGAAATTTCAAAATGAAAATTGTTTCAAAATAAATCCCACACCAATATTTGGTTCAATGTATTAAATTCCTAACGGGATTTGTGACAGCGTGTGCCATGCCTGACCTTGAGGGAAAACCGTTTCCCGCCTCCTTTTACATAAGGTTATTCAACGAGGAAAGGAAGCTGTCTATGTTTCTCACATATTTAGCGACACTCTGCTTTTAGCATTGTGTCAGTGGCGTGCTGTGTTACAAACTTATTGTTGAAGCAGTCATTGTACTCCGCACGCAGTTTGGTCGCATTTAAAAGCGAGAGTTTCCCCCGTTGGTGGCGAGCCAGTAGCTGAGCTCTTTATCCTTCCGATTCCATGAGAAAGGACAATGACGGAAAAGAAATCGTAGCTTTCGGGATAGTGTTACGGAATGCTGTGCGACGTGGAATTCCCAGCTTAGGTTTCGGGCTGCTACCGTAGTGTCTGCTGCTGTGGGACATTGATAAGGATGCCGCTACACTGTCAGTGTTAATGTACAGCACAGGAGGTGCAATGCATTGCCCACAGCACTTCTGGGAATGGACGCTTTGTCACAAAGGAGGTTCCCTCACCTTCTGTTGAACCAATTGAATGGCGTTCAGTTTTCAGTTACAGGCATTATGTTGACCACCACATATTGTGGTTGTATAACAGTGATATTTGTTTTTAAAC
Organism: Romanogobio albipinnatus; assembly: GCA_023566225.1. NCBI lineage: Eukaryota > Metazoa > Chordata > Actinopteri > Cypriniformes > Gobionidae > Romanogobio > Romanogobio albipinnatus. Next base: position 36,032,517 of record CM042247.1, on the reverse strand, counting down.
AGATACAAATGGTTCTATTATAGAGTGTTGTTTCGTGTTCCTTCCACTATTTTGAACAAAATTTGTTTTATCTTTCAAGGGAATTTGTTTATGAACTTATTTATGACAATTTTTAGATAAGTTTTTCTATACTCCAATGTTTTATACAAGAAATGTCATTTAAATTCAGTTGGGTTATCCAGAGCAGTTTTGGTTATTATAGATGTTAAATATCAATTGAACTGCAGAGTTTGAGTTCTTCATTTTAAAAATGTTATTTTAAGTTAGAAGGTTCCCTGTATAATTTACGTAATGTTAATGCACATATGCAAAATTAGCATTATATAAGATCTATTTCAAATACTAATTCAAATGCTTCCTATTTTGTCAAAGAATCCTGTCAAAGAAAAAAAATGTCTCTCAATTTCCACAAAAATATCAAGCAGTACATTGATTATAATAAGAATATGTTTTTGTTTTTTAGCACCAAATCAGCATATTAAGCCTGGTTTCGACCAAAATTACCTGGAACAATTTGTCCCAGGAACTTTTTTCCCCCAGACCTGTTGCGGTCTGCATTTCCATCTCGGTCTAAAGTACCGTGAAGATTAGTCCGGTGACATAGGAATGCGTGTGACTTTCCAATTCCCACTGGATTTCGTCCTCCGCATATAAACTTACTAAATCCTGCACCTCTTCGTCGGCCCATTGGTCATATTTTTTAAACTCCGTTGTTGATTCGAATAGCAGCGCAACGGACTTTTATGTTGAAATAAAATGCTGCGTGAACTCAACAAATCAGCATGTTCAGCACCCAAGTCCCACCCCCGAAAGTTCCTGAGCTTTGAATAAGTAGCCTTCTACCTCGCAAGCAGGGACGGAGCTTCATTTAGACCCCGGTTCCTGCGGTCGAAACACACAGCGTATAACCCCAAAGTCCCTGGTTCCTGGCGAAAGCTCCTGCAGTGGAAAAGCTTTAGAAAGATTTATTTAGGATCATGTGACACTGAAAATTCAGCTTTACCATCACAGGAATAAATTACATTGTACAATATATTAAACAGTTATTTTAAATTGTAGTAATATTTCACAATATTACTGTTTTTACTGTATTTTTAATCAAATAAATGCAGCCTTGGTAAGCAAAAGAATCTTCTTTCAAAAACATAAAATCTTACCGAGATATTATACAAGTTGTTGGTCAACCTTGTCTGAGTAGTTTTATCACCAATTCAGTCAACCACTAAACGGTGTTTGTGTGACATATTTAGTTAGGACCTTGTGTAAATACATTTATACAATCAAATGTTTATAGTTTAATGTCATGTTGTGGGCTTTTAAACTTCAAGGACATTTTAGGGTAATATTTGTCAGTAGCTTTGTTTGTTACATGTATTTGTTTACTTCAGTCAGATAAATCCCTCAGAGGTTTCTGCTATAGCTGTGCTGAGTCGCTAATAGCTATAGGCTGAGAGTTTCGTGACTTGCTCATAAAGAAAAATCTTATATCAGTTGACGTCTGCAGCATTTAGTTTTTCCCACAGGAGCTGCTGAAGTGAACAAACTGTATTGTTCGGTAAAGGAGGTGACACAAAAGAAAGGTAATTTTAGTGGGGTGGAGGCAGCGCAGGAATTCTCATCAATGTTACTGTCAATATGATGAATGGAAACCCAGGCGATTCACTCTCTGACGCAGCTACTCCTCTCCGCACTTGGAGGGCGGGCATATGGGCTGCACCCACCCACAGGAGACCCTTTGGGGCGTGATTTGGATTGCCAAGTGGTTTGGCATGAGATTCTTTTTTAAATTGGGCTGTTAAGACTTGTAAGGTGACCTTATTAGAGTCACTCCTGTACTGCTGAATCAGGTGAGAATGATTTAAATGGTCATTAAAGAGATTTTGTATAAGATTCAAGAATCTGTAGAAAAGTTAGATACTAGAATATTTCAAAGATGTTAAGATACATTGATTGATATATTTATTGATTGACGAATTTACTAAACAGGATCTACCTACATTGTCAATGGGTGTCTGTGCATGTGTGTATAATTGTCTGCATTTGTTTAAACTTGCCGGTCTGTGTCTTCCTCCCTCGGTTTCTTCTTCTTCTTATCTAAACATAAGGAATTCTTAGGAAATTTTTGGGCTTTATTGCTGTTGATTTGTAAGGCACTCTTTTTTGAGTGTTTTGTAGTGTAAGTAATTAAACAGAATGTGACTTTCAGCCATTCTTATATGGTATTTATATGTAGTGCAAAGTGTGTAGTGCAATAGTAGATGTCTTTTATTATGATTTGTTGACAGTGAACTTGAGTAACTTGATAGCTGGGTGAAATGCAATGAAGTCTTATACAAAGGAAAGTATGCGCTTATGCTCTTATATTGTTGTGTAAATATCGGATTTAGCTGTTTCAAGCCCAAACACTGACTTAAATGTCTCTCTCTGGCTGACAGTATTACATTTTGTGTATTTTACGCACATTTGGTGAGAGCAGCTTACGAACAGCTTGGTTCACAGATTGTTGTCAGCTTTTTCTCAGATATTTCTCCTAAAACTTCTATAAATATAAAAAGCCACAAATGAGGCAATCTTCTACACATACAGTAAAAGTATAGATCTGTAAAACTATTGTGGATGGCATATATCATATAATGTGGCATTGAAAGATTTTGAGGAGAAAAGTTTGAGTTCATATTGAGATCTTTTTATTATTTTGATATATTGGTTGATCTGAGCGCTTGAGATTATTGGGGATGTTTTTCTCAAGAGAAAATAATCTCCATTTACTCTTATAGCTGTTATTTACAAGACTTCATTTGTGATTTTTGGTAACACTTTATTTAAGGGTTCAATTCTCGCTATTTAGCATGCATTTTACTAGGATATTGGCTGTTTATTAGTGCTTATAAAGCACATATTAATGCCTTATTCTGCATGACCTTATTCTACATCCCTTAATCCTACACAATACTTAAACTTAAACTACAAAAGAAGAGAAATTAAAAACAGGCTTCAGACATTCTAGTACATTATGTTAACCCTTCATAAGCACTGCGTCAGCTGACGTCTGCTGGGACGTGTCACGTAAAAGTCTTCGGTTATATGAACAGGATCATGATGCCAATATGTAACTGATCTCTTAATCTTGAAGATCTTGAGCTGTCCTCGTTTTATCATGTAGGATTACGAGCAGACTTTACAGGCTCACAGGGCTGTGTGATTATCTTGTAACCTGGCTGGTTCCTGACCTACAAGAATAACCTTGTTCATGCTGTGGCAGGAAGAGAAACATAATTAAATCACACAGAACTGATTATGTTATGTAATATCTCCATACTCCATACTCTCTCTCTCTCTCTCTCTCTCTCTCTCTCGTGCGCGCTCCCTCCCTCCCTCCCTCCCTCCCTCCCTTTCTTCCTCTTCAAGAGCACACAAGCTCATCTAAAAATAGTTTTGATGATAACTGTCTATGAAACAATATGCTAGTGGTCTCCTTACACTGTGCCCTTACTAGAATGAAACAAGTTTCCACTGACAAACACACTGCCAGTATGTTTAGCTGAACATCATTACATTTCTGTGATTTATTTTGTGAAAAATATTTTTTTATATTCAGTGGAAATATTATTTCCTTTATGCAAATAGTTTTTATGCAAAACTACTGCATATGGCAACACAATCACCAATTAGCACGTGTTTTATGTTTAACAGTCATGTGGAGATGGAATTTGGACCAATGAGTTTTCAAGGGATTTCGAGATTTCACTACTCAGGCAACTTGTTGCGGTCACAGCGTTATAATTGCCACTCAGTATTTTACATAATCGGATAAGATGTTGCAATCCCAACTGATTCAGTCCGATACTTACCTTGAGTGGGTTTTGAGGCATTGTCTAGGTTGGGGGGTTTCATTGGTGACCACTTAGTGATGTTTCCTCCTATACGACACATTTTCAGTTGTGCACCTTGGCTTCTTTGGGTGTTTCGGACATTTACCACATGACACCCTTCGCCGAGGCAGGCCAACCACAGGCTGATCAGACCTGGATGTGTGTCTTAAGGGTACTAAGTGGTCATTTGATTCCCCATGCTATCTCCTTTCTTCTCAACCACAGCCAGTGACTGCTCCTTTCAGGAACTGTGGCAAGTTCTTTGATGGTCTTCCTCTGGGCCTGCCCTCTAATGCCCATTTCCTTCAGAAGCCTTGCAGTAGAATTAGCAATAAAGCCCCTGCAACCTACCTCCACTTTACACACCTTCACGCTCCAGCCCCTTTCCTAAATTGTAAATCAACCGGAGGTTTCTCTTCCCTATTTTGAGAGTATCTTAAATGCTGAAATGCACAGGATTGTGGATGTTATGATGCCTGGCTTTGTCATTATGTGGTCATTATGATCTCAAAGTTCGTAGCAACCCATGAAACCGGGCCCTGTAATCTTGTTTCTTCTTTGTCTTTATATATTGAACAGATAGACATGCTTTATGAGTCTGACAAGTACAAACATTTTGTGTTGCAGAAATCGAGGCAAAGGAAGCTTGTGACTGGCTACGGGCGGCAGGATTCCCCCAGTACGCCCAACTCTTTGAAGGTAACAGTTCACCACACGAGAACATAAACTTAGAAAACCTCACAAATGTTATCACACCCAACTGTAAAGTTGTAGTTAAAACTGTTTCGAGGGAGACTGGTATTCTCATTCAGACTTCGAAACAATCGTATGACATCAGCATGATTTAGGGCAAACACAAGCTTTTAATGTGGGGTTTAGTTTCCGATGCTGTTTGCTACAGACTCAAGTTAATGGCTGCCAGACCTCATGATGTTAAGCTGGTTTTAGCTCATTCAGTTCCCCTGTGGTGTGATGTGTAAATTTTTCATACTACCTCAAAAAATGTCTCATTTACCTTCTACATCAGAAATTTTCATCTGAAATGCTGAGAGGTACAGGTCATTGGTCAAACTGGTTCCAGTTAAGAGGTACCACTTGAACATACTAGAGTATGACATCTTCAAAGAGAAAAAGAGGTCATGGGAATAACCTTGCCACAAAAACACTGCCTTTTTCACTCGCCCTTGGCGAACGCTTTTGATGTTGGAGTGTTAGTCTTTGAATGAAATTGTGTGAACACTCTATTTTTCTTTTCTTTTTATATTTCTTCTGCATGTGTTAAGACTATGCACCCCAGGTATTCTGGGATATATATTTTTTTTTACAATGGATATTTACTATCCATTTGAAGTTTTTGTGTATTTCCACATCTGGATATTTCATTTAAAAATAAAATTATAGATAATAATTTAAACCTGGAAATAAAACATTTGCTCACGTTTTTTGTAGCAAGATTATGCTATTTTAAAGTTTCTTAATTTGGAGGTGTCCTCCAATAGATTTACATGCATCCAAGGTAAAAAAAAAAAACACTTTAATTTTCTCATAATATACATTGCACATAACCTCATTGGTCTACCACTTACAGAGCGTGTCGGACACGAATTTCAACTCTGGAGCTTCCTCAGCACTTGATAGACAGTGATACAAACATGAACGATGGCATAATTTTTTTCTGTATCAATTCCTGCGCAAGTCCTCATCCTTTTGAAGTGCATGCAAAGTGGATTTGCAGAGCTGAAAATAGCATCTTTTTGACATGTCCACAACATGAACCAAACTCTTCTAAGCCTCAGCAACAACTACTTTGTCAAAGTAGACGTTGCATTATGGGAAGATTCTATTCTGCACATTTCAGCATTTAAGATTGGTAGTAGACGTTGTTCATGGGCAGCCAATTAAGACCATGGGCCGGCATTATGCAAATTTGTTGCAATGTTACATAGGTATGCAGGAAGTGAGACTGGACAACCTTTTACATTCACAAACAGTTATATTGCACACTGTATGAAAGGTAATTGAAAAAGCATAATAGGGGCAATATTACTATATATATGACATTGATTGAACGAATTTGCTATTTATTATGTAAGATTATACAATCCATTCTTTGTTCATTTGAAATATTAATACTCAATGGCAGACACAGAATTAAAGTGCAGAATATAATCTTCCCATAATGCATCTCTTTAAAAGTGTTGTTTTGGAATTTCCAGCGTTTCAATGCCGGAACACAGTGACTGTCTCTGAATCTGTGTTTTTACTTCTGTGTCGTTCTGCAAAGGCAAAAAATATGATGAAACATTTAATTGTACCAGAGGAATGTTAGTCTGGATCCAGTCACCCTGTTACATAAGTTGGACACCATACTAAGTGGAAGACGTAATGGCTTCTAAAAGCCAAGCTCGGTTTTTTGGGGGCAAACCCTGTCTCACTTTATTAGCATCTGGAAGTCTAAAACAAGTTAGCTACTCTCTTTGCCTTGGCTATCGCTCTGGAAAGAATGTCAGGGTTTTTTTTTTAAGAGTGTGGGCGCCTGAATTCCTCTGTGTTCACTGTGAACATGCAAGATTGGCCTGTTAACGAATCAGAGGGAAATCATTACGGTCCCTGAAAGACATCTGTTTTTTTCTAGCATTTGACTAGAATGAGCTTGATTGTTGAAATGGGATATGCCTGTGTTTCTTTACAGATTCTCAGTTTCCAATTGACATCTCTCCTGTGAAGAAAGACCATGACTTCTTGGACAAAGACCTTGTGGAACCTCTATGCCGGTAAAGACTGTGTACTTCCTAAACAAAAAAGTCCATAGTCCATAAACCATTGGACCTAATGAACATCTCAGTTTCAGAATCTTTAAAAATGAAAAACATTCTGTACTTTCTGTATTTCTTGGGAAACATGAGTGTAATTTACAAACTTTATTGACTCTTTAACATTGCTTTAATCATGACATTATTTACTTCTGCATTACAAGAAGATTGACATGAGAGAAACTACACCGGACCTTGTCATCACTCATGACATTTATCACTTTTATGGTGATAAACTAATCGACAATTACAGGATTTCATTTAGATCTACTCCTACAGCATTTCTATTTAAGATATTAATTTTGTAGTGGTTGAGGGTTATAACACTTCACAGACATTGCAATGGCAAATCAATGGCTTTTAAATAGTCATCAGTAGTGACAACAGGTCCTTCTTTTTTATTGTTGTCATTGCGTGTTTTATAAGTCTGGTGTAGTTTTTCTCATGTCAATCTTCTTGTAATGTAGAAGTAAATAATGACATGATTAAAGCAACTACTGACTAAATAAAGTAAATTACACTCATTGTGTTTCCCCAGAAATAAAGTACAGAATGTTCTCAATGAGTTAGCTTTTCCTCTTGTTTAGACACTGAATTTGAGTTCCCAAATTAAGATGAAAAGAGTCCTCCAGTAACTTTGGTTTCCTTGGAGACTACCCCGGTAGGAGAGCATTGGGGGCAAAGGGGGGCGTACTCAAGCTGGTCTACTGTGACTCTAAACAACCCTTAAGCAACTCATCGAAATTCCAAACCTGTTTACTGTTGTATGGGAAACAATGTCTGACATTCCCACCTCTCCCCCTGACTTCTCACTTTTCTACAGCCCCCGGAGGGGAACGGCTCAGTAAACAATTCTAGCATGACATGCCCAGTAAGAGCGCAAAGGAGTTTGTTAGTTGTGGATGTTTGCAAGTGCCAGTGACAAAGCTAACATCTTTAACTTTACTGACACTGCTCTCTACATTTTGCAGATAAAGACTTGCTGCTTGATTAGTGGACTAATACCTTGGCATGTTTAATCAATTGTCAGGAAGTCATCAAAGTAGCCCTGTTAACTCTTCATATTTTTACGCCAAATGTAGGGTTGTCGTGAATCCAATAATTCAGTGGTCAATACCAATACCAAAACCACTGAAATTCTTCAAATTTTGATACCACAATACAAACTATGTTAATAAACACTGCAAAAAATGCTTTTCTTACTTAGTATTTTTGTCTTGTTTTCAGTCCAAATATATAAAAAATCTTACATTAAGAAGCATTTACTAGACAAGCAAACGTTTTTTTTCTTATTTTGGGGGAAAATAACTCAAAATTAAGGACGTTTTTGCTTAAAATAAGCAAAATAATCTGCCAATGGGGTAAACAAAATAATCTTAATTCAAACAGAAAACAAGATTATTTTGTTTAATTTTCCCCCAAAACAAGACAAAAACTTTTGCTTGTCAATCTAGTAAATGCTTCTTAATGAAATTTGTTTTTAGATATTTGGACTGAAAACAAGACAAAAATACTAAGTAAGAAAAGCATTTTTTGCAGTGAAGACTTTGTTTAAATATATTAAATGAAAACAAAGTTAACATTTATGGTGATTCCTTGTCTTACTGGAACCAGTATTTTTGTTCTCCATTGACAATGGCCAATGTCTTTCAGTTTGCTACATTACACATCGACTGTGTTCTGCGATTCATGTTTTATATCTTAAGCATTTGCTGTCATGGCACTCACACAGACCACTGAACAATATAAAGAGTCATAAAATGTCATGATTATTACATCACAAACAGCGGCTTGGTTTCCATGCATGCTTGAGACACGCAATGTGCTGTCATCTTTTCCACATTATTCGTTTCTTTCCCTTTACAGCATTAACAACTACTAATAACTCTTCCCCGCACACTTTCAGATCCAGAAAGAGACTTTCTTTTACTTTAAATTGGAAATATTGATATGTTGCGGTGTTGCTTCAAGACCTTTATTGTGAAAGGTTGTAATTTAAACTTGTGCTCTGTGATTCAAAGAGACTAGTTCAAGGGGAAGCTTGAGCCCACAACTTTGTCTAAAGCTCAAAACGCTGCTTTACTTTCTTCCTAAAAGGGTTTTTCATATTTGATGAACCACACAAATGACTGATAAAGAAACACCTATTTTCAGGAGGTTTTGGGAATGGCATCAAAGAAAAGCAAGCTCTAATGGTTTTTGTTCGACCTATTGAATTTGAGGGTAAAAACAGGCCTCTCAGACCTGGAAGAGTGACTATGTGGCAGGTGGAATCAACACCACATTAGATGCTCTTGAGGGCCATTGAAAACCATGACAACTGCAGCTTGCAAGCTTTCGCCAATTAAACGCAAGCATACATGAGTGAGAGTAGGACATTGGCCAATTATTGTGCCTAATTTGGTTTGCTGCTCACCAGAGCCGAGTGTTGGATAGCAGGGCCATAGATCTTATAGCTTGATTATATTAGAAATGGCCACACAATACTGTGCTGATATTGTGTCCACATTGCTATATGCAATGCAAGATAAAGCCAGTTGGTAGGAAAGGCTTTTTACATTTCTATAACTTTATTCCCCCATTTAGGCGACTGAATACGCTGAACAAGTGTGCCTCCATGAAACTTGACGTAAACCTTCCCAAGAAAAAAGTAAGTAATGCATCATTTCAACATTTGTAGAGTATGTGCATTGTTTTAGCAAATTCATGTAATGGTGATTTTGCTGCTAGAATTAGGATAACCCATGCCTGTAAAAGGCTATATATAGTGACTAGCACAAAATGCCACATGTTCCACAACTACTACAACCCTTTTTTAAATCACAATAAGATTGATATATGAGAAAGCCACTAGCATTGTCTTGTGTGAATTTATATTTCCGCTTTCTTTCCTAAAGTATAGTATTGTACCACCTAAAGATATTAATTAGAAACTGATATTTTGTGTTATATCATGCTGGTTATGTAATCATTTAACAGAGGAAGGAATGTGCCCTTTGAAAACATGAAAAAGCCATTTGAGTGAATCTAAACTGTTACCACTGGGGGTTCTGGATTGTGGAGAAGGAAAAGGGAAAAAAAGAGAGAGTGAAAGAAACAGTTTTCTTGAAGGATTGGGATTGTATTCAAGTGTTGTGCTTAATTTCTAACCTTGTAAAGGAAAAGGTATGCTAATTAAAAAAGAATGACACATTTATTCATTCCCTTGTTGATTTGCAGAACGAAGACTCAGATGAAGATGACCTCTTTGCCATCAGTGACAAATGGACCTTTGAATGGAGCAGTCGCCGCTGGTCCAGGCTCCAAGACATTGATTGCCTGCTGAGGGGTGTGGAAAACAAGAATTCCGGGGAGAACTCTGCCCTGAGGACAACAACCAGCAGTGAGAGTGTTCTAACAGACCTGAGTGAGCCGGAGGTCTCCTCGCTCCACAGCGAGAGCAGCGGTGGAAGTGGAGGTATTCCTGCACACAGCGCGGAAGACTCTGACAGCTCGCGTCGCACCTACTCGGACTCTGCAGCCATGCCAGACCACACATCACTAGGTGTGGCACATCTCTCTTCAGATATTTCGAGCTACGGTTCACTGCCTGTAAAGCACGGCAAGCGAGGACGGACACGAGCTAAGGAGTTCTTACGCCGCATGGAGGCTTTGCAGCTACGGGGAGCAATGGGTGGCATAGGTCCAGGGAATAGGAGTCTTGTTATAAGTGCCCCAGTTCTCCAACAAGAACCCCAGGCTGTGAAAATTCTCCGTTGTGTGGAGATCATCAATTGCGACGTGCGTCTAGCAGAGCCACCTTCCGGCATGGGGTTGCCATCCCAATCCAGCAGCGAAGGGAGCAGCAGCCAGTCCAGTGGGAGTGCCGTCAGTACGCCAAACCTGAAGGAACGCAACGTCCACCGAGCCAATCACAAGCGGAGCGGAATGTACCTGGAGGACTTGGATGTGTTTTCCAGTCTCGTCCAGGGTAAGCGTGTGGCCGAGCAGAACCGCCGCAATGAGTTCCGCTCTTACGAGGACCTGGTGGTGCATATTCCTAAAGATCACAAACCTGGAACCTTTCCCAAAGCTCTGTCCATTGAGAGTCTTACACCCTCAATGGCAACCTCCATCAATTGGCACTCGGCAAGCATGGACTTGGATGTCCAACGTCCACCCAGCATCAAAGAACCACGCCCTATCACGCAGTGCTGCACACGAGGCAGTCGGATCAGCATTTACGACAACGTACCTGGCTCACACCTCTATGCAAGCACTGGTGACCTCATAGACTTGGAAAAGGAAGACCTTTTCCCACATTTGGATGATATATTGCAGCATGTTAATGGGCTGCAACAGATTGTGGACCACTGGTCCAAGAATGTACTGCCCAATGGTGAAAATGCAGGGAAGGAGCGAGTTGATCTTAATGGAGAGACACACAGGGACCTGCAGTCATCCAGCCAGATCACGCTGGACTTTGAGGGACATTCAGTTCTGGAGGGTCAGGCTACCCTCAGTGATGTAGATAGGGATGGGGTGTCGCTTAATGAAACAGAATCCACTGGAATGAGGGAAAGGAGAGACTCTGGTGTTGGGGCTTCGCTTACCAGACCAAAGCGGTAAGATTCAGAGCTAGCAATGCTATGATATACAGTATGTGTTGCATTCAGAAGTTAATCAGAAATACAAATTGGTTGACTGGTTGGAATTTGCATGTATGCATGTGTATGTACAACAAAACCTTTATGTAGTAGTTTTAGCATTGTCCAAATGCTGGTTTAGGTGGTTGTTCTCAAAGTCAGCCATTCATTCGTCCTCAGGTTTGAATCCCTAACACAGTTCCCTGCTCTTTGTTTAGCTTGCGATGGCCGAGCTTCCAGATTTCCAACCGCCTCAGCCATTCGGTCGCCTCTCTCCAGATCTCCAGCCAGTCTGCGGCCCAGCTTAGTCTGCTACAGAAATTTTCCTTGCTCCGTCTCACTGCCATTATGGAGAAGTACTCCATGTCCAACAAACATGGCTGGACCTGGTAAGAATCTGTTAAAAATAATCAGATCCTATGGGATTTATGTTACTGTTTTACTGTATTTTAAAGCTTCAGTCTCTAAGTGGTTGTGTTGTGATTAGCTCAGGAGGGAGTACTAGTAAATCCTAACCCATGCACCCTCTACTGGTCATTATTGTCACAGCAGCCTGCTGTTGATAAAACTGTGATAACTTCTCTGTTTATATAAAGCTTTATTGTTTAACTTGTTTAATTTACTTGTATTGATGACTTTACTACATTTAATACATGAAATATAAAAAATGCCACTGTGAAATAGGTTATATGGTATAAAAAAAGTTATTCCTTGTCTCTCAGGTCTGTGCCAAAGTTTATGAAGAGGATGAAGGTTCCAGACTATAAAGATAAGAATGTGTTCGGGGTTCCACTTATTGTGCATGTGCAACGCTTCGGTCAGCCTCTGCCTCTTGGCGTACAGCAGGCTTTGCGCTACCTCAGGAGCCAGTGCCTTGATCAGGTCAGTCAGGCTCATCAAATCAACAATTTAAAGCCCCATTTCCACCAAAATTACCCGGAACAATTTGTCCCAGGAACTTTTTTCCCCCAGACCTGCTACTGTCTACGTTTCCATCTCGGTCTAAAGTACCGCGAAGATTAGTCTGGTGATGTAGGGCTGCGCGCAACTTTCCCGAGCCCACTGGATTTCTTCCTCCGCAAATAAACTTAATAAAGCCTGAACCTTGTTGTCGGCCCATTGGTCGTATTTTTTATACTCCATTGTTGATTTGAATAGCAAATGACTCTTACTACATGCACCGCAACAGACTTTTAGGTTGAAATAAAATGCTGCGTGAGCTCAACCAATCAGCATGTTCAGCACCCAAGTCCCACCAACGAAAGTTTCTGAATTTAAAAAAAATACTACCTCACAAGCAGGGCCGTATTGAGGGGGAGATCTTTACCTGGAAATGTATTTAGACCACGGTTCCTGCGTTCGTTCCTGCGTTTCCCCTAATTCCTGGGGAAAGTTCCCGCGGTGGAAACATGGCTTAACTGTATAAAAATGTATTGGCAACCCGAAAACAGTAATTACATGTAAATGTTATTATTCTTCTAAATGCAAATGTACATTATACTGTATGTGCACATTCAATTTCCATTATCTTGTAAGTCAACTTAATTTCTTTACATTTAATATGTCTAACTTAAAATTGTCTTCTGTTTCCTAGGTGGGTCTTTTTCGCAAGTCGGGAGTGAAGTCTCGTATCCAAGCTCTCAGACAGATGAATGAGAGCTCTCCAGATGACGTCAACTATGAAGACCAGTCTGCGTACGATGTGGCCGACATGGTCAAACAGTTCTTTAGGGATCTGCCTGAGCCACTTCTGACCAGCAAACTGGGTGAAACCTTCCTCCACATTTACCAATGTAAGAAACACTCCCTCCCCAAACTCTGACCCAACTCTTCTCCTACATCCATCTCATGCATTCAGGAAGAGAAATACATACTTCCTTTACTCATCTAATCCTCGTTTCCTCTTTAGATGTGCCCAAAGAGCAGCGCTTACAGGCCGTGCAGGCGGCCATCATGCTGATGTCAGATGAAAACAGGGAAGTATTGCAAACGCTGCTCTGCTTCCTGAGTGATGTCACTTCCGTGCAAGAGAATCAAATGACACCCATGAACATCGCAGTGTGTTTGGCACCTTCACTTTTTCATCTCAACATCCTGAAGAAGGACAATCTTGCACCAAGGTAGCACATATATCTACTATCAATGGTTAGGTTCGGTTAGAAAGCTTAATGTATTACTTGATTTTGATTTGAATGATTATTATTTAATTATTACAAATATTATTACATTGTATTATTTTAATAAATTGTAATAATAAATAAATATTGTAATATATTTTATAACAAGTTTATTAACTAAATTAACTATTTTCTTGTCTACAGAGCTATGCAGATGCAGAAAAAGTATGCTACAGGGAGGCCAGACCAAAAGGACCTGAATGAAAACCTGGCTGCCACTCAGGGCCTGGCACACATGATCACAGAGTGCAACCGCTTGTTTGAGGTGAGACACATACACACATCTATTTCAAATGAGGATAACTTGACATACTTTCTTTCGATTACTGGAATGTGACAAATCTATTATGCCCACAATGCACTCACTCACAATCTATGTAAAAATCCCTATTTTTTTATTGGCCTTTTCAATTATCCCTACTGTGGAATACAAATTGTTTTATTTTCCCTCAGATTCCACATGAAATGGTGACACAATCGCGGAACTCTTACGTGGAGGCAGAGCTTCAGGCTCCCACGATTGAGGAGCTCTGCAAGCGGCAACATCAAGAGGAAGAGGGGGAAGATGAAGGCTCCTGGCCTGCGTTCACAGAGGCCAGACTGCAGGGTCTCCTCAAAGAATCACGGGAAAAGGCCAAAGGTTGGGTGTCCTGCCAGAGCACCGGCAACACCGAGCTGTCCTATAAGAAGGTATGAATGGATAATTCAGGCTTTTGCACCACATAACATAAACATTACATAAAACGAATTAATATAGTTCGGGAGGTGCACATTTAGATAATCCAACCAATCCGCGGAAGAGGAGGCCGGTATATATAGCAGTCCCTCACATCTGTCCTGTGACAGCTTCACAGCATCCCTCCACCACCCCATTGCCTCCATACTTTGCTGGTTCCTATCCCAGTCAAAAAGGGGGAGTACTCTGGGTTCGGGCCAAATTCCGAGCTCAGAGCCCTCCCCCGGACGGCACGCCAAATAAGCATACTTTACAATATCTGATTTCCGTGTACGTGTGAACTCGTGAATACTAAGTAAAGTGCTTTTGCTTAACTCCAGGTGGGAGATGGGAACCCTTTGCGAAGTTGGCGGGTCTCGGTGGAGGTGGAGGCTCCTCCGTCTGTGGTTCTGAACCGCGTTCTTCGAGAACGGCACCTGTGGGACGTGGATCTGATGAATTGGAAAGTGTGCGAGGTCCTGGACAGGCAAACGGAAGTGTTCCAGTATGTCGTCAACTGTATGCCCCCACATCCCAGCAGAGACTTTGTAGTGCTCAGGTGGGTTCCAGACCTGGGAATGTCATATATATTAGTAAAATATTCAAGTCATGGAAAAATCATTCTATAGGGTATGCGTGTTTTTTAGCTTTTGGAAATTTCTGTCCAATTATCCAGTAAGCGAATGCATTCAAAAAATCAGTCCAAAACAGCACTAATGTAAAGAAAACCAGGCGTATTACATCAGAGATGGCAGAGAGAACAGTTACTCACGTCAGTTTTCAGTCAATTATTAAGTCCAGTGTCTGTTTAGCTTTAAAACAATAGCTTTGTTATATTCTGTCATAGTTTCTGAAGAGCGCAAGCATCGCGCTGTGTGAAATACAGACTGAACAGATCGTCAAAACATCCCACCGCTGTATTGCCAGCTGATATGCAAACTACGTTTCTTGGCTGGATAAAGCAAAGCATCGTCTTGCTAATAAAGTTTTGATGGATTCAAATTGTAATCAAGGTCAATTGCATTGACGTACAGGAGTCGTACAGTAAACACGTGAATCCGTTATTATTGAACATACCGTGTATCGCACATTATATTTATGCAAAGGTATATTTCACTACATTCACATGGGCCTTGGAAAAGAGTTTCTTGTGCTTTGGCTACTGCAGGTAGTTCCAGTGTAGACAACAACAATGCAATTCACTTCTGCACTTGCGTTTTACTGTGTGAGATCAAAAACTCTTCTCACAGCTTTTGCCAGCTCTGAGACACTTGCTTGGCATTTCTCCTATTCTTTTCTTAGAAAAAAAATCACTCATCACGAAATGAAAGGTTAAAGTGAAGTATGTTTGTATGTCTGTATGTTTCAGGGACTTGTCACAAGTCCATTCTGTTTGAGTCTCTGTGTAAATCGTCCTCTTTTGTGCAATGAAATACGTTTTCTGACATTTCTCTCCTAAGTGGTTCCATTGTTGTTAGCATTATAGGGATAGTACACCCAACAATTCTGTCATTAATTACTCACCCATCAATCTCATCAATCATTGCATGGAGAGGGCTGGCTTTATGACCTATACTGCACTCACTTTCAATCATCATCCGAACACAAATGAAGATCTTTTTTGTCCCACCATCGACAGCAATGCAACTGACACTTTGACGCTTTGACACTTTGATGCAACTGACACTTTGAATTTAGGCTTTTATTCACATATAAACATTCATCAACTCACACATGAGCTCAAGCATGTTCACTTGATGTGTGAGAACCAATGAGGTTCATTCTCATGTTGCGCAGCACGTTTGAGCTTCAGCAAGAACCAATGAGGTTCATTCTCGTGTTATGCAGCACGTTTGAGCTTCTGCAAGAACCAATGAGGTTCATTCTCGTGTTACACAGCATGATTTAGCTTCCACAAGAACAATGAGGCTTGTTCTTGTGTTACGCAGCACGTTTGAGCTTCCACAAGAACCAATGAGGTTTGTCCTCGTGTGTTACGCAGCACGTTTGAGCTTCAACAAGAACCAATGAGGTTTGTCCTCGTGTGTTACGCAGCACGTTTGAGCTTCAACAAGAACCAATGAGGTTTGTCCTCGTGTTACACAGCACGTTTGAGCTTCCACAACAACCAATGAGGTTCATTCTCGTGTTACGCAGCACATTTAATCTTCAACAAGAACCAATGAGGTTTGTCCTCGTGTGTTACGCAGCACATTTAATCTTCAACAAGAACCAATGAGGTTTGTCCTTGTGTGTTACGCAGTACGTTTGAGCTTCAGCAAGAACCAATGATGTTCATTCTCGTGTTATGCAGCACGTTTGAGCTTCCACAAGAACCAATGAGGTTCATTCTCGTGTGTTACGCAGCACATTTGATCTTCAACAAGAACCAATGAGGTTCATTCTCGTGTGTTACGCAGCACGTTTGATCTTCAACAAGAACCAATGAGGTTTGTCCTCGTGTGTTACACATCACGTTTGAGCTTCAGCAAGAACCAATGAGGTTCATTCTTATGTTACGCAGCACGTTTGAGCTTCAGCAAGAACCAATGAAGTTTGTTCTCATTCGTCGAACAGGTTCGGTTGAGCTTCTGTTTATGTCCACTGATCAGTGTTTAAATGTGAATAAAAGCCTAAATTAAAAAGTCTAAATTATACACTTTGATTACTTTGTTTACTTCAGAAATTGTGTATAAAGTTACAATGTTTGTCCTCAGGTCGTGGAGGACGGATCTGCCGCGGGGTACGTGTTCTCTGGTGTCTGTGTCTATCGAGCATGAGGACTGTCTACCTGTAGGGGGCATCAGAGCTATTGTGATGGAATCCAATTACTTACTGGAGCCTTGTGGCTCTGGCAAGTCTAGACTCACCCACATCTGCAGAGTGGACCTAAAGTGAGTATATATAGCTGGTTGAGTCATACTTTTCATAGTCACAATAATGTTTATACTGTACAAACTGTATATTCTATACATTTACACTAACCCTACCCCTATACCTACCAATGAAAGAAAACTAGTATTGAATTCTTCGACTGTAACTTCTTTGTTTGTAGAAATGAATGCATGTCAGTGTGGTCACATTTTGTGCACTGCTTTTCAGGGGGAGAACTCCGGAGTGGTATAACAAATCATTTGGACATCTTTGCGCCGCCGAAGCCGCTCGTATTCGCAATTCCTTCCAGCCGATCCACACAGAGGGTCCAGAAACAAAAATTTGAGCCGTGCTATCATTCTGGAACCTGAAATCTCAGTTCTGTGACTCTGAATACCCTCAGAACTTTCTGCAGCTCTTTGCCCTCTTGCACAACGGGCAGAGTTGCCTGGTCTGGGTAATAAACCCAAACGGGAATGTCATCAATTTACCAATGTACCTTTAGCTTGTCAATTTTTAATATTATCTTATTGTAACTATTGTTATTTGTATTATAATTAATTATTTTATTCTTTTATATGATCTTATACAATGTATAGGACACCTAAGCTCTTAAGTGCTTCTGGGAAGCATATGTTATTTAATTAAATAAAAGAAAGCTATATTTGCACATGCATGCACTGCATGTCCATGTATGTGTTTGTTTGTATTTGTGTATATACACACATCTTGTATAGACTATATATATATATATATATATATATATATATATATATATATATATATATATATATATATATATATATATATATATATTTAAATGCTCATGTAGTACGAACATTTTGCATATATGTCTGTGATATCTCCTTTTGCGCAGATATCAGTGTAATTCACATGGTACAAAATGTTACTCAGTTGTAAGCTGAGGCTACTTTGCTTTCTCTGTTTCTGTTTTAATGTTTGTCCATGAATGGGTGTAATATTATGGAATTTTTACTTGCTTGTTTTAAAGGATGTACAAAATGACTTGGGTTTGATTTTTTCAGACCTGCTTTCGTAGTACTGGATTACATTAATGACAAAGAGACAATGATTTTTAATTAAACTATGTAAATGAATTAATATTAATTTGTTTACTGTATTTTGTATGCTAATTTTCTTTGTCCTATCATCTATATGATCATTGATATAATAACAGTTTTTCATAACAACAACACCATACGTATAATCATAACCCATATACACTACACTGTAAACCAGAATAAGTTGGCAAAACTCAAAAAATTTAGGCACTTGGTTACATACATTTTTAAGAAATTAAGAAATGTGAAGTTTAAGTAAACAGAAATTGCTCTTCAAATAATCAAGTAAGCTAATTCATACATTTAAATTAAAATGATCAACTTTTATCAATATTTTCAGTAGTGGAAACTTGGCTAGCTTTAACTAGCTAATTGAATAAATGCAACCTTGCTAATTGGTAACAAAATGCTTTGATAGCATAGCATAGCACTTGCTGAATGAGGACAACAATGTAAAACATTTAACTTAGGCTACTTGTCACCATGCATGATGGCAATCATTAACATTTATAATAACAAGATGTTTCTTGAGCACAAAGATTTCCGAATGATCTCTTAAAATAGTTAATTAAAATTGTAATTATGTTTCACAATGTCACTGATCTTGTTGAGCATTAGGACAGACTTCTTTCAAGAACATAAAAAAATCGTATCGACCCCAAACCTTTGAACGGTAGTGTTAAAGGGTTAGTTCACCCAAAAATGGAAATTATGTCATTAATTACTCACCCTCATGTCGTTCGACACCCGTAAGACATTCGTTCATCTTCGGAACACAAATGAAGATATTTTTGTTGAAAGCTGATGCTCAGAAAGGCTTCAGACAGGCCTCCATAGGGATTCAGTACATTTACACTCACAAGACCCATAAAAAGGCACTAAAAACGTCGTCACAAAGTCCATCTCACTACAGTGGCTCTACAATAATGTTATGAAGCGACGACAATAGTTTTTGAGCGGAAAAAAAAATCAAAATAACGACTTTATTCCACAAGTTCTTGTCTTCCTTGTCTGTCTGTGCCGTGAACTCACGAAGCAGCACGATGCATGCGCGAGAATATCACGTAGAACCGGCGTTCGGACACGTGACCCAGAAGCGAGGAGATTTGTTTACAACGAGCAGAGGAAGACGCGCCGTATCTAAGCTGTTGAATTCTACATTGATCGTGCTTTAGGTCTCGGCGTAGAGCTCAAAATGGGACTAAAGTGTGTATTTCATGGATTCCCGAACGCCGGTTCTGCGTGATATTCTCGCGCATGCGTCATGCTGCTTCGTGAGTTCACGGCAGACAGACAAGGAAGACAAGAACTTGTGGAATAAAGTCGTTATTTTGATTTTTTTTTTTCGCTCAAAAACTATTGTCGTCGCTTCATAACATTATTGTAGAGCCACTGTAGTGAGATGGACTTTGTGACGACGTTTTTAGTGCCTTTTTATGGGTCTTGTGAGTGTAAATGTACTGAATCCCTATGGAGGCCTGTCTGAAGCCTTTCTGAGCAAAAATATCTTCATTTGTGTTCCGAAGATGAACGAATGTCTTACGGGTGTCGAACGACATGAGGGTGAGTAATTAATGACATAATTTTCATTTTTGGGTGAACTAACCCTTTAATGACAATCTATTAAAGGGATAGTTCACCCAAAAATGAAAATTAGCCCATGATTTACTCACCCTCAAGCCATCCTAGGTGTATATGTCTTTCTTCTTTTAAACGAATAAAATCATAGTTACATTCTATTTAAGTCCTGGCTCTTCCAATCTTCATATAGGCTACACTTAGGATGACTTGAACGTGAGTAAATCATGGGCTAATTTTCATTTTTGGGTGAACAATGAGGAATGAATTCAATTTCTTCACAAGCATTTTCTAAACAAACCAAAATTTTACTGCGCAGAGGTGAAGTACTTCTCTTATCCACTAGATGTCAGTGTTTATCTACGACAAACCTTTCCTTCCTTTCAATTCCTGATTTTATTGGTAAATTTAAACATAACGCTTCAAACGCTGCAGATTTTTAAATATCTCATCTTGTTTACTGATATCAAAATGCTTTAACATAATTTGTTTGGATGTTAAAATTGGAGACAACAATAATACAAACAATTCATTTTAATGCATGTTTACACAATATTGGAGTGTATTGACAACACCAAATAAGCTCTGAACAAAACTGCGTTGCTCTAAATAAATGTGCATTTTTTAAGATGGACACAGACACACTACCTCAAACACATTTACCCTCTCCAGACATCAAACCACATGGTGTGGTTTCCAGCAGACAGCCAAAGAATCAATCCATCAGATGGCCTCTGTCATCTAGTGAACTGTGTGGTTTATATAGCATCAGCCTGACAGAATAAAGCCTTCTCACCACAGTGAGTCAAAATATATTTTTGAAATGACATAGATAGGATCCACGAAGAGATCCACATCGATCCCGTTAAACAAACAAACAAAATATGGTTATGTTTTTAATCACACGTTACATCCGTTTATTCTGTGAAACACCTCATGTTTATTATGCAGTGTGTCTGTTCATTCAGCAGGCAATGGATCAAGCCAGGTCGAACATCGGTCATATTCATTCTAAAAGCTTAATAACATCCTCAATGTCATTGTAATGCATTAAGACTTTTTGTTTTTCCTGATCAGCTTCATCTAAATAAAATATTTAAACCTTGCCTCATGAGGTTGTGAATGTTATTGCTCACTGTCCAAATACTTAATAATAAAGACACTTTTGAAATTTGAGTTGTCTTCACATAGGCCTATAATTCAAAACAGTGACCCATACTATGTAAGGCAATAATGTAGTCAGCCCGTCATCATCGGATCAGACGTGGATAATAGCCTAAATATTTTTTGGTTTAAAATATTTTATAAAGTTAGAGCCGGCTTAAAGGTCCCGTTCTTCGTGTCTTTTTGAAGCTTTGATTGTGTTTACAGTGTGCAATATAACGTGTTCATGTTTCGCGTGTAAAAAACACAGTATTTTTAACACAATTTACTTATCTGTATACCGCTGTTTTCACTGTCCTAAAAACGGCTGATGACTTCCTTTATTCTATGAAGTCCCTCCTTCAGAAATACGTAACGAGTTCTGATTGTGCCAGCGGTTCCCGTGTTGTGATTTGACCGCAGCTTAGCAAACGTGGCACGGTTCCTGTGTTGTGATTCGACAGCAGCTTAGCGCACGTGGAAAGGTCACGCCTCTTAACGGGAGATATATATGCGCTTAATGATCTCTACAGCGTCCCTGGGAAAGCCAAACTAAGGTGATTTGACTCCGGGATGAAAATAACAGCGTCTCGACGACATGGCGACAAACACACTCAAACGCAACAATTCCTTTTCTCCACGTGACCGTCCTCTTCTCCACGTGGGACAGCAACAAGACCACACCCCCTTTTTTTGCGTATTCTTGTGGGCGGAGGTTAGTCTGTTCTACTGTTCTACTGACGTCATTTATGAAGGAAGTACCAGGATGTAGTCCAAGCCAGCCGTTCGCTGTAGGCTTTGAAAGGGAACTTCTGTTAAATAAAATATCTCGCTTGGCATTGAACTTTGAGCTTTATAATTTTACAGGTATTATTTATGCTCTAACAGCAACATTACACACTAACTAAAGTTTCAACAATGGGATCACGAAGAACGGGACCTTTAAGTCAGCGGACTGATATATCGTTGGGTAACGGACTGCGAATATTGTCGCCTTCACGTGCTATCAGAATTATCGTAAATACTAGTTTCCTAGTTAGAAAAATTGACATGTCAAGTAAAAATTTGGATGAAATGAGCTCGTAATCACGATTTCAGAAGTGGGAAGTACGAAAATGCCGATAGCATGTGAAGGTGGCGTTAGTAAGGGGCAATCCACAGCTGGCTGGATTTATCCGCTTTGTTTCGCGTTGGACGGTTCTTTGCTTCCACGTCGTGCATTCAAATTGTTTAATGCACAGCTAGCCATGATTATCCCGCTTAAAACATGGTCGTTTTCCAGCATCGACAACTTAAAGCTGTTATTGATGTTTGCAGCGCAATATTTGACCGGAAGGGTTGAGGTATTTTCGCAAATGACGGCTTTAGCATTCTGCCCGACACAGAGATAAAGTAGTGCTTAAGATAACATTTATTTAAATGAATGAATAATAGCATTTATTTGAATTAATTATCGAGAGAGATGAGAGATGCGCGTCTGTTCAGCGCCTCTGTATTAAAACCAATGAAGCCTTGTTGCTAGCGATTCAGCAGCAAAGCTATTTTATTACTAAAAGTCACTGGGCAGCGTTGATATGTTTCGGTGCTTATGAATGTTTTTGTGTGAGCAGCGCGATCTCTCTCTGTGTGCGAGTGACACATGTGCGTATGTGCTTCAATGAAAACAGGTACAGCGCATTAATATTGAACAGTGATTCAACTGACTTGAAACTACCTGTGAATTAAACAGTTTTATTGCACACCTTCCAGCCAATCAGAATCGAGTATTCAGACAGATCATGGTATAATAAGGGATAATCCACGGCTAGCTGTGCTTTAAAGATTTTAATGCACAATGTGAAGGCAAAGAACTGCCTGATGCAAAGCAGAGATTTTTTTAATTTTATTTTATAAAATAAAAAGCAGGATACCGTGACTGACCAATCAGAGCCAAGCCTATTCTGTAACTGCATAATATTTTTTTTAATAAAATGTAATAAAAAAACGAAATCTATCTATCTATCTTCGAGAAAACAGAGAAACATGTTGCTGCTGCGTTGTAATTTAAAAATCTACAGTGATTCTGCTGCACCCCATGTTTACCTGTTTGTTAGATCGGTAGGGATCCGTCTTCCCTTCGACCCATGTAGGTGCAGACAGGACGCACACTGCAGCCTACGGTAGTCGACTCTACTGCACATAGAGGGCGTTTTCCCAGCATGAGAAACATTTGATCGGTACACCCAGCTGGGTAATGCAAACCCACATACTACATCACTGAACACAAATCAGAGAGGGAAGCAAGCTCAAGTAGCTACAGTGTGGAGCATCTAGACCAGAGTGTACTGTGAACCTGCCACATGCTTTTGGACTCTTACTGCACAGCCGGTGGATATTTAATATCGGAGATTTTTTTTGTCCCTCTTTTAAAGTGGCTCAAAATATATCATCGAACTTGATTTGACTAAAAACACCTCCTGTTCTTGATGATACAGCGTTGTTTTTAAACATCGCGGCTGACAGGATATGGCGAGCGTTCAGCCGGTGGCCACGCCGGGCGACAGAGCACCTCATCCCGGCCACAGGCATCACGGAGCCGCCGCCGCGGGCTCCAGTACCGGTGACATGATGATGATGATGTCTTGCTCCGGCTCGGTGGTACTACCGGCCGGGGTGATAAACCCTTCGGTTCCGATCCGGAATATCAAGACGAAATTCGCAGTGCTCACCGGTCTCATTCAAGTCGGCGAGGTCAGCAATAGAGACATAGTGGAAACAGTGTTGAATCTGGTAAGTGTGACTCTTTGTGGCTATGTTTCAAACCCTACTCACTACGTATCCAATCACTACGATCCAATGGGCTCTAGATAGGCAGCTTTCCAGGTTTTGGGACCGACTTTGGGAGTCATAACCCCCTTGAATGAATGATGTTGTGACATTACACACAGATTGTGAGTGTTCGGATGCAGCATTTATTTTGTGCCCTTATGTTCTCATTACAGTCACTGGCATATGGCAAAGTGTCTTTCATACTTATTAACCAAACAGGTGTCCTACTGTAGTCAACACACAACCTGTGTTACTATCTTGTTTTATACAGTCTATGGTTACTATCCTACATTAAAAACTCGTTTTTAATATTTAAACATCCTTAAAGCAAGGTACAATCTATCTTTTGTTATACTTTTTGTTTACAACTTGGCAATGGGGGAAGAAAAAGAAACTTGATTTAAAATGCATTCTCCGAAAACATATCTTGTTTGAAACAAGTTTGCTTCTCAAGTAGGCTACATTTTTCATGTTTCAGTGATGTTCAGACATTTTTACTGGACAATGACATCTAGCAAAAAATAAATAAAACATAAAATAAAGTCAGGACTATTTTCTTTTATTTGTTTAATTTATACATTTTTGGCAGTGTGTTAAGATATGTTTGATATTGAGTTATGTTTCTGACTCATTTAACATGTTCTGCAACAGCAACAACATTGTTCAAACATTCTGGAGAGATTGCACAATTCCTTTCCAGCATTCACAAACTTGTACAAAATAAGAGATAGATTCAAAGGAGGCTAATCTGTCTCTATTTGAAATGTCACATTTTTGGAATTTCTGTAAAATGTGTTTTTTTCTTTAAAGTTAACTTCCTTTTGTTTTGTTCTTTCATATATCTTTATCATGATACATATAATAAAGTACATGCCCACCTGAATATACAGTATATGTTGAACATTGAGAATATTTTAATTTGACTGTGTAAAATCTGACAGGCTGCACGCTAGCTTTATGCTTTATGCTCTCAGTCTATATGCTGAGTGTTTGTTAAAATAGGTTTTCGTGGAACACACAAGACCTGACCAGGGTGTTTGGTCAAACATTACTTATTCTTTAACTGTGGTAGGCTATTACAAACTTTTTGTACTCGTTGTGATTCTTAGTTAATAGCCCGAGTAATGAGCTGTCAGGCAAACAACACTAACCTGCTGAAGTAGTCTAACCATATTAAGATCCGTCTGGGTGTGATTTTCAGTAAACGTGTTCGATTTGACAATCACAGAGTTCATACAATTTGATGCTGAACTGAGGAATATAGATTAAGAAACCAGAGGCTCATCCAGCACAGAAAAAAATCAGGATCAGGTGTTTCTTTTGTGACTGCTGTCTGTCTCACACAAATGGCAGCTCATGGTGAGTCAAGGAGGCGATGCTGACAGCATCTAGACAACAGGTCTGTTCCTGAGCTCACAGGTGCTCCTGTTTACGGCACGCCAGGGTGCATTTCTGATTTGACAGTGGAGGGAATAATTACTGTCCCTCCCATAGAGACCATTTGCCAAGGGTTCTTCAGCCACCATGCACAAAAACATGTGCATGTTTATTTTCATAAAGAGTGTTTATCAGTCAGTCAGTTGTTTTAGCGAGAGAGAGAGAGAGAGAGAGAGAGAGAGAGAGAGACTCACACCTAGGTTTGTTAAAGGTGTGTAGGTATATATATATATATATATATATATATATATATATATATATATATATATATATATATATATATATATATATATAATTTATTGATTTTTTTTTACCTCCTCTTGTGCTATTGGTTGACATGAGTTAAAGGGATAGTTCACCCAAAAATTTTATTATCCCATAATTTACTCAGCCTTAAGTCATCCTAGGTGCATCTTTAAGACGAATACAATCAGAGTTATATTAAAAATATCCTGGCTAATTCAAGCATTATAATGGCAGTGAAGGGCAGTCTAAAATGTGAATTTTGCCTAAAAAAGTGCATCCATCCATTATAAAAGTAATCCACAAGGCCTTCCGTATTCTGCAACGACGCGTCGACGTCGTCGATGACGTCGACTACGAAAATACGTCGACGTGCGTGAAATGCGTCGACGCGTCGGCGGCACATTATTTACGTTCTAGAATGGAACATAAGATTCTAGAATAATGGCAGCTTCTGCTCCCGTGCATAGTGAAAATGATCATTTATCATATAAAGCCAGACCGCGACATTCAAAAGTGTGGGAGTACTTTAAACAGAAGCCGAATAAAACTGTGCTTTGTTCGCTCTGTAACGCCGGTTTCACACTGCACGCGGTGGCAGAGCAGGAGCTGTGCGCGTGGAGAGCGGGAGCTTTCACACTGCCAGTCAGTGTTGCCAAGTCCGCTTTTTTCCGCGGAATTGGGCTACTACTTCTACACTGTTGCCGCGGGCTGTGTCTCATGTCCGCGGGTTGAAGCAAAAACACACACATATTTAACCCCCCGAACGCGATGTTTTCCAGAGAACCTCCCCGAAACGCGATTGGGCTTGTTTTGGGCTAGTTTTGAGTAACGAATGGGTGGGTTTTGTTGTGTAAACCTGGCAACCCTGCTGCCAGTGTTCTCTCGCGCAGCTGAACGCGCCACGCGTGTATTGCAACAGACGGTCACATTTTCCTGGGTTCTTCTCCGACCCCAGTACGTCTCGTGCTTTTATTTATTATGGGCTGCATATATCTCCTGTTAATGCGACCCGGTTCCCCTCTGTCCCAAACACATATGCATAATAACATGCTGTATATAGGTAGTTTGCATGATTAAAGTAACATTAAAGTTAAGATATGCCTCTAGCTTTAATCATTTAAATGTGTCTTTGAAGTTTGGGCAAAAACTTCTGGCAGCTTTAGTCGTTGTTTATGCACATGTATCTTCAAAATAGACGACTAGTTATAAATTAAAACTATGCTGAAAGTTCCTGTATGTGAACCTTTTGCAGATAAATACAAGTGCATTTTCATTTACCATTGACACAAATCAATAAGTAAATCATACTCAACTACTATAGTAAACAACTTTTCCTAATTAGGCCTACTCTGTATACATTTTAGGATGAATAGTATCATTATATATTATGTTTAAAAAGCTTCTTGTGTTCATATATTTCATTATAAAATGGCATACTATGTACACTACCCTTCCTGAAATACTATTAATATTGTCATCATTCATTGATTTCATGTTAAAATAATATACAAATTCACTACCCTCTTTGAAATACAATAATCAGTAAAAAAGAATAATAAGATTAATCTGGGAAAATAATCGTTAGATTAGTCGACTAATCGGAAAAATAATCGTTAGATTAGTCGACAGAAAAAATAATCGTTAGTTGCAGCTCTAAAGTGTAACGCCTCTCACAGAGTCCAAACCATTATAAAAAATATGGATGTAGTGTCCGTGACGTCACCCATAGGATTCTGATCAGTTTTGAAGCGCTAAGTATGGACGAGATGGCCGTTGCCATCTTGGCAGCGCGTCATCGCGCTTCACTCCCAGATAACAGAATGGGCAAAAACGCGGGATGTGGGCGGAGCTTAAGTGACGCGATGACTAACAGACAGCAGATAAATGGCTATCCACCTGTCACTCGAAGTGGCCACGCCCTTAATTACGCAGAACTTTAATGCTTTATATAATGTAAACGAATGAGTTATAAAAAAATTCACCCCCCTCACAGTTGTCATGAAGGGCAAAATTAGCTGTATAGACCAAAAACACAATTTGTACCAGGCTGTAAACATGTTTTAATCTGCTGTAAGGTTGGCCATTTTAATATGGGGCTCAATGAGATTCTGCTCCCTTCTGGAGCCTGTCCCTAGCGGCCAGTCAATGAATTGCAGTTTATGTCACTTCCGTATTGGCTTCAAGAGAAACTGCGGGAGGTTGCCACTTGTTCCAAACGTACGTCTGACATCATACGTCGTGCCAGTTACGTTTTTTTCTGAAAGTTGAGTATGGAAGGCGATCTGGCAGAAGTTAGATATTTTACTTTATTTTATAACGTGTTAAATATGGATTTTTTTTTTTTTTGAAAAAATCACTGATTTGCCTCAGAAGGCCTTTATTAACCCCCCGGAGCCGTGTGGATTACTTTTATAATGGATAGATGCGCTTTTTTTGGGCTTTACATTTTGGGCTGCCATTCACTGCCATTATAAAACATGGATCAGCCAGGACATTTTTTAATATAACTCCGATTGTGTTCGTCTGAAAGAAGAATGTCATATACACACCTAGGATGGCTTGAGGGTGAGTAAATCATGGGCTAAATTTCAATTTTGGGTGAACCATACCTTTAAGACAATCCAACAGTGTACAAAACTGACAAAAGTGATGTTCTATTATATGAACAAAAGTTAAAGTCGGCATGAAACGAAAGTTGTGATTGTCTGTTCTTCCCTATTGTGACATATATCTGAGTAAAACAGCTTCTCAAACTAGAAATAATGTAGGACTTGATTTTTTCTATTGGGAATCTATTGGATTGTTGGTCGTTTGCTATGGCTGCGATCTCATGTGAATAGCAGATGGACATATAACTTTATAACATCAAATTTGATACTTTTCACTGTTAGATCAGCATAATGAAGAGCTGGTCCTCTGTTTTATCCAAGCCCTCAATTTTTTCTTCTTCTCTTTTTTTATTAGTTTATCGTGTTAGAAATGTCACCCCTAGCGATCCAGGCCCAGCTCTCCGGTGTGGCACACTGCTTTAACCCCTACATATCTGAACCTTGATATTTGCAGTCTCATTGCACCTGCTCCAGAGTTTAATTACCGGCCGTTCTGTCGCAGCAGGGAGCCAAGAGATTATACTGGGAAAATGTGTGGCCACACTTGGCAAGTCAGGGCAAAGACATCGTCCTGTGACTCTAAATGACTTTCGATAGTTTCAATGCAACCCTGACGTCTCTTGAGGAACCGAAGTGAGAAGAACAGCACGCCCAGGCAAATCTCACCTTTCTTGATCCGAGAGAGGCGAATTCACAAGTCATGATGTGACTGGCAAAGTGAGTCGTTCCAGAGACATTTTTGAGAAGTGCACAGTCAAGTTTTGTAGCAGGAGTTTAGTTACAATCACATCGCCATTGTGTTTTCACACTGCTTTTATTGTCAGCGTCTCAGAAACACAGTATATGAGAAGAACAGTAGTGTGGCTGCTTTGACGTCTCGATTAAGAATTGATCGCTGGAGTCTCTAGTGTGCAGTGATTCAGAGATGTGTAATGGAATTGATCCTGTTAGATTTACTTTCGCCGTTTTGACCGAGGCAGCACTCTCACTCCACTTTATCGTATCGTTAAATCTGATCCAAAGGAATGAAACGGTGGGAAGTTACACCTTGTTTGTCACATTGTACTTTCAGCGTACTTGAAATCTTGTGTATCTGATTCTCAGAGAGACTTTGACAAAGCAACTCTGTCATTCTGGAAGTAAGACGTGTCACAGGCATCCCTCGTGTGTTGGACAGGGCGATGTGTTCATAGGGCCATCAGTCAGCCTGGTATAAGATACCTAGGCAGAGCCGGCAAGCCGGACTCAAACTAGCAGAAGGAAACTAGGCACCCAGTGTAAAATCCAAACCCAAAATAAATTCCAACCCTTTTTTTTCTCTCTTTCCAAGGACGCTGCTGTTTGTTACACTTGGGCTGGTTGAGTTAAAGCTCAGACCTGTGGGTGGTGAAACTGTGACTACTCAGAAACCGAGAACATTAACTATTAAGAAGCTCTTTCAAGGATTTGACAAAACCGCAAAAGAGAATCTGTTCAACACTGGATCTAAAAATGCATTTTGTATAATTCTGTGAACCAAGTCAGAAGGATTCCATATTTTATGAAGGACTTTCAATGAAATAAAAAAATGTGTCTAGAATATCTAGAAAATGTTTCTTCTGATCTTCTCTTGTGAATGTAGTTTTCAAAGTATGGCTGGGCACTAAATTATAAATTAAATTACATTTACAAATCTTGTTTAGAGAAAGAAACATAATTGTAAGTTTATGCACAATGTCATTTTAAACCTTTTATTTATATATTCATTTATAAAGTAATTTTGTTGTGCTTTTGTAATATTTCTTTTTGTTGCTTTTTTAGAAATATTTCTATTTAGCTTGAATATTTTTACATTTCAGTTTTAGTTTAGTAATTTTAGTAGTAACTTCAAATTAAAGCGATTTTATTTCAGTTAGTTGCCAAAGCAACATGATATTATTTCAATTAATGCAAAGGATTTTTAAAAGTTTTAATTGGGAATATCAATTGCCATGTTGTTGCTACGGTGATATGTGTGGTTGTTTACAACAAAACTTCTGTAATTATTTAGTCGCCCTCATGTCGTTCCAAAAGCTGTTCATGTACAATGAAAGTCAAACAACAGTGGACCGCATTGACTTTCATTGTATGGACAAAACACAAAGACATTCTCTATTCTGTTTGCATTGATAATTGCGCCTGCTTATGCATAGATGGTACCGTACTAACTCTTCAATGTACAAACCGCAAATGGACAAGAATAGGAACATTGGGTTTGTAAATGCATTGTGTCCAGTGTAACCTTTGTTTTTTCCAAGAAAATATCCCTTGGGAAAGAGTTGTACAATAAATGGAGCAGAAAGACAAATATGTGTAGAGAGCATTGTCTATTTCCAGAAGGTCGTGTTTTCCTCTTAGAGATGGAGGCTTTATTCAATCTTTGATGTGGAGATTATATTTTCTCTGTATTTTGAGCCTGTGCATTCTGTGTGTTCAGCCCACAGCACTATAAACCTTAGAATAAGTTTTAGAATATCTCTGAAATTTGTTACTAAATTTAACTACATCATTTTATCAGCAAAGGCTTAGGGATGGAGACAGGGAGGGTTTTTGTTTCTTTGAACAAAGTGAAGCATCTAGATAACATTATGCTGCTCATTATCCCCCCCCCCCCCCCCCCCCCACACACACACACACGTTTATACTTGTCTACAGCAAGTAAAATTGTTGTTGGGTATAATTAATAATTTCTCGACAAATGAACTATGGTCAGCGGCTGCTCAATTCTGTCAATACTGTGGTTCCACATGGGGCATGGTCTTGCCTCAAAAGGTTATTTGTTGACCATGCTTACTGTGAATCGCCTTGAAGTTTGAACGTGAACAGGATTGAAATTAGATTTGAAGTGATAGTTCATTCAAAAATATAAATTGTCATTATTAACTCACCCTCATGCCATTCCAAACCCACTTGCTGTTATTTTTATCTGTGAAACTAGGGCTGCTTAATTATGGCAACAAAAAAAAAACACAATCATTTATTTTGGTCAATATTGAAATCACAATTATTGGTGAGTGAAATGATCAAAGTCTTATTTCATGATATGAGTAAATTTAAATGTCAGTGAAATTTCACAATTATCAATACTTTGCAAAAATGAATACTAGGTCAATTAATGTAAGTAAACAGTCCTCAAAACAGAACAGAAGACAAGTAAACATAAAATATGAACAAATAAACTAAATACAAATAAAAATACAATACAAATGCAATTTGTGAGGTTTTTCAGGAAGATGTACTAACAGTGGTATTAAGATTAGATTAGATTAGATTAGATTAGATTCAACTTTATTGTCATTACACAAGTACAGGTACAAGGCAACGAAATGCAGTTTAGGTCTAACCAGAAGTGCAATAGCAGAAAGTGCAGGATATACAATGGTTGCATAAGTGCATGATATACAATGGATGAATAAGTGCAGGACATGGATATGTACATTTTATATATATATATATATTACTATAAACAGAATTTACAGGTTAATATGTACAATGAATAAATATACAGATGGCTATTACTATAAACAGAATTAACAGGTGAATATGTACTATGAGTATAATATAATATACAGATGGCTATTACTATAAACAGAATTTTACAGATAGAGGTATGAGGAATATAGCAGTGAATTAAGGTAGTGCAATGAAGTATGGACCGAAAAAAAAAGTGTAAAGTGCAGTGGAAGGGATTGCATTTTACAGTTAGAAGTACGGTGCAAAATGCAAATGTAAACAGTTGGTACTGTGAATACAGTCGGCAGTGTAAATGAGCATAATCCAGTTAAGGTATGGTAGTGCAAGATGCATAAGTAAACAGTTTTTCCAGTAGTTTTTCCAAATAACAAGTGAAGGCAGATGTGAGGTAGGAGAGTTGGCAGTATATGAGGGGAGTGGATCAGCGAGGGTTAGAGTTCAATAAAGAGACAGCTCTGGGGAAAAAACTGTTCTTTAGTCTGCTGGTCCTGGTCCGGAGGCACCTGAGACGCCTGCCGGAGGGCAGGAGAGAAAACAGTCTGTGGGCTGGGTGAGAGGAGTCCTTAAGGAGGGAGCTGCGAGCTGCGAGCTCGATGCAGAAAGCGTTTCCTCTGGATGTGCTCGATGGCAGGTAGTTGAGTCCCTGTGATGCGCTGGGCAGTTTTCACCACCCGCTGCAGTGCCTTGCGCTCCGCTACAGAGCAGCTCCCATACCATACTGCCACACAGTTTGGATGCTTTCTATTGCGCAGCGATAAAAGTTCACCAGGATAGCCGAGGAGAGCTGATTCTTCCTCAGTGTCCTCAGGAAGAAAAGGCGCTGGTGAGCCTTCTTGACCAGGCTGGAGGTGTTGGTTGTCCACGACATGTCCACCGAGATGTGGGTCCCCAGGAACTTGAAACTGGAGACACGCTCAACAGCCATTCCATTGATGTGGATGGTGTCGTGTGTGCCTCTTGACTCTTTCCTGAAGTCCAGAGCTCCTTCGTTTTGGTGGTGTTGAGGAGCAGGTTATTTTCAGTGCACCATGTGGCCAGGTGCTGGATCTCTTCCCTATAGGCAGTCTCATCGTTGTTGCTAATGAGCCCAATCACCGTAGTGTCGTCCGCAAACTTGACGATGGAATTAGATCCATACACAGGCTTGCAGTCGGAGGTGAAGAGGGAGTAGAGAAACGGTAAGTAATAGCCTACAACAGAAATTGAATAAAATAATAAAGTGTAAAATAACACTGCTGTATACATTAATTATAAACATCCTTATTTAAAAATAAGTTATTCATTCAAGAGCAGTGAGTTTATTGTATGTCTTTTCTTGTTTGATTTACATTAATGACAGTTGTGTGGCTGCTGTCACTTTAACTCATCCGCACTTTCCAATAGGTTGCACGTGAGGGGAAAAAAACGTAGCATTCTGCCACTTAAGAAGATTTGTGCACTTTTAAGCAATTTTTATTTTACTACATCTCTTTACATAAATATTATTTTCTACTTAAAAAATATTATTTCGTTATTTTACTAACTCAACTAATGACTCATCCACACTTTCCAATAGGTTGCATGCACTTTTCGCAATCCGTTATGGAGCTATTCAATTTTGGTTTTGCATATTGTTTTTTAAACGTTTTTTAAACGTTCATTTGTGTCGTTCATATGACCACTTGCAAAGTACTTGGCGCACTTGGTGTGTGTGTGTAAGGCTGTAACGATTTGACCAAAAATAAAAACCTCGATTAATTGAGCATTTTACCTCTTACGATTAATGAACAATGTTTTTTTGCTTTACATTTTTTGCCCTCAGTAGGTTTTTACTGTAAATATTTTCTACTATTAAAGGTGGATTTTTTTTTTCTAATGAAAAAGTGCGTTTCTTTGTGATTTTAAAATACTTGAAGGTAACGCTTCACTTTCAGTCAGCAGTTATTGTCTATGGGGCAGATTTCTGTTTGTTGTACATCAGGTACAGATAAATTGACACAGTAGGCCTACATTACATTTATTTGAATGCATTAATGAGAGAGTGATTGTGTGTGTGAATTACTCATATCGTCTCTATTCATTATGAAGCTGTGGTTTGTACAAAGGTATTAAAATATATGCCTATAACGGTTGAGTTGAGTTTCTAAGCTACTTTAGTGACTTTACTTTAGTCACAGGACAGCGTTGACACTGCGTTTCTGCGCTGCTCTCTGCGCTCGATCTTCACGTGATGTGCAAGCTTCTGTCTGAGAGTTCGTTTGTCACAATATATCAGGCATTAGTTCAACATAATACACATCTGATGGTCTAAAATCGCTTTAATGTTCAAACTGGCAGGCCTTAAACACATACAAATGACAAAGCTTTGTGAGGACGCAGGTGGAAGAGGTCTGCCTTCAGGGCACGCGTTGTCAGAGACGCGACACAGCTCGGCTCTCTGTGTCAGAAAAAAGCTGAGCACTGAACGGATAAGTTTTCCATATTGTTTTTTTTAATAGTGCACAATCGCTTTAAATGTTCAAACTAACAAGCCTTTAAATGCATTTACTTGACAAACTTTATGAGGACAAAAGTGAAAACGATCTGACTTTGGGGCTTATGCGCGCCGTGTGTGTGTGTGTGTGCGGCAGCGCGTAGGGCGTAGGCTATAAGAATGGCAATTGACTTACCTGTATAAACCGTGTAAAACATGCAGTTACTATAGTGATTCTGGGCATCTATAAACAAAGATAACTGCTCCTGCCTCTCTGTGTGCCTACAAACTGCACTTGATGTGACTGACGGGGCGGAGTCACGTGACTAAAACTGAAATAACCGACATGGGAAAAATACGTCGGTTAGAGGTTCTGAATTTCGGTTTCGATTATTTTTCGATTAATCGAACAGCCCTAGTGTGTGTGTGTGTGTGTGTGATGCACAGTTCACGCTTATGTCCACCGATCTGGCCAGCCAAGTAATACAAAAATAACATTCCAATCAATCGCGGGAGGATGAGAGATGAATCATTGTGTTTGTTAGATAAAGTGTTGCGAGCCCTGTGGGACTAAGTATTCCGGTTGCCGTTTTCCCACATGCTTCAAAACAATCCCTCAAGGTGTACTCGCGGGGAGCCGAAGCTCATTAAATATGCAAATCTTATCCAATCCTAGCCGTTGGCGTTTACTTCCAAGTCTTCAGTGCCCATAAAATCAGGCGTGCAGGTGAGAGCCTCAAAACCAGGGCAGAAAATAGCCTATTACTTTTTTATTATGATTTTTTTTTAAATGTAAAAACCATGCAAACGTCATAAGTTGACCTCAGACAACAGTATAAAACAATTTAAAAAGCCAGTTCATGACACCTTTAAGTTTGGCTTAGGATGGAATGAAAGTGCTCTGCTATCACTGTGAAGGAATGAAAGTGCGCTGGACGGAATGCAGCAGAGGCACAATAATCGTTTTACCTCAATTATCCTGTTTTGAATTGTTGGAAGACAAAATCGAAATCAAAATACGATTAATTGCACAGCCCTATGTAAAACACACAAGGCATCTTCACGCGGCTTTCTTCCGTTCAACAACAATTTCTAGTGAAGTCATTCATTTGAGAGTGAATCATTCAACTAAATGTTCAGCTCTCAAATAAAAATTGCTCCTAAATGGCACAAGTTTGACGTGATGACAACAAGAACCCATGGCATCCGATTTCAGTCTTTTTCTCACCCAAAGTGTGAATTTTTATTTCTTTTTGTCCTTTGGTCACTATGTGAAGTTACTAAACGTAATTTCGTGAGGAAGTACGCCCATCTAATCTTCCAATTAATTCCAAGGTATAAAACCAGCAGCTTACCTCTTCCCATTGTTAGTTCTTGCAGCATCCCTCCTCCTCCCCGGCTCCTCCCTTTTGAACAATTTTTCCTGTTATAGGGGGGCAATCGGAGCTCGGGTAGAATATCCTCTCCGAGCCCCTCTATAGCAGACAGCACGCCAAATCCGTTTACCACTTTTACCAAGATTATATGGGCACACAAACTCATGAAAAATTGTATGGAAAACAGAGTGTGAAGATTTTTCAAAATGTAAATTTTATAGCAGTATAAAGATTTGAAACAAGGGTGAGTAAATAATTACTTTTTTTTTGGGTGAACTATGATGAACTCTATTAAATGATTGCATAACCTCAGCAATAAGCTGACTTTTTCATGATAATAATGAGTAATAATGAGCTTGGAGGTTATGCTGTTGCCTCTAATTCCCTTCAACAGTCTGATTCCTATACAAAGCTATTCAGAGGCCTAATCGACAACAAATATCCATCATTTCCGCAGAAGCGAACACAGGAACCCTTAACGGGAGCGAGAGATCTCGCAGTCATGTGCTACAAGACTGAGTCTTGACAATGTGCCTTATCTGGGCTAATTAAGAACGACTCTGTCGTTAATCTCCCTCTGCCGCAAAGTCTGAAATGAAAGCTGTTATACTGATAAAGTGGGAATGTTTCACCCTGTAGGTAGCTTTTATTGCTTGAAAATTGTTAAATTAGGTTAATGTGAACAGAAATCTATTTGTGGTATAATCGTGCTGTCTTTAACAATCACTGCTGCTTTATATCCATGTGGATTTACTTTACTCAGTCATATGTTAGTGGAATACAAATAAATGCCATCAAATTAAATGCTAACTGGGTATATGAACCACAACCATTTGTCATATCTCACATAGGATGTTTCCAATCTTAGAATGTACGGTGATAAATGCCGATTGGATTTACTGTTCTAGTTGTTTGCTGCACTTCTGGCATATTAACCAAGGGCTGAAAGAGATGACATCCACCTTGACCCTACCATTGTGGAGTCCATACAATATTTTAATTCGTCATTTTCAAAAGAAATATGCCATATGAGCACTTACTCTCAGCACTGGGTCAAAGTTTACAAACCCTGTTGTGGTTTGTCTCTCATTGCTATTGCTCACTTCCAGGGCGCTGCTCTGTGGCTGCCCTGCTGCCTCTTGTGTTTTGGCACTTTGTTCGTTTGTTTATTTGTTCGTTATTGTGAGTTACATTACAGTGTTACATCCCGCACTGCACTAAGAAGCAATCATGGACTTGGTTTATTGGCGTAAGATCGGACTGCTTATAGTGATTTTGCCCGTGGACTCCATCATGACCATGTCGACGTGACGGGTGAAATCCAATATAGTAGAGAATTCCTCCTACTGATACGCGACCATTTATCTACGGATCATGCAGCCGTAGTAAACTCCATACCGAACTATCTAAGGACCAAACCCAAAGAAATGGACTATCCGGACAAAGTGTAAACAAGGTTCAAAAGGGTGAAGATAATCTAAAGGATTATTAGGAACAGCATACTAATACTGTGTTTGACCCCCTTTCGCCTTTAGAACTGCCTTAATTCTACGTGGCATTGATACAACAAGGTGCTGAAAGCATTCTTTAGAAATGTTGGCCCATATTGATAGGATAGCATCTTGCAGTTGATGGAGATTTGTGGGATGCACATCCAGGGCACGAAGCTCCCGTTCCACCAGATCCCAAAGATGCTCTTTTGGGTTGAGATCTGGTGACTGTGGGGGCCATTTTAGTACAGTGAACTCATGGTCATGTTCAAGAAACCAATTTGAAATGATTCGAGCTTTGTGACATGGTGCATTATCCTGCTGGAAGTAGCCATCAGAGGATGGGTACATGGTGGTCATAAAGGGATGGACATGGTCAGAAACAATGCTCAGGTAGGCCGTGGCATTTTAACGATGCCCAATTGGCACTAAGGGCCCTAAAATGCACCAAGAAAACATCCCCCACACCATTACACCAGTGGTAACAAGGCATGAAGGCATGTTCCCTTTCAAAAGCTACACTCAATGCTGCATAAGCTTATGCAAATGGGAATGTCTTTGACATAACCAGCTGTGAAAATAGTGTGAAAACACGTCAATGAAATTGACCCGGAGGTATTTATAGCCTCGGCCGGTGACGTCATAGGCGCACCTGCTGCACGAGGCTATAAATAGATGAGCTTCAGCTGGAGCAAACCAGGTCTTTTTGTTTTCAGACCAACTCTGTGTTATGGTGTGTTACAAAGTCTCTGAAAAAAAAAAAAAAATCTCTCTCTCTCTCTTTCAAGACTCAACTTGAGATCTTTGTTAGGAGTTAGTTTTCAACATGGCAGTGTGCAGATTTTTCTCTCTCTTTCTCATCTCTGTTACAAAGAAACATTAGTGGAAAGAGTTCTAGTTAAATCTAATCAGTTGGAAACGAGTCAGCAGAGTAAAACGCTGTATATCCATGTTCTCTTTCAAATAGAACTGGATGTGCACGTTTATTGCTGTGTGTGTTTGGGGAAGAGCATGTGGTCGCTGCATTGAGTCAGACGAGTGCGAGCATTGCAAGCCTTTACAGTTAGAATACTTTATGCTCGTCTGGGCTACTTTCAGTCCGCACCAGTTTTCGGAGCTCTCGAATGGGTTTGTTGACGAGCAAGAGACGGGTCCGTCCCTTTCGCTTGCTCGCTCACCAAATGCATGTTTCCCCGCGTGATCCCGAAGCGCGCTCCAGCGTTTCTTCGGCTCGCGCGGGGAATGATGATGAATCTCTGGGTCCGCGGACCTCGAGCAGCCGCCTGCGATCGTTCCTCACATGATGGTGAATCCATACGAGGAATTTATCGAGGTGGTTGTTCGCGCGGTGGCCAGGGCAGTTTGTCTGGTACCGTGAATGAGAGATCCCCGAGCGCAGTGAGCTTGAGGTTTCTGTCTAGAAAGCATTTACTTCACGTGTTTTTGTACCCTTGACTTCGACATTTTCGACTATCATGGGTGCGAAATCGCGTGGATATGTGAGAATACCCCAGGTGGGAGACGCTCACGAGCCATCTCTCGCCTGGGTCTGCATTTTCATTAAAGAGACATACCTCCCCATAAAGCCATGTAGAAAATAAACGTCGGCTGTCATGGGCAAAGCTTATATATATATGAATTATATATTGTATATTATTTTATATGGAATATATATATATATATATATAATATATTATTTTATATGGAATATATGTTGTATATGATTTATATAAGAATAATAAATATAAAGGGACAGGCTGGTGCTGCGCTGCACACTATGGCTGTCTTGCAAGCATATCAGGCTGACCTTCTGAAGGATTTGAGTGGTTCATTTGGTGACTCAGTTAACTCTGTAGTGGCCAGATTTAAAGAAGTGGAAGAAACATGAAGTGTTCACTCAGTTTCTTCCTCAATGCACTCAAGGGGAGGGGCTATCAGCCACACAACCTCTCTTCAGTCCTTCAAGATTTAGGGGGGTAATAAGCAGAGTGTGGCGAGTCGCGCTCTCCCTCGTAAAGACTGGAGACCGGCTCGTCATCCTCAACAACCTCCCAGGGCAGACCTCGGGACTGTCATCAATATAAGAAGTCCGATGGTCTGGTGCCCAGTCTGCCCCCACGGGACAGGGCGTGTCAAACATTTGCTCGCCCCACCCCGTTATCCTCAAAACTACTCCATCCCCGCCGCCTCTGGTGATTCGGGGGGGCAGTGGTTTCCAGTGAAATGTTAGACGTTCAGTGTTTAAATCCTGCTATCATCCAGGACATAGAACGTCTAACATCCCCTCAACAGGAAGTGTTAAAATTGTCACTCTCAGAGTCTCAGGCAGCGTGTGAACTTCTGCCAGGCGTTTCTGCATGGGTGTTAAGCACGGTAAAAATTAATAAACTAATTTATTTGTCATCCTCCTTGTTTGAACGGCGTGGTCTCCACTTCCGTGAAGGCGGAGTTGGCGTTCGTACTGTCACAAGTGACAGCAGTTACTTCCTGGTCCCCAGTAGGGTGGGGGGGGGGGTGTCTAATCTCAGATCTTCGAGTCTTAAACCGTGAAGCAGTTAAAGTACTCAAGGTCAAGATGTTACAGTGAAGGCGGTCGTGTCGCATATTCAACATTGTGATTGGATTCGGCACGATTGATCCGAAGGACGCATGTATTCGCATATAAAGTCTGCCACAACAGAGGAAGTTCCTGAGGTTCGCTCTTGGGGGCAAAAGCTTACTAATTTCGGGTCTTCCATTTGGCTAGCCTTGTAACCACACATAAACAAAATGTATGGATGTATTACCGGCTCCATTGGGATTCCGGGGCATTCAAATTTTGAATTACAAAGGCGATTGCTAAAATTAGCACAATCACATGAGATGGCGCTTCAACACAGTGTGTTGGCTCATCTAGTTTCTCTAGGGTTGAGACTCAACACCAAGAAAAGTGTTCTTTCTCCTGCCCAGAGAACAACTTATCTAGGGTTTGTTCGGTTTTTGGTCACAAGGTGGGCACAATGGTTTCCCGCTTGAATCAAGACCATTCAGAAATTCCCTGAGCAAAGTCAGGCTAGACCAAGATCTTACTGATTATCAGCACCAGAGTGTTAGGTCTAATGGCATCAGCATCCACGG
Organism: Romanogobio albipinnatus; assembly: GCA_023566225.1. Classification (NCBI taxonomy): domain Eukaryota; kingdom Metazoa; phylum Chordata; class Actinopteri; order Cypriniformes; family Gobionidae; genus Romanogobio; species Romanogobio albipinnatus. The sequence goes on along the minus strand of CM042247.1, from coordinate 35,992,611 downwards.
GTTTCCCTTTGGGGTTGTTGCACATAAGACCGTTTCAGTTGTGGCTCAAAGCCAGAGGACTTAGGGCCAATCCTCAGGCAAATAAAGTGGCGCGCCATGTGGCTTCGTACACTAACTATGTGGTTCAGACCCCGGTTTTTGCCTTGGGTCCCACTCTAGGCGTACCTTGTCGTCGCAAGTTGCTAACGACGGACGCTTCCCTGACGGGCTGGGGTGCGGCCTTAAGTGGTCGTCCAGCCCAACGGGAATGGGAGGGTCATCAACTCAGTTGGCACATCAACTGCCTCGAGTTGACGGCTGTATTTCTGGCCCTGAAATACTTTCTCCCCCAATTGAGGGGCTGTCATGTCCTAGTGCGGGTGGACAGTACAGCTAAATATCTTGTATATAATCACCAGGGGGGTCTGTGCTCACGCTATCAGAATAGCGAGACAGATTTTTCTCTGGGCTCAGAACAAGTTCCTGTCACTCGAGCAGTGTACATTCAAGGGCGGTTGAATGTGGGAGCAGATTTACTGTCCAGACAGAGTTACAGATGGGGGGGTGGAAACTCCACCCAGAAGTACTCAAGCAGATCTGGATCAGATTTTACAGAGCTGACCACAGGGAGTGGACCTCTTCGCCTCTTCTCAGACAGCGCAATGTCCCTGCTTCTCTCTGTCACCCAGCCCCGCTGGGTCTGGATGTGATGGTTCATACATGGCCCAAAATGTGTCTGTATGCCCTCCTTCCAGTCGCTCTGCTCCTGGGAGTTCTAGCCGGGGTTCGCCAGCAAGGGTCTTGCTTCTTATCGATAGCGCTGCGTTGGTCGAACAGGGTTTGGTTCTCGGAGATAATGTCTCTCCTCAACGGCTCACCTTGGGCGATTCCGGCGAGGAGGGACCTTCTGTCTCAGGCAGAGGGCACGATTTTCCATTCCAGGCCCGACCTGTGGAACCTTCATGTTTGGCCCCTGAAGGGCACCAACTGAGGGACACGGGGCTTTCGCCTGCAGTTATTGAGACCATCCTATGTGCTAGAGCTTCCTCCACTCGGAAAGTTTATAGCTAATAAATGGGGTGTCTTTGAAAGGTGGTGTACGACACAATGTAGATTCAGTCAACTGCCAGGTTGACTTCAGTTCTGGATTTTCTGCAAGAAAAGTTGTCATCAGGCACCTGCCCCTCCACTCTCAGGGTTCATGTGGCCGCTCTTTCGGCTTGCCACGCCTTGGTGGATGGGGTGCCGCTTGGGAGACATCCTCTACTCGCTCGCTTCATTCATGGGGTAGGCGGTTGAGGCCACCTGTTAGAACCTAGATCCCTTCATGGGACTTAGCTTTAGTCCTCGAGGGTCTGGTTGAGACCCCCTTTGAAACATTAGCTTGCCCCTCCACTCTCAGGGTTTATGTGGCCGCTCTTTTGGGCTTGCCATGCCCTGGTGGATGGGGTGCCGCTTGGGAGGCATCTTCTGCCTGCTCACTTTGTTGTGCCAGGCAGTTGTGGCCTCCATTAAGAGCCAAGATCCCTTCATGGGACTTAGTTTTAGCCCTCGAGGGTCTGGTTGAGACCCCTTTGAACCTCTAGAATCAGCGTCTGACGAACTTCTGACTCTAAAGATGTTTTTTCTTATGGCTATAACTTCTCTGAAAAGAATTGGGGACATGCAGGCTCTGTCAATATCGCCATCCTGCTTAGACTTTGCCCCAGGTTTGGTGAAAGTGATTTTGCATCCCCACCCTGTCTACCTGCCTAAGGTTCCTTTGTCGACTGTACATCCTGTCACTCTTGAAACCTTCTGCCCTCTGCCGTTCACAACGCCGGATCAGGAGAAACTTCATAGACTGTGTCCAGTCCATGCTCTTCAGGCCTACGTCCACCGCACTAGCCAGTGGCGTAAGTCAGAGCAACTGTTTGTTTGCCATGGGGGCCGTAACAGAGGTTCTGCCACCATCAAACAATGTCACATTGGGTCAGGGATGCTACTGCTCTTGCCTATGAGGTGCGCGGTCAAGCTTCACCTATAGGATTAAGGGCTCACTCCACCAGGGGAGTCGCCTCTTCTGCTGCGTTAGCAAGGGGTGCTCCCTTACAAAGTGTTTGTGATGCGGCAGGTTGGTCCTCTCCACACACATTCTTAAGACTTTATAGCTTGGATGCTCATGCCACTCTGGGCTCTCATGTCCTTGAGTCGACATCACAGGCTAATGCCTGAGGCTTCGTGCGTTCTTGTGCACACCTACACAACCGTAAGGGGTCCAGGCACCATCAAGCACGGCGGCGTGGGTATTCTCGTTCCCATTTGCATAAGCTTATGCAGCATTGAGTGTAGCTTTTGAAAGGGAACACTTGGGGTTACTTGACTGTAACCCTGTTCCCTGATAAAGCGGAACGAGATGCTGCATTGCTAGGCCGTGCTGATGATGCTTCAGGACTGGTCTTCAAACAAAGAAGATCTGGTTTGCTCCAGCTGAAGCTCATCTATTTATAGCCTCGTGCAGCAGGTGCGCCTATGACGTCACCGGCCGAGGCTATAAATACCTCCGGGTCAATTTCATTGACGTGTTTTCACACTATTTTCACAGCTGGTTATGTCAAAGACATTCCCATTTGCATAAGCTTATGCAGCATCTCGTTCCGCTTTATCAGGGAACAGGGTTACAGTCAAGTAACCCCAAGTGTTCTCATTCGGTTATGCCAAATTCTGACTCTACCATCTGAATGTCTCAACAGAAATCGAGACTCATCAGACCAGGCAACATTTTTCCAGTCTTCAACTGTCCAATTTTGGTGAGCTCGTGTAAATTGTAGCCTCTTTTTCCTATTTGTAGTGGAGATGAGTGGTACCCGGTGGGGTCTTCTGCTGTTGTAGCCCATCCGCCTCAAGGTTGTGCGTGTTGTGGCTTCACAAATGCTTTGCTGCATACCTCGGTTGTTACGAGTGGTTATTCAGTCAAAGTTGCTTTTCTATCAGCTTGAATCAGTCAGCCCATTCTCCTCTGACCTCTAGCATCAACAAGGCATTTTCGCCCACAGGACTGCCGCATACTGGATGTTTTTCCCTTTTCACACCATTCTTTGTAAACCCTAAAAATGGTTGTGCATGAAAATCCCAGTAACTGAGCAGATTGTGAAATACTCAGACCGGCCCGTCTGGTACCAACAACCATGCCACGCTCAAAATTGCTTAAATCACCTTTCTTTCCCATTCAGACATTCAGTTTGGAGTTCAGGAGATTGTCTCGACCAGGACCACACCCCTAAATGCATTGAATCAACTGCCATGTGATTGGTTGATTAGATAATTGCATTAATGAGAAATTTAACAGGTGTTCCTAATAATCCTTTAGGTGAGTGTATATACCCAAAGGAAAATTTTGATAAAGCACTGGACATTATTTTCAATCATTCCAACAAGCTCGATCTACTGTCTCCTGATGCCCCTAAATTTGTTTTAGGAGATTTTAATAACTGTCCTGTGAAAAAGAGCTTGCGCACATATTATCAGTATGTTGACTGTCCCTCCAGGAAAAATAAGTTTTTAGACCTATGTTATAGAACTGTCAAAAACGCCTACTCTTCATCATTGATCCCACCATTAGGGGCATCTGACCATAATGTGGTTTACCTTTGGCCTACATATCAGAGGCTCCTGCAAAGGGAGAAGCCCCAAGAACGCTCTGCTAAAGCATGGAATGATGACAGTATTATGGCCCTTCAGGGTTGTTTTGATTGCACCGACTGGGACATTTTTAAATGCCCTGATATAAATGAACAGGTTGAAACAATATCTGACTACATCAACTTCTGTGTAGACATAGTAGTACCCATAAAAACCACCAAAGTCTTTTCAAATGACAAGCCCTGGATCTCCAACAAATTAAAGTATTTTATAAATGAAAAGAAAAAAGCATGCAGGGATCGGGATGAAATAGCCAAAATGGATATACAGAGAAAGATTAAAAGACAAATAAAGCTGGATAAGTACAGATACTGACAGAAGATTGAAGCAACCCTGGTGTCAAGCAACTCCCATGAGGCATGGCAGGGGATCAAGACCATGACCAATGTCCCCCATAAGGGGAGAGGGAATCCTTCTCTGGTTGTGCCTGGAGGTCAGGGACTGGAACGGGCAAACCAGCTAAACCACTTTTTTTGTCGCTTTGAGAGTGGCAGTGGTGCTGGAGATGGCATCGTGCAGCCCCCTGCTCCCCCTACATCTGTATTAAACATTAGACAATCGGATGTCTTTTTAGTCACTGTAATCCTCTGAAAAGTGCTGGACCTGACAAAATCAGCGGTAATGTCCTTAAGCACTGTGCAGAACAATTAGCCCCTGTGTTCACTGATATTTTTAACTCGTCTCTTAATTTCTGTGAAGTCCCCACCTTGTGGAAAACATCTACAATTGTACCCGTGCCAAGACCCAATGACTTCCGCCCAATTGCGTTGACATCACTGGTCATGAAGTGCCTGAAGCGCCTGGTAAAGAGGTACATTGTATCACAAACCCACCATCTTATGGACCCCCTGCAATTTGCTTATCAAGCCTCCAGGGCGGTGGATGATGCAATTCTGACATTAATGCATCTTTTACATACCCACCTTGACAAGCCAAAGACTCATGCTAAGATTTTATTTGTGGACTTCTCATCTGCTTTTTACACCATGCAACCCAAGATACTTGCAGACATCTTAACAAATGAATTCTATCTTAACTCAGGAATTATTAATTGGATCATGGACTTTCTTACCAGTAGAGTCCAGCGGGTTAGAGTGGGCTCATCTCTTTCTGATTTGATGATAACATCCATAGGCTCTCCACAAGGATGTGGTCTATCTCCTTTATTATTTATTTTATACACAAACTCATGCACTAGCACTTTATGCACTAGCCAAACAGGCACTTTATTCAATATGCAGATGACACAGCTCTAGTAAGTTTGCTACAGGATGGGGAGGCAGATCATGGGCCAGTTTTAGATTTCTTTTTAGAATGGTGTAATAAGTTAAACTTAATATTAAATACCAATAAGACCAAAGAAATGTCAATAGATTTTAGGAAGTCACAGCAATCCACTGACACTTCAATTAATGGGGAGATTATTCAGGTGTCACAAAGTATAAATATCTTGGCATTGTATTGGACAACAAGCTTAAATGTGATTCATGGACTGATTTTTTGCACACTAAGACACATCAAAGAATGTACTTTTTAAAGAAACTGCTTGTTTTTAATGTTAATAACAGAATGCTTCAGATGTTTTATACTGCTTTTATTGAAAGTGTTTTAACTTGCTGCATCATTTGTTGGTTCGAAAATGCCACTGAATCACAGAAAAGGGTAATTAGAAAAACAGTCACTACTGCCAGCAAATTACTTGGGATAACACTACCAAGCATTGAACACATTTACAAAGACAGAATGATGAGAAAGGCAAATGATATCTTATGTGATTATACACACCCGCTGGCATCTCATTTTAAATGATTGCCATCTAGGCGTCGCTTCTGCCCACCCCTTCTGACCAAAAACAGATTAAAATTTTCTTTTGTACCACAAGCCATAAAAGCCTTAAATCAGTCCAAATAAGCTAGATGTCCAGCTGGCTTGGTCAGATGCAGGGGTGTATAGTGCATTGAATTGTATTGTATTGTTGTATTATATGTTTGCTGTCCTGTTATGTTGTGCCTTGCCATTTCTATTGAAATTACTTGAAATGATTTTGCCAAACAACAGTTTTAAAAAAGATCTTCACTCAGTAGACAAAACAAGAGTAAAATCCCATTGAAGGATTCTGGGCATTATTTAGGGACCAAGATGTCCTTGAGACCTCAGCTTTTTTGACAGTGGCTAGTAACCAACTAAAACACCTTAGCAGCCGCTTAGCTTATTTCTGCTATTGTGACCTCATTTGGGACAAATCATTCTCTCTTCTGCTATCGAATATAAAGTTCTGTTGGTCCTTGATATTGCTACGCGCAGTGCTGAGAGCCACCAAATTCTGATAGTGTTGACCTGCATTTGCTTCAACTCTCCTCGCTGTCCCAGATGAAATATAGGTTTTAAAACTCGAATTCATAAGCTGGCTAGAGCAGCTAATTTTTCAGAGGTCAGACATGCTTACTGCCAGAACGCTGGTAATGAGGTTCTAGGTTTGTTTCTGTCGCCCCACTGCGCTGTGTGCTTGCATGGATTAGCAGCTCCCCTGGCTGCCAATAAAGATGGAATACCTGGGGTAGGCATGAAAACCCCCATCAGAACTCAGTCACCAGGCTTTCATAAGATTTAAAGAGCTGTTTATCTGACTGTGCTAATAGCATATGAATGCAAGTTTATTTGCTTTTCAGTATTCAACTTAATGTCATAGGTAATGATTTAATTTTTGTTTTCTGTTTTTAGTTGCTAATTACATTAGCATAATGTTAGATGATATTAAATGTCTGAAGTGTGTATTTTTTTTCTTATGTTAAATACTTTTGCTAGTGCCAGTTTAATATGCAGAGACGATAAGTAAGCTATTCACAGATTGATTTTACGAACACACACAACAAAGTTGCGTATCCTCCTAACACAGCTGACAGAGCAACACGTACTGGGTATTTTTACACAACAATGATGCACTAAAAATGGTATTGTACATTTTTCATTGGCTTTTTTTGCTTACATACAACGTCATCAAAACGATCCCTAGTCACAAGGATCCACGAAAACAACTAAAAGTGCTGTCACTTTGTAAAGAAACACTACACGCCTATGGACTGAACACGTAATATGCATGCGCATGATGTCACCGGTTTTCATCGTTTCTGTAGTTTACACAGAGATGATAACTGAATGTTTTCAAAAACTTGCACTTTGAAACCCGATTTCAAAAGCTTGCATTTTACATGAAATTGCGCTTAAAACGATTTGGCTTAATGCGATTATGAAATCGCAAAGGCTGCAATTTATTTATTTTTTTTATATGCAGCTTGTCAGTGAAACACAGCTCTGTGATCAGTAGTAAATGCTGGGCTATCTGAAAGCACTTAGAGTTTGAGTCGCTTATAACGTGCATTTGAAATAGTCCTGTGTTTATTAGTCAAGTTTAATAATTCAAAGTGTTTCAATCTTCTGTTTATTCAGCTACAGCTATAGTATGATGCCCATAGGGATTTGCTGGAACGACATGTGTTACCTGTTATTCTGCACAAGAGCGCCTTCTGCCTTTCAGATGGAGCAGCATTTACTTCCACAGAGCCGTACGTCACTGACAAGCTGCGCATAAAAAAAATCACAGCCTTTGCCAAATCGCGTGCGGTTTAATTTAGATTAATTGTGCAGCCCTAGCCAAAATGCATAAAAAGTTTTCAGTGTTTACTTGAAAACGGTGTAGTGTAAACTGCCCCTCAACCAATGATGTTTAGTCTGGGGGTGGGACTACCCATAAATATACATAATAAAGGCTAGATGTCTCGTCCACGCTGCTGGCCAAAGGAGGTCGACATCCACACCTGGCGGCCATCTTGTCACAGTCAGCTCGCTCACTCATAACATTGTGTTTTAATGGTGCATGTACTTTTTAAATAATCTAACTTGCTCAATTTTCTACTGATTTTCAAACTGTTTGCTTTGTTATAAACGTCAGCGATGTAGTTATGACACTGCATACTTTGAATAATTATTCATAATTTATTCAAGCACCCAGAATTATAGCCATGTTAATAACGTTTGTAAGAAACCAAACCATTTGTAAATCCGTCAAGATTTCAGCGAGATTTATGTTCGTGCAGATCACTCACCTTACATCAGGTGATGGCCGCCGATGATGAATTTAGAGACTCCGCCGTAAGACATCTAGCCTTTATTATGTATATCTATAACTGTCTTTCTGACCAGTGCCTGACAAGGCTCAGGAAACCCATTTGAAAAGTCATCATTTTTGCAATTCCTTATTTTATATGCATGTTTGCACGACCATTCAAAGGTTTGGTGTCAGTTAGTAAAAAAAAAAATAATAATTTTTTTCATACTTTCAACAACGGCATATTAAATTGATGTGTGACAGATTCCAATAAATGCTTTTTTTAAACTTCCAAATCATCAAATAATTCAGGAAATAATTCACAAAAATATTAAGCATGCAGCAAAACTAATAATAATAGTGTAACGTACTGCTCTGAGACTCAAAGTTTGAGGGTCCAAATGCAGCTTTATTGAAGGGTAATCCACAATCGTATTCAAAAACAGGCAAAAGGTCATACACAGGTAAGCAGTCCAAACAACAAACAAGACAGGAGAGACAGGCAAAAGGGTAATCCACAGAACGGGCAAGTATCAAGAGACAAGAAACCAGGGAAAACGCTCAGAAATGCAGTGATACAACTAACAAGACTTCGCCTTGAATGATAGACATGACCAGGCTATTATAGGGTGAAGTGAACAGGGAAATGAGACACAGGTGCAAACAGTGAGTGCTAATGAGTCCGGGCAAAGGATTATGGGTAATGTAGTCTATGAAGGAGTGACAGTCCGGGGTGGAGTGCCTCTGCTGGTAATCACTGGCACTCACACTAGTGAATTGTGACAAATAGCACCAAATCAGCATATTTATATGATTTCTAGAGGACCATGTGACACTGAAGACAGGAGTAATGATGCTGAAAATCCAGCTTTGCATCACTGAAATAAATTACATTTTAAAATGTATAAAAATATCTATCTATCTATCTATCTATCTATCTATCTATCTATCTATCTATCTATCTATCTATCTATCTATCTATCTATCTATCTATCTATCTATCTATCTATCTATCTATCTATCTATCTATCTATCTATCTATCTATCTATCTATCTGTTAAATATGTTATTTTTGTTATTCTTAAGGTGTGAAAAAATATTTTGTCCTTATACTGAACATAGCACAGACTAATAATTAATTATTGATTTTCCCAGACAAAGATAATTGTGAATGTTCTGATCATTCCATTAACGATTAGCTATATGCCAGGGAGGTAAAGTGTTAACATTTACCTGAACTAGTCATGTGCTGTCTCCCATGAACATTATTTATAGGTTAATTTAAAACCAAACTTTTGGGAAGACCCAAAGTAAAGAGCTCACCTTTTAAACTCTTCTCCAAAGCTATTTTCCAAACTATTCCAGTCATGAACGAGAGCGGATAGCAGACCATGCAAATGTGACCTTATGGACAGTCGATACACAAGACTAGAGAAGCAGTCAAGGAAATAATGGCTACCCAAGGGTTTGGAAGTGAAACAGCTGTTCAGCTAAATTAAATCTGCTGATTTCATGGTGAAATTTGATGGTTAATGTGAGAGTTGTGCTTTTCATGCATATCTAGTGAGTCCTGTTAACGTCAGACATAAAGTGTAACTGTGTCCAATGCATTAGTCACAGTCCTCTGGCATTGTGTGTAGAGTTCTGGAATGGTACGCGCAGGACTGTTGCTTCAGCAAATACATATTTGCCTTTAGAAAATGGGAAATGACACAGCTAATCCGAAAATTCTCTTTTTGATCACAACACATACATGAAGCTTATCACGAATTAGCCAGATTCAAACCTCATCTGTTGCACCCCTGAGTAACAACAAAGTCCTATCCTGATTGGATGGGCTTATTTTTAAAGGACATTTTAGAGGCATCTGGCCTGTTTTTAATCTTACATGAACAACTGAAGTCTATGTGACTCACAATGAAAGTAAATGGCTGCAATAGTGATTCATGGGGTAACTGAGGTGCATTTAAAATAAAAAGACAAATGATGAGGTAAAAAGACCTTTTTCGGAAAAGGACAAATTGGAAGGGTTTTAGAAGCACAAGTCTAAGCAAGCCATTGAAATGACTAGGATCAATAGTAATTATTGGTGACATTATTGGTGATTTCACCGAAGTGTACTGTTTAATTTTAGATACAGATAATTTTGGGAAATAATACAAATAATAGGCATTCAAATTCAGTGAGAACCTCATATGACACTTACTGACTGAATAATGCATAGGCCTATATGTATGCATTTAAGGTTTACAACAAATCGTATATATAGTGTGTTTTTAAGTTCTCCTAGGTAGTTTGTATTTACAAGTTGGAATGTCATAATTGTGACGTCAGGTGTGTTAAAATCACTTTGGCCTGAGCAAGGTGGTGATTTACTTTTTATATGACAAATACATCAAGGTTTTCAACTCTACTTCTACAAAATGATAAATAAATAATGTGCTTGAGATGTGTTTTTACTTTTTGTGTTTGCATTATTCAGTTAATGAAGGTGCTGCAAACTGATTTGTTATGCAATCTATCATAATACTTCCATATTTTTTTTTAAATGCAGATTTAAAAATGGTACATTTCAACAAATTTTAATACAGATTCTGTATCATTGCATCCGCTATGTTTTCTCACTTACACGCCCCCAAACTTGTAAACGTTGTTTTTGCAGACATTCCCATTCGTAATTACGACATTGTGATGACATTTAACTCAATGAGATCTTTTTAATGTAACTTCAATTGTGTGGTCACATTTACAGCTGCTCGACAAAATATTGTGGGCAAAATTCAGCAATTTCAGTTGGAATCTGTGCAACTGAAGGAGTTTAACGTGAAGGCAAAAAAGTTCCACACGCATTTCGCTTGTGTTCAAAATGGGTCTCGCAAATTTGCCACATTCACCAACAGAAAGAGTTGAAGTGAATGAAATATGAAACACACCTTTTGGAAGAATTGTTTTAAATGTTAATGTATTATTCAAACGATCTCATGATATGGAATTGCATTTCTTTTTTCCAAATATTTATTCCTTGAAAGAACTAAAATAAAAAAATCAAATAAGTTCTGAAATAACAATAATAACTAAAATGTCAGTAGAGTTAAACCTGTTGCACCTCATGCAGCACAGGCAGTGTCTTTCTTAATATATATTTACTTTATTTTAAGTGGTGAAATGTCTTTCATATATCTCAGGTTGTCATTAAGCTAAAGTCCAATACTGAGAAGATGTTTATGGTTACCAGAGCTTAAAGGGAAGTTAATGCTCCGTGTCTTCCGCTTTCATCCCCACCGACTCCATCTCTGATCTCACAGAACAGCAGGCACTGAGCAGCGGAGCGCGAGCAGCTCGCGTAAAGCCCCAGACCTCTGGGAGGACCCTGGGTATGTGTGTGCCTATCTCTCGTACATGCCTCGTCCATGCCCTCCGCAAGACGGAGGATTTAGTGATGATGAAAAGCTGACATTTTTGGAACAATCAGGGATCATTGCGTTGCATCAGCCCTCTGTTTCTAGTCAGCCGGGTTGACAGATAGGGCTGTTCTGGAAGGGCCATATCAGTTGCAGGCACTGGAATCCGTTTATTACCAAAAACGGGTCTTATTTTTTGCTGGAGATGGCTTGAGGGGAAGATTTCACTCTCCGTGTTTTGAGCGCACAGCTTTTGTACTTCACAGGATGCATTTAAAATTCATGTTGCCCCAGTTTTGCCTCTTGCCGGCAAACGGCACATCAGAAATGAGGCACAATGTCTCCAATCATTGAAATAAAGCTGCTCGTTTTATTTACAGTGCAGCTCACAAGATAAAACACATGATGTTCGTGAGGGGTTTCCTCCCGTGGGCTCATAACCAGATTCTCATTGACAGACCCAAGGCCTGTTTCAAAATGAACCCACGTGCAGAAGTATTACTTTTAATGACTGCAGTCAATTATGAAAGTCTATAATCAGTCTACATAAAATAGAACCCCAAAGTGTAGTTATAAAATACTTAATCAAACTTAATCATGTTTTTGTGATATTAAAACCAGGTAATTTTTTAAAGTATAATATGCTGTTGTTGGTCGTCTGCGTGCTGCCAAAGGTAGGTTGCGAGGTGGATTGAACTTGTTGGTTCAGCGTATCCCACAGCTGCTCAATTGGGATCTGGCGAATTTGGAGAGAAGGGCAACACCTTGGCTAGAACTCTAGTTTCTCAAACATCATTAGGAGCACCATTGTCATGAAGGAGTGTACCTGGTCTGCTACAATGTTTAGGTAGGTGGCACGTGTCAGATTTACGTCCACATGAATGGCTGGACCCAGGGTTTCTCAGCAGAACATGCCCGTGCGAACACCTCAGCAGAACACTTCCGTGCAAAGGCGTCCAGGAGGCATCCGAAATAGATGCCCGAGCCACCTCAGCTGGCTCCTCCACATCGAGAGGAGCCAGCTGAGGTGGCTCGGGCATCTATTTCGGCTCTACTCTGAGCTCTACTCTGAGCTCTACTCTGAGCTCCTCCCGAGTGACCGAGCTTCTAACATTCTTCCCATAACTTATATAAAAATTTCAGATGACTTGTGCCACCTTCTGTAGGCTCGGACCAGATGGGATGGCTTTAGTTGCTCTCGTGCATCAATGAGCCTTGGGCATCCAACACCCTGTCGCTGGTTTGTGGTTTGTCCCTCCTCTGACCACTGTTGGTAAATTCTCACCACTGCTGACCGAGAGCAACCCACAAGCCTTGCCATTTCAGAGATACTCTGACCCAGTCGCCTTGCCATAACAATTTGGCCCTTGTCAAAGTCCCTCAGATCTTAGATTTTTTTCCTGCCCATTTTTCCTGCATCCAACACTTTGATTATGACAACTGATTGTTTGCGTCCATCTGGCTGGTTATTTTAGTTAACAAAGTTTTAAAAATTGGATATATTTCTTACACAGATGCATCACTTCGCTCCAGAAGGTCTTTATGAACTCCCTGGAGCCATGTGGAGTACTTTAATGATGGATGGATGTGCTTTTTTGGGCTTCAAAATCTCGTCTTCCATTCACTGCCATTATAAAGCTTGGAAGGCAATTTTTTTAAATATAACTCAGATTGTATTTGTCTGAAATAAGAAAGTCATATATACCTAGGGTGGCTTGACGGTGAGTAAATCATGGGGTCATTTTCATTTTTTTGTGAACTATCCCTTTAATATGTGGCCTTGTTAGGAGATGATCAACGCTTGACCTGTATCTGGTCATAATGTTTTGGCTCATCAGTGTACATAATCAGAATATTTTATTGTGTATCATTTCAGTGCACCACAGAAATGCACACACATGATTTGAGATGTGGTTGAAATGTCAGTGGGGAAATTGTAAGTGGACGAGTTTGTTGAACTCATGAGAGGGTAAAAGTCTGTAATGTGTTCTAAGAGTATTTATTTTCCAAAATGATCCACTGTTGAAGTAACGCCCAAAATATTCTTTGCTTTTGTGTGCTGTGTGAAACAGGACTATATGTCACATTTTAAATGCAGGCTGCATTTTAATGTCTAAGCACAGCAAGATACAGACCTTGCTGCTATATTTTCTTTTTAAGTTCCGAAGTCATATTTCTGCTCCTTTTTTGGGGAGAGACTTTTAAGAAGTTTGCAAACTCTGAGTCACAGGATTCACAGATTCTTTGAATATACACACTTTGGGTAGTCCTAATAAATATATCATGGTGCCATCCCCTTCGTCTCTCTCTCATACGTCTCGCTTATGTTCTGTGACTCCGGGGAGGAAGTGATGGTGCATTATCTTCCTGTCTGCCTTTGCAAAAGGGCTGTCTGAATTCCTCAGAGCCTCAGTGGACAAAGGCTAATGCAAAGGCTAGGAGCATCATTTGGATGCTACCTGCATGACGACCGAATGCTCTGTTCGACTGCTCAGAAGACACACATGCCCACACTGACTATGCTATATTTGATGTGTACTTGGCTATATTTATGTGCCTTTGAAGCTCTTTTATGCTGGTGAGTCATCACCCTTGTTGAACTATGTGGGCCCACAGAAGTAATGTTGTGTACATTTATGATCCAAGCAGACAGTATCTCGGCTTCCTTTGCCTTATTTCTAAAATGTTTTAAGCTTTTTTATGCTTGTAGCTCAATCCTATCTCGTTGCATCACAAAAAGAGCCTATGATTTCAAGTTAGTCCTTTACATCTTTTTTTATGAACCAACCTCAGATGGTTTCTTTGCTCTGACAAGAAGGAGTGAAATCAAAATGATGATGTTAAATCTATCATGATGAATTCTGATTGAACAGTGGAATGAAAATAATACGATTGGTTTAAATAAAAAATGTTTCTTTAAACTGTATTTTTTGTTTTGTCCATCTAAGGAAACCAAATTTGGGGGCACTTTTATGTCCCAAATAATAAAGGTTAAAATTAACTGATTTGTATAGGCTACTTACATTTAAATTATACATGAAGTTTATATAATAACAACATTATAATTGTAGCTTTTTTATGACATAATTACGTTTCTAATCGTTTCTTGAAATATTAACTGAAATATAAACTTGACGGATTTATTCAGACATACATTTAAGTAAAAAACAATGAATATGCAATATAGAGCATATTTTTAGCAAAATGCTCCTCTTTAGAGTAAATTTTTTTCTAGCTTACTAACAAGTTGGCTTGAATGGCTTATGAGGTAAATTTAACATTATGTCTTTGCTTACAAGCTGTTTTATTGACGTCCCGTGGTTTAAACACTGATTGAGTGATTACACGAGACAATACGAATTTGGTAAGTTGTACTGTATCTTTCACCATGCATGTTTATTTCATATTTATACACAGCAATATGACACGCTACATTTGAGTGCCAAAACGGCATTTATTGCTTGAATAGTGTAATACAATTGACTGAATTTCGGAAGCTGAGATAAATATCAATGAACAAACCTTATTGCAATTTATTGGATAGGAGGCATGCTACAAAGTTTTGTTTATCAACTGAAAACAGACCAAAAGATCAATTCCCAGGATTTAACCCTTAAATCCATTAATGTTACATATTCGGGTCTTTAGCGACCCGGATCTATATCTAACATGGATGGATCTCTACATGTCGCGATAATGTATATAATAAAATAAAATATATAAAATAAAATATTAGAGTAACAATTACAGAAGAATAAAATAAAGCATTTTTTGTTACCATTTGGGATCATTTTGAGCAGATGTTTTATACTCATCATCATCACTGTCCTCGTCAGAGCTCATTTCCCAGTACATTCAGCATCTGGCTCATATTCGCCATCTCAAACATATTCTCAAAACGATCATTTTCAACATCTTCAAAATCAATATTTTGATTGCTGACAGCTTCTTCAGTAGATCCACCATTAAGTGACAGTGACAGTAAGATTGTGTTCAGTTCTTGCTCTGCAGTAAATCGCTGAGCCATTTCAAGTTTTGCTGATGATTCTTCCTATTCTTTAGTTTTCTGCCTGTAGTAAATATGAGTGAAACGTCACTTCATTATTGTGTATCAGACATTGCCACCTTGTGGAAGGAGAATTGCACTTATTCAGTCATCAAAGTCATCAGCTCTGTTCCAAAACCTACTGAGTTGCATAAATATGCAAATGCATAATAACTAAGTAGCATAATAACTGAAACAGAACCTCATGTGACTTTGGAATGCTCTTTGTTCCATTGGCAGTGATGGCATCATGTTTTTTAGCATTACATTTCATCACTTTCACAACTTTTATCAATCCCCTAAAGTCATTCCATGTCATCACAGGCACCTTGAAGTTATCTTTGGGATGTTTGTTTACGGGGCGATACAGGAATAGGTGTCAGTAGTCTCATTCTCAGGACATCACACTTTACTAGAGCTTGGAATGAATGACTGTTTCTCCGTCTGGGCGTGAATCCATCAACCTACCAGCCCCCTGGAAGCTGTGCAGATGGCCATCGCCATGGAGACCCACATGTTCTTTCACCAGAAATGCACACGCTCATGTGTGGCACTTTATATAGCGTATGGCACTTGTAAGTGTCTATGTGTGTAATGGCCTTTGTGGCAATTCGCCCTCATTACATTTGACAGCACGTACTTTAGATTACATGCTTTTAGTTTGACACTTGCACTTGTGCTGCAACACATTGGTGTTGAAGAATTTGTTCAGATATGTAATACGGCCTAGTGTGATTATTACTAACAGTAAAGGCTGTGATTTCATTTAATAAATATCCAGCTGCAAAGTGAAGAGGTATATTCTGAGCATGTGTGAGGCTCATTAAAGGTGTTTTCAGAGGTTATGTATTGTGAAACGCAACATAAGTACAGAGTGAAATACGTTAATATTTTATAAATAATAACTAAATTGCTACACTGTACAACACGTGGTTAAGACGTCAACTCTTTGAGGTTTTATGTCTGAAAGAGTTGACTTGTAAGCTGATGGAGTTTACAGGTGCTCACAAAACTCTTTCTGTAGTGATTTCATTTTTTTATTTTTTTATTTTGCATATGGGGAATTATTCTAATATTGTTTCATGATTTTATTTACATACAGTGAGGAAAATAAGTATTTGAACACCCTGCAAGTTCTCCCACTTAGAAATCATGGAGGGGTCTGAAATTGTCATCGTAGGTGCATGTCCACTGTGAGAGACATAATCTTAAAAAAAAAATCCAGAAATCACAATGTATTATTTTGTAACTATTTATTTGTATGATACAGCTGCAAATAAGTATTTGAACACCTGAGAAAATCAATGTTAATATTTGGTACAGTAGCCTTTGTTTGCAGTTACAGAGGTCAAACGTTTCCTGTAGTTTTTCAGCAGGTTTGCACACACTGCAGGAGGGATTTTGGCCCACTCCTCCACACAGATCTTCTCTAGATCAGTCAGGTTTCTGGCCTGTCGCTGAGAAACACGGAGTTTGAGCTCCCTCCAAAGATTCTCTATTGGGTTTAGGTCTGGAGACTGGCTAGGCCACGCCAGAACCTTGATATGCTTCTTACAGAGCCACTCCTTGGTTATCCTGGCTGTGTGCTTCGGGTCATTGTCATGTTGGAAGACCCAGCCTCGACCCATCTTCAATGCTCTAACTGAGGGAAGGAGGTTGTTCCCCAAAATCTCGCAATACATGGCCCCGGTCATCCTCTCCTTAATACAGTGCAGTCGCCCTGTCCCATGTGCAGAAAAACACCCTCAAAGCATGATGCTACCACCCCCATGCTTCACAGTAGGGATGGTGTTCTTGGGATGGTACTCATCATTCTTCTTCCTCCAAACACGTTTAATGGAATTATGACCAAAAAGTTCTATTTTGGTCTGATCTGACCACATGACTTTCTCCCATGACTCCTCTGGATCATCCAAATGGTCATTGGCAAACTTAAGACGGGCCTTGACATGTGCTGGTTTAAGCAGGGGAACCTTCCGTGCCATGCATGATTTCAAACCATGACGTCTTAGTGTATTCCCAACAGTAACCTTGGAAACGGTGGTCCCAGCTCTTTTCAGGTCATTGACCAACTCCTCCCTTGTAGTTCTGGGCTGATATATCACCTTTCTTAGGATCAATGAGACCCCACGAGGTGAGATCTTGCATGGAGCCCCAGTCCGACGGAGATTGACAGTCATGCTTCTTCCATTTTCTAATGATTGCTCCAACAGTGGACCTTTTTCACAAAGCAGCTTGGCAATTTCTCAGTAGCCCTTTCCAGCCTTGTGGAGGTGTACAATTTTGTCTCTAGTGTCTTTGGACAGCTCTTTGGTCTTGGCCATGTTAGTAGTTGGATTCTTACTGATTGTATGGGTTGGACAGGTGTCTTTATGCAGCTAACGACCTCAAACAGGTGCATCTAATATAGGATAATAAATGGAGTGGAGGTGGACATTTTAAAGGCAGACTAACAGGTCTTTGAGGGTCAGAATTCTAGCTGATAGACAGGTGTTCAAATACTTATTTGCAGCTGTATCATACAAATAAATAGTTAAAAAATCATATATTGTGATTTCTGGATTTTTTTTTTTAGATTATGTCTCTCACAGTGGACATGCACCTACGATGACAATTTCAGACCCCTCCATGATTTCTAAGTGGGAGAACTTGCAAAATAGCAGGGTGTTCAAATACTTATTTTCCTCACTCTATATATTTGGCCTCAGTTGGACTTTCTACTCCCTCGCTTTTTGTCAACTCCCTTAGTATTTAACACTGCCAAATGAAGGTTTCTGTTAATTTTTTTTTCATTTATTGTGTTAAAATATTAAAACATTAGCTGAACTACATATTTCTGATTTAGCTAAGAACATTGCTTATATATGTTTAATATTAAAAAGGAGGGTAGAGAATTAAGGAATTTAGGAACTGGATTGTTCATAATAACTCTAACCCAGGAAAGAAATGTAGAAAATGTATTTTTCACTTAGCTTCTTTACTATACTGAAGACTTTTACACTGTTGTTGAATCGATCAAATTTAAAATAGCATGCTTTTTAATGAGTCTGACGAAGTTGACACAAATTAAGTTATGAAGTAAATAAATGTAAATTTTTGAAAAAGAAAAAAATTATTCAGAATTTTTCCCATGGTTCAATTACTTTGTCTACAATTATGTCAGTTTATAATTAATGTATTGCTAAATAATAAAAACTAACTTTTAAAACATGTTTCAAGAATCAGTGATGTGATATATATATATATATATATATATATATATATATATATATATATATATATATATATATATATATATATATATATATATATATATATATATATATATATATATATATATATATATATATATATATATTATGCTGCCCTAGTTCAGAGTAAGCAACATTAATGGCTACAGCAAATACTAGCTGTATTTGCATCATTTCAGCTGCAATTTCAGTCTATGTTTGACTGAAACAACTATAGCTGGTGGCTGTCCAACACCCTCATTCATGTCTTTCTCTGATTGCAGTAGAGTGGTCTGCAGAGTCTTTGTCCCTGCCGCTCACGGCTCTGTCTGGAGTGATCATGATGTTCTTTAGTCTCCAGCAGCAGCAGCAGGGATCTGTAGTCTGTGTGTGATGTATAGCTCTGCATTATAAGCACTTTCAAGTCACCATGTGCTATACATTGCAAACATATCAGGCACTGCTATTTGTTTTTGGAACTGCTGTAAAATAGACAGCGTGAATTGACCCGTCACATTAAACAGGTCATAATATACCCTTGCACAAAAGCTTGATTTTATTTCTGAGGTCTACTAGAGTAGGTTTTCATGCTTGAATGTTCAAAAAACACATTACTTTTGACATATTTTACACTATTCCAGCACCTCTCTTCCCTTCCCAATAACCTTCTTTTTATTTCCTCTCTATGAAGCCCCACCTTCCGAGAAGCACAATGTGCTCTGATTGGTCGGCTGGACCAGTGCATTGTGATTGGTCAACCGCTTGTTTCTTAAAGGTCACGCCTCTTACAATAACCTTAAGTTTCAACCAAGCGTGCCGCACACGTCCTGAAAAGTGAAGCCAAACCGTCTCAATCGCTTTCAGGTGGTTGGTACCACTATAGGTCATAAACACCGCCCTCTTTGTGTAGCGTAATGGGACGTGGGACAAACTAAACAATCAAATTACACTTCAAATAACTTTTCCCAAGTATGGTTTCTGTCATTTTTGGCAGTTTTAATCAAAAATGGGGGTTTGTAAGACAAATATCCGTATTTAAAACTTTATAAAGTAAAATATCTAGCTTCCTAAATATTCAACTTACAAACAAAGTGTAACTGGCGTGACGTATCAAATGTAGCGTAAGCGTTTTGAACTGTGAGAGGCATTACACTTTCTGCGTAAGTTGAATACGGAAGGCAGTCTGGCGGAAGCTAGATATTTTACTTTATAAAGTTTTAAATATGGATTTCTTTTGCTTCAAAAGGCCTTTATTAACCCCCCGGAGCCGTGTGGCGTATGTTTATTATGGATGAATGTGCTTTTTTGAGCTTCAAACTCAATGGACACTGTCATTAAAAAGCTTGGAAGCGTCAGTATATTTATTAATATAACTCCGATTGTGTTCATCAGAAAGAATAAAGTCATTTACACCTAGGATGGCTTGAGGGTAAGTCATGGAGTAATTTTATTTTTAAAGTGAACTCAACCAAGCCCTTTTTTGTGTATACCAACTTAAATGAGCCATACTGTGATGCGAACGGTCCCGGAAAAAAACTCAAGACTACAATCGAGGCGTTTCAGGGAGTTCGCAAACATTGTGCACTGATATTGTCATGCCTGTCCTGTCTTGTGTAGCACATGTGGTGGTTTGTTATTTTCCTGTCCTTGTCTAGTTCCCACCCTCCTTGTTATCTTGTTATTGGTTTAATTTGCCCCACCTGTGTTCCCTCATTACCTGCCTCATTTGTCCCCTTTATATAGTTCCCTTGTGTTCACAGTCCTTGTCGGTACGTTGTTATGTCTAAGTCTCCCTTCCGTGATCCGCTCCTTCCCCTACTTGGTATGTTTGTGTTTATGTTGTTTGAGTTACGTTATGTTTTTCCCCCTTGTGGGTTTTTGTTTTGTGTTTATGTTTATTTTGCAAATAAATATTCCCTTCCTGCACTTGAGTCCTCACCTCAGTTTTCTTTAGTCATAACGTGACAGATATAGAGAGAACAACTCCCTTTGTAGTGGACTTTGTGCTTTGTAACATTGCGAGTCTTTTTCAAGCCCAAATAGTAACATTACACACTAAAGTTGAAAGTTGAAAATTTAACATATAATAGTTCCTCTTTAAAAACATTCAGACCAATCCTATAGTACCTTATTAAATGCTGCCATCTGCCATTTTATCTTTTCTAAGTCTATAGAAGTCCTGCATGGTTTGGATGGTTTTGGTTGAATTGTATAAAATAAATTAGCCAGTAAAACTTTCTAGCTAGGTAACAAGAGAATTATTTTGTGCTACATAAAAAAAACAAATTGATGAGGGGAATATTCTTTGTAGGATACAGTTTCTTATCAGAAGTAATATGTAATCACATTCATATATCTGCCTGAGGGACTCTGATAACTCCAGCTTGCCATCTGCTTTATTAGCATGAGTTGTTCTCTTTTAAATTCACAGAAATTTTAGAAAACAGGGGCTGAAGTATTTAGTGAAGTCCCATCGGGAGTTGTTCTTCAGCGGTACAACTATAATGAAAGCACTCAGTTGTTTGTTCAAAGTTGTTGTTTGTGCACTGTTAAGAAGATTTGGCACAGAGGGAGATTTTCAATACCCGTCTCACTTTCCACCGATAAATGAGGTTATTGTCTCATTCTTTTATGGGAGGAATGTAATACATAGCAAGCAGATTGAAATTATGACTTGGGTGGAAATCAATTTCTGCTACAATGTTCAGTAAATGCTGGCGTGCGTTGCTGGTCCAACAGTGTCTGGGGAATGTGATACTTGTGTAGTCCAAAGTCTGCCAAAATCCTCTGACAAAGCATTCTTTTTGAGAGGTGTCAGATCTTTTATATTTGGCTGATTCTTGGGGCAACTTGAAATCTTGAACAATAAACCTTCAAACTATGTTAAAAAATTTGTACACGCCCTACAATAAAGTTATTGTCGTGGCCTTGATCTAGTGGATATAATGTTGATATTTAAAGGGGTGATGAATTTTGAGCCTTTGATATATTAAAGTTAATTGTGATATAAGAATATCCTATAAGTTTCAGAGCTGAAAACTTCCTTATTAGTGTAACAATCCACGCCTGTCCTGGACTCAATTTCCCATAATCCTCCCTGTCCTACACCTGAATTCACTCCATTATTATCTCTCCCACTCTCCCCGGATTCCCTATACCTGGTCCTCATCATTTCCACTCCATTTATATTAAACTCACTTCCCTGCACTCCTTGTCCGTTCTTAATGTTATGCTTATTTTGGTTGGTACGTTGTGTTTTGTTCCTGTTTGATTCTCTCGTTTAATAAACCTGTCTTTTTTGGAAGTTCGAGTCTACTCATCCCTGCTGCACTACACCAACCCTTAACAGTTAGTCAAAGAAAAGCTTTTTATTGACACCAGGCCCAGAAAACGCTCAATCTCAGAATATGTCAACCCTTGACGTCATCATGTGGTGAGCTGCCTCGACAGATAAATATGTACGCCTGCTTCTGTAGCCCCGCCCACCGACTCGTGCCTGATATGATATAGGCCTGCGTGGAGCTAAACTGCGTTGATCTTCTAAGCAATAAACATACCTCATAAGCTTAATTCGGATTCCAATATTATGAATGCATGGATGAACTTTATTTTTAATGAATATCCATCTTACGTGGGGAAGACATTGCGTGTCTGTTCCTTCTTTTTTACCACGTATTCGTTTGTAAACAAGAGACTGGATTTGCAGACAGAGATTACATGAATGAATGAACACACTAATGTGAGTAAAAAATGTTTGGACCCACT
The DNA here is from genome assembly GCA_023566225.1 of Romanogobio albipinnatus. Lineage (NCBI taxonomy): Eukaryota > Metazoa > Chordata > Actinopteri > Cypriniformes > Gobionidae > Romanogobio > Romanogobio albipinnatus. The sequence goes on along the minus strand of CM042247.1, from coordinate 35,970,405 downwards.
TTATATTAGGTGGCCGTAACTACTATGTACTAACATTTTAATTAATAATTTGATACAATGCACTTATTGTGTATATACATGTTTTTACATTGTACTTACATTTTAAAAAATACCTGCATGTAATTACATCTGTAATTCATTTCTGTAGTTACATTTGTAATTACACAGTTGACACTTCCCTTACACCAAACCCTACCCTTAAACTTACCCAGACCACCACATCTGTCCCTAACTTTACCCGTATCCCATCTCAATATCAGCAAAGGTGTTTTGCAATACAATATGAACACAGTAAGTACATTTTACTTATTTTTTTTTATGTAAGTACATAGTAGTTAAGGCCACCTAATATAAAGTGGGGCCAAATGTTTTTTTTTAATTTATGATAGTATTGCATTGTTACAGATCGTATTGATTATGTGTACGTGTCTAACTGAACATACCATACCATACCATACTTTATTTGTGGTTTTGTTGGTTCATTGCGATTCGGGATCAGACTCGGACATGTATGGGCCAGTGCTCGCAAAGTCCAACGTCCCAGGGATATGTTTTTCAGACGGGCTACCAAAACGTAAGCCCGGTCTGCCGACGAACTATCTTAAATAGTGAAATTAAATTCCTTTCTTGATGTGCGTTGTTCACTCTCTTGACTTGATATTTGAAGGGTGTTTGTGTGTATGGTTCACGTTATATCCACCGATCAGGCAGGTCAAGTAATAAAAAAAATAACATTCCAATCAATCACGGGTGAATGAGAAATGAATAATTGTGTTTCTTTGATAAACATATTTTGCGAGCCCTGTGGGCAATTCATTCCGGTTGCCATTTCCCCACACGCTTTCAAAACAATTCCCACATGTACTGACAGGGGAGCTGAAGCTCTTTAAATATGCAAATCTTATCCAATCCTAGCTGTGGACGTTTACTTCCAAGTCTTCAGTACGGCACGCCCATCAAAACTGAGCGTGTCTTAAGAGAGCCTCAAAACCAGGGCAGAAAATAGCCTATTACTTATTCATTATGATGTTTTTGAGTGTAAAAACCACGCAAATAAGTTGACCTCAGACAACAGTATAAAAAATTGTAAAAAAAAACAGTTCATGACCCCTTTAATGTGGGTTCTTGATGTGGATTCTTGGTATTGTGTGTGATAGGAAAGACATCACTGAAAAAGTTGGATAAGACTTTGACTTGCTAGCACAGCAAGTCAGCTAGCACTCTGTTAACTCTGAACTTGAAAAAAAAATATTTATGACTTTAATATTTGATAATATTTGATGAATATTTGAATATTTGACACCTACTCTGAGATCATTATGTAAAAATTAAAAAAATTAATGACATTTCTGATCTTTAAATGGTCACTTTTCGTTTTTAATCATATCAAAAAGTACTATATATATATATATATATATATATATATATATATATATATATATATATATATATATATATATATATATAATTTTGCAGACATGATTATTCCAATCTAACTCAAATTAAGAACAATTTCTTAAAAGTCCCATGGCATGGCATTTTTCTATTATTTTATAATGTTTCCTGAGGTGTACTTATATTGTTAGTATGACTTTTACATCATAAAATGTCATAATTTAGAAATAAAAGGCATTTTTTCTATACTGCTGTTTGCCCTGTGGCTGAATGCCCTGCTTCAAGAGGCGTGTCTGCTACTTCAGTAAAACGCCCACTGTTGTGATTGGCTGACATCTTTGCATTTAAAATGAGCGGAGGGGGCATGGTTTAACGAGGTCTACAACCAGTGTTGCCAAGTCCGCGGTTTTCCCGAGGAATTGGGCTACTTCAACACAGTTGCCGCGGGCTGTTTTTCATGTCCGCGGGTTGAAGCGACCCCAATTATATGATATTTAGCCCCGGGAATGCGAAATTTAGTAGGCAAACATGTCAAAAAATACATATTTAACCCCCCAAATGCGCACACCCCCCCTGAAACGAGATTGGGCGTGTTTTGGGCTAGTTTTGAGTAGCAATTGGGCGGGTTTTGTTGTGAAAACCTGGCAATCCTGCCTACAACGCACGAGCTGCTGCCAGACAGACGGATGGACCTGAGTTCACTTCACATCAGTTCTGTCAGCACGTCTCAGTTCAGGGTGAACTGTTATAGTTACAGCATATACTTCAGGTTATTAGTCTATTTCTAGTCGGAGGGGCTGTCACTCATGTCAGAAAGTTAGTAACTTTAGTAAATTATGGATCAGCGCTGACTGGAGACGCGAACCGTTTAGAACGATTCAGTCCGATTTGGTGAACTGGTTCGGTTCACTAAAAAGAACCGATTCAAAAGAATGATTCGTTCGCGAACCGGACATCACGGAGAAGGAGCTCAGCGATTGCTAACAAAGTTATTTATAGTAACTACTGAGTTGTGAGAGCGCTGTGAGTTTATTGTGTTTGTATCTGAGAGTTCTGAATAAACACGAGTCCCAGTCACACCGAGTCCGTCTTCATCATTATTACCAACTTTGTAACACATGCAATGTACCATTACAGCGAGATGAACGAGTTACGAGTAAGTGTTGATTATAGCATTATTTCTAGATATGTTCCAATCATATGAAAAGCATCAGTGAAGCACATTGAGTACACAGCGCAAACAAAGACACAACAGCAGTAATCGAATGTAATCCAGTTTATTGTGGGGCTAGGCTGGCTAGCCCGGATATGCTCACGCTTACCCCCCTTCTGCTTAATCTCACGCCGCGTTTGGTGCCTCCGCTGTGGGCCAGATGCAGAACTGGGGGTCAGGGATGTTGAAGGCCGACCGGTCAGTGCAGCCCGAGCTTCGGCGTGCGTGAGGTTTATCTCTAAAGATGTGGATCTGCAGATGTTGAGCAGAAACTCCCGACTGTATGCACATTTAAGAACAGATAGACGTGACGAGGACATACAAAAACACTGACTCACAAGATAGAAAACACGAAAACACCGTTCTGTCTGGAGAGAGAAGCCGCATTGTGTGCACGAATAATAAATAATTAGCTACACATAAGAAATCAATGATCACAGATCAGAAGGAACTGAAAAAAGACTTCTGTTTTCATTTGTACATCCAAACACTGAGAAACTGCCAGCATTCACTCGTTCACAAGGAATGATCTCTCGAGCGTTTGCATGGGCGTGCCAGATTCTCTGGGCAGAGGAAAGGGAGGTAACCGTTCCTGCTTGGACGTCAAAACAGGAGACTTCAGGATTGGCTCGTCTGGCCTGTCATTTTCTCAAAGGCAGAGAGAGACAGCCAGAACTCGGGTTTACACCGATCAACATTTCTATCCACTTGGGGACAATATTCAGGCTAGGGGAACTCATATTAATGTTGAAAAACCTCATAAAATGAAAATGTCATGCCATGGGACCTTTAACAATTTCTTAATTTCTTTCTAACAATATTTATTTAATATTATTTATATATTTAATATTTCTAGGTTGCTTATATGTCTTATTATTTTATTATATATATATAATAAATAGTTCTATACATTTTTTTGGAAAGTTTCAATTGTTCTCCAAAATGCTTGGCATGAAACAGTGTTTCTTTGGTAGTGCAAATTACATACACATGTAAATACCAGATTTTTTATATTATATTATATAATATGCTAGTATTTATAATATAATATATAAAAAATAATATATAAAATATGGAAACAAGCTTATAAATCATACAGAATGAGATTTTTTGAAAATGTAAAAATGCAGAAAGTTTTTATGTAATGGGTAGGGTTAGTGTAAGGGGATAAAACAGGGGATAGATACAGTTTGTACAGTATAAAACCATTACGCCTATGGAGAGTCCCCACAAAGATAGCGTGTGTGTGTGAAAAACATTCTGTTCTACATAATAAATTATAATAGCTAAAAAATATAGTGTCTGATTAATTACATATACAGTGCTGGGCAGATTACTTGCAAATTGTAGTCCGGATTACAAGTTACTTGAGGAAAATTGTAGTTAGTAACGTGATTTAACAGTGCCACACAGCATGACATGTTTTTGTGAATAAAATATAAAACTGTTAATATGATTGATTGTATTTTTTTGCTTGAGGCTCTGTGTTAGATCTCAACTCGCAGTCCCCTTTTTGAGGGGCATGTTACATTTGTTTGATAATGCATGTTTTTCACTTTGAGAAATGCTCTTTGATGCAAATGTATTCAAATTTGGAAAGTGATTACCATGTCAGCAGGAAGCTGTAGTCTCAATTTACCTGTCATATTTTCTCATTTGAATTCTGTATGCATAGCAAATAAGGCCAAGTTTAGCTGCTTATATAGACTAAATACGGTGGAGGGTATGGCTTCTTTGCTGCCTGTTTTTGTTAAAGTTAGTTTTGCTAAAGGTTAATGCAATCCGTTCTGTGAATTTTGATGATGTTTATTGGCCCCTGTACAGCCAGGATATATCAATTTTGCAGAGATACAAAGGTATGAAAATGTATAAGAGTGACTCAGACCTAATGTGGCTGAAGGAATGAAATAAGGCGCAGCTGCAGGGGGTTTATTTCAGCAACTGTACAGAGATCAGAAAGGTGACTAAAGATGCCATTACTGTTTATGACTCATTATTCCAATATGCGAGGAATGGCAAGATAAAATATCCAGTAATTTCATTTGTAATGCTCTGACTGCTCATTGCTAAACCACAATTCAATTAACCCCCAATTCTGCTTTATTGAAGCACTGTGCATCTCCTTTGGTCTGTTTTTAATGAAAAATCAGTTCAATCTATTTAGAATTGTTGAAGAACGTAGTTCTGTCATGACTCTCGGAGTGTTCGGCATGGTAATGGATATGACAACTAAGGATTTGTGTAGCAAATAATTTAATTAAAGTTTAAATGGAAATTTTGCAGCTGACTAGTCAACTACTCTAAACCTTGCCTTGCATTATGATCATTGTATATTAAACTTAAGTGTTCACATAAGTTAGCCATTATAGACATATTTATTATTAAAATTCCACATGAGTCAGCACGTTAAGGTAACCACTTGCGTTGTCCGGGTTTAAACGCACTTCTCTTGAATGAAAAATAGCAGACGAGCAGAAAAATCACAAGAAAAGCTTGACGTCTACCGACAACTATACATTATTTAAGCAGATTCTTCGTTAGGATACAGGTGGAGCTGGGGAAGGTGGAGGGTTTCTTAAAGTCCTTAAAATAAAACGATAAAATAACTAATAAAAAATCTGTAAATTATTATTATTAATTTTAATTTTTTTTTTTTTTGCTATTCTAACAATGCTCTGCTATATAATTAGTTTTAAAAAGTTTAAAGTAGTACAAGTTTTTTCCTTATATATGAACAGACTTGTGGCCTAGTTTTGTATTATAGTAAAAAAAAAAAAAAAATATATATATATATATATATATAAAAAAACACTGAGGGATATCAATTATTTAGAATGGAAACAACATACATGTGGAATGAAACCTATTGACAAATCTTGTCTTAAAAAATTGTCATTTCCACTAGGGCTGTAATCTCCCAGTCGATTAGTCGATACATTCTGGCTCGACCAAAATTCTGATTGGTCAATTTTTTGCCGCGTTCATTTCATTAGTTTTGCCGCGTTCATTTCATCAGTTTTGCCGCGCAGTGTTCATTTAATCAGGTGGAAAGCACTAATTGCTAATGGGTGTGTTTTCAGAGCACCCCTTCACAGGTAACAGTGACCCCCTTGTTTCCACTTCTTTTGGATTAGCCCAACCCACTGGTGAAGAGAAGTCTCTCGCTGGTCCTTTGTTTTTCATTCTCCGCTGGCTCAAGCGCACGCCCATAGCGGTAAACTTGAGGAACGCCCATCAACATACACATGAGAGGAAATGTTTGTAGACCTCCACAAGTCTGGAAAGGGCTACGGGGAAATTGCCAAGCAGCTTGGTGAAAAAAGGTCCACTGTTGGAGCAATCATTAGAAAATGGAAGAAGCTAAACTTGACTGTCAATCTCCCTCGGACTGGGGCTCCATGCAAGATCTCACCTCGTGGGGTCTCAATGATCCTAAGAAAGATGAGAAATCAGCCCAGAACTACACGGGAGGAGCTGGTCAGACCTGAAAAGAGCTGGGACCACCGTTTCCAAGGTTACTGTTGGGAATACACTAAGACGTCATGGTTTGAAATCATGCATGGCACGGAAGGTTCCCCTGCTTAAACCAGCACATGTCAAGGCCCGTCTTAAGTTTGCCAATGACCATTTGGATGATCCAGAGGAGTCATGGGAGAAAGTCATGTGGTCAGATGAGACCAAAATAGAATTTTTTGGTCATAATTCCACTAAACGTGTTTGGAGGAAGAAGAATGATGAGTACCATCCCTACTGTGAAGCATGGGGGTTGTAGCATCATGATTTGGGGGTGTTTTTCTGCACATGGGACAGGGCGACTGCACTGTATTAAGGAGAGGATGACCGGGGCCATGTATTGTGAGATTTTGGGGAACAACCTCCTTCCCTCAGTTAGAGCATTGAAGATGGGTCGAGGCTGGGTCTTCCAACATGACAATAACCAAGGAGTGGCTCTGTAAGAAGCATATCAAGGTTCTGGCGTGGCCTAGCCAGTCTTCAGACCTAAACCCAATAGAGAATCTTTGGAGGGAGCCCAAACTCCGTGTTTCTCAGCGACAGGCCAAAGAAACGAGTGGGCCAAAATCCCTCCTGCAGTGTGTGCAAACCTGGTGAAAAACTACAGGAAACGTTTGACCTCTGTAATTGCAAACAAAGGCTACTGTACCAAATATTAACATTGATTTTCTCAGGCGTTCAAATTCTTATTTGCAGCCGTATCAGGGTGTTCAAATACTTATTTTCCTCACTATAAATAGGATATATATATATATATATATAATTATAATTATTATTATTTATTTATTTATTTATTTATTATTTTATTATTATTATTTTTAAAGAACCATGATTGAAAAACAAATAATTGTGTTTACAGGAATGGCCATTGAAAATCCCTGTTTGGAAAGTGGCTGTGCTGTGCTATTGATGAATGGAGAGAGCTGTGCTCCTGTATAGTTACAAGCACAATCAACAGCAGGAAGTGAATTATGGAAGATTCCTGGTGCTCCACCTTTATTTTGTACCTCATCCGTTTCTAAAAAGCTGCTTTTTTTCTAGAAGTAGTGTCCAGGCAACCAGTCCTGATACATGCTACCTATTGACCTTAGAAAACAGCAGGACACACATCATTAGATTTGGTCCCAGACAAACGTAGTCCAAAGGAATAAGTGTAAAGAATGTAAAATGTTCTCTTCTAAAAATTTATTTTCCCTTTTTTGCCTCGCTACTGAGAATTCCATCCTTTTTTATAAAACATGTTTTCTCTTGTGTCTTCCTCAGTCCTTCTGCTTTAAACACTGAGGTGATAACATCTTGAAGGATGCAAGATGCACATGTTGCCTTGGCACCACTTACAAGCCAGTTTACAATAACGAGTGGCTTTAACAAGCTGTTCTGCTGCTTTTGAATCTACATGCTATTTTTCCCATGCTTCATTCTATTTTGTTATTTTGTTTTGTTTGTCTTTCATTGCTTGTACTAACCTGAAGTTTGACAGAGAAGCTGAATCAATTGTTGAGAAAATGCTTTCTAAGGATGTGTTCAAACATGGCCATTTGGTTCGATTAAAACAAACTCTGTTAGTGCAGAAAACTTGAATAAATGTGAAGGCTGCCATTCAAACCTTGTTGTGCACCAAAAAAGTTTACCAAGACCTCTGAAAAGATGGTTCCTGGTTCTCTTCCAAAGGAACTCTGTTGTTTGACTAAAATATGAATGTAACAAAAACCAAATACCTCTAAACGATGTGGATGTGATGTCACAAGATGTGACCCTAAAAGGGACAAAATGCTCAAGCACACCTGTTTTTTTCTTGCCATAGGAGCTAGGTAATGCTGAAGCTGATATTTCACTTTATAGAGATCAATGGCATTGATTTAATGCATTCAACAGCGCTGATGCCAGTCATGGGAAATCCCCTTAAATGTTGAAAGGATGCTACTATTCACCTTCTGACAAGTGATGGCAAACCAATTTTTTCATGAATATATGACTTTACCTGAAGAAGGACAGACGCAGGTAATCACACACGCTCAGTTCCCTGTCTGCCATGTGTGTGTGTGTTGCAGCTGATCAAGCCTTGCCTCAGACGCCGAGAGCAGATGACAGAGGCAGCGAATCAGGTTTGTTGTATTAAATCCTTTGCCAATGTTCCTCCACGTGATATTTCTATAGAACATGACAGGTGACTGCGGCGCTAAAGTTTTACTACATCAAATTGGGATCGGCCTGTGAGATCAGACAAATTTAGTGAACATAGAACATGATTATTGGCCAATACCGATCTTCGACCGATCAATCAGAGCATCCCTTGTACGTATCCCCTTTACGTACAAAAATACCCCAGATTATTGTTCAACATTCACTGCACTTTAAAACATCACACTCTTACATCTGGACAAACTGAGTATCATTAGAAAGTTTAAAGACTCCAGCTTTGATATTTGACTACTGTTTATGATAAAACTAGGTTACAGGTTGAGCAGGAGTAATGAATAATGAATCTGTAATTAAAAAATATATATATTTTTAAGAGAATATCAACACTGCTCTGGATTATTTGTGTCCACATAGCTTCAGTGCACAGTGTCTGTTAGGGCTCTTAGTCCAAAAGTGTGCATATTTGGAGAAATATTTATTTATTTTTACGTTTGCAAGATATTTTGTCATACAGAATACAATTTCCATTTAATTCCCAGTAAATAATGCGATCTGAAGAGCTGAAAGAGCCTGGTTTGTGTCAATTATGATCTCAGCTCTTTGTTATTCGCTGTGGAGCTGTCTATCATATTATGTGGCATAACTCCAGCCTTTCTGGATGACACTGACATCCTGAGCAAACCCAAAGAAACATTTCTACATGTGAAACAAGATGCTAATAAACACAAAGTTACGATAGTATATGGTTTGTGTAGAATATTTACATTTAAACATGCTTAGCAGGTAGCAATTAGCTGCATATAAAAGGCTATATAAAACATATTTCAACATCATTATATGACTAAAATCCACATTAGATCACGATCGGAAGTTAATACAAACGTTCAGTGGTGGTTTGAAGTGAGTTTTAAGTTATTAATCAAAGTTATATTAATCTTTTAAATTAGCTTGATGCTAATTGTAGCTCTGATGCACCTGTCGCACCAGGACCTATTCTATTCCATAATCTAATTTGTTAAAAGAATTCACATAAGGTCCCAAGAATACTTTTTTTTTTGTTTTCTAGAAAGACTTCAGATATATAGTGGGATCAAAGTGGTGTAGATGTGCAACCCATGTAATGCCAGAACAAAGGCTAATAATGGCTGAATACAAACAAAAGAATAATGATAAAAGAATAATGAAGATTAAGTCTCATACCGTCAGAGGTGTGAAAGGTTCCTCTAGTGAGAACGATAGAAAATGAATGGAGCAGTTCTCCTTGCCAGACATTAGACTGCAAGTTTACAGGGCAATCAAATATTTTATTAGCATCGTATCAGCCTTTTCTAAAACTCGCATGATATGATCTTAGGAAATGCTTCATAAAAGCCATAGTTTTAGAGATAACATCCTCAGATTTGAAATAAAGCATGAGCAGACTTGTGGCTTCACTTTAATTGTGGTTATATGACGTTAAACCACATATACAGGTGCTGGTCATATAATTAGAATATCATCAAGAAGTTGATTTATTTCACTAATTCCATTCAAAAAGTGAAACTTGTATATTATATTATATTCATTCATTACACACAGACTGATATATTTTACATTTTTATTGTTTTTTAATTTTGATGATTATAACAGACAACTAAGGAAAATCCCAAATTCAGTATCTCAGAAAATTAGAATATCACTTAAGACCAATACAAAGAAAGGATTTTTAGAAATCTTGGCCAACTGAAAAGTATGAGCATGTACAGTACTCAATACTTAATTGGGGCTCCTTTTGCAGAATTACTGCAGCAATGCGGCGTGGCATGGAGTCGATCAGTCTGTGGCACTGCTCAGGTGTTATGAGAGCCCAGGTTGCTCTGATAGTGGCCTTCAGCTCTTCTGCATTGTTGGGTCTGGCATATTGCATCTTCCTCTTCACAATACCCCATAGATTTTCTATGGGGTTAAGGTCGGGCAAGTTTGCTGGCCAATTAAGAACAGGGATACCATGGTCCTTAAATCAGGTACTGGTTGCTTTGGCACTGTGTGCAGGTGCCAAGTCCTGTTGGAAAATGAAATCTGCATCTTCATAAAGTTGGTCAGCAGCAGGAAGCATGAAGTGCTCTAAAACTTCCTGGTATACGGCTGCGTTGACCTTGGACCTCAGAAAACACAGCAGACCAACACCAGCAGATGACATGGCACCCCAAACCATCACTGATTGTGGATACTTTACACTGGACCTCAAGCAACGTGGATTGTGTGCCTCTCCTCTCTTCCTCCAGACTCTGGGACCCTGATTTCCAAAGAAAATGCTAAATTTACTTTCATCAGAGAACATAACTTTGGACCACTTTTTTTTCCTTTTTGTCTTTAGCCCAGACGAGACGCTTCTGACGCTGTCTGTTGTTCAAGAGTGGCTTGACACAAGGAATGCGACAGCTGAAACCCATGTCTTGCATACGTCTGTGTGTAGTGGTTCTTGAAGCACTGACTCCAGCTTCAGTCCACTCTTTGTGAATCTCCCCCACATTTTTGAATGGGTTTTGTTTCACAATCCTCTTCAGGGAGAGGTTATCCCTATTGCTTGTACACTTTTTTCTACCACATGTTTTCCTTCCCTTCGCCTCTCTATTAATGTGCTTGGACACAGAGCTCTGTGAACAGCCAGCCTATTTTGCAATGACCTTTTGTGTCTTGCCCTCCTTGTGCAAGGTGTCAATTGTCGTCTTTTGGACAACTGTCAAGTCCGCAGTCTTCCCCATGATTGTGTAGCCTACAGAACTAGACTGAGAGACCATTTAAAGGCCTTTGCAGGTGTTTTGAGTTCATTAGCTGATTAGAGTGTGGCACCAGGTGTCTTCAATATTGAACCTTTTCACAATATTCTAATTTTCTGAGATACTGAATTTGGGATTTTCCTTAGTTGTCTGTTATAATCATCAAAATTAAAAGAAATAAACGTTTGAAACATATCAGTCTGTGTGTAATGAATGAATATAATATACAAGTTTCACTTTTTGAATGGAATTAGTGAAATAAATCAACTTTTTGATGATATTCTAATTATATGACCAGCACCTGTACATAATATTGTTATACTTTTAAAAATATATTCTTAATATTTTTTTATTTTATTTTTTATTTTACAGTATATACAGTATCTCCTGAGTAATTGACTGAGTAATATAGTAATTCTGAGTCTTGAACTGTAAACTCTCAAGTATTGGCTTTCTAAATATATGTTATGTGTCCGTTCAAAATGAATTATGAGCAGCAAACTTTTTTTTTGTGTATGTAATTTTTGCCCCATTTACCAAAATAGGGGGTGTGCAGTAAGGGGATATACAAACATCAGCAGCACCAAACATTGATCAATTGCAGAATAAAAGTATTAATTTATTTCATGAAATGATGGTATTGTAACTTCCCCAACAGTCATAATTTGGTTTTGTGAGCATTTTTCCTAACCAATCACAACAAGCAATTGGCATTTTATCTGTCACTTGGCTTTTTATTTTCTGCAGCATTGCATTGGCTAGCCCTGCCCACCTTAAGTCTAATTGGTCTAAAGTCCAAGTGTCCATTAATCATCAAATATCTTCTGACTGGCCATGATTCACAACCCAACGCTTGGTGGGTTTTCACGTTCAGTATGGATAGATTCTGTGTTCTTTTTAAAGAGCCTCCAGAGGCAGCGTTTAGGCAAGCTAAATTGTTATCAAGAAACTGCTGGTGAGAAGCCAAGTTAATTTGGTTGAAAGTAAAGAGACGTTTCTTTAATTTCCATGTCCTTTTCCTTCCTAAACACCTGGGTGAATGGGGTATGGTTAATTGCAGTGCAGGATCTTAAAGAGATAACTGTTGTGTGTTTGTGCCGAGGGACCGGTGGGGATATATCTACCCTGACAGACGAGTAAGTGAGCAGCATGTTCAAACAGCCTGAGCTTAGTGCCAAGTTCGATGTGTAATGCATTCGGAGTACTTCTGTTCCAACAGGTCCTGGCAATCGTGCTCTCCTCAGACGTGTCTCTGAACAATGGGAAGAAGGCCAAGTTGTTGGGGAAGGGTGCATCTTCTTGTGGGATTTATGATAATGTAACAGGCTTTTAGCATAAGAAAAGTTTGAGTTCTTTTGTCAATATTGCGTATTAGCTTTCAGAATGAGATGACAAAGCTAACAAAAAAACTCTTGCTATCGTGCTCACACACTAATTGTCTTTTTTTCTAACCAGATTTGTGTATTCCTGCCATCCTCTGTACTTATCCCTGGGTCTTTAATGCTTTTACCGCCACGTCCCTGAGTGCTCTCTTTTTAAGTGCTTATGTGCTGTTTGCCTGCTGGGTTATCACAGTAGCCAGTTGTCAGGGATAGGCAGATGCTCACAGGCTGTCTTTTGTTTTGCTCTTCTTGTCTGTCTGTGTGTGCTGCCAGCGCATGGTCCTCTCTCAGTGAGGACTTTTGCAAAGAGTCAGAGAAAGGCAACGGCGGTCGCTGTGAGCAGATGTGTGCAGTTATCTGTGCCCGGCAGACACCATGAAAAGATCCCTCTATGGTTTTTCTTCATGCATTCTTCGATGGACGCCGCCAGAAATCTTGTTGAGAGAGCTTGATGACAGCAAGAGCAGTATATAGCTTATTCAGAGCAGTTGCATGTGGGGATAGGGATAGACTTACCGTGTTTTCAATGGCATCCGCTGTAAAAAGCTCATAGATAACTTGTAATTTTCCGGACCTCATGTTGTCATGGATGTAATTTTGTCTACTGAAATTTCTTGGTAAGATATTTTTGCAGTGTTTCGTCTGCAGAACAATTAAGAAAACAGCAGAACAATCCTATTATGCAATTTTAAAGGCTCCTGATTTTGTTTTGGAGGTCTCCTACAACAGGTTTACATGCTTCAAAGGAAAAAAAAAAACACTTTCATTTTCTCATAATATACATTGCACATCACTACATTGTTCAATGATTCTCAAACGACTCGCTGGATGAATCAGTCTCTCTAAATCCCTCCTTTCTGAGAGCCTACTCTGCTCTGATTGGTCAGATGGCCCAGTCTCTTATGATTGGTATACCTCTTACATTTCGAAGTGTTTCGAAATGTTTCGAAACAGTGATGACGTAACAAAGCCTTGTTTACTGAAATCACGTGACTTTGGCAGTTTGATACACGCTCCAAACCAATTGATTCGAAACAGAAGATTCGTAAAGCTTCGAAGCTTCATGAAGCAGTGTTTTGAAATTGCTATCACTACCGGTTTCCACCATCACATGGTTTGGATCTTCCATAATTGCATGATATAAAATCACAAGAGTAATAAAGTCAGATTTGTATGATATAAAGTCAGAATTGCAAGTTATAAACTCGCATTTGCAAGAGTTTTATTCTGTGACGTAAACAAGCTTCCATAGCTCACTAATAGGTTTCAGACTCATATAGATTATTATAATTAAGAATGAGCATAATTATTTAAAGTCAGGCCCGTGCACAGACATTTTGAGGGGCATGTGCTGAAACTAAAAAAGGGCATCCCAAGGACAACTCTGTCTGTTCACCTACACCTAAAACTTTATTATTAAACACACGTTAGATGCTTTATTTACACATTTTGAATATTTTCTTAATTTTTATTGACAAAAAATGCCTTTTCGGGAAAACAGAGTTCGGCAAAAGGTGGATTCGAACCTCGGGTCAATTTGCGTAAAAAATTTATACCATGTACTTTACCCCTACGCTATTGCTGCTGTAAATAATATGGAGTCTTCCATAATTTTGTCTGACCCAACCAGACCTTCAGTGAAAACTACGGCCTATTTGCACTTAATGTAACGAAAACATTACTGTAGTAAAACCATGTAAATGTAGTTTGTGTGTAAAATGTAATTTGTGCAAATATGCTTTTTGTCCGTCATCAAACGGCACCATCACATTATGTTTTCATCAACAGTTACAAAGTTTGTTGAAGCTATGGTGCTCAGTTTTCTGTTGTAAAATACATTTGGCCAAAATCTCATTTTTGTAAAAGATAAAATGCTACTGTATGCACAGGCTATTTAAGTGTAGGCTATTGGCTATGACTAGATGGCAAATGCCATCTCTCTCTGATCTCTCTCTCCGGTCCCACATGTCTCAGAACTCAAATACATAAAATATGAGCCTTTATAGACATAATGTTTCTTGCGTAAAGAAACACTACTTATTCAAACAACAAGATCTTCATTTACCCTTGCAAGACTGCGTTCAGCTGCTGTCTGCTGTGCAGCTGCTGCGGAACTTCAGTTAATTTAGTCACGATAGAGGGGGTGGAGTTATGAGGTTTACTGACAGTTTGAGGATCCAACTAGATTTAGTCACAAGCTCTTTTTAATACCGTTCATTGGCTAAATATTTGTTAAACAGACAGATGTAAAGGGTGATTTATTGAATAAGGGGAAAAAACACCAAAACCAAAAAAAAGGGCACTTCGGTGTGTAAGGGCAAAAATGGCATGTGCTCTGCACAGGTTGAGCCCTACCTGTGCACGTGCCTGTTTCACGTTGATATTCTTTGCCACTTGACCCTGCTGAAAAGACCAGCATATTGTTTCCAGTGCAGCAGTTTGGAGCATGGTCTTTCTGATAAAGCCATTAGACCAAGTAAGTCTTTTTGGTAACTTAGTTAAGCAGCCTGGTGAGTGTCAGAATGTCACCAGCATCCTAATTCCAACATATGGAGTATGGATAGGTGAGGTAGATGACATGTCGTAGCTGATGGCTATTGTTTTCTTTAGTCAGGAACTGGGTTCTAAATTAACACCCGCCAACCTGCCAAATGCGGGTTAAATTTCATTTTGGCGGGTGTTAATAAAAACTTACTAGTCAGTTTGGGCGTTGATGCATGAGGCATTACGCATGATACAACATTAGGCTCTGTTCTCTGTCATTTATCCCCCTGGCAGCACTTCGTTTCCCACTGTGCCGTAATGCTAGACTCATACAAATTTCAACCCATTTGTGACAACCCACAACCCAGTTGCGCTGTTGATCTCTGCGCAGGACGCGGGAAGTTGAATCAAGCATCACTGGTAGAAAGGGAGGAGACTTAGCTGGTAAATAATTAACGCAGCATTATTTTTTTCTGTCATCCTCTGGCTAGCGTTACATTATATAAACCACGCTTTTATTCATGCAAATGCTTTTAAACTATTGAAGATCTGCCTGTGACACACACACAACGCAAAGAAAGTTTGCGCCAGATTCGAGTTCTCTTTCGCGCTCGAACAAACAATAACACACACAATTATGCCAAAATGCCAGTTTTGTTGAGTATCCTCATAAGAGCACCCTTAAAAGAGTTAAATAACGTCTTAAAATAACTTAAAGAGGTGTGAGGAAATGAGACACGTGAGAGACCCGCTTCATGTGCGACAGCGAAAGATCTTAAAGTGACAGTAACCACTTATAATGACAATGTAAAGAACCAAAGCAATTACTCAGTAAATACGCACTGCTCTTGACTAAATTACTTGTATAGCTTTAACACGGATTACTATATATCATTTATAATTTATGCAGTGGAAACTAACTTTTCAATTTCTGTACGCTATATTTCCTAGGTTGGAAGGGCACAGATATAGCCGTCATATGAAATGTATTATGGGTTTATGTGAGGCTTGTTGTTAAAATCACTTGGAAAAAAAAGTTTTATTTTTTTAAGCATTTTAGTGTTATTTTATAGAGACATCAGTGATACTGGCCTTCATAAATTCATAAAAGAAGCCATTCAACAAAAATTGTATGCAATTTACTTTATATGTGTTTTCATGCCAACAATGTTAATAAAATGATCAAATCCATTCAGTGGCACTCATAATTTCTCTTATTTTCACCGGAAAAGAAATTGGCTAGCGGAAATTCTGATTGGCTGGTAACTTTAGAAAGTTAACAGCCACAATGGCTGGTGATCAAAAAAGTTAATTTAGAACCCTGGTCAGGAACTGCTGTATTAGATTTGAGTGTATTAGACTGACCTGATTTGAGTGGGTTACCATGACTTTGTCACAGAAGAAAAGGGAGATTGAAACTGTAGATGCAGAGAGCTGACTATGACTATCCATTTTCCCAGCATGCAACGAACAGGCCCTTTTGAAAGACATAAGTGGTTTTAGACTGATTAAGAAGAGGCAAATGAAAAAACTTTTTTGCTACACTCTAAAAAAAAAAGGTTCTATATGGCACCAAAAATGGTTCTTCGTCGTAATCATAGAGGAACCACTTTTGGTGCTATATAGCACCATATCTTAACATGTTCTGTATATGGTAGCGGTGTTATATAGCACCTTAGTTAGCGGTGCTATATAGCACCTTAGTCAAAGAACCGGTGAAGAACCTCCAAAGTACCGCTGAAGAACCAAAATTGGTGCTATATAGCACTTAAAAAGGTTCCCCTATGATTACGAGCCAAGAACCTTTTTTGGTGCCATATAGAACCTTTTTTTTTTTGAGTGTAGATATGCATTTAAAGGGGAATACGCAATGGGCTCAGATTGGTTAGCTGGCACAGTGTGTTGTGATTCGCTAACCGCCTAGTGCACGTTTGTCGGAAATGTCACGCCCCTTACCTTTACCGGAAGCCTGTGCTTTGGGTAGTACAATGGCATCAATAAAACCATACCAATTTGAGCCCGAATCAGACCCAGACAATTTTAGTGAAGATGATCGAGCAGAACCTGTTCAGTCCTCAAGAGTAAAGACTGCGGATCTATAGTGATCGCTACTGAATGGCACCGTTACTTTTGTATTTTTAGAACGATTATAGCCAAATATCTGACGCAAGAACGAACACTAAACATTGGCTTTACTAGTAGCCAAATCAAACACAGAACCATGTTTAGCATGCCTGTAGATAAACAATACATAAAAGCTCTAATCAAAGAATAATTTACACTAATGCCAAGTTCACTGTTGTGATTTTTAAAAGTTTGTAACGTTAGGTGTTTGTCGGATAACGTTAAGTATGAATGAGCATTTAACAAACTGGTTTGCAGAGCCAAACAGCGTTGTCATGTTTACTTCATTGCTACAACTTATAATTAACAATACGAACTATTACAGGAACACATTGACGAAAAATAAATCATACTTACAGGTTATGGCCCGTAAACAGCTTCTGTTTTTAAATCCATTTTTCAGGACAAGTCATTGTGTGAATCCTGCATTGAACTCGCAAAGATTGTGGAAGCTTTCCTCCTTTGAAATGTGCAGCGGGTGCCGCACACGCCCGTCGTGCATTCACACACTGGCAGTGTTTGTCTCGCGCAGCTGAACTGCGGCTCGTGTATTGCAAATACAGACGAACATTGTCCATTATGTCACATTTTCCAGTCTTCTCCTCCGACCCCTGTCTGTTCATGCTTTGATTTATGATGGGCAGCATATATCTGCTGCAAATGCGACCTGTTCCCCTCTGTGTCATACATGCATGCATATAACATGTTATATGTTCAACGCACTGCAACACACCCCCGTCCCTAGGTGATGTCAGCAACCCTGGAGGAATGTGTAGTAGTCCCTAGCGGCCGTTTGCTGTAGTCCTTAGAAATCGATTTCTTTAAAAGCAAATATCTCCCTTTGCTTTAAACTTTGAACGTTGTAACTTTGCAGATGTTGTTTATGCTCAAACAGCAACATTACACACTAGCTAAAGTTAGAAAAGTGAAATCGTGGTTTACCACCCCTTTAATAATTTTGCAGACATGATTATTCCAATCTGACTCAAATTAAGAACAATTTCTTAATTTCTTTCTAACAATATTTATGTAATATTATTTATATATTTAATATTTCTAGGTTGCTTTTTTACATTTTATATATTTATATATATACGACAACAGCAATTTGTTTTATTCTTTCCATTTTAACCACTATATATAGATTTATTAATTTGTTTATATGTGACCCTGGTCCACAAAACCAGTCATAAGTTTTTTTTATTTATTTTTTATCTGAAAGCTGAATAAATAAGATTTCCATTGATGTATGGTTTGTTAGGATATGACAATATTTTGGCAGAGATATAACTATTTGAAAATCTGGAATCTGAGGGTGCCAAAAATTTGAAATATTGAGAAAATCGTCTTTTAAAGTTGTCCAAATGAAGTCCTTAGCAACACATATTACTACTAATAATACATTTTATTATATATTTACACATGATGCAAATTTATACATGATCTTTACTTAATATCCTAATGATTTTTGGCATAAAAGAATACTTTTTTTACCCACATTTGCCACAAATATACCCGTGTGACTCAGGACTGGTTTTGTGGTCCAGGGTCACATATTATTATAAAATATATATTATACATAGTAGTTAAAATTAAAAAATAAATAAAATAAAAAAGCTAGCTGAGAAATGTCAGGTCTGGGTAAAAATCTGAAATTCAATTAAAATTCTATTTAAAAAAAAAAATATTAAGTCAGCTTTATGCCAGTTTCAGAATATAATATCCTTCTCAAAAGTTATACTTTTTCTTTGAAAGTAATTTAATCTTTGTTCTGATATATCAGTAAAGTCCTAAAAAAAAGTTTAAGATGTTGTGAGCAATCTTTTAAAGTTATGAGCAAATATTTAGTTTTTACCTCATTTTCTCAAGTGAAACAATATTGATGGTTGTATGGGGGGTGTTTTCACACTGACTGCTTTTCATGTTTCAACTTTTTATTCAGTATTTTTGCATCATAATGAGTTTTTCTCATCAGAACACTGAATCAGTCAGATAAAGTGTTTGTGGGATCATTTTCTGTCTGATTATACGAAGCCATATAATTATCTTCAGCCATAATTGGGGGTTCTCAGAGCATTATCAGAAAGCTGCTGTGCCCTTTTTTTGTCTCAGAATGTAATAAGTTGACCCTCATTATATTCTTTGAAGAACATGAAGGTTTGCTGTTTTGTTAGTGGAGCTGATAACCGCTTTTGAAAGCATATTCAGTGTCTCGTTTCTTTTGTTACATCTGTCAGTCTCTGTACTATTTTAATGTGGTTGTATGGCCTCTATGCATTTTCTTTTTAAATCTGAATGCATCCATCATGGCCAAAATATGCCTTCAAAAAGTATGCTTAACGGTATAGCGCAACTAAAAATTAAAATGGTCTGGACAGAATTTTCATTTTCATTCTGTAAAATCCACCTTTGCAGAGCATAAATGGAAAATCTAACATTGCGTTAATACAATGCAGGATCGATTTCTTTGGGGAAATAAACCCACGAGCCTAATTCTTTTTTTGAGTCCAGGTTCAAGCAGAATTTAAATAGGAAACAGGAAAGTCTCAAAAGAGCATTTTCCATTTCTTGAAATTGAAATGGGTTTTAGATGGAACCAATCTTTATTCTGGCCTGTAGCACATGCGAGATACCTGCTTCTCATATATAAGAATAGGAGCTGTAAATTGCAGCAATTTTCCATACTTGAGTGCTTTAAGGAAGCACTCAACTACCACTGTACTAATGCTCTGTGCATTAAGATATTAATTTAGAAAAGAAACATTGTGATGCTTGAATGCTTGAAGTTGAACATTCTTTTGAGGTTTCATTGTGCGTGGCATGTTCAGGTTACTAGAAAGAGGAGAACCTTGACAAGTTTGCTAGATTAGGCCTGACAAGAGTTGTTGATGCAAATAATTACACCGTTGATCAAATAAACCAGTAATGGAGCCATCAATCACATTCTCAGGAAGTATGTCATTTCCAGACAGTTCAGCTGTCATCCATCCATTTCTTAAATGGAAGAGCTCGCTTTTGATGAATGGTTACATTTCACAGATGTTTTCAGATCCTACTCCGGCTCATTTGCTCATTGTAATTGTTTAAAATGTTTTATCTTTTATAAAACCAATTATATATCATTTGTAATCATTTGCACAGCTGTCACAATAACATATATTGGTAATACAATTAGACATGTATCTTGACAGAGGCCTGTCACTGGAAAGGTTTTGTGTCTTGTGGACAGTATAAGTGCATGTGCATGTCGGTGCAAGTCTGAGCAAACCTTGGTTGACTGTGAATTTTTCATAAGTCTTTCACTTGTTCTCTGGTGGGGAGATGACAAGCCACTGTGAAGGAGAAGAGACCATATGTGGAGAGAGCTTACATTACCTTCATCTCTAAATTAAATTGCTTTTCCATTAGTCCAGCGCTTTGTCCTTGATTGATGGAGGATGGCATTACGAAGGATAACAGAATTTGATTAGAATTTCTGCTGGTATCGCAATCCTAAAAATCTTTTTTTTTTTTTTATCAGAAAACTAACTTTGGAAATGCTGCCAGAGATTCACAGAGAAATTATACAAATAAATAAATACTTTTTCAGATATCCATGCAAATCTGCAGAGTCAAATATTAACATTATTGCAAACTATTGCATTAAGATCTCAAGTATTAGCTCTGTTCTAAAACCTTACGAACTGCACTCTTAAAAATAACATTTCTTTATCTGTGGTTTCAGATAAGAACCTTTAACATTCATGGAAACTTTCCATTACACAAAAGGTTCTTTACAGTAGATAAAGGTTGATTAGATTCTTCACACTATATACACTTAAAAATAAATTATGTTTTATTAACAAGGTTCGGGAGGAGCACGTTCAGATAATTGACACAAGTGGAGAGCACTCAGCTAATCAACAATAAGAGGTATCTATACGCAGCAGTCTTATCTCCATTCGTTGACAGTCTATCAGCATCTCTCCATCACCCAAATCTCCACACTTTTAGTTCTAACCACTTACATACACGGGGGGTACTCTGGGTTCAGGCCAAATTCCAAGCTTGAAGCCCTCCCCCCGGACAGCACGCCAAATACGCATTTAAATTTACTCTCTATAAATGATATGTAAGTGTGAACTCGTGAAAGGTTCTTTATTGGCATCTGTTCCATGAAGAACTTTTAACATCCATGCACTCTTAAAATAAGCATTTTAATAATAAAGAAATCTAAAGAATCTTTTTCCACTATAAAAAACCTTTTGTGCAATAGAAAGATTCAACACTCTTAAAAATAAAGGTTCTTAATTGATGGTTCCATGAAGAAACCTTTAACATACATGGACATTTTCCATAGTACAAAATATTCTTTATAGTGGAAAAAGGTTCTTTAGGTTTATATATATTTTTTAGGTTCTAGTTCCCTTTAAAGGGAACTCGCGCTACGTCACCACTTTGGGAACGCCTCTGCGTGATTGCGTCGTGAAGCACGTATGTCATCAGTCCAATAGAGAGACGGAACGTCATAGGCGAGTGACATCATAGACCTGGAAACTATAAAGCACACCGGTAAACACACGCCGTTAGCTTCTGTTGCCTTCAACAAGCGCTCTGTGTCATTGTTCCTGTCATTCTGTGTTGTGTCTGAGTTCAGACTTTCTTATTTTCTTCAAGTTTGCACTCACACTCACATTATATTAAGAGAGATTATGGCGAGCGAGCAGCACTACAGACAATGTGTTCCTCCCTGCTCACGCTACATCATGAGCGAGGATACACATTTGATGTGTGTTGTTTGTCTGGGTGAGCAGCACACGTAGTCGACACTCGAGGGTGCCAGCTGCGAGCATTGTGAGGTGCTGCCTCTTCGCATGCTGCGATCCCGCCGGGCGCTCTTCGAGGAGGGTGTCACGGCTCGCGTTCCCCACGGCACGGGTCCCGCTGCTGTTGAGGCTCAGCGGCGACTTATGTCGTGGGTTTCGCAAAAGGATCTGCTGGAGGGGCTTGAGACAGGCCCCGCCCTATCTCAGCCTTCACCCGGCAGATCCAGCGCCGTCATTGTGGCGAGAAAGGCTGCGTCTAAGAAGTCCTGATGCCTCTGGGCCCAGGACAGTGAGGGTGATCCCCTCCGTGGGCGCGCGGTGCTCACCGCTGTACACGGTACCTGTGCATCTGCGGTGCCCTCACGGGGTCAATCCGCCAACCCCGCCTGAGTGCCGGGGCGTGGAGGGGCCCCGCGGGTCATCCGAGGATGACTCGCGCCCTCTTCGGAGGGAAATTATGCTGTTGAGTCAGTTGTTCCCTTCCGGTTCGCCGCTTCAGGGCGCTGCACTCGCGGTGAAGAGTACATCAGAGGCCAGCCTCGAGAGGCTGGTACCCTTAGTAGATTTTGTGTCAGAGTGGGAGAATCTGCCTCACATATCGCGTTGGGTCCTGCGATGTATAAATTTGGGGTACGCCATTCAGTTCAGATGCCATCCCCCCAGCTTCAACGGGGTCCTCTCCACTGTGGTGGACCCCGAGCAGGCTCTGGTGATGACTCAGGAAGTACAGACTTTTACAGCCGGTACTTCATAGTGCCAAAGAAGGATGGAGGGCTGCGCCCCATCTTGGATCTTCGCGTCCTGAACCGAGCCGTGGCAAAGCTCAAGTTCAGGATGCTAACATTGATCAGTGAATATAAACAGAAGCTCAACCAGGCTTGATGCATGAGAACAAACCTCATTGGTTCTTGCTGAAGCTTAAACGTGCTGCGTAACACCAGAATGAACCTCATTGGTTCTTGCAGAAGCTCAAACGGGCTGAGTAACACAAGAATTAATCGTATTTGGTCTTGCTGAAGCTCAAACGTGCTGCGTAACACGTGAATGAACCTCATTGGTTCTTACTGAAGCTCAAACGTGCTGCGTAACACAAGAATGAACCTCATTGGTTCTTGCTGAAGCTCAAACGTGCTGAATAACATGAGAACCTCATTGGTTCTTGCAGGATCTCAAACGGGGTGCGTAACACAAGAATGAATCTTATTGGTTCTTGCTGAAGCTCAAACGTGCTGCTTAACACGAGAATGAACCTCATTGGTTCTTGCTGAAGCTCAAACGTGCTGCGTAACATGAGAATGAACCTCATTGGTTCTTGCAGAATCTCAAATGTGCTGAATAACATGAGAATGAACCTCATTGGTTCTTACAGAATCTCAAACGTGCTGAATAACATGAGTATGAACCTCATTGGTTCTCGCAGGTCATGAGGAGCATGCCAGAGCTTCTGTTTACCAATTCTGATGTGTGCATTGATGAATGTTTATATGTGAATAAAAGCCTAAATTAAATCTGTTAATCATATAAAACGATCGTGTGTCTTCAGAAAAGCTTGACTAAACCACTCAATTCTTATGCAAGAGTTTTACGATCTCTTTATTAACTTTTTGAAGCGTGAAAGTGGTGGTTGCGTAGACTGTCAATTGAGCGACAGAAATCTCTCAAATTTTATAAAAAATATCTTAATTTGTGTTACAAAGATGAACGAAAGTCTTACGAGTTTAAAACGACAAGAGGGTGAGTAAATGATGACAGAATTTTAATTTGTGGGTGAACTATTTAAGATCTGTTCACTGAAAGATTCTTTGGGTAACCCAAAATGGTTCTTCTATGGCTTTGCTGTGAAAACCTCCTTTTGGAACCTTTTTTTTTTTTAAGAGACTGTGATGGTACATCATAAATTGACTCGTTTGAAAATGCTCCACATAGGCATCGACTTGTGTATCACACAGATAGTTTTCCACACATGAGATGTGACTCCCTATTGATTTCAGTAGAGTTTAAAGTTATTTTTGAGTTTGATGTTAGCATGTATTACCTTCTGTGAGAAGGATGTGTTGCCTTTAAATTTGGCTTTACCTTTTATTCCCTAAATTTCCCATGTGTATGTGGCTCACTAGCTTTTAAAACAGTGCATATGTGTGTGAATGTGTTTGGCACATTCAAATGCGTTATGGCAGCTGTTTTCTGTTACCTGCATATGTGATGAGTGATGTGTGCACGCCTGACAGGTTGAACAGGTAGTGGGGCAGAGGTAATTTCTCAGTCAAGGTCACAGCGGACAGAACGCTGGGATGATGGACAGAAGGCCTGAGGTGTGTGTGGTGTCCTGGGGAAGCATTAGCTGAGGGGACGTGTCAAATGATGTTTTACAGAATGGTACAGAACCAAAATAAACAACTCTTAAAGGTCCCGTTCTTCGTGATCCCACTGTTCAAACTTTAGTTAGTGTGTAATGTTGCTGTTAGAGCATAAATAATACCTGTAAAATTATAAAGCTCAAAGTTCAATGCCAAGCGAGATATTTTATTTAACAGAAGTTCCCTTTCAAAGCCTACAGCGAATGGCTGGCTTGGACTACATCCTGGTACTTCCTTCATAAATGACGTCAGTAGAACAGTAGAACAGACTAACCTCCGCTCACAAGAATACGCGAAAAAAGGGGGCGTGGTCTTGTTGCTGTCCCACGTAGGGATGAAACGGTATGGAAATTTAACATCACGATTATAGTGACCCAAATTATCACGGTTATCAATATTATCACGGTTTTGTTCAAACGAAATGAAAGTGTTCAAAAAGAACAGATGCACACACTTAAAACATTTCAACAAGTTTTATATTTGAAATTCAACAAACAACAAATAACTAAAGCAGCTCTAAGCACTTTTTTAAGCTAGATTCTGTGGGATTTCCTTCCTTAATGGCCGTCATCAATAGCAACGCATAAATAATAATCATTTGTCGTAAATATAATCTCTAATATTATCACTGTAAATATATTCCCAAGCAATATTCTCATCAGTGTTCTATCAGACACATTTAAATCTAGCATATTTTGTGTTAGAGCCCAAACAGTATCCTAGTGAAATAATGCATATCCATATTTCCATATGATTTGACAGTTTATTTTATTAAATATCAAAATGTGCGCATCATACCTGACACCTAGATGAACACTTTACAGTCTTTTTATGACTGTCATTCTCTTCAAATGCTATTGAAGTTTGAAACGTGTATAACGTTACCAATGTTGTATGTAACTTTACAGACGGTCCCTAAATTCGCCTGCGTTATGCCAGTCATATCAGATGCGCTGTGGTTCTGCTGTGTTTTTTTTAAACCATTTTCGCTGCTGAAATAGAACAAAAACAGTCAACCACTGTATGATGAGTGAATCTACTGCGTGCATCGCACGTTTATCTCTGCTTCGAGTGCAGATTTCAGCGTGTGAGAGCGACGTGCGCTCTGAACAAAACTCCGCTAATCTGAACGCCTCTGATTATGAGATATTGCATTCATAAACTCAATAGAAGCACGTGTAAGTGCTTATAATGCGCAACGCGATTATAACAGACGGCTTTTGAGAAGACTATTATAAGTTCAACAGTCAGAGTGGCTAGTGTGTAGCCGAAATAACGTTACACCCGCAAATGGCGGTTGTTAATGTCAAACCCTGATTATTATCCCTTAAATGTCACCCTAGTCTTGTCGAATTTGTTCGTTCGCTTCACGTTATTATTTTCCAGACGTAGGTTTGGTATTGAGGTCAAAGTCCACTTGCCTTGCGTTCGTAGTTTTGAAGTGTTTTCCCTATTACAGCGACTTTCTTCTGGCATGTTTGCAGACAGGGTGACCATCTTAGATTAAGTTTCCCTCAGGACTTTTGTAAAAGCCAAAATATGACCACGCCTCAGATTTGGTCCTTTTAGAAGGCAGAACAATCCCCCGAGTGCTGTCACTGCTTTCTGCCATTTCTCCTCATTCAGAAAACAGCGGTGCGCCAGACTGACGCTGACTGGACAAGATTTGCCGCGAGTTTTCACAACCGTGATAATCACACGCGGTTTTAATGATAATAAAATTTTATATGATAGAAAATTAGAAAACAGCGGTGCGCCAGACTGACGCTGACTGGACAAGATTTGCCGCGAGTTTTCACAACCGTGATAATCACACGCGGTTTTAATGATAATAAAATTTTATACGATATTACTAACCGTCACTAAATTTTATCGTGGTTTATCGTGAAACCGGTAATCGTTTCATCCCTAGTCCCACGTGGAGAAGAGGACGTGTCGCGTGGAGAAAAGGAAGTGCTGCGTTTGAGTGTGTTTGTCGCCATGTCGTCGAGACGCTGTTATTTTCATCCCGGAGTCATATCACCTTTGTTTGGCTTTCCCAGGGACACTGTAGAGATCATTGAGCGCATTTATCTTCCGTTAAGAGGTGTGACCTTTCCATGTGCGCTAAGCTGCTGTCGAATCACAACACAGGAACCGTGCCACGTTCGCTAAGCTGCTGTCAAATCCCAACATGGGAACCGCTGGCACAATCAGAACTCGTTACGTATTTCTGAAGGAGTGACTTCATAGAATAAAGGACGTCATCAACCGTTTTTAGGACAGTGATAACAGCGGTATACAGATAAGTACATTGTGTTAAAAATACTGTTTTTTTTTACACGCGAAACATGAACACATGTTATATTGCACACTGTAAACACAATCAAAGCTTCAAAAACACACGAAGAACGGGACCTTTAATGTTCTCCCTAAAAACTCCAACCTAGAGTGGAAAAAATGCCTCAACCTATATTTTTGCACAACTCTTAACTCCCAACAACCTATACATACAATTCACTGCAGTTTTCAGCTAAAATGAACACAAGAGGCAGTAAAACGGCATCAACTTTTATTCCTTTTCACACAAATTATGATTACAGGGGCAGGTTTTTACAGGGGCGTGTATTTTCAGCATGAAAATAAAGACATTTTCATGCTGTAACTTGCACAATATGATCTCAAAACACATTTAAAATAGTTCATGATTTGCAAACGTCAAAATGTTTTTAATTTAATTTAATTTAATTCAATTTTATTTTATTATTTCTTTATTTTAATAACTCAATATATTTTAATATATGTAATAAATTTTTATTAGTTTTAAAACGCAATTTTGCTTCAAAGGTATAGTAGTAGTTTTAAGATTATAACAAAACATTTTTGTGTGATTTCTAAATGGAGCTTAGACCTCAAGGGAAGGTACCTGTCAAGTTGCAATACACTTTTTAGTTATTTATTGCTAATAAATGTCAGTCGTAATAATGGGTGGGCATAAATCCACTAATGGAGTAAAGCGGTTTCATGTAAAAGGTCCAGTAAACGTGATTTAAATTACACCCCCCCCCCCCCCCACTAACTTAAGTTTGAATGTGCTTTAATATACAATGCTGTCTGTAATTAATAAAACAAGCCAGATGTTGATGAATAATGATGATCACAATTAACAATACAGTGGTATACTAATACCTCAGTGTTTTATAGCATCATTTTCCAAAAAATATATAAGTATTATTGTTAACAGGCAGCATTTTATTTGTGTAAAGATAATTAACCCAGTAATTTATTTTCTTGCCCGACTGTTTCCATTTAATTAGGGTACCCTGGGACAAGCTCCAAAAATAATAATAAATAAATAAATAGATAAACAATCACCATAAAAGTGGTTCATATGAGTTGCATTCTCAGTATTCTGAAGCCACATAATAGCTTTGTGTGAGAAAATTACCTACATTTAAGTTAATAGTCCCCTCCACTATAGCTCTCAAACAAAATGAAACTAAACTGTAATATCAGGGCGAACGATTCCTTGAAATTAGCAGGCTAGTCACACATTGAGTGCTTCATATTAACATTCATCTCTTTTACAGAAGAAAACATACAAACATATATAAATCCTTTACAGGTTTGACATTATGAACCGTCAAATTCATCCCTCAAAGAAAAGCATATAATGGATTTCTGCTTTAGATTTGCCTCACCTTGTGTTAGCTCACAGCTGCTCAGTGGGCTATAAGTGCTAAAGCTGTTCCTGGTATAATGAGCTTAAGGAGATAATTATTTCTTTCAGTCGACTGACAGGGAGCATGACAGACATTTAAATGAGATGCAGCCGAGCAGGATGGAGAGATGAAAGCGCAGAAGAATGTCAGGAAGCGGCGTCTGTCTTCGCCCGCTGAGAACCAGCAGTACATGGATGTTCGGAGCCTGAGCATCTCTCATAGGGTGGTCTCAGTCAGCAGAGGTCGTTAATGTCTCCCCCCTTGTATTTAAGGGTATAAGATTGCTCTGAAGTAAGCTGGAAGTGAGTGACTTCCATACATAAACATTATTCTCTCAAAAATACAAGCATGTACATGTTGCTTAGATATTATGGTAGCCCAGTTTGTGCTGAATGCAGTGTAATTACACTTTTGCCATTAATGTGTTTTTAAGCAACTGAAAAAAGCACAAATGTCAGAACATGTAAAAAATTCTAAAGGGCCCCAAAAGAGCTCAGACTCCTAGGGGTTAAAGGTGTAGTTCACCCAAAAATGACAACAGTTTCTCAGTCATGTCAATCACCCTCAGACACTCATTTCGACCACTAATACAATACTTTAATGGTGCTTTTCTGTCCTTTTTGAAGTTTTAACAGCCCAAGTTCCCATTCATTGTAATTGTATTGACCAACATAGTCTTTAGACTTTAAAATTGCTTTTGTATTCCGCAGAAGAAAGCAATACAGGTTCAGAACATCAAGAGTAAATGATGACAGACTTTTCATTTTTAGGTGAACTATCCCTTTAAGAAGGACATTTAACCTGTACTGTCAGTCACTTTTAGCCATACTTTGACTTTCTCCCACTTTAGTCATGAGGAAACCATTGTTGTGCTCACTGGACTGTATACAGTTCTTTCCTCTCACAAATTGATTTTTACCCAAAAAAATGTATAATTTCTTTGTCTCTAGTGGATAGTCTTAGTCAGTAATGCTTGTTTTCTTCACAGTTATCATATGGTTTCAGAAGATTTTAAATATAGTGCACAAGCCTTATGGACTCATTTTATGGTACTTTTTTGCCCTTTTTAATCTTGACGTTCATTGCGGTTGTTGACATTTAGTAAAATCTCTAAGCATGATCTGTATCATCTGTATAAATCTGTATCAGTTGTCCACCATTATTATAGGGGTCATGAACTGATATTTTATTTTATTTCATAATGTTTCCTGAGGTGCACTTAAATGTTAATATGATTTTTACATTAAAAAAAAACGGCATTTTTAAGGTTTTTAATGGCCTACCCTGATTTTAGCCCTCTGATTTGAATGCTCTGTTTGAAGGGGTTTGTCTGCTGTTAGACTTCAGTGAAAACACCCACTGCTGTGATTGGCTGACATCTTTGCATATGAAATATTACATGTGGAACCCTTTTGAATACTTTTACTATATACAACTATGAAAAGTGTTGATCATTGCATTATATTTAGAACTATTCCCATCGCATGGAAGGTTGCAGTGATGAGCAGATGACAGACAGTCTGTTGATTGTGTGAACGCAGTGATCTCTGCTCTTTCACAAAATGCTTTCACCATAACTAATAATTAGGGTTGCCACCTTCAGTGTGGCAAAATAAGGGACATCCATTCACGACAATATAAAATATAAAATTTTATATTATTTTACATTTGATTATTTAATTTATTTCTAAATAACTCTTTAGTAGCCTATTTGGTGCACTTTAAAGGGATAGTTCACCCAAAACTAAAACATTCTGTCATCATGTACTCTCCCTCATGATGTTCCAAACCTGTATGAGTTTCTTTCTTCTGCTGAACACAAAAGAAGATATTTTAAAGAAAGTTTTGCTTTGGGGGCAGTATTGACTTCCATAGTAGGAATGAATCTTCCAATGTGTTCAACATAACAAAGAAATGTATACATGTTTGGAACAACTTGAGGGTGAGTAAATTATGACAGAATTTTCATTTCTGGGTGAACTGTCCCTTTAAGCAGTCATTCTGAACCAGTAAATCACTTTTTTGACAATTCTGAAAATCTAAAATATAATTTTTTTTATTAATTTATTTAAATTATGACTATATTATTATGTAATTATCTGTCCCATTTTTATCTAAATATTATTTTAATAAATGTCAAACTTTATATGGTAGGATTATTTATTATTTATGATTAAAATTATACATTAATAATAACATTAGGCTATAATCTATTAATTAACCTGTCAAAAAATATATAATAATTCTGTCTGTCAAGCTCTGATAATGTATGGTATTATATATATATGTATTATATAAATAAATTATCAATTTAAAAAAACAATAGGCCTATACCTTTAGAAGCATGGATGTGTGTGTCAACGCTGCTGCTTTAAGTCAGTCAGTCTGAGCAACTGAAATGCTTGTCTGCAAAGTGTGCAGTTCGCCTGAGGTTCATCACGAGTTACTGTACAGACCCATTGATACCTTTTTTTCTATTCAGCCCTATATCTGTAGGTCCTCTTGCGTTCAAACGGTGGACGCAATGCAAGCTCGATATGTTTTTAAAAAACCGCGCAAGTTTACAGTGCATGTTCTCGAGACTCCTCCGCTATGGCAACAAAGCCACTAAAACTCAACCACGTGCAAATTAACTTCTCTACTACTTATTGTGAAATTGATTTCTTTATATTTGCTATCAGTATTCTCCACACTGAAAATCCTTATGTGTTTATTGAACTATGTGTGGACCAAATCGCATCCCGTATCAAACCAATACATTTTGCTTGTAAATGCAGAACGATTCCGTATTTCATGGGACGGGTGGCAACCCTATGCAAACACGATGTAAATACAGTAAGAGATTTCAGATTTATTGTGTAGTGTAAGAGCGTCACTATAAAGAACGTTTTGGCAAGTGTCTATCGACAGCTTCTGCCATTATAAAGAGACCGTTCTTTGACGTACAAATACTAGGATTATTCATTACGAATTGAACTCATTAACGGTTTAAAAGTGAAATATGTTATTTACAGTTTGAGGGGGCCTTGCTGGTTCCAGAACAGTTGGCACAGCCTGATTTTAAGAAAAAGATTTTAGGCAAAGGCATTATCGTATTGCGACTTGTTCTCAAAACAGTCGCTGGTAAAATGTAGGGTTACAAACACGCAAGTCAGCACTGACGTGACTAGGATGTTTGTTAAAAATAAACCCATTTTTCTCTGACATTGGGATCATTCGGCAGCTTATGCAAAGATGATGTTTTTCCACAGCCAGGAACAGCACAATGCCTGCGTGGCATCGCAATCTTGTTAAAGGTCCCATGGCATGGCATTTTTCTATTATTTTTACAATATTTCCTGAGGTGTACTTATATTGTTAGTATGATTTTTACATTAAAAAATGTCATAATTTAGAAATAAAAGGCATTTTTTCTATACTGTTATTACCCCTCTAGCTGAATGCCTTGTTCCAAGGGGCATGTCTGCTGTGAGACTTCAGTGAAAACGCCCACTGTTGTGATTGGCTGACATCTTTACATTTTAAATGAGTGTTAGATTATGTTGCGGAGGGGGCGTGGTTTAGCGAGGCACTGCAGGCACTGCATGCAAGAGCGAGAGAGATTTACACCCATCAATATTTCTAGCCACTTGGGAACCATATGTAGGCTAGGGGAACTCATATTAATGTTAAAAAAACCTCATAAAATGAAATTTTCATGCCATGGGACCTTTAATATCACAATCTTATCATAAGCTATTTAGATCCACTCGCTACTCATCGACTGAACACCAGTGGGCGGGGACAACGGTGTGATGATGTAATGATGAATCACAATGATGATTGTTGTCTTGCTCCAGAGGCAGTCGTATGCAAATTATTGTGCCCCTGTGACATCACATGCCACCTCGGATCAAATTGAAGCTTTTTTACAGCTTGATTATATAAATGTTTCTTTATTGATGACAGAATGTTTTAAGTTATGGAACTTGCAGGATGTATTAATGATACAAATACCTCTTATATGCCAAAAGATCAAGGAACATTGGATTTCTCATGTCATGACCCCTTTAAAGGGATAGTCCCAAAAAATGAAAACTCTGTCATCATTCACACACCCTCAAGTAGTTTCAGTCATATATAAATGTCTTTGTTCTGCTCTACACAAAGGAAGATATCTGTAAGAATGTTTGCAACCAAGCAGATCTCAGTCTCCGTTGACTAGCCTAGTATTTTTTTCCTTTATTATGGTAGTCAATGGGGGCAGAGATCTGTTTTCTATTTTAAAATGTAATTTATTCCTACAGGGAGTGCAGAATTATTAGGCACGTTGATTTTCTGATCATATTTTTTTTCCAGGCACATTTGACCAATTCCAAACCACAGTAATCCTAATAACTACTATTGATTTAGTATTTAATAATGTATAAGTGATATATAATTGTTCATGAAGGCTGGAAATGAAAATCACCTTATATTCAGGTGTGCAGAATTATTAGGCATGTTTTCTTTTACAGATAAATTGAGCCAAAAAAGAGATTTAACTCAGACTGAAAAGTCAAAAAGTATTAAATGCCCATGAGAAGGATGCAATACTAATGCAATACTAGACATTGCAGTTAAGGCGTGACCATTGGACAGTGAAATGCTCATTGGGTCAGCAGGGTCAGACAAAAACATGTGGCGGAGAAAAGACACCTATTAACCGCAAAAGAATTAAGAATTAAGGTGAAGAATTAAGGGTGAAACCATCAGGAACCCTTTAGTCTCCTGCGCCACCATTTTCCAAAGCTGCAACCAACCTGGAGTCTCCAGAAGTGCAAGGTGTCAGGATCTCAGAGACTTCAGTTAGGTAAAGGGGTCATTTTTTAGGATTCTTTACCTAACTGAAGTCTCTGAGATCCTGACACCTTGCACTTCTGGAGACTCCAGGTTGGTTGCAGCTCTGGAAAATGGTGGCGCTGGAGACTAAAGGGTTCCTGATGGTTTCACCCTTAATTCTTCACCTTAATTCTTAATTCTTTTGCGGTTAATAGGTGTCTTTTCTCCGCCACATGTTTTTGTCTGACCCTGCTGACCCAATGAGCATTTCACTGTCCAATGGTCACGCCTTAACTGCAATGTCTAGTATTGCATTAGTATTGCATCCTTCTCATGGGCATTTAATACTTTTTGACTTTTCAGTCTGAGTTAAATCTCTTTTTTGGCTCAATTTATCTGTAAAAGAAAACATGCCTAATAATTCTGCACACCTGAATATAAGGTGTTTTTCATTTCCAGCCTTCATGAACAATTATATATCACTTATACATTATTAAATACTAAATCAATAGTAGTTATTAGGATTACTGTGGTTTGGAATTGGTCAAATGTGCCTGGAAAAAAAATATGATCAGAAAATCAACGTGCCTAATAATTCTGCACTCCCTGTATTGTGGCAAAGCAACATTTTCAGCAGCTATTACTCTGGTTTCAGTGTCCCGTAATACTTGAGAAATCATTTTAATATGCTGATTTGGTGCTCAAGAAACATTTCTTATTATTGTCAATGTTGAAAACAGTTGTGCTTAATATATTTGTGAAAATGTAGTATATAGTGTTTACAACAGAGCAATATAATTTTTACTTTTGGTCATATCAGTCATAACGTATACAAATAATACTTAGCTTCTCATTATCGGCCATAATTTTAATATTTGTGCATCCCTAAAAACATCTCTTATGTGTTGTAATAAAGAAAAATAAACTAAATATGTTTTTTGGGTTAATGACTAAATAAGAGCATATCAGGTCATTTTCAAAAATGCCATTTGGAAAGCATAAATAGCAAAAATAATCACTATTTCCAAATGCGACAAGCTTTTGTTTGGTTTCAATAACATGCATCTCAATTTTTGTACTATTGATTGAACCATCCATGGTGATAATAAAAGATTATGTTCAGCGATTTGAACTGCTTTATTACTTTTCCCAGAGTCAATCAATCGTCTGAAATCATTTTTCACTTTCATAATGGTACAATTTAATGGAAATGAAAGATCATTGATTCCACATTATTTCTAAATACATGCTGACACAATAGCTGTGTCTCTCTGAATTTTCCAAATTGTAATTCTAAATGATTGGTAAAGGATACCTCGTTCCTTTTTGCTATGAATTTAAGACTTTCCAAATCCTTCCAAACTGCAACAAAAATCAAAACCTATTTCTGAAACTTGAAGAATATCTCTTAAGGACGGTGAGAAAATGGAATGAACCCTCCCGTCTCTTGCTGTTCATCTGCTGTTGGTGAAGCGTGCAGTGCAATACTCTTGATGAGGCCTGTAAGTAGAGATGACATCAAAGATAAGTGGGATTATATAGGCTTTACGGCACTGCGCGCCACTGGCTTGGATCTGCGAAGGATGAACTGGAGGCTTGGAGGAGACAGCCAGATCTCCCAACGGGAAGGGGAAAATTTGTGTAGACTATGAGTAACTGAGCAGTTTTGGATACTTGACTAGGTAGCGAAGGGTTCTTGGTTTGAATCCGAATGAGTCAATGCCCTTGGGCACGTTGAGTGTCTTTAATACCTGCTCCCACTGCACTGCGGTTGTATGTCACTTGGATAAGAGCGTCTGTTAATTGGCAGCTGCTGAAAACTTGGAACTGAAAGGATCAAGGCACTGCTTCAAAGGCATAGGTTTGGTTTTATCATTCGTTGGGACACTTTAAAAATAACACAAATACATAATTCTGCAGTCTTCAATTATTAAAAGGGTTATTTTCCAAGATCTAACACCCATTTGTATCAACCGAGAAACTGAAATGTGAAAGTAGCTGAATGTTGCTGAAATTCCCATCAGTTTTTTTGACAGGTTTTTTTTTTTATAATTTGAATTGGCTTTTATTTTTATATTTTTAGTTCCCTTTCAGTCGGTCACGTTCGACGTACGTCGGACAGTATTACAGTATTACGGTCTAGGCTCCAATACCTCAAAAGGGGTGGAGTCCCATTGCGCATCCCCCGATCTAGTGGTCCTCCCGCTGCAAAGCAGAGGGCTGCTACTTTGGCTAATGCCTTTGGTGGAGACCTGAGGGTTACAGTGAGGGCACTCCCGCGGGTCAACAGGCTCCTCGGGCCCCTCCCCCCTCCACTGCGCTGGTAGAGCTTCCGGAAGAGCTTCCGGAAGAGCGCGCTGGTCCTTCCCATGGGGGGCCAGCCGTTACTTTCGGGGCTCCGACTGAGGACATGATATCGAGGGACGAGCTAATGGACTCTGGAGATGAGGATCCGGCTGCGTTACCCCCTTCGGGTGTGGTAGCGTTGTCCAAGTCTGATCCAGAGATCACGGCTATGCTTTCCCGGGCCGCCGTGAGTGTCGGGCTCGAATGGAACCCTCCACCGTGTCCCGAACCCTCGCGGCTGGACGATTGGTATCTCGGGACAGACCGTGCTGGTTCTCAGCGCCCCGCCCCAGTACCTTTCTTTCTGGAAGTGTATCAGAAGCTCACGAAGTCGTGGACGGCGCCATACAGCACCCGTACACGATCGACTACCCTCGATAGTGGCGCAGCTAAGGGTTACGTGGAGGTCCCCTCAGTGGAGCGGTCGGTAGCGATGCAACTGTGTCCAAAGACCGCTACCGACTGGCGGGGTCACCCACGTCTCCCCTCCCGGGCGTGTAGGTTCTCGTCCGGTCTAACGGGCAGAGCCTACACAGCCTGCGGGGAAGCTGCGTCATCTTTGCATGCCATGGCGCTCCTGCAGGTCTACCAGGCCAAGGCGCTCAAGGAACTGCACGAGGGTAGTTCCGACCCAGGGGTTATGCAGGAACTGCGTACCATGACGGACCTCGCCCTCCGGGCGACGAAAGTCACCGCATGCACCCTGGGTTGGGCGATGTCCACACTTGTGGTCACCTATGGCTTAACCTGGCGGATATGCGTGAGGCCGACAAAGTGCGGTTCCTCAACGCCCCTGTCTGCCAGGCCGGGCTCTTCGGCGACGCCATCAAGAACTTCGCCCAGCAGTTCTCGGTGGCCCAGAAGCAGATGGAGGCCATCAAGAACATCCTGCCCCGGCAACCCGCTGCTGCCTCCACCCAGTCGGCGGCCGCAGCACCTCCGCCTGCTCGTCGCCGAGGGCGTCCTCCTGTGGCCGCCTCCACCCCTGCTAAACCCTTGCAGCAGACTCCACAATTGGGGAAGCAGGGCGCCGGTCGCAAGGGGGGCTCCCAAGCGCAAGGGCAAGCGACCCTGACACAGGGAGCCCAGGGAGAAGAGGAGCTGCTCCAGGGGAGGTGGTGTCCGTACCCCTCCTCCCCCCGGAGGAGGACCGGGGGGAGAATGTCTACAACAACAATGCTGGTACTGAAATCCTGCCCTCCGGGGTCCAGCGGTACCCACATTCTCAATAAAAGAGCAGTTTCCTCCCTCCCTGAGCTCCGAGAGGGACAGTTTGGCAGTGTGCGACGCCACCGGGCCTTGCCACTCCTTTCCTCCCCTCTCACCCCTCGCCAGGGGGCAGCAGTGTGGGCACCGAGGACGCCCCCGGGCCTACTCACCCACACTCTGCCCCACCTGGAGTACTCAGACAACACTCCGGGCCTCCCCTGGGCCTCCCGAGTCGGGTCTGAGTGCTCCACCTCACTGCCTCACCCCGGATCCGTCTGTGGTGCCGTTGGTCCCGCTTGTTCGGTCTCTGGGGGCCTGGCTTGGCCTCCCCAGACCGTCACCCTGGCTCATCCGTACCATCAGACTCGGCTATGCGATTCAATTCGCACGCCGGCCTCCCAAGAAGTGGAATCTGTTCGTCGAATGGTGCTCTTCCCGCCGGGAAGACCCCCGGAAGTGTTCAATTTTTCCTTCCTGCAGGATGGGTCGGAGCGAAGGCTGTCTCCCTCCACCCTCAAAGTGTACGTCGCAACAATAGCGGCGTATCACGATGCAGTAGACGGTAAATCCTTAGGTGAGCACGACTTAATCGTCAGGTTCCTCAGTGGTGCAAGGAGACTAAATCCTCTTCGTTCAACCTCGGTTCCCTCTTGGGATTTAGCCCTGGTGCTTAGAGCACTCCAGGGTCCACCATTTGAGCCTTTGCAGTCAGTGGAGCTGAAAATCCTGTCCATGAAGACAGTCCTCCTGACCGCATTGGCCTCAATCAAGAGGGTAGGGGACCTGCATGCACTTTCGGTCGACGAATCGTGCCTAGAATTCGGGCCGGCCAACTCTCACGTTGTCCTGAGACCCCGGCCTGGATATGTGCCCAAGGTTCCTACCACTTCCTTTTGGGACCAGGTGGTCCACCTGCAAGCGCTGCCTTCGGTGGAGGCAGACCCAGCCCTAGCTTTGTTATGTCCCGTCCGCGCTCTCCGCGCTTACGTTGACTTCAGAGCTTCAGATCCTTACAGCAGCGCTTCGTCTGTTATGGAGGCCAGCAGAAGGGAAAGGCTGTCTCCAAGCAGAGGTTATATATATATATATATATATATATATATATATATATATATATATATATATATATATATATATATATATATATATATATATATATATATATATATATATATATATTGCTCTTTATGGTGTGAGGACCCTATTGTAATTGCTTGGACTATCATTCTTCTCAGAAATGAATCACATTTTTGAGGACCTAAACATGGTCGAAAACTCATGAAACTTTGCACATGGATCAGAAGTGGTGACAATTTACATCTGATATGGGTTTCAGAATAAGATGTGGCAAAATGGCTCTATAGCGCCACCTACAAAATTTAAATTAAGCGCTATTCGCACTACGTTTCATGTACAAGTATGAAATTTGGTAGACACATGTAACAACCCAATACCTACAAAAACGTCCCTGGCAGCAAAATCTGAAAACCCAACAGGAAGTCAGATATTTTGAATTGTCTCTGCAAAATTTCCAGACGTTGTACTTTAACGAAATCCTAGAGATATAATCACATCAACATAATATTTGGTCAGTCTAATCTAAAGGCCTTTGCGATGTTAAATTGTGAAGATCTTGAGCTTTGGATGTTTCGCCATGAAACAGGAAGTTGTTGTAACTCCTCGGGCATGATAGTGGTGTCCCAATTCAAGGGCTGCATCCTTTGAAGGCTGTGTCCTACGAAGTGCACAGTGGAAGGTATAGCTGATTGCGTCAACACGGAGCAACAAAGGCTGTCCCAATTCGAAGGTCCTTCGAAGGCTCCTTCAAATACGGCCAGCAAATGCGTCCTTCTTTTCCCATGAAATGAAGGATACATCAGATGGATGCTTCGCAGCCTTGCCTACTGATTCATTGCGCACCATGACGTCAGATCTTTTTAAGAGAAATTGTCAGATTACACTTTTAAAAGTAAGTATTGGGTTTCAATTTACTCCAGTAATATAATGTATCTAATGATAAAAATGAAAAAAAAAATGCAATAAAGGTTCAAACGTTGACTATTATGTTACCAACATGTAATTGTATAGTTTATACTCCGAGGTGATATCGAGGACCGAGGTGAACAGCTTTAGTGGTTTTGTTTTTAGGCAGTTGAATATACAGTGAGGAAAATAAGTATTTGAACACCCTGCTATTTTGCAAGTTCTCCCACTTAGAAATCATGGAGGGGTCTGAAATTGTGATCGTAGATGCATGTCCACTGTGAGACATATTCTAAAAAAATAATAATCCAGAAATCACAATGTATGATTTTTTTAACTATTTATTTGTATGATACAGCTGCAAATAAGTATTTGAACACCTGAGAAAATCAATGCTAATATTTGGTATTACCTTTGTTTGCAATTACAGAGGTCAAACGTTTCCTGTAGTTTTTCAGCAGGTTTGTACACACTGCAGGAGGGATTTTGGCCCACTCCTCCACACAGATCTTCTCTAGATCAGTCAGGTTTCTGGCCTGTCGCTCAGAAACACAGAGTTTGAGCTCCCTCCAAAGATTCTCTATTGGGTTTAGGTCTGGAGACTGGCTAGGCCACGCCAGAACCTTGATATGCTTCTTGCAGAGCCACTCCTTGGTTATCCTGGCTGTGTGCTTCGGGTCATTGTCATGTTGGAAGACCCAGCCTCGACCCATCTTCAATGCTCTAACTGAGGGAAGGAGGTTGTTCCCCAAAATCTCACAATACATGGCCCCGGTCATCCTCTCCTTAATACAGTGCAGTCGCCCTGTCCCATGTGCAGAAAAACACCCCCAAAGCATGATGCTACAACCCCCATGCTTCACAGTAGGGATGGTGTTCTTGGGATGGTACTCATCATTCTTCTTCCTCCAAACACGTTTAGTGGAATTATGACCAAAAAGTTCTATTTTGGTCTCATCTGACCACATGACTTTCTCCCATGACTCCTCTGGATCATCCAAATGGTCATTGGCAAACTTAAGACGGGCCTTGACATGTGCTGGTTTAAGCAGGGGAACCTTCCGTGCCATGCATGATTTCAAACCATGACGTCTTAGTGTATTCCCAACAGTAACCTTGGAAACGGTGGTCCCAGCTCTTTTCAGGTCATTGACCAGCTCCTCCCGTGTAGTTCTGGGCTGATTTCTCACCTTTCTTAGGATTATTGAGACCCCACGAGGTGAGATCTTGCATGGAGCCCCAGTCCGAGGGAGATTGACAGTCATGTTTAGCTTCTTCCATTTTCTAATGATTGCTCCAAAACTGGACCTTTTTTCACCAAGCTGCTTGGTAATTTCCCCGTAGCCCTTTCCAGCCTTGTGGAGGTGTACAATTTTGTCTCTAGTGTCTTTGGACAGCTCTTTGATCTTGGCCATGTTAGTTGTTGGATTCTTACTGATTGTATGGGGTGGACAGGTGTCTTTATGCAGCTAACGACCTCAAACAGGTGCATCTAATTTAGGATAATAAATGGAGTGGAGGTGGACATTTTAAAGGCAGACTAACAGGTCTTTGAGGGTCAGAATTCTAGCTGATAGACAGGTGTTCAAATACTTATTTGCATCTGTATCATACAAATAAATAGTTAAAAAATCATACATTGTGATTTCTGATTTTTTTTTTTAGATTATGTCTCTCAGTGGACATGCACCTACGATGACAATTTCAGACCCCTCCATGATTTCCAAGTGGGAGAACTTGCAAAATAGTAGGGTGTTCAAATATTTATTTTCCTCACTGTATATAACCAATAATTGTTAGTGCTTCAATATAAACTTATTTCAATTTATTGGCAAGCATCATTTCCTTTAGTTAATTTTGCATTTATTTTTATTTTAACATTATTTCAGTTGACAGAAAGGTTTTTAATATTTTTAGTTAATGATAATCCCATTATTTAAAAAAACAATGTAATTCCAATAAACTGTTTTGATTTGTTATCATGAGACTTGATATCAATTTACTTGTAAGCTTTAGCCTAGAAATCTAGACCCACCCTAGCGGCAGCAAATCTAATCTGCCGCGAGTATAGTCTATCAACTCTCGGTAGACCTGCGAGCTGGAAAAACCAAACTCTGGTCAGGCCAATCACATTGTGTATAGAGTCGGTGGGCGGGCTTAACATAATGACGGCAGAGTTGTCGCGGTTCCGTGTGCTACTTGTAAACAAAGAAGCTGGCGAACTGCGGTCTTTTGAATCGGCTTTGGCCGCGACTCTGGAAGACTTTGAGTTAAGCTTTTCTTTGAGAAAAGAACAAGGAACAGCACTGAAGTCATTCTTAAGAAAGGAAGATGTGTTCGGAGTTTTGCAGACCGGATACGGCGAACGTTTAATTCATCAACTAGCTCCGCTTCACTTCAAGTTGCTCTCTGATTGGTTGTAGCGCTATCCAATTGCGTGCAGAGGTAATTTGAAAGACAACCGTTTGTCCCGCCCCTCGGATTGAGCCCTGTCAATGGTGAGTTCCCAGACCCAACATCTTGATGTGGGTCTGGCTTGTCAGGCTATGTAAGCTTAGTTTCAGAACTCAAATTTCCACATCAGTGACATCTCAGATCGTACTCTTTCCTCTATGTAAGTAACCAAACAAATGTCGCCATAGCTGATATGTCGTTGTTAAAACATTGGATTAATTTCATGAATGTACTTGAGTATTCACTTTTAAACTTGATTTTTAGTGGTATCTGGCATCCTGGGATTCTGGGATGTAAACTCAGATCCTCCGTGTTGGCTCAGGCTGTTTGTTTACACTGAGTACTTTGATAAACTAGCTGCTAAGGCAGAGTGGGATTTGCCGATACTAGCACCACACAGCATTCTCTGTGATACTGATGTGACTGCTCTTGTCGCAGATACTGACCCTGGTTTCGATCTGTTTGGAGGTTGCTGCTTTTGAGTTACAGGTAGATGTTCTTCCAGGTTTGTCACAGATGCAAGACATGTGAGTGTCACTGTAATAGCTGGTCTTCCTCACAGATAGACAGTAAACATAGATCCTCTCCTGGTTCTTGCATTGAGGCACAGTAAAAATCTAGTTTTCCTTGGAGAAGCACAAAACTGGAGAGAACGGACCTTGACCGTGCCAATAAAATACTGAGTGAATGTGACTAATTGATTCTTATGTAGATAATTTTTGATTAGCTTAAGTTCTTAATGACAATACTTCATTGAACAGTCTGTAGACTAATAATTAGCAGGAGCTTTTTGAGACGCTTACCACTTTGGCAGTAAGTTTCAATATGTGTAATATTATTAGTGTGTGTTTGTTGTTTAAAAAGCATCTCCATCATTTCTAGGTTTGTCATCACCTTCTACAAGACCTTTAAATAATCTTTATCCTAATAGTTTTCAAAATATTCTTAAAATAATTTTCTCAGTAAATTTTATATATATATATATATATATATATATATATATATATATATATATATATATATATATATATATATATATATATATATATATATATATATAAACATATCAAATCTCTGTGATCATATTCATCGCTATCCATAAGTAGTGTGCATGCATAATTTTGACATCAATGCATATTAAACAATATGTAGTTTTGCACAAGATGTCAGTTTTGTACTGCTTAGATTGGTCCACTACACAGTCTAATTCTGCTTAGATAAAATTATAATATTTTATTATAAAATAATCTTCATCCTAATATTTTCAAAATTTGCTCCAAATTATTTTCTCAGTACCCAAATTAAAACCAATTTACAATGTTTATACCTTACTTTAATTGCTTTTTTTTAATATATATATATAAGTAGTGTACCTAACATGAATAATTATGACATTACTGCATCTGCATATTAAACAATGTGTAGCTTTGCACAAGGTGTACATCTCTTGCTGGTTAGCTTGGTCCACTATACAGTCTAATTCTGCAAATCTTTAAAATTGATCATATTTTATTATATGTTTCACCAGTGCCTAATTTTTGTAGCACCTTTGACGTCAAAGCTCAGAATAGCCAGGTTTTGTGTTCTTGTGGTGCCATCAGCCAATCAGAATTATCATGATCATTATTTTTCTACTCTAGAGTGAGTAATCACATGGCATTTATGGATCAGGGCATGGTAAAATCACATTCTAATTCTATGGTGGAATTCTGTTCCATTCCCTTTTTTAGCACCTAGGCAGAAACTGTAATAAACTGCATTCCTAGTGTAGAAGCTTTGCAGTTCGTAAACACAGGTGTGTAAAGGCCATACTGACTGTGCTGAAAGACAACTACGTCGTATGTGTGTGTACTGCAGGGCCACTCTCCACTTCACCAGCGTGTGTGACCTGCATACTAACGCCGCCTCATACCTGCTATATAGTGTGTCGCAGTGGCACTGAGGGACTCTGAATCCAGCCAGTCGTATGCTGAGAAACGATTTACACACTTACTCAGTCACTGTTTGTTCCTTCTTTCCCCCACTCTCTCCATTACTTCC
Organism: Romanogobio albipinnatus; assembly: GCA_023566225.1. NCBI lineage: Eukaryota > Metazoa > Chordata > Actinopteri > Cypriniformes > Gobionidae > Romanogobio > Romanogobio albipinnatus. The sequence goes on along the minus strand of CM042247.1, from coordinate 35,927,698 downwards.
CACACACACACACAATGTGTTTTTCTGCATTGCAGTGGGCTTCTGGTAAACCTCATGGGGGTTCTTTGGTTTTTAGCCACCTATTGCAGCCTACATTTGTTATGCGTGGGTGTGTGTGCTGGAGACTAGTGGTTAAAGAGCTAGTGCAAGCCATGAACTATCACCGCTGAGCAAAACACTAAACCCCAGGTTGCTCCATTGGGATTGGCCCCAGCAGTGTAAGACAGTTTTGATAAGAACATCAGCTAAACGAGAACATAAAAGGATAGTTCACCCAAAAATTAGAAATCTGTCATTGTTTACTCAATCCTGTGCGGGAAAACATTTTTATTTTGAAGAAACTTCATGTAGCTTTTTTGTCCTTTTGGAGCTTGATTACCATGAATTATTGTAAGGAAAAGAGCTGATTAAAAAGAAAATTGTCGTCATTTAATAACCCTCATGTTATTCCATGACCGTATGACTTTCTTTTTATGTGAGACACAAAAGGAGCTATTTTGTGTGATTTCTTTTTTTTCCTGCCTGCTCTTTGTTCAGTGCAGTAGAAGTGAATGAGGGCGGTTGAGTTCCAAAAATGACACACTCAAAAATCATTAAAAAACCAAGCAGTCCATGTGACTCGCAAATTCATAAAACGAGAGGGCTTAAGTTTAATTGTATAATTTCAGCAGCACCAAATGGGATTGCAGAAATAATTAATATTTCCAAAAGGTTTTCGATAACACTTCTACTTTCTTCTTCCATTCTGCCCCTGCATATATTGTTTCATGAATGGTTCTTGTTTAACATAATATAGTTGCACTTTACTTCCAAAGATTATACATGTTTACAGTATTTTTATTTTCTAGCAATATATATATATATATTAGGGGTGTAACGGTACACGTATTCGTATTGAACCGTTTCGGTACAGGGCTTTCGGTTCGGTCCACGCGTGTACCGAACGTAAGATTCATAAAGATTATGAATTCATAAAGATTATGAATGTAATCTTTAACAGTTAACAGTCGGCTTGTTGTAAGCGAGGAACACACTTCAATCCGAGTTCCCGCACGAACATATTCAGTATTCAGTCCATTTTATCACGAAATTCAAACGATAAATGCCGTTTTGACGCTCTATGTGGCGTGACTGGTCACTGATCACAGTTCAAGCGGCCGCGTGACGCGCACGCGCGTGAACGCGATCATCTGTGAAGGCGATCGATCATCTCTTACTAAAGAATAAACATGAATGATGATCTGAAGGTATGCTGAGGATACATTACAACTTACTGTCATGTATAGCCTACATGTGGTGTATTCGCTATATCAGTGTTTCAACGGCGGAAAGAAGTCAATATAACTGCTGTAAACTAAACAATGTGTCATGTAACGTTAGCATCACATTTACCTCAGGCAGTCATTCAGTGTCCACAGAATTATATTCACTAGAGAAATCAACTCTTTCACTAAATATGCTCTATATTAGCCGTTATATTCATTATATTCTACTTAACCTGTTAGTGATGTCTTGATTATTTCATGCATGTTAAATAAACCTGTCATGAAAATGACAAACACTGTATATAAAGTATTATATTTCAACAACGATTTGGAGAAAAAAAAACTATTTTATAATTAGATTTAGGAGTTAGTAGTAAGTATACTGCACCAAATGTCAAAATTTGATTGATTGACAGGTGGGCGGGGCTTCCGGTATAGGGGGCGGGACTTCCGGTATAGGGGGCGGGACTTCCGGTGTAGGCGGGACTTCCGGTGTAGGCGGGACTTCCTGTATAGGCGGGACTTCCTGTATAGGCGGGACTTCCGGTGTAGGCGGGACTTCCTGTATAGGCGGGACTTCCTGTTTAATAAATCATGTGATTGACATTAGGTTTTGACAGTTGGTTTTTGACCTATTGTCATAATAAATCATATGATTGACAGTTGGTTTTGATGGTTTTTTGACATTAGGTTTTTTGTTTTGATTAATTTGACAGTTGGTTTTTTGTTTTTGAATGCGGTATAATAAATCATGTTATTGACAGAAGGTTTTATCTTTTGAAGTCGCTGTTATCAGAAAATTCCCCTCCCACCCTGCCACATCCCAGAGCAGCGTATATATATATAAATGGGGCCAGTGTGTTCTACAGCTATCAGCAAAAAGAGAAACATGAGCTACATGAGCATGGACGGATTATCAGCTCCTGAAACCCCAGATGCGGGGTTGCGCAGCAGGACGTTCGACAGTCTGATGACCAGTCTACCTATGGCGCCGAGAAAACCTTATGGGCACGTCCGTTTGACAAGCTTTCTCCATGAACTTTCGGAATGGACTAAAGGAGAATTTATGATGAACAGCAAGCGTGTAATCGGGTACAGATTTCATAAAACAACTCAAGTTGTTATACTCTACACCACCGACAGCGCGGGCGAGTTTCACCCCGGGGAAGACGCATGTCTTGTATTTCCTAAAAAAGACTGGGCATTATTTTACAATTTTGTGTGGAAGGATCTGAAGAGCGGCGGTCAAGAACCTCTGTACGTTGGAGAGTGGGACGGGGTCACCCCGAATGTCCGGTACCGCGTGGTAGGTGACCACACTAAAAAGAACCCGGATGATTCTGTCTACATATTCTGCTGTGATGACAAGACAAAGCTCACCGAAGATCGGTCAGGGGTCGTCCTGCCTAACGAGCATAACAATCTGTATGAAATGCAATTTTTGTTCAAGTGGCAAGATCTGAGTCAGCTGGATATTATGTTTTCAATCATAAACAAGCTGTTCAAATGGTGCGAGCTGCACGACGGCTACAACAAAATTAAAGTGCAGCTGTTCCACCCTGAGAGATGTCCGCGCAGCAGTACATACGCGGGGTATTCACCCCCCATTCACTACAGACATCCGGGACCTCGACGGTCAGCCCCTCCCAGACGTCGTTTATAAACCACAGCTGAAGCGCCACAACGTCCCCGCCCCTTTACTGCATCTGACATAAAGTCAGCGGCATTCAGTAGGCCCCAAAAGGCCATGGTCGGTCATGAGATAAGCCCCCAAAATGCGTAGTGCAATGGCGCCATCTATTGGACAGGCGTGTTTTTCTCCATTTTTTACCCATCACATATATATGTGTGAGGCGAGGGGAAATGCATTATAAAAGTGAACTTTTAGACCACAGCATCTCATCATCTCTCTCCCTCATCAAAATGCAGAACGGTGAGTATTTTTTCTCTATATTTGATGCTATAATGTTATACAATGATGCTTTAAACATGCAATGTGCTATTGATGTGATTTATCAACTATAACTAACATTAGCATTGAGTTAATGATGTTTTAAACATTCATGCATGGGTACAGTGTTTTAATCATTGAGTCATCTTTGGTCTATCAGCTATAACTAAAATCGGTGTCTTAAACACAGCATGTTACTGTTACTGTTACGGGTACTCTCCGGCACCACCCGGTGTCCCGGAGTTAAAACTACATCCAGTTATGACACAATTGTATGCTCTCCGGCGACACCCGGTGTCCCGGAGTTAAAACTACATCCAGTTATGGTGTAATTGCGCCCCTAGAGCACCGGGGTGAAATAACATTTAGAAAATTAATGATTTTTTTTTCAGCATCTGTCATCAGACATGCATATAAAGCGACTCACAAATGTTTCCATTCATAACAGGATTTTTTGCCTCACAGGTTCGAATGTTGAAAGTGACGCTCACGATAGCAATGATGCATGTGAGGACTGCTCTTTTATAAATTAAAAATTAAATAATAATAAATTAATAAAAATTAATAATAAAAAATTAATAAATAATTAAAAAAAAAAAATTTTTTTTTAATTGTCTCTCTTTTTTCATTCACAGTGACCCCTCAGCTGGTTGAAGCAGACAGCGCGTCTGATGGTAAAACAAGACCCATCGCCGACATCATGTTTTTTTTTTTTTCTCTTAACATTTATGAAAAATTGATTTATTTATTTATTTTAGATTTCATTCAGTTTATCACGCAACCCGGCTTCCCACTGACTGACACCGCTCAACAGAATAATGATGACGTGCCCGACCCCACGCCGACGCACGCTGTGGATCAAATAGTTCCTGCCGGCTTTGCTTTAGACCAGGTCGCTGGACCCAGCGGTGAACCTTTGAGAAAGAAGGGTAGAAAAACCGATCGTCCTACCTCCCCGGCCTGTCCTGAGAGAAAAACGTTTTGTTTTATCCCGTCAATCAGTCCTGAAAACAGTCCTGACAGGAAAACTTTCTGTCCGACGCCGCCGAGCAGTCCTGCGCCGAGTCTTGACAGCGTATTTCTTTATGGTGAGACTATCTACATTATTATTTTCATTTAAACACAAATTGAATCATACCATAACAATTTTTGTGTTATATTTCTACACAGCAGGGTCGGGCTATAGCCCCGACCACATGACTAGCTGGCATACACCTCGACGCATCACTTGGACAAGTACGAAAGCGATCCAAACTCCGTTGGAAGAAGAAGACATCGAAGTTGAAGAAGTGTCAGCAGAGCATCGCCCGGCTGACGAGCCACTCGCCGATACTAATTTAATAGAGGCATTATGTCAAGAGTTTCGCGACACCCAGGTTTATTATTCTCATCATCATAGATGGAACGTTGCAGTTAATTCAATATAGATTTATTCCATTAAACTTTTGTATTGCATGTATTGATTTTTATATTCCAGATACTCTGTAATTTTGTTGTATGCATGCATGCATGTTTTTTACATCTATCATGTATTGATTTATTCCATATACTTTTTGTGATTTTGTAATATTTCATGTTTTGGTCTGAAATCTAAAATGGATGGGTCAAAAAGCTTTTGCTCAGACGACGACGCAGAACTGTCACCGGACGAAATTGAAATGCTAAGTTGGCTTCCGGATTCTTTAGAACAGTATTTGTTTAATCTAGAATCTTCGCAATCCCCCTCTAATTTGGATCTTTTTGAATTAGCCGTAAATTCCAATATTAATTTGTACGATCACGTGCTAACCGTAGACAACAATCATGTTGTACAATACGGTGGTGTTTTAAATAATCAACTCCCTGCATGTACCGACAGCGATCCTGACGCTGATGATACTCCACAGCCATCTACCAGCAGCAGCACGAGGCCCACATCAGGTAATATTGACGCTTTACGCGAGACTGACCCTAACAGACAGAGTCGATTAAGCCGTACGGAAATTGATACGCTGATCCGAGAAGGCGGGTTCGTTAACGGATATCACGTTTTACCACGACCACGCTTCAACAGTGTGTCGTTGAGAAGGAGCATGAATCTGAGAGAGATTAACTCTACAGATTTGGCCTCTTATCACACTTCATTACATCGCATGCTGAGCGAGATCGTCACCTTCGCTAGAGAAATCGGCCACGATGCACCCGTAATCAATATGACCATGTCGGCACCCACTCTACAAACACCCATCAGCAGTGTTCTCGCCCCCGGTAATGATTATGATGTGAATTCGCTTATGGATCAATTTGAAAGAGTTTTACAGAGCAACCAGCTGTTATTATCGGACGACGCCGTCGAGATCGACGCTACCGTAGCCATGAACAGACAAGGAGGCGGTCGACGACGTAAACTTACAGATCTGGCCGTTGATCAGGTAATCAAAAGAAAAAAGACGAATTTGTTCTGCCCCATAAATTTGTCAAATCAATTGTGCTTCTCTATTTGTCTCGCTCGCTTTCTTAACCCCCAGCTACCCGAGAGCGAGTTAGAAAAACTGGCTGCAGTCATCCAAAACAGCGTCGGCTTCTCAATTCAAGACCGAATCGCTCTTAGCGACATAGCTTCGTTTGAACGAGCGCTAGGCATTAAAATCGTTGTATTTCACAGATCGAATGCCATGGTCTTAGAAACGTACAAAAATTCTGACGAACCCCACCCCAAAACGGTGTTCCTCTATCTACATGATAATCACTATTATATGATCATGAATCTGACAGGCTTCTTAGGTTCGCCATACGTCTGTCAATTTTGTTACAAAAGTTACAGCAACCGCAGAGACCACCAATGCAAGCACGTCTGCAATGTCTGTTTTGACGCCGAATGTCACAGATACCCTAAAAGAACCATACATTGTCCCGATTGTTTGCGCTACTGTAAATCGAGCTATTGCTTCGAAATGCATAAAAAGAACCCTCCTCCCGGTCAAGAATCCCCCTCCTGTGATATTATCAAATACTGCAAACTATGCAGGTTGCGTTACTACATTAAAGAGGGTGACAAGAAAGCAAAACACATATGCCCGACGGACAAATGCGTCCACTGTCGAGAACATCTGACGGGACACGGGACGCACCAATGTTTCATACAGCCCCTAGAGCCTAAGGAGCCATGCGAGAAATATATTTTCTACGATTTTGAAACGCGTTACGAAAACGGGCGCCACGTGGCTAATTTTGTTTGCGCAATCACTTTCAAAGGGAAGAAATTTACGGCGCAGGGTACCGACTGCATCGCTAAGCTAATCAACCGCTTCAGAAAACCCCGATATATTGGCTACTGCTTCATAGCTCATTACGCCTCCAGATTCGACTCCTTTCTGATTCTCGAGTATTTTTGCAAAGCCGGGATTGCGATTGAGGTCATAATGCAAGGCTGTAAATTAATTTACATGTACGACGAATCGTTTGGCCAACGATACATCGATAGCTACTCATTTTTTCCAATGGCCCTTGCCAAAATGCCCGCGGCGTTAGACTTGACGACGACTGAAAAAGGCCACTTCCCCCATCTTTTCAACAGGGTGGAAAACGAGAACTATGTTGGACCATACCCCGACAAAAAGTTCTACAACTACGATAACATGTCGGATAAAGCCCGTGAAAAGTTTGATGCATGGTACAGCACGGTTGAGGGGGCGCAGTTTGACTTCAGGCAGGAACTGTACGCGTACGGGGTTAACGACGTCGTCTTATTACGCGAAGGCTGTATGAAATACCGTCAGGCGTTCCTAGAATGCACCGAAATTGACCCTTTTGGGTTCACCACGCTCCCCGGCTGTTCGATGGGGGTCTTCAAAACCCATTATCTCGGCAGAAACACTCTCGCTCTCACGCACAACAACGCGTACATCCATCAGAATAAGTCCTACTCAAGTGGCTCGATCGAATGGCTCGAGTATGTCAAAAAGACTCGAAACGTGGATGTTCACCACGCCGTAAACCACGGTGAAGTATCGATCGGTAAGTACTTTTTAGATGGCTTCTACCAGCAAGACGGTGTGCAGCACGGCTTAGAATACGCGGGATGCATCTTCCACGGTCACTGCTGCCGCTTTGCACCCCATGAGTCACACCCCTTGTCGGGGGTACCCTATGGGGTTCTCAGGAGACAGTTTGACGATAAGATCGAAATTCTGCAGAACGCGTACGGTTTACAAGTCGAGGTTCTTTGGGAATGTGAATGGACCAAAATGAAAAAGACCGATCCCTCTGTGATAGAATTTATGGCCGGTTATTCAGCCCCGGAGAGACTGAACCCAAGAGAAACCTTGTATGGTGGGCGCACGAACGCTTATAAACTCTATCACAAAGTGAGCGGAGATGAGAAAATAAGGTATCTCGATTTCACCAGCCTCTACCCCTTCTGCCAGGCTAGGAAAAGCTACCCGATCGAACACCCCCAAATCATTTTCAAAGATTTTGAACCGATTGAAAATTATTACGGACTCATCAAAGCGACCGTGTACCCTCCCCGCAAATTACTGCATCCGGTTCTCCCTTACAGATGTCAAGGAAAACTCATGTTTCCGTTATGCAGAACCTGCGCTCACAATCAAAACCAGACCACGAGCTGTACCCACACGGATGAGGAAAGATCACTCTCCGGGTCCTGGGTATCCATCGAGCTTTTAAAAGCCATCGAGAAGGGTTATGTGGTAGCCAAGATTGACGAGGTTTGGCATTTTCCACAACGGTCAGACACGTTGTTTGTCGAATACGTCAAAACATTTTTGCGTTTGAAACAACAAGCGTCGGGGTACCCGTCGAATGTCGTCACGGACGCTGAGAAAGAAACTTACATTCGCGAGTATTTTGAAAAAGAGGGGGTTCAACTCGACCCCGAAAAGATCAAGCACAACCCCGCGCAGAGAGCTATCTCAAAGCTATGTCTGAATTCGCTTTGGGGGCGGTTCTCTTTAAAACCAAATTTACCTCAAACGACTCTGGTGAACGACCCCGAAGATTTCACCAGAATCGTCTTCGGTAATACCGACACCTTGTCGTATTTCTCATTCGTCTCAGACAACGTGGCTCTCGTCCAGCATAAACCCAACAAAGAGGATGTTTGTAAGGCTCGCGACGTCAACGTGTTTATAGGGGCGTTCACTACGGCCCACGCCCGACTGGAATTGTACGAGTTGATGGACAGACTCAGCAGTCGTATACTTTACTCTGATACAGACTCCGTCGTGTTCGTGTCTAGGGACGGTGACTGGGAGCCGCCTCTGGGTGATTATTTGGGCGAGCTGACGAACGAAATAGACGATGGGGATTTTATCACGGAGTTTTGCTCTAGCGGCCCTAAATCGTATGGCTTTCGCACCGCTAAAGGCAAAGTATGCATGAAAGCTAAGGGGATAACGCTGAATGCTAAAAATTCCCAAGCCATCCGCCTGGATACCCTGATTGGTCTGGTTGATAGTTATGTGACGTCGTATGATAGTACCGAATACATCCTGGCTCACACGGAAAACATTGTGAGGGATAAAAAGACTCTCACATTGCACAACAAATCAGTCGTTAAAAGGTTTAAGGTGGTGTATAATAAACGCAGACTTTTCCCCGATTTCACCACGCTTCCTTATGGCTACTGATCAGATGATGCACAGAGGATCAATGGATGCTTCCGATTTTGATTTCAGACTTCAACATCCATTTAGTTGTGTTATCTCCGGGCCTTCCAATTCTGGAAAGTCTTATTTTGTGAAACTTTTGTTGGAAAAAGGTTTGAATTTAATTTCCAAGAAAATTGAAAACATTGTCTGGTTGTATGATTGTTGGCAGCCTTTGTACGACGATGTACTTAAATTGTATGACATTAAATTTGTGCAAGGAATACCAGAGAGTCTGAATGATGATGATTTGTTACCTGTCACTAAAACAAATCTTCTCATCGTGGATGATTTGATGCAGCAAGCTAGCGCCAATTTGGAGCTTCAAAGGGTTTTTACGCAGTACGTACACCACCGTAATCTCAGCGCTATTTATATAGTGCAAAATTTATTTGTACAGGGTAAATCCAGCCGAACCATCAGCTTAAACGCCAATTATATGATTCTGTTTAAAAATCCTCGAGACGTCAATCAAGTAGCGATGCTAGGACGTCAAATGTACCCCGGAAACACAAAATACTTTATGGAGTGCTACCACGATGCGGTCAACCAACCTTTCGGCTACATAATGATAGACTATAAAGCAAAAACCCCCGAGCAGTACCGTCTCAGAACAGGATTGCTTTCCGACCGTCAAGTGGTTTACATCCCGAAAAAAAGAAGAAGAACGTGATCAAATCACCATGTCCGCCAGACTTTGTAAACATCTGCCGGTGTTAAAAATGCTACATAAAGCATCTCCTAAACAAAGGCGTCTTATTCTACAATCGGCATCCGACGAATTCATTTTATCGTTGTGTGAAGTAGCGCTCAACATCCTCTACGGGACGATTCCTGTCAATCCACAACAGTACCGAAAACTGAGAAAGAGAAAAGCCGAAATTAAATTTGTAGCCAATAAAAAAATCGGCATAGCGGCAAAGAAACGAGTCTTCAACCAGAAGGGTGGATTCCTTTTACCGCTCCTGAGTGTCGCCGTACCCTTTCTTTCGAGCTTAATAGCAAACAGATAGGATGGAGTACGCCGAGAAGATGTATTTAGTCCCGCAACATCAACTGGATAAGGTGAGAACCGAAAATGTTCGCGAGAATATTCGACAGAGCGTGGAAAACGATTTGGACGGCGCCATGAGAAATATCTTACTCCGCACTGATTTGAACCCGTACGAAAAAGCAAAACTTTACACAAATACCCTGAGCAGGTTTTTGACCATCGTTAAACAAAGCGATCGGGAGAGCGGAGTTTTAACGCAGTCGTTCCCCGATCCCGCGCCTAAAGATGAAGTACCGACCGCGGCTAGCGTCGAAGATGACAACGGTGCTGAGGAGCATGTGGTGGATGAAGTTCTGAAGAATGTACCTTCGAGAAGTGTGAAAAACAGCAGATACATATTAGACAAGATGTCTAAAGCTAAAGGACTAAGCGCGTGGAACGAATCGGGGGAGTTTGTGTTCAGGGGTAAAGCCGTACAAGGCTCACACATGGTCGATTTGTTAAAAAATGTCACGGCACCGCAAATGGTTCGGGATAACCGGAGACCTGTAGGATGGTCAGAGTTTCTACACGCCTTTGCCGAATTAAACATCCCTTTTTCTACAGTGCCGAATCAACAGGTCAGGAGCACCATTAAATCTCTAAAGAGTAAACCCGACACCCCCAGCCCACCCCGTGTCAGACCTTCCAAAAGGGCACGAAGACAATCACGCTCGGTGTTTCCAGAGTCCGAAGACTCTGTGTTTAAATCCCCGACTATCGATCGAAGACAATGGTTGGAATTTTAACGAATCCTTTCATTTTGTATGTACATTAATATGTATCTTATGATTAAATAAAAGACGATTAAAAATATAATGGTTTCAAGATTTTTATTTATATGTCAGACATGTCTGCACGCAGTGAACGCAGGACAACATTGTATCAATACAAACATACGGTCTTAATCTCTTCACAAATAGGGACACCATTTTATCATTTTTAATATAATCATCGGTGTATAGTTTCATCACATGATCATAGCCGTATCCTCTAGCTAGATGATATAGAAAAAACAGACAGTGCTGACCGCAGGTGTCCGATGAATAATCCTGGACTCGTCTGCCGGAATATAATACGTCGGCATCGTTGGCTGCTAGAAAGTCATTGATGCTGGTTGGAAAGCGATGGCTGGTGGGGGGATTGCCGAAGCTGTCGAAAAAACACACGGGCCCGTCTTGGGTTAAATAAACGGCGACCCAGTGCTCCCCCGGCATGCTAGCAGGGTCGGTGTTCACGATACAGGCCGACGGTAAGATCCTTATGGGTTTTTCGGGTAGTTGATCGCTCGGTAGAACGCCGAGAAAATGAGTCCTGCAGGTAATTTTATCCATGATGGCGGTGAGTTGCAGCGTGTTCATCTCAATAGTAGTCTATGAGTACCTGTCGGCGGTTAGACAATTCAATGATGCTGTCAAATACCGCGTAAACAATTAAATTAATGGTATTCGGCAGCGGTTTTCTGAAACGAGCTTCGACTCTGATATTCCCGGACTTGATGAGGGAAATGTGCTGACCGCACTCTTCGTCGGGCGTGAGGTTAAATGCGTAAAGCGTGTATCCGTTCAGGAAATCATTCCTGCCGAAACAGAGCGGTTGGTCTTTAAGATGTCTCCCGGTCGTCATCACCAACTGATAATATTCGCGTACTGCCAAACCAGCTTCGAAATTGGGCTGTAGAGGCTTGGCCGGGTACTGTTGTCCGTCAACGTAGACGGCTAAGAATTCAAGGTCGTAGTGTTTGAACGCGAATGGATTTTTTGCGTAGGAACCGGTGAATGCGTCGTTGTCGACCATGGCAATGACGATAGACTTTGGCAGTGTTCCTAAAAACAGATTTTCCTGATTCGAAACACGAGAGCCGGCCGGTATGGAGAACGATTTTAGACTGACCCTATCGACAGGGTACTTGGCCGTTGTCGAGAGCAACGTCTGGGCGTGAGCCAGTCTCACCGGCGGTGATACAGTAACTTTCTTGACAAATAGGGATGCGGCCACTATATTTAATTTGTAAGCCACATCGTCGGCCCTCATCAGACAGAATTCATCTTTTGCTTGAATTAGGCGTATTTTGATATCCACCCCATTTATCATAAGTTTCTCTTGGAAGAATATATCGCTGTGTATGGGGGCTAGTAGTTCCACCTCCTTGCTTTCGCTGGTGTAGCCTGATCTCTTTGTCAACCCCGCGTTATGGCCTGCCGGGTCTTGAACGTCCATATGACCCGCCGTGTCTTTATGGAACAATCCGGCGCTGAAGACAGATTCCAACGTATCTTTACCGTAGTTGATCAGACTCTCGATGATACAGCGATAAGGGTAAGTGCTCGAACTCTGAGATATCAGACGATCGCCAAGGGTCACGTCGACTTGTGAAAACATAGTGGCTCCGGGGTAGTTGATTAGACCCACCTTGGCAGGGTGTGCAATCTCTTCCCCGTTAGGTTTCGTGATTTTCACCCGCAGGTAGAGCATCGTGTTATTGAGATCCACATAATCATCGCCGTTGCCTGCGATAAAAAATTCCAATGGTGCAGAGCCCGATATGGCCGATAACGGTGCTACTTCTAAATAGCCATTTTTCTCAATAACTGTCTGTGTCAGCGGGACCGAAAATAAGTCCAGCTCAGACTTGATGCATTCACCCGACATGCGATGGAGTAGTGCCATGTTAGAATATGGATTTTGCGGCTCTCTTGATCGATACGTTTCGACTAACAGACCTCTTACGCTTTCTGCGTACGAGTGAGCGCTTGTTTGATCCGCGCACTGTTTTCTTCTTCTTCTTCTGTACCACCCGTTGGCCACGCCTCCTCACACCCGGCGGCTTAGACATTCTCTTACGAGCCATGACCATGAGACCGGATCCGTCTTGAGCTTTATCGTTATGCGAACGCGTCAATACGTTTGAGACGACGTCGGATACTATATTTTTAGCAGCCGATTTTAGGTGAGGTTTCGCGATGCTAAATCCTCTTTTTAACAACGGTACGGCCATCCTGAACAGACCTCTGAATAGGCCTCCTAACCCCGCACCGTACATAACTCCCGATCCCGAATACCCCGGCAAACCGGAACCGGCCTGATTTTGGTAATAGCTCACATAGTCCGCGGTATTGGACTCTCCGGGTCTATAATAAACCATTTTTTTAAAGAATAGAAATATTTTTTGGTTTAAAGTGTAGTTTTACGATGACTTTCCCGTAAGAAAATGGTACTTCGTGGTTTTGATCGTCCTTCAACTCTATGACGATGCTGCTGATGTGATCCTTGTTGATCGATGCGTAATGGGGGTTGTCGTATCTAGCAATGACCGCGTCGTTGCCTTTACCCGTTATATGTACACATCTCAAGAGGGGCACGTGCGAATCACCGACCGCTTGATATTGGATGATGTCCGTGTAAACGTACATTGTATAGAACCCAGCATTGATGTCGGATTGATGAGGAGCGTATGTGATGACGTCCGTAGTAAAATCGGGTTCTTTATGATCGTTTAAACCTCCGAGAGGTTTTTTAGTCATTCCTAAAATAGTGGCTAGTCTTCCTCGGAAACTCACTGAAATGTTTGGTTTCGCGACCAGAAAGACTTTGTTTTTTAATTCGTCGTGATTCAATACGGCCGCTGGTGTGATGAGTTGATTTATAGCCCGGAGGATCGCGCGAATGTTTGCGTAGTAACCCCCGCTTATGTGTAATTTCGTAATGATAGAAAAACCAATATTTGAGGGATTGCTATCCGGGGGTTCCGGGGTCGTATGTAGGATGAAATGACCATCTTCGTCATTAAAGTTGTACCAACTTCTAGGATATTCGATTTCGGCGAGTCCGACTTCCCATTGTCCTTTCAAGTCTATAGCTTTAGCCAACCTGGTTGTATAGCTGGCTATACGATTTTCAGGATAAACCGACGACGACGCATTGCATGGCAACGTGACGTAGAACCCGTGATCCTCCATGATGCTCCTTCGCTCGTATGGTCTCATCCGTTAACGACTGTGCGTTTTAAGGAGATTGCAAGTCCAGCAGAGTTTTTTATCTATATAACTATTAAATTTTGAAGGCCATCCTAGCCATTTCACTAGAACAAGCGTAGATTTCCCCTGTTTTTTCTGACCTAAAATCTTTTCCACCTTAAAAGATTTGTTTTTACTCACAATTATTTTTTGCAACTCTTCTTCATAAAAAACCCCATCTATGACATCGCCATCATAATCCTTGAGTCTGTAGACCGGGGGGTGACGCGGAATACATGAGGATACTGTGAAAAATTCTTCCGTGTAGTTCTGCTCATAACCTTTGGCGAACGGTCCTCTCACTTTAGAAATCCTGACAACGTCGCCAACTTTGAAATTAAATACGGTCTTCTTCTTCTTCTTTATATCGCCGTACAAATTTTCAAACACTTGACCCTCATTTGCTTTGTCGACGTCCACGGGTCTCATTCTGATACTTCGGTGATAACTGCTGTTGTACCCTTGAATAATGTCTTGTAAAACATCAATGTATCGGCGGGAATTTGTAGCCGTTAAAAATCTCCACATGCGGCTTTTTAATGTTCTATTAAATCGTTCTACGACGCTGGCTTTCAAATCGGTAGCGGTGGCGAAGTGGTTGATGTCGTGCTTTTTCATCACATCTTGAAAATGTTTGTTAAAAAATTCCTTTCCCTTATCCGTCTGCAATTTCTGAGGTACACGACCCTCTTCGAGTATAGACTGGAACGCTTTAGTGACCTCAATGCCACTCTTATTCTTCAAAACTCTGACCCATGAGAACTTGCTAAATACATCTATGCATGTCAGTAGGTATTTATGACCGTCATTATCCTTGGCGTAGGCAGTCATGTCGACAAGATCAGCCTGGAACTGTGTATCGATCCCATACACAACCACTCTATTTCGTTTGTATTTTATAGGTGCTGTTTTGTGTAATGTGTAAGCATCCTCACCCGCCAACCAATCTGAAACCTCTTTATCGCTTAGACGGACGCCGGTATCTTTTAAGACGGCGTCTTTTAATCGTTTTTTACCCCCTAGAGAGCCGGGGTTGGACGGTGTATAATAAGCCTTTTTCATGAGCTCCGACATGCTGTCGTTTCAACCGCCGCAAAAGAATAACGCGTACAAGTATTTTGAATCAATCTTTTATTTAAAAAAATCCGTTACAGGATACATGCAAGATCTAAGTAAAAATGGAAATAATACAGGTAGAGTAAAAAAAAAAAAATGGATATAACGACATTACAGGATACACAGTAAGTACAAAAAGGATATAATGATGTTAATATAACACAATCTAACTAAAAATGGATATAATAAGTAGCAGTAAGTAAAAAACAAAATGGAAAATAACATTACAGGATACATAGTAGCTAAAATGGATATAATACAACATTACAGGATAGACAGTGGCTAAAATGGATATAATACAACAGAGTAAGCTAAAAAATGGTTAGTAAAAAAATAATAATGTAGTAAATGGTTAGTGATAATGACATTACTGACTGTCTAACCAGAAAAGAAAGTCGCGACAGGCCTTCATGTTTTTGTCTAGGATGAAATCGATATACATTTCGGTAATTTTGGCAGAGTCGTCATCATCACCCTTTTTCTTTATCAACTCGGTACATACATCTGCCACGTAGGTACAAGTACACAACACGTCTGAGATTGTGATCTCAGCGCGTGATTCACACATCATTTCTAGAATAGCTTCTATCATTACATCGGGTGGATCGAGACCATCAACACATTTTTCAATCAAATCGTCCCATGCATTAGCCATCCCTCTCATTATCGGCATATTCTTCTTGAGATTTGCCTGACGCGTAGTGTCATGACCAACTGGGATATCAGGGTGGGCAGCGTCCGCAATAATCTTATCCAGTAGCTCGGTCATCTGATGTTTGAAATGGTCTTTAAACACGAGTTCCAAACAGCTCCTTAGACTACAGACTACACCCATCGCGGAGGGGGGTTGGTCACTCTCCATTCACAATTGAGAGACCTTGCCAGAGATCAACGACGTCGTAGACTATTTCCTTGCAGGGTTTGTCCAGAAGTTTCAACCTGATTTCTTCTAGCTTGGCAATGATGAATGGTTCGTCTTTTAATTCGTGCAGAATACCCCCGACTGTCCCTTGAATACGCTGGGGGTGAGATTTTAGCCCGCAGCGGTTTAGGAGAATGCCGATGATGGAATGGAAAAAGGGCTTAAACAGCTTGCCTGACAGCTCGTCAAAGTGTGTGTCGAAGTAGAAGTTGGGAGGGTCAAACAGGCAGGAATGTTGCAGCTGGCTGGGGTGGTCAATCGCACACCCCTCGCAGTCGGCCTTCAGCTTATCACCGATGAGATGTTCCAGCAGCACCACGGTTGCTGCTTTTACGATTTTGAATCCGACGTCGCTGAAACATCCGTCTGTAGCGTCGTGACCGGCTTTAGCACTGGGGAGGTAAGTCAGGTTGTGTGATCCGAGGTCCGAGCCCAATTTGTCCAGCCAGTCTTTGGAGCGTTTGATAGTTTTAGCAGGACCGTGGCCGCAGTCGCATTCGATTAACGGGTCCCAGTCGATTTGGAGGGGCGATTGCCAGTCTTTGTGAAGGTCCGATGATCCAAGGGGGTAAGTCAGACAATAGTCGCTTGCGTTGTCGTCAGGAGGGTCGAGAATGCTGCCGAAAGAGATGCCGCAGCTGCACACATGAGCGGGTTCTGAAGCGCCGTCTTCAGCCATGGTTTATAAATGTTGCTTGAGAGGGTTTGGCCGCTGACTTTATGTCAGATGCAGTAAAGGGGCGGGGACGTTGTGGCGCTTCAGCTGTGGTTTATAAACGACGTCTGGGAGGGGCTGACCGTCGAGGTCCCGGATGTCTGTAGTGAATGGGGGGTGAATACCCCGCGTATGTACTGCTGCGCGGACATCTCTCAGGGTGGAACAGCTGCACTTTAATTTTGTTGTAGCCGTCGTGCAGCTCGCACCATTTGAACAGCTTGTTTATGATTGAAAACATAATATCCAGCTGACTCAGATCTTGCCACTTGAACAAAAATTGCATTTCATACAGATTGTTATGCTCGTTAGGCAGGACGACCCCTGACCGATCTTCGGTGAGCTTTGTCTTGTCATCACAGCAGAATATGTAGACAGAATCATCCGGGTTCTTTTTAGTGTGGTCACCTACCACGCGGTACCGGACATTCGGGGTGACCCCGTCCCACTCTCCAACGTACAGAGGTTCTTGACCGCCGCTCTTCAGATCCTTCCACACAAAATTGTAAAATAATGCCCAGTCTTTTTTAGGAAATACAAGACATGCGTCTTCCCCGGGGTGAAACTCGCCCGCGCTGTCGGTGGTGTAGAGTATAACAACTTGAGTTGTTTTATGAAATCTGTACCCGATTACACGCTTGCTGTTCATCATAAATTCTCCTTTAGTCCATTCCGAAAGTTCATGGAGAAAGCTTGTCAAACGGACGTGCCCATAAGGTTTTCTCGGCGCCATAGGTAGACTGGTCATCAGACTGTCGAACGTCCTGCTGCGCAACCCCGCATCTGGGGTTTCAGGAGCTGATAATCCGTCCATGCTCATGTAGCTCATGTTTCTCTTTTTGCTGATAGCTGTAGAACACACTGGCCCCATTTATATATATATACGCTGCTCTGGGATGTGGCAGGGTGGGAGGGGAATTTTCTGATAACAGCGACTTCAAAAGATAAAACCTTCTGTCAATAACATGATTTATTATACCGCATTCAAAAACAAAAAACCAACTGTCAAATTAATCAAAACAAAAAACCTAATGTCAAAAAACCATCAAAACCAACTGTCAATCATATGATTTATTATGACAATAGGTCAAAAACCAACTGTCAAAAAACCATCAAAACCAACTGTCAATCATATGATTTATTATGACAATAGGTCAAAAACCAACTGTCAAAAACCATCAAAACCAACTGTCAATCATATGATTTATTATGACAATAGGTCAAAAACCAACTGTCAAAACCTAATGTCAATCACATGATTTATTAAACAGGAAGTCCCGCCTATACAGGAAGTCCCGCCTATACAGGAAGTCCCGCCTATACAGGAAGTCCCGCCTACACCGGAAGTCCCGCCTACACCGGAAGTCCCGCCTATACAGGAAGTCCCGCCTACACCGGAAGTCCCGCCCCCTATACCGGAAGTCCCGCCCCCTATACCGGAAGCCCCGCCCACCTGTCAATCAATCAAATTTTGACATTTGGTATAGTATACTAACTACTGGAGTTAATGCAAAAACTGCCTTATGTGAAGTTTACATATTTGCACACAATGTGTTATTTGAGTGTTGATTATTATACCTAAAAATAAATAGCAACTGAATTTAGGCTAATAGTTTGGGCTCTGTTGTTAATCTTTAATATTAATGTGCAAGTAAGGGATCCCTATATCATTTACAGAAATATCTTCAATAAACTTTTAGATATAATTTCATTCATTCAAGGACAGACACTTTTTTCCCCCAGTAAACCAATGTTAAATATAAAAAATAAATAAAAAGCAATTTTGTAAATCTGCTGTACCGAACCGTGACTTCAAAACCGAGGTACGTACGGAACCGTCAGTTTTGTGTAAATATTATATATATATAATAGTTATTTAATAAAGTATTTTATGTATGTATGTATTTGTGTGTGTGTGTGTGTGTGTTTGTGTGTGTTGTTTGGAGGACTTTTTTTTTTGTTTTGCTTTTGATCAAAATACACTAAACAAAATTATAAACGCAACACTTTTGTTTTTGCCCCCATTTTTCATGAGCTGAACTCAAAGATCTTAGACTTTTTCTACACTCTAAAAAATGCTGGGTTAAAAATAACCCAAGTTGGACAAATGGACTAACCCAGCAAATGGGTTGTTTTAACCCATAGATTGGGTTGTTTTAAGCAAACATTTAACCCAACCACTGGGTTAAAACAACCCAAATGCTGGGTTTAAACTACCCAAAATGCTGGGTTAAAACTACCCAGTTGCTGGGTTAGTTCATTTTCAACCCAACTCGGGTTATTTTTAACCCAGCATTTTTTTAGAGTGATGTACACAAAGGCCTATTTCTCTCAAATACTGTTCACAAATATGTCTAAATCTGTGTTAGTGAGCACTTCTCCTTTGCCAAGATAATCCATCCATCTGGCAGGTGTGTCATATCAAGATGCTGATTAGACAGCATGATAATTGCACAGGTGTGCCTTAGGGCTGTCAAAATGTCTGAAAAGCTAAATTCGAAATTCTTTCATAAATATTAGCAAAATTCGAATTATATTCGAATTCTAAAGGCAATATTTAAATTTTAGATGGAAAATGTACTGTATTGTATCCTATGGCCACAAGAGAGCGCAAGCGAGCGCAACAAGCAAATGTAAACCAAATCAAGCATCGCATATTTTATTGAAATTAAATTACATTCACTTTTTTACAGTGTATTCACTTTTTTTAAACAATTGTTATTAAATCAAATATAATTTCATTAATGAGCATGTAAGGAAAATTAGGTAACCAAAGTGCATAAAACTGCAAGTGCATCAGTAACCTGAGAAAACGCGCTTCAACATACAATGGAATGTGGACACAAAAGAGCAAACGGACTTTCAGAAACAATCCATTTCCACTCACTAAACATCTACATATTGTTGGGGAAAAACACCAAACATGACAAAACATGACAAACTTGACCTGCAGCGAGTGCTGAGCGTTTTTTGGTGAGTTATGATCAAGTATGTCTTTACCAGCTGCGCAATATGTGGATACATATATACCGCTTGGTTTTTGCCACCAACTGAGAGGATTTTCGTCAGCAGGTAAGGTTAGTGTATCTTCTCTTTCATTTATATCCATCTCATGCTCCTAAGCCCTGATTGCCTTCTTCGGCACTGCTCTGTGTCTTGTCAACGCCGTTGAACAGGTTGCCCATTTTTACCACCTTTTTACAGCCGCACCGCTGTACTGGATAAACAAACCGCGTCAGTTCCGTCATCATCATGTCTCGCGTGCCTCTACCAAAAATTTGAATGCACAGTTTTTTGCATTCGAATGTGATTTTTTTTTTTTGTGTAAATTCGACGAATATTCGAAATTCGAAATCCGTTGACCTGGTGTCCCATATCTGTCCTCAGAACCTCTCAGTTTGGCCACAAGCCAGTCATCCATGTGCTCCACAGTCCTGTGACTAATTTTATTGGCCTCAGAACTCAGAACTTAATAAGGTTAATGCATTGTGACAACTGTGAAAAGACTTAATTAGCCATTAGAAATTGAAAGGCATTTGACATCCGTCATAAAAAACTGAGCTGCATAAAATTGAGGGCACATATACATTCGATTATACATAAATAATCAAAAAATAAGCAGTTAAACTCAATAGAGTTTAATCAACATCATTCTGGCAGCCTGTTTCAGTTGTTTTAGAGCACTTTCTATTGTCAAATTATTTTGTAAAATATTTGTATTTTTATTTTAGCTACAATGAATGCACATACCACAATGCAGTTGGGTCCCATAATGCAATGCACTATGCCGGCTACCTTCGTGTCCTCAGCCATACTGATAAAGTGATTGTGACTGGCCTAGCCTAAAGCAGTCTCTCTCTCTGAGACTCTACACACACACCCGCACTATCTCTTGTCAAACTGACTGCCTCTCGGTGAACATATGCTAATGTCTGGAGCTGTGTCATATTGGAGCACTCGCTCGTTTCCTCGCACAGCCAGCTTCCCATCTCACGTGCCATTTAGATGTCCCTTCTCTTCCACACAGGAGCTGTTCATTTCTGATCTCCACAGATGGCTTCAGAGCTCTTTAACCTTTCCATTACAGCCACAAAAAAACCTTTTGATATGAGCGAATTTACTTTTCCGTCGGTCTTAGTACACGATGTAACCATACACAGCACAACATGTAAATAGGAAAAAGTTGGCGTTATTTTGTCACTTATTGAGCAGTAGGCTAGCTGGAGACATTGACCTCCAGTCTTTGTGCTAAGCTAGGCTAGCGGTGGGTGTGTCAGACAGACTTATGGGATGCACGGAGATGAGAATGGTATGTATGGACTTATCTAACTCTGGGGGATACAGTAAATAAGCTAAAGTCCCAAAAAGTCGGCGTGTTCCTTTAAGGTTAAAGTGTATATTTTCAGCAGCACCAAATGGGATTGCAGAAATAATTCATATTTCCAAAGAGGTTTCCCTAATACTCATACTTCTTCCATGATTCTGCCCCTGCAAATATTGTTTCACAAATATTATTCCCTGCTCTATTGCTGTTTAATTTCCTTCTGCATGCCCACTTGCCACAAGAGCTGTCTGATACACTGTTTAGTGGTTACTGCGCAGCGTGCATTATGACATGGACAGAGGAGTCTCAAACAGATCAGGGATCTCTGCCACAATTTAAAATATAAGCTTTGGCTGAATGGCAGTAGTCAGTCTTTCCCGCTGACAGTTTGCCATTGTTTTACTTTGCAACCTAATTTTAACATGTGTTATTGATAGAAGACATCAACAAATGCCAAGCTCTAAAAACTCAT
Source organism: Romanogobio albipinnatus (assembly GCA_023566225.1). NCBI lineage: Eukaryota > Metazoa > Chordata > Actinopteri > Cypriniformes > Gobionidae > Romanogobio > Romanogobio albipinnatus. The sequence continues at coordinate 35,906,236 of CM042247.1, read as the reverse complement.
TCTGTACGGCAAACAAACTCAGTTTGGACTGAAATTAGTTTTACATAAGTATGCACCTCTCTCCTGTTCTCTCTCGCCACAGAATGTTAGACCTGGAGACGTGCCATAGAAAGATATGTTTGTGGTCAGCAGTTTTTGTGAAAATTTGAAAGAAAGGGTATTCATTTTCATGAAACAATCCTCCCACGATTCCAGCTTCTAGATTGTATTGACAGGTTTTCCTATAAGCAGTACCCACATATTTCCATAAAGACAATAGAATAATGTTTGCTTACCATGCATTTTTAATAGGTCTATATATAGAGTATATACATTATGACCACCTGCCTAATATGCTGTTGGTCCTCCATATGATGCCAAAAACAGCGCTATCCTGTGGTATCTGGCACCAAGACATTAGCAGCAAATCCTGTAGGTTGCGAGGTGGATTGAACTCGTTGGTCCAGCACATCCCAATGATGCCCAATTGAATTGAGAAATGTGGGGAATTTGGAGGCCACACCTTGAACTCTTCATCATATTCCTCAGACCTAAACAACGTGTGCAGGGTCACTTCCACCAGGGTACACCATTGTCATGAAGGAGTGTACCTGGTCTGCAGCAATGTTTAGGTAGGTTGCATGTGTCAAATTTACATCCACATGAATGGCTGGACCCAGGGTTTCTCAGCAGAACATTATGTATCTTGGTGCATCACTTCCCCAGGTAAACGGCACACACATACACAGCCATCCATGTGATGCACAAGAAAATGGGACTCATCGGACCAAGCAACCTTCTTTCACTTCTCCATGGTCTAGTTCAGACACTCGCATGCCCACTGTAGGTGCTTTCAACGGTGGACAGGGGTCATCAAATGCACTTTGATTGATCTGCGGCTATGCCGCCCCATACGCAGCAGAGTGTGATGCACAGTGTGTTGTGACACATTCTTCCTATAGCCATCATTAACATTTTGTGTGACTTGTGCCACAGCAGACCTTCTGTTGGCTCGCACTTTGTACCTCTTGTGCATTGATGAGCCTTGAGCATCCAACACCCTGTCACTGGTTTGTGATTTGTCCCTCCTCCCAAATTTTCACCACTGCTGACCGGGAGCAACCCACAAGCCATGTCGTTTTTTTATGAAAGACAAAAGACAGACCTAATGCAAGTAGACCTACTTTAACTAGTAGGTTTCTGTAACTCTGAGGTTGTTAATCGATAGTGTATGTGTTTTTTGAAGTCATCAACAGAAGGTCTGCAATCAATTTGCATTATTTCAATGTTTTTTTTTTTTTAACTCGATTTCTATTTATTATACCTCTACACTCCAAAAAATGCTGGGTTAAAAATAACCCAAGTTAGGTTGAAAATGGACTAACCCAACAATTGGGTTGTTTTAACCCAGAATTTGGGTTGTTTTAACCCAGGGGTTGGGTTAAATATTTGCTTAAAACAACCCAATTGCTGGGTTAAAACAACCCAATTTCTGGGTTAGTCCATTTTCAACCCAACTTGGGTTATTTTTAACCCAGCATTTTTTAGAGTGTATTTATTATAATTAATTCTATTAATTATATCACCACCCGTCATTGATATATATATATATATATATATATATATATATATATATATATATATATATATATATATATATCAGCAGCTAGGGGATATATTATATATATATATATATATATATATATATATATATATAATTTTATTACACTTTGTTTAAGGCTGCATTTATTTAATCAAAAAATGCAGTAAAACTTTAATATGAAATATTACAATTTATAATTTCTGTTTTCTATTTTTATATATTTTAAATGTAATTTATTATATGATGTATACATATATTTACATAGCACATAAAATTTTACTCGACAGTTTATGAAGATAAACAGCAGTGTTTTTTGCTGTTTTTTGCTATGTCGAGATTTAGACCCCTACCAATCATGTTTTCGAGTCCTCTCTCAGTGTGATTATGATTCCAAACTAGCTCTACAGAGTCTACAGAAGGTCCCCGTGCAGTCTGCGAGTGCCCTTCAGTAGCTACGGGTAAATTCAAGCAGCAAACGGCAAATGGGGTAAATAGAGTGCATGTGGTGCATTGATTTCACTGGGATTTGCAGCCATTGGCACTGAAGTAGAGTGCAGGTTTCTGGAGCTGTCCGTAGTGCTGAAGTCTGTCAGCTGAAGAGCTCCTCCAGGTGTCTGCCTTCTCTTTTATCAGCCATATCAAAAGGAAAAGTATTGCAATATTCTCTCTAGGTACAGTTGAGGCTACGGTCTGGTTTCAGCGATGCTTTGTCGAATACAATCTGCTGACTTATTTATTGTTTGTGTGTGTGTTGTGTGTTTGCTTCTTGGCTTCCACGCAGACCTTGACATGATAAATAGATGGACAGAAAGAGTAATGGTACATCATAAATCATTCATAATCAGACCATCCCGTTCCAATCTTGGTTTTATTTTTATTCTGGAAGCTCTGGATTTGTGGAGAGGTTTTTATGTCCGTGACACTTTCCCTCCGTAGCCTCGGTCACACATTTGTCTCTCAGTATAAAATGTCTTTGACCTTTGTGAAGGTGTCCGTTAGCTCCTTGTCATCCCACTCTTCAGATAATTACACGTCTCTAAAAGTGAGAGCACATATCCACAAATTCACCTTGACGTTTCACCTCATTTTCCACCCTTCTCGGGCTGACGGAGAGAACCTCCTCTTCCCCCGCATGCCAGGAACCCCCCCCCCCCATCATCCTTCCTTCCTTTACTTCCTCCTGCATTGTTATTCACGACATGACATGTACCTGCTCTCTTCCTCTCTGATAAAACAGAAACAGACCCATGGTGCCACAGAGAGCTCGACACATGTGAGATAATTTGCTGTTTGATCAAAATAATTGCGCTGTCGGAATCGTCTCAGAGATCCACTTCATTGCCGTTCGATGGATAGCGGAGGAATATAGGAACCTTATGGAGCAGATCGACACCCCAATGTGCAGAGGGATGGTAGAATGTGGGTGTACGGATATTGTTTGATGAAATAAGATAAATGAGGTGATTGTTGTTGATCTAGGTTGTGTTCTGCAGAGGTCTTGTTGTTGGCTGACACTGAATTATTCAATTCACATATATTTGTATAGCATGCATATACTTAAGAAATCATCATATCTGTAATTTCTGGGATAGTTTAATAAAGAGGAATGCTTGTGTGTGTGTGTGTGTGTGTGTGTGTGTGTGTGTGTGTGTGTGTGTGTTAAGGTGATTCTTCGGCCATTCTCAACATAGGGGTGAGTTAGGATCTGATTGAAGCTCTCACAGGACCATCATCGTATCTTCTGGTCACACTCTTATCTGTCGTTCTATCTATCATTCTGTTGTTCTCTTTCATTCTGTTGCTCTATCTATCTGTCATTCTGTTGATCTATCTATCATTATTTTGCTCTATCTATCTATCTATCTATCTATCTATCTATCTATCTATCTATCTATCTATCTATCTATCTATCTATCTATCTATCTATCTATCTATCTATCTATCTATCTATCTATCTATCTATCTATCTATCTATCTATCTATCTATCTATCTATCTATCTATCTATCTATCTATCTATCTATCTATCTATTTATCGTTCTATCTATCTATCTATCGTTCTATCTATCTATCTATCTATCTATCGTTCTATCGTTCTTTCATCGTTCTGTCATTATGTTGCTCTATATATCGTTCTGTTCTTCTATCATTCTGCCATTCTATCTATCTGTCGTTCTATCTATCATTCTGTTGAATCTATCCATCCATCTATCCTCCATCCATCCATCCATCCATCCATCCATCCATCCATCCATCCATCCATCCATCCATCCATCCATCCATCCATCCATCCATCCATCCATCCATCCATCCATCCATCCATCCATCCATCCATCCATCCATCCATCCATCCATCCATCCATCCATCCATCCATCAGCCTATAGTTTCCATTTTTGTGAAATACCACTGCTCTGTCTCTTCTCTCTTATTATTTCCGCCAATATTTACTCTTTGGCTTTAGTGTTTTTTTGTCTTTTGTCTTTCCCTTTCTGTGGCCAACTGTTTGAGACTAAATTTGTGTGCTTGTGCAGGTCTGTGATTACAGCACCACACAGAATTACTTCATGTGTACGTTTTAATCTATCTCAACAAACAACTTCATAAAAGTGTGCAGTCTCACACATTCATATCATGCTGAGTTTCTTTATGAAAAGCAGTCAAGCTGTAATAATGCTTAGGCTAATGTGTTCAGCTCTAAGCAGGATAGGAAATGCAAACCACAATATTTCATGTGCAGGACCTGATGACTGGTCACAAATGAAGAGCGATGAGTCAGAAAGCATTCGATTTAAACTTATGTGCTGTCAGCAGTGGAATCATTGAAGGATTTGAAGATAACGCATTCAAAGGAAAGTGCTTTGTGAATCTTTGCACAAAGACATGTCTGGTTTCATGAATTTATTTTATTGAGCAGTATTACTGACTGGTGACATCACAGGCTCTTTTGTGAACTTGCTTTGTGAGCAATCACTTCAAAACTATGCTTTTCTTTTTCATTTCTGATGCTTTCATTTAGTCAAAAGGGCCATATTGTATAATTGTGTATATTTTGTACTTTTAATTTCTGGTTTCATGACTGATTTGCTGTTATATCATACCTGTAAGACTATTAGTCTGTATGTAAATTATGGTTATTATAATTGACGAATCTCTGCGTACCAATTCAGTTTTATTTAATTAATGTATTTTTTAAACATTTTGTGAATTTTAAGCAAATATTGTGCGAAATAAGTGTTAATTTCCTTGATGAAGCCATATCAATCGATCACTAATATGTAGGCAGTCTAGAAAAATGTTGACTATAGGTTTTCTCAAAACATTTGATCAATGTTTGCACAGTAAAGAAACATGATAGGACGTCACTTTTCCACCACATAAATGTTTCCTTTGAAATGTGATGCAGATTCCCAAGTGCTTTCTTACGGCTGAGTTACATCAACCATCCCCGCTAGAACTCCATCAGGATGCTTCATAGAGCTGCTCGTTGACAGTTAGCTCAACGTCATGAGCTCAGAGGACCTGATGTGTGACACGCAGAGAACTAACCAGAATGAATGGGGCAGAGGGAAGAATAAACTAATTTGTGTATCTGATCTCTTCCTTCCTCATCTGTCTTTTCCCTTGACCTTTATAGTTGTGACATTTTGACAGTTCAAAGGTAGAAAAGAGAGGAATGCTGCAGGCAGAATTCTCCCATCTGAGTCTTTTCTCTAGAGAGCTTGTGTCACAGAGCTCATGAGAACGTCTTGCAATGTGCTTTACAGTGTGTGCTACTCTCATTCTTTCTTTTCCAATTTGTTTTCTCATGATCAGGCCCTCCATGGCAAATGGATCAAAAACTATTCATCTGTAAATGGAGTTTTGACTTCCTTTAAACAACTTAACAATGGACTACCGTTCCGTCATTAATGAATAACTACACAGGAATAAATGTACATTCTTATAACTAGTATCACTGATTGTATAATGTTGATACTATTTGCTTTTGATGCTCTGTCGCCATTGCTTGTGTTCTTTGTAGAGAGGGTGTTATTGATCACGATGCTTGGGATCTGTGAATGATCATAATCCTGAGTTTATCCTAATTCACTGATCCTGATGGAAATATAGAGAAGCCTCAAACTCCAATAATCTTTTGCAAAACGAGGGCTGAATCCGAAATCGCCCCATATACCCTCAAATAGGGCATTGTTTGAGGGGACAGCCATTTGTAGTGGTGTCCGAATTTGCAAATCTCATTTCATTTATTTTGTGAATTTGATTAATTTTGATGAAACTCAATTGATTTATTTGGAATAATGCAACAATTCTAACCCCATACTTTTTTGGTCCTTTTTATTGTCTAAATCGATGGAAATTTCCTTTTGTTTTCCATTCAACCGCATAGTGTGGGTCTTTAGTGACCCGGGACGTCATTCACTACCCTCCTCCTCATTCATTTTTTTAAGGTTAGACATCAACCTTCTTAGTATTCCTCAATCAATTCATTATAAACAATTATAAAATAATCCCTGTTTTCCCATAATAATTGTATAGGGTCGCTAATGACCCGAGGTGTGTAACAGTGCAAGTTTATTTTTTTCTGCACAACAATAATTGAATCTTTGAAGACTGAATAAGTGCAATTCACCTTTATTCCACAAGGTGGCGTTGTCTGATACACAATGATGAAGTGACGTTTCACTCATAGTTACCGCAGGCAGAAAACTAAAGAATAGGAAGAATCATCAGCAAAACTTGAAAAGGCTCTGCGATTTTACTGCAGAGCAAGAACTGAACACAATCTAATATTACTGTCACTGTCACTTAATGGTGGATCTGCTGAAGAAGCTGTCAGCAATCAAAATATTGATTTTGAAGATGTTGAAAATGATAGTTTTGATAGTTTTTATAATCTGACTTTAGCCTTTTTTTTTTCCACTGTACACTTTTACAGGCTATGAACACAGTGGAAATAAACAGCACTGATGTCCTGTTTACTGAGAGTTATGGTGAGAGAAGGAAGCATGTAGCGATGGAGATCTCTCCAGGGAAGAGCAGGTGCTCTATCTGTTTTATCATGTATACATTTGTCAAGCAGGATTCCAGGAAACTTCTGTCTTCACCTGGTTTGAGGTGATAAAAGCGAAAGCGTAAACAGTGCAGGCTGGTTGAATTTTTGCATACCTGAAGCCACTGTTTGATCAAATCTGGTGAAGAATAACTCTCCAGGAACGAGCAAACCTCACCAGTATGCTACCTGAAAGGCTGACATGCTGGTTCGTGTCTTCAGTATGAAATAAATGCTTAAAAAAATATTCAGCAGTATTCATCTGAGGTTGGTGAAAACATAACTGTCTGCTTTTGTGTTTTGAACATTGTTAGACCTGTAAGCTAAGCGACTTGGAGAAATCAATTTGCGGGTAGGGTAAAAATGAACATTATTTTATATTTTTTTGAAGATGTTGAAAATGATAGTTTTGAGAAAATGGATATGTACTGAATGTACTGGAAAATGAGCTCTGACGAGGACAGTGATGATGGTGTAAAACATCTGCTCAAAATTATCCCAAAAGGGAACAAAATATGCTTTATTTTATTCTTCTGTAATTGTTACTCAGGCGAGTTTTATATTATTGCGACAGGTAGAGATCCATCCGCGTTTGATATAGATCCGGGTCGCTAAAGACCTGAATATGTAACAATGATTGGCGAAACATTGATGCATTTAAGGGTTAAAAAAACAAAAACAGATTGAGTATTAGTACAATATATGATTTTTTACCTATCCCTTTCATTGTCGCAGGAACACTAAAACATCATAAATGTGTTTAGCCCGAGCTGAGGAGTGAAAATGAATATCATGGCCTCAATGTATCTGCAAATGAATCAGCTGATAAGCAATTTCACAGGCACAGCCAGCATTTACACACCTATAAAGAGTCATTAAAAACGACTACTATATTATAGATATTGCCCATTAAGCAGCATTAAGTATGCCAGATTGGAAACCAATATACATCTGCATGCATAATATATCAGAGATAGGTTCATGAAATGTTCATACGAGTCCATGACTGTTAACTTAACAGCTTTGACCATATAGCCTATGAAATTATCCACTCAAGAGCTGATATCCTCAAGCCTGGCAATGCAGACGTGACTGGAGCGAGGAGTTTATGATTAGCAAACACAACGATCAGAGGTGCTTTAATCAGATCCTGCTATGTCACTCTCCCGTAGGAGTGCAAAATCACAAATGAAACCTTTTAATATCTCAATTGTTTCAATGATGCTAAATGTAGTGCAAATTGACTCTCTTGATTTGCAGCTTTCTCTCCTCTAGAGTTTCAGAAGAGATCTCATTAATGTTTCAAAATGTGACATGATACCAAAAGTCAGACTCTGTATGTTCATTAAATGACCTGCGCTATTATATCAACTGTAATTTTATACTCTCTTACTATAAGTCAACAATTGTCTCAAAAATGGGGAATATATGGCATTTTTAAATAAAATAAAAGCTTCTGACGTATGAAAGAACATCTGTCTTCTGCGCTTCCAATCCACCACTTTCTGACTAGTTGGGGTTGAGAAATTCTCGGTTGCCATGGTTATCGGTAGCAAAAATCTGACTTTAGCCATTTTTTTCCACTGTACACTTTTACAGGCTATGAACACAGTGAAAATAAACAGCACTGATGTCCTGTTTACTGAGAGTTATGGTGAGAGAAGGAAGCATGTAGCGATGGAGATCTCTCCAGGGAAGAGCAGGTGCTCTATCTGTTTTATCATGTATACATTTGTCAAGCAGGATTCCAGGAAACTTCTGTCTTCACCTGGTTTGAGGTGATAAAAGCGAAAGCGTAAACAGTGCAGGCTGGTTGAATTTTTGCATGCCTGAAGCCACTGTTTGATCAAATCTGGTGAAGAATAACTCTCCAGGAACGAGCAAACCTTACCAGTATGCTACCTGAAAGGCTGACATGCTGGTTCGTGTCTTCAGTATGAAATAAATGCTTAAAAAAATATTCAGCAGTATTCATCTGAGGTTGGTGAAAACATAACTGTCTGCTTTTGTGTTTTGAACATTGTTAGACCTGTAAGCTAAGCGACTTGGAGAAATCAATTTGCGGGTAGGGTAAAAACCCGCACATTTTTTATGTCCTGCGGCACAATGTTTAAATAGCAAATGCATTTGCACCCATTTGTGCGCCCATGGGCGGGCTGGTCTAAAAAAACGAAGTATGTTCAGGCCCATTGTTGGTGCGTTTAGTCTTTCCGCTCGCAAATTCCGCCATGGTTTATTGCACGTTACGCCAAGAACACACCCTTTACTTATTAAGAGAATAAGGGCAACCCTTTTAGACCTTTTGCAAGAACCAATGAGGTTCATTCTTGTGTTATGCAGCACGTTTGAGCTTCAGCAAGAACCAATGAGGTTCATTATTGTGTTACGCAGCACGTTTGAGCTTCTGCAAGAACCAATGAGGTTCATTCTGGTGTTATGCAGCACATTTGAGCTTCTGCAAGAACCAATGAGGTTCATTCTCGTGTTACGCAGCACGTTTGAGCTTCTGCAAGAACCAATGAGGTTCATTATTGTGTTACGCAGCACGTTTGAGCTTCAGCAAGAACCAATGAGGTTCATTCTCGTGTTACGCAGCACGTTTGAGCTTCAGCAAGAACCAATGAGGTTCATTCTCGTGTTACGCAGCACGTTTGAGCTTCTCGTGTTGCGCAGCACATTTGAGCTTCCACAAGAACCAATGAGGTTCATTCTTGAGTTACGCAGCATGTTTGAGCTTCAGCAAGAACCAATGAGGTTCATTATTGTGTTACGCAGCATGATTGAGCTTCCACTAGAACCAATGAGGTTTATTCTCGTGTTACGCAGCACGTTTGAGCTTCAGAAAGTCTGAAGTCTTTGTAACTGTGGTGTGGTGGATATAACTTGCGGTTTTATGTATAAAATTCTCCCCACCATAGAGAAAACAATATGACATACAAGAACATAAAAATGACATTAAAAATAAATACATATTAAAATAATTGTATTTTGTAATCTGTATATTGTTGTCATCCCCAGATTACAGATATTTCACAAGCTTTACAAAAAAGTTAAAAAAGTACTTCATGCAAAGTTTTAGCTTATCAGATCAGAGACAAGTTATGCTTGCGATGCTATCAACAAAAGCTCTACAACTTCCATTGAGTCTGGAAGCCTAACAATCTGCATTGTGTAGACTTTAAATGACATACTGCATGTTTGTGAGTACATGTTTTTGAGCCAATGCATGATTTGCATGCCATTTGAATGTTTTCACCATGCCAAATGCTACTTTTTAAGTGTCTGGGTATGTTGTCACGGCAACTGCTTTTTTGTACAGAAAAGCTAGCCATGCATTATTTTATATTAATGGTTTATGGCACTAACAATCTAGCATGTAAAAAGCTGTAAGGGACTACAAGTATTTCTGAATGGCTAAAATTGCAAGTAATCGTTTTCACAGTTATTTATATAAAAGAACAATTTATATATAAGAGTTCCCTTTCAGTTGGTCACGTTCGACGTACGTCGGAACTGACTGATGAATTGGGATCTATTTTCAGAGACCAATCTCCCTGAGTGCTTCAACACTATAAAAGAGCAGTTTTCCACTCCTAAAAAAAAAAAGCTAAACTCCTAAAAGAGCATGTGTTTCTGGATGCCGTCGTTTTCTGTCCCCAGTTGACGGTCATGATCGTTGTATCACGTGTTTGGGCGTTCAGCACGCTGAGGCAGCGTTCATGAATGACTCATGTTACCACTGCGGGAACATGAACATTGCAGTGCTTAGGTCTAGGCTCGAATACCTCAGAATGAGCGGAGTCCCATTGCGCATCCCCCGATCTAGTGGTCCTCCCGCTGCAAAGCAGAGGGATGCTACTTTGGCTGATGCCTTTGGTGGAGATCTGAGGGTGACAGTCAGGGCTTCCCCGACGGGCCAAAAACCCCTTGGGCCTCTCCCACCCTCCGCTGCGCCGGTGGAGCTTCCGGTGCAGCTTCCGGAGGAGCGCGCTGTTGGAGGCGTGCGTTTCCCCCAGTGAGCTTTCTAGCACAGACTCTGTGCAAGGTCAGGGAGGACGAGGAGCAGGTCTTGCTAGTTGCGCCCTACTGGCCCAACCGGACCTGGTTCGCCGAACTCACACTCCTCGCGACAGCCCACCCTGGCCGATTCCCCTGAGGAAGGACCTTCTTTCTCAGGGAGGGGGCAATCTATGGCACCCGCGTCCAGACCTCTGGAAACTCCATGTCTGGTCCCTGGACAAGGACAAGCAGTGGTAGACACCATCACTTCGGCTCTACGAGGCGCCTCTATGCTTTGAAGTGGAGCCTGTTCGTTGAATGGTGTTTTTCTCGCCGCGAAGACCCCCAGAAGTGTTCGATTAATGTTGTGCTTTCTTTCCTACAAGATGGGTTGGAGCGAAGGCTGTCTCCCTCTTTTAATCAAGAGGGTGGGGGACCTGCATGACCTCCACCCCCGGAGGAGGCAGACCCAGCCCTGGCTTTGTTATGTCCCGTCCGGGCTCTTCGCGCTTACGTTGACCGGACACAAAGCTTTAGGACCTCAGAGCAGCTCTTCGTCTGTTACGGAGGCCAGCAGAAGGGAAAGGCTGTCTCCAAGCAGAGGTTAGCCCACTGGATAGTGGATGCTATCATCTTAGCGTACCAATCGCAAGACGTGCCTTGCCCATTCGGGTTGCGAGCGCACTCAACAAGAAGTGTTGCTTCCTCCTGGGCGCTGGCTCAAGGCGCCTCGCTGACAGACATCTGTAGAGCTGTGGGCTGGGCGACACCTAACACGTTCACTAGATTTTATAGTCTCCGCGTGGAACCGGTTTCTTCCTGTGTACTCGCCTCCAACGGCCGGTAGACGCGAAGTACCCGTTCCTGTGTCGGCTTGCTACGCCACTCCCGCCTATGGCCGGATACGTGCGTTTATCTTCTCCAGTTGTGTTCCCCAGAAATGGTGAACCCTGTCGAGCTCCTCCGTCACCCTTGTGGTGTCAGATGTTGTGGCCGTCTGACGCCAGGCCTGCACCCGTATGCTTGTGGAACGTGTGTGTTAGGCTGGGTCCATATGTAGCGGTCCCCTCACGGTGACCCCATATGTGTATTCTCCACGGTACCAGCTACCCTACTCGGCTAGCCCCGTGTCTTTCCCTTGACAGAGCCCGCTCTGTCGTCTCTGGGTGTGTTCTTTCCCCCCTGGGACCAGGTTGGATCCACCCCAGAGACTGCCATATGTTGTTACTACCCAGATAGGTTAGTCCGTATGAGTATTCTCCACCTCTCCTCCTCCGGAGGACGAGTCACTTCTCGGCTCCTCGGTTGTAAAAGCGGTATGCGTTGTTCACTTCCGTGTTTTATACCCGCGCTGCGGGGCGTTTATTGGCTCGTTTCTATACACTCGAAGTAGATTGGTCTCTGAAAATAGATCCCAATTCGTCGGTCAGTTCCGACGTACGTCTCTGTTCCCTCCTTCAGGGAACGAGGGTTACATACGTAACCGAGACGTTTTCCTTGTTTAAAAAATGGAATGCCAAAATGTATCCTTTTCAAAAAAGTCCAGATAACTGAACAAAGACGTTTTGTTACATTTTCTGAAAGAAAGAGTTTAAGGGCAAATTGAATTGCATGTGTGTGATTTGTCGTTTACGTAGGGATCGGACATCAACTTTGATTGGCTGAAATATGGGTATTTTTAGCAGCTGTTTATGCCTGCTCAGAAAAGTTGCTTTTTTAAAGCACCATTTGTATATTTTCCATAATCATCTGTATTTTATCCTTACATCTCACTATTACAGCCTTGGTTGCACTTTATGTGGCCATTAATTCAGCATTTGCACCACCTTCCTGTACCAATGTCCTTTATGTGAGTTTTCTTAAAAGTTTAATCAGTTAAGCAAAGCTCATAAAACTCAAATGTTGACTCATAAATGTCTTGACCATAATGTTTAATTACTTTTCTCTGTCCCACTTCATTTTTTGCTTTGAGTGCCAAATCAGCGGATTCTGTATTGAGCGGTTCTTACTTCCATTCCTCCCTAGAGAAATGGAATCAACAAACTAACACTTCTTATTGCCATTGTGTTTAAACCTTTATTTTTCAAGAGTCATCAATTCCCTATGTGAGCATCTACATTGTGTCTAATCATAGAGTATATTTTTGAAATAAATTACTATTTTTATACAGCAAGCATGCCATTAAATGAATCAAAAGTGACATTAAAAATAAATGTATGTTATAAAAGATTTGTATTTCAAATAAATGCTATCCCTTTGAACTTTCTATTAATCAAAGAATCCTGAAAAAAATTTATTCACAAAAATATTAAGCAGTTGTTTTCAATATTGATTATAAGAGGAAATGTTTCTTGAGCAACAAATCATCATATTAGAATGATTTCTGAAGGATCATGTGACACTGAAGACTGGAGTAATTCAGCTTTGTCATCACAGGATTAAATTACAATTAAAATATATAAAACATGGAAAACAATTATTTTAAATTGCAATAATATTTACTACTTTTACTGTATTTTTGATAAAATAAATGCAGTCTTGGTAAGCAAAAGAGACTTCTTTCAAATACAGAAACATAGTTATTTGTAACTTTTGACCAGTGGTTTATATATAAAATACTTTTCATTAATCGTGATAATTTTGTGTTCAACAGTTCAGTATATAAATGTAAAGATGTGGGTTCTCATTTGAGGATGTGCAACCACGAATCACCCTAATATTTACATTCAAATGGTTGTTTCATTAAAATATTTCAATTAGCGTCCATCCAGGCATTTTTGTGTTTTGAGCTGTTGTGACTCTCAATCGGTAATCTAGACTGTGAAATTCAATGCAAATTAACAGAGATTAACTGTTCACTGTGAGCGATTCCCGTTTGGCCTGAGAGGGAGTGCTTTCTTTTACCATGAGTGTCTAATCTTTGATTTTATGCCTCCATTTACCTCTTGTCGCACAATGGATGCAAATTACTTCTGGGATCTGTGCATGCAATTAAACACCTCACTTCAGATTGTGACGAGCTCTGTGATTAAAGGAAAGGGTGTGTGTGAATGGGCAGGCCTTGTCTGGCAACACACTAACAGTTTTGCACTGGTTATAACTTAGCAAAAGTGATATTGAATGATATGTTTTACAGTTTAGTGATAACAGAAAACAAGAACTGCAGTGTTTATTTAAGAAAAAATATTATTGTATATCTTGTTAAAAGTAATTAGACACAACAAAACGGACACAACCTCTTGGCTGGTGTTAGAAAAAACAACTGTCCTCAACACAACATGCCGTGCACACACTGAAGGAAATATCCCATTTGTTTTTAAAGGAAAAGCTGTGCTGCAGTGGATATATTTTTTACTTGTTCAGAAGATTGATTTTAGCCATTAAAAGCAAATTAGTTTTTATAATTCTGTACTTGATTCTGTGACTACAATTCTGTGTATTGTAGGAAAAACCTCTAGTGTAACGGTTACCAGCTGGAGTGCCCTTGAGAGCCACCAGAGGGCACTCCACACATAAGACTATGATCACTCACAAACTACATTTCCCATAACTCACTGCCCGGACTCATCATCACTTATCACTGATCACATTCACCTGTACCTCATTCACTGATTGCATTCACCTGTGTCTCACCATCCTGTTAGTATCTGTCTATTTATACCATGGTCATTCATTCACTCACCGCAAAGTCTTGTCCAATATTACATTGCATTTCTGAGCACTCTCCTGGTTTTCTTGTTTGTTGTTTTTGGATATCTTGCCCTGTTCCCTGGATTACTTTCTTGCCTCTGGTCCCTGCCTGTTTTGTTTGTTTGTTTGTTTCTTTGTTTGGACTGCCTGTCTGTGTATGACCCTTGCCTGTACCTTGGATTACGCTTCTGGATTGCCCTCAAATAAAGCTGCATTTGGATCCACCTTCGAGTCTCGGAGCAGTTCATAACAGAGAAACAAACAAACAAACAAAACAGGCAGGGACCAGAGGCAAGAGAGTAATCCATATATGGTATAAATAGACAGATACTAACAGGATGGCGAGACACAGGTGAATGCAATCAGTGAATGAGGTACAGGTGAATGTGATCAGTGATAAGTGATGATGAGTCCGGGCAGTGAGTTATGGGAAATGTAGTTGTGAGTGATCATAGTCTTATGTGTGGAGTGCCCTCTGGTGACTCTCAAGGGCACTCCAGCTGGTAACCGTTACATCTAGTGTCTCATTGTTATGCTGGTACACTTCACTGCGTTTTCTTTAAAACAGAAATAAATCTATGCAAGTCTTATTAGAGCAGCGAGACTGCCCATTGTAAAGCAAATTAAGTTTGATCAAAACAGACTGGGCTAAATTCATGATCACTTCTCTATGGATGTGCAGTGAATTTTATGTTGATCTTTTTATATTTAAAATAAAGTAAAGGGATAGTTTACCCAAAAATGAAAATTAGCCCATGATTTACTCACCCTCAAGTCATCCTAGGTGTATATGACATTCTTCTTTCAGACGAATACAATCAGAGTTATATCAAATAATGCCCTGGCTAATCCAAGCTTTATAATGGCAGTGAATGGCTGTTTCTGTTTTGAAGTCCATAAAAGTGCATATATCCATCATAAAAGTGCTCCAGGGGGTTAATAAAGGTTCATCTGAAGCGAAGTGATGCGGTTGTATAAGAAAAATGTCCATATTTAAAACTTTTTACAAACTGTCTGTAATCTCTAACTTCCGCTAAATGATGTTTTATTAACAAGGTTCGGGAGGAGCACGTTCAGATAATTGACACAAGCGGAGGGCACTCAGCTAATCAACAAAAGAGGTATATATCCGCAGCAGTCTTACCTCCATTTGTTGACAGGTATCAGCATCTCTCCACCACCCCTTCTTCTAACCACTTACATGCAAATTCCGAGCTCGAAGCCCTCCCCAATAACAATACGCCAAATACACATTTAAATTAACTCTATAAATTATATGTAAGTTGAACTTGTCGTATGCGCGTTCATGAGATACTGGCCGTTCCAAGTGTATATGACGTAGGACGCTCCGGTGAGAATATGCTAGTTCTCGCGAGAACCTAGGTTTGTTTTGCTCTCTGCGTTTCTGCGTTCATCACTGAAACTTATGCTACGCCTGCGTTCTACGTCATACACTGGGACGTCAAATCAAATCAAATCACTTTATTGTCACTCAACCATATACACAAGTGCAACAGTAGGTGAAATTCTTAGGTGCAGTTCCGAGCAACATAGTAGTCATGACATGACATGTACAACATTTAAAGCAACATCAGATTACATCATCTGATGCGCCCACAATTACTCACAGCACAGTAAACTCTACAATAAACAATAAATAATTTACACAATGTGAGTGTAGTTCTCACAGCTTTAAACAATGTACACATACTTACAATATACACATACTTTAAACAATATACACTAAACATACATTAAACAATATAAATTAAGCTATAATAATAATAATATACAATGTACAGTATACAATATTATTCACAATAGAAATCCAATGTACAATAGATGCTATATGATAAATAAATGTGTATATAATGTGTGTGTATCTACAGTGGGTTGTGCTGAGTGATATTCTGTCCAGTGTGTGTTATGATCCTGATGGATCAAGAGTTAAGGAGTCTAATTGCTTGTGGGAAGAAGCTGTTCTGGAGTCGGCTGGTGCGTGTTCTGATGCTGTGGTA
This sequence comes from Romanogobio albipinnatus, assembly GCA_023566225.1. Lineage (NCBI taxonomy): Eukaryota > Metazoa > Chordata > Actinopteri > Cypriniformes > Gobionidae > Romanogobio > Romanogobio albipinnatus. Next base: position 35,889,897 of record CM042247.1, on the reverse strand, counting down.
CCGTCTGCCTGATGGCAGCAGTGAGAGCAGCCCATGGTTCGGGTGGCTAGAGTCTCTGATGATCCTCTGAGCTCTCTTCACACACCGCCTGGCATAAATGTCCTGGAGGGAGGGAAGCTCACCTCCGATGATGCAGCTGGCCGTGCGCACTACCCTTTGCAGGGCTTTGCGGTTGCGGGCGGTACTGTTGCCGTACCAGGTGGTGATGCAGCCAGTCTGCAGGCTCTCTATGGTGCTGGTGTAGAAGCGTGTGAGGATGTGGCGGTTCATTCCAAACCTCCTCAGTCGTCGCAGGAAGAAAAGGCGCTGATGAGCCTTCTTCACAACGGCCTCGGTGTGGACGGACCATGAGAGTTCCTCTGTGATGTGGACACCGAGGAACTTGAAGCTGCTGACTCTCTCCACCGGTGCTCCATTGATGGTGATGGGGCGGTGTTCTCTCTCATTCCTCCTGAAGTCGACCACCAGCTCCTTGGTCTTGCTGACGTTGAGGGAGAGGTTGTGCTCCTGACACCATCGTGTCAGAGTGTGCACCTCCTCTCTGTAGGCTGTTTCATCATTGTCGGTGATAAGACCTACCACCGTCGTATCGTCAGCAAACTTGATGATGGTATTGGAGCTGTGGGTTGCCACACAGTCATGTGTGTACAAAGAGTACAGGAGTGGGCTGAGAACACAGCCCTGAGGGGCTCCAGTGTTGAGAGTCAGTGATGAGGAGATGTTACTGCCCATTCTGACCACCTGGCGTCTGTTTGACAGGAAGTCCAGGATCCAGCTGTATAGCAAGCTGTTTAAGCCTAGAGCCCGGAGTATGGAGGGCACAATGGTGTTGAATGCTGAGCTGTAGTCTACAAACAGCATTCTCACATATGTGTTCCTCTTTTCCAGGTGGGAGAGAGCAGTGTGTATTGTGGATGAAATGGCATCATCAGTGGAGCGGTTTTTGCGGTATGCAAACTGCAGTGGGTCCAGTGAGGGAGGGAGAACAGAGCAGATGTGGTTTCTGATTATTCTCTCAAAGCATTTGCTGATGATGGTCAGAGCAACAGGACGCCAGTCGTTTAAGCAGATGGTTTTTGACTGCTTTGGTACAGGCACAATGGTGGACGTTTTGAAGCATGTGGGGACCACAGACAGGGAGAGGGACAGGTGTGAATGTCCGTGAAAACTCCAGCCAGTTGGTTTGCGCACGCTCTGATGACGCGGCCCGGAATGCCGTCTGGACCCGCCGCTTTACGGATGTTCACCCGCCGGAAGGATCGGGTTACATCCGCTACAGATACAGAGAGTGAACTAACCTCTGCATCTTCAGCCACGAGCTCTCTCTCCGCAAGGGCGGTGTTAGTTCCCTCAAAGCGAGCATAAAAGGTGTTTAGCTCGTCCGGGAGAGAGGCAGCGTGTTCACGGTGGAGTTTGTGTTCCCTTTATAGTCCGTGATGGTGTTAATTCCCTGCCACATGCTTCTAGAGTCGGTGGTGTTGAACTGTCCTTCGATCTTGTCCCTGTACTGGCGTTTTGCTGCTCTGATGGTTTTCCGGAGGGCATAAGTTGCTTGTTTATGCTCCTCCGCATTACCGGAGTTAAAAGTGAAGGTCCGCGCATTGAGTGCCGCGCGAACATCCCCATTTAGCCATGGCTTCTGATTTGGGTACAGCCGAATTGTTTTGGTCGGAACAACGTCTTCTACGCACTTCCTGATGAAACACGTTACGCTATCAGCGTAGACCTCGATGTCGTCATCAGAGGCCGACCAGAACATCTCCCAGTCCGCGTGATCAAAACTGTCTTGTAGCATAAAGTCTGATTGGTCCGACCAGCACTGGATGGTTCTGAGGGCGGGTGCTTCCTGTTTCAGTCTCTGCCTGTAAACGGGCAGAAGGAGAACGGAAGAGTGGTCCGATTTGCCAAATGGTGGGCGCGGGAGGGATTTGTAGCCATCCCGGAAGGGAGAGTAACAGTGATCCAATACACGGTTCCCTCGCGTGTTGAAGCTAACATGTTGGTGGTATTTAGGTGCAATGCGTTTGAAGTTGGTTTTGTTAAAGTCCCCGGTCGCAATAAACGCAGCCTCAGGATGCGCGGTTTCCTGCTCACTCACTGTCCTATACAGTTCCTTTAGTGCCCGGTCTGTGTCGGCTTGTGGGGGAATATACACAGCTGTGATGATGACCGCTGTGAATTCCCTCGGTAGCCAGAATGGTCGACACAGAACCATGATAAGTTCCAGATCAGGAGAACAGAAAGACTTGATAGAATGTACGTTCCTCTGATCACATTAGGATCTGTTAATCATAAAACATACACCCCCGCCTTTGCTTTTCCCTGAGAGTTCTTTTTCTCTGTCCATTCGATGCACGGAGAACCCTGTGGTTTCGATGGCCAAATCTGGAATCTCAGCAGACATCCAAGTTTCTGTAAGGCAGATAATGCAGCAGTCCCTCGTCTCTCGTTGGAAAGAGATCCGTGCTCTCAGCTGAGTTTGTTGTCCAGAGACTGAACATTAGCCAGTAAAATATTGGGAAGAGGGGGTCGGTTTGCGCGGCGTCTTACTCTGATGAGCACGCCGGCTCTGCTTCCCCTTCTCCGGCTGCGTTTCCGTGGTCGGACTGCCCAGACAAAGGGCTCCGCTGCCGTGTTTGTAAACAGCGGGTCGTCACTGAAGAATTTAAAGTCCGGTTTTCGGTGTGCGATTGCCGAACCAATGTCCAAAAGTGTCTGTCTGTCATACGCAGTAAGGCAGACAACATCCAAGACAAAAAACACAAAAACTATAAACAGAACAAACAAAAAACTACAATGTTGTAACGGAGCTCGCAACGCAGCAGCCATCCTCGGCGCCATCTTGAGTCCACTCAGAAAAAGTCAGCTTCCTCCACGTCAACGTCTCTCGTGAACGTGCGTACGGCAGTTAGTGGAAGTTAGAGATTACAGTTTGTAAAGTTTTAAATATGGATATTTTTCTTACACAAACGCATCACTTCGTTCAGATGAACCTTTATTAACCCCCTGGAGCACTTTTATGATGGGTAGATGGACTTCAAAACAGATACAGCCATTCACTGCCATTATAAAGCTTGGATTAGCCAGGGCATTATTTGATATAACTCTGATTGTATTCGTCTGAAAGAAGGATGTCATATACACCTAGGATGACTTGAGGGTGAGTATATCATGGGCTAATTTTCATTTTTGGGTGAACTATCCCTTTAAGTGGTCACATAAAGTACAAGTTTAACATTTAAAATCAAGCCTATACAGTAGATTTTGTCAGGGCTGTCAAACTTTATTTTTTGTAATCCCCTCAGCATAAAATTTAAATAAGCAAAACTGTTATTGCTGTGCCTCAGGGTTCAGCTTTGGGCCAGATGTGTTTTCAGCTGAGACTTCAGAGAAACATTTTTTTTCTGTTCACTCTTCATACTAATTAGTTTTTAGGAAGCAGACACATGCTGCATACCTTCCTGCTATAATAATACATTTAGTCTGGCATTAAAGCAGGACCTTTTTCTATTGTCTCTTGTGAATAAATGCTCATTTGCTCTATTGTTGTGCAGCAGATAGTATGAGTTTGTGTGTCGTCTGCTGGCTACTTCTCACAATAATGCTTCCTATATAAAGATTATAGAATAAAAGATTTCCTTTTATCATATGCATGTTTAACGTCTTTTTTGCTATTATGATTGATTTAACATGCTGTGCATTGCTGTGCTCTATAATTGTTGCTGCTGTCTTCATCACTGTCAGTCATTGCACACATTAGGATGTTATACAAGGCTGAGAAAGCTGACTGATGGACGCTTTCATAAATGAAACGCCTGTCTTTTTTTTTTTTTTTTTGTGATGAGACACTGTTTATCGCTTCCTCCACTGCCTCTCGTCATGCTGTTTCGGTCCGTTAGTTAGAGAGTACAGCTCTCACACATCCATGCAAACCACTCCTCAAATAAAGGCTGCAAAAATAATGTGTGGTTGTCATGACGCCCATCAGCTGTTCAGTTCAGAAATGAATACAGTAGACAGGAGACTGTCAGTCAAATCAAAGCAGCAGGACAATTACATAGATAGCTCATTTAAGTAGCGTATTTGAGCTGGTTTTGTTTCAGGACTTAGAACATTGACAGTTTTGGATTCTAAATATTTCTTGAATTTGAATGGTTTCATGCTCTGGAAGCCAGGAATTCACCTTACAAAACATATTCATACAAACCATGTTTATCATCCTTTAAGTGAACCCATAATTAATTTTTATATTTTTTAATTTTAAAATATAATAAAATAAATAATATTTACATATTCATATTCATGCTTTTGTGTGCATGTCATGCATCCTGTCCATGTTATCGTTGCTTGCTTGAAATGACAGATATATTTGTGGCATAATATTGAGTTTAATTAAAGGTACAATATGTACGATTTTTAGATGAAAATACCGAAAACCACTAGAACAAATGTTAAATATTTTGATGACTTGTGTACTTACATGATCCCAAATTTCCAACAATGTTTAAATCCAGAGAAATCAGTTATTTTAACCAGTGTTACAGACCATGTCCTTGCGTCATAACCATAGAAGCCACGAACAAATAAAATACACTATATATTCTGTGTTTTATTAGACAGGTGAGCAACGTTTTGGATACATTTATCAACAGAAAACGTCTCGGTTACGGATGTAACCCTCGTTCCCTGAGGAGGGAATGGAGACGTACGTTAGTGACTAACGAATGGGGGTTTCGCTTAGAAGCCTATCATCTTTGAGCACATAGAAAACACCCAATGGCGTGCCAATGCCATGGGGCATGCGGAATTTGCATACGTAACTCCACCTCACCGCGTGAGTATAAAAGGAAGTACGTGGCAATAACGCATTATGTTTACCTGCTTGAGGAGCCAACTGAACTCCTGCGTTCCAGGTAGCACAGCTGATGTGGCAACAGAACGTACGTCTCCGTTCCCTCCTCAGAGCTGCCCGAATGGGGGGACTGCGTACTGAATGTCCGCCCCTCGAAGCAAACCGTAGGAAAGGTCCACGTCGAGGAAGGAGACATGAAAGTAAGCGTCCTTCAGATCGATCGCTGCAACCAATCTACCGGATGAACGCGTCCGAGGAGGCGTTCGCTACCGACATCCTGAACGGAAGCCTGTGAAGGGATCGGTTCAGGACGGGCAGGTCCAGGATTGGCCGTAACCCACCGGTTTCCTAGGGTACAATGAAGTAAGGGCTGAGGAAGCCGGACTTCATTTCGGCTGGAGGGACAGGCTTGATCGCACCTTTCGCCAGTAGGGTGGCAACCTCCGCATGCATGACTGGGGCCTTCTATTGGGCCCCCGCATGAAGCACGGACTCCCCGGAAAAGGGGAGGAGCCTGCGTGAACTGAACCGCGTAGCGGAGCCTGATGGCCTTCGCAACCCAGCGGGCAGCCCCTAAAGCTGTAGCCAGGCTCCAGGAACTGACCAACGGGGTCGCTCGAACCACAGACGTACCCAGGGTGGGGCAGCGAGGCAGCGTTACCGGCCTGGACATGGGAGGCGTACTGTCCCGGCGTGGGGGCATGGTTAACGGCTGCGTCCTGACAGAGGAGACCAGGGAAGGACGCACGTTCCACTGGGGTCTGCTCTGAGAGGAGGCTGGCGGCAGAGAGGGATGAGAGCGGCGTGGCCCGGGGTGTGGCACACACTGCCATCACCGGTCTCTGGGACCTCAGAGATGGGGACACCAGTTCTTTCCAAGTGCTACCAGCCCGGGGGCCAGCAGCAGAAGGATTTTCCCCCTGACGTTTAACCAGGCTGGGTACCCTAGGCCACGGTCCCATCAAGGGCAGAGAAGCGGAGGAGGCCACCAAACGGTCGCGGGAAGCAGAGGGACTTCCGGGACCGCGTGATCTCCTCATGCACCTCGGGAGCGTAAAGGGGGCTTTGGGGGCGGGGCCCAACAGCTGTCGGGTGCCGCCCCCAATAACCGATCGCGCAACCACGAGCACTTGCGATAGGGCAGAGTTCCACACCAGCGCGAGGCTCGCGGCTGCCCGAGATAACATGGCTGTCAACTCTAGATCAGATCAGGCAGCGCTGGCACACCAGAAGGCGGAGCGCAACCTAATCATCATCCCCAAAGGACTCTAGCCCACCTTGGGATGAGGCGATCGACATCTCAGTGCTATCTGGAGTGTGAACGAAACGAACGAGGCGTCAGAGACGGGCCGCTGTTTCAGTCCAGCACTCGCGGGTAGCGATGTGCGAGAGGGGGGCGTGGCCCGAGGAACGTATCGTCGGGGTTCTTAATACCACAGCACCGCCCTCAGGTCACCCTGGCCACCAGCCAAAGTACCACCTCTCTCAGAGATGGTAGATTGGGGTGTGGCAAAGGGGACTCTCTCTCCTCGCGGAAATCACTGAGTCTCGACCGCGACATCGCGATGGTCACGTTCCCGCAGAGGGAACATGACACATCCACAATCACTGCCCAAACATGCTGAAGCCCAAACACGTCGAGCAGTGAATGTGCCCATAAACAGCAATGGAGATCAATCGCACCCGGAAGTGCACGAGCGAACCGTCTTGAAAAAGACGTGCCACGCGCAAGCTCTTTGTGAGAGGAAACCTCACAGTCGATGCCGAAGCGCCCAGGGAAACACACACAAGCCGTCTAGCAGACCACTGCGCAGATCAGCAGGCCGGAAGTATGCGATCACTGGAGTGCGCCGTCACACCAACACCGACTGGAAAGCTGCTCGTCTCGAAGAAGCTGACAGAGTCTCAGAAGGCTTGTGAGGAGTGAAGAGGTAGGTACTCTTGGCTCCGAAAGCAGAAACATAATGCGATATTGCCACATACTTCCTTTTATACTCACGCGGTGAGGCGGAGTTACGTATGCAAATTCCGCATGCCCCATGGCATTGGCACGCCATTGGGCGTTTTCTATATGCTCAAAGATGATAGGCTTCTAAGCGAAACCCCCATTCGTTAGTCAGTAACGTACGTCGTAGTGACTGAACGAAAGGGAACTGATTATTGTTATACATTTTAACGCATTTAGTCGTATTGTTTGAATCGCTTGTTTTCTTGAGTTACCACGAGTACCATGTTTTACCACGTCTCAGCGATAACGCTATTTTGGCTAACATAGCATAATCAGAGAGAGCTTTATCCATCATACATTTTAAAATTCATAACAGTTTAGTCATCCAGCTTTTATTAATATGATATTGGCTAATATCGATCTAGCTTACCATCTCTTTCATAGCAGCCACTGAGCGAACTCACAGTAACTTTATTGTAAAGTAACATAACTTACAACACACTCAAATCTATTTAGTACGATTGTTTTAACCTTGTAAAACAGCGCTGCGTTACCCCACATACGCAACAAAAAGAGTGGAAGCAGCCAACTGCAGCATAAGCATAACACAAACTTCAAGACTGGTGTTTTGTGCAGGTCTCTCTCATAAGCATTCGCTCTCACGGCCGTTAATAAGACTTTAACACATTTGCTCATCCATGAACATGATTTCTGCCTGGTCCGTCCGATTCCTTTACATCGGCTGTGGAGGTGAAGCTCCCATGATTCCATGCTCATTCACAGCGTCATCAAGCTATGCCTTTGTTTTGAACAAGCGACTTCTAGCGGCGAAAATTTCATATTGTGCCTGTGAAGGCTAAGGCCACACATTATATATATTTACTTTGAATTGTTATTGTTTTTGACTTTTCTTTATTTTTCATATAGCCTATTGTATTTCTTTAATTATTTTTGGTGGGAGATTTTGATATTTCGTTGGCTTTATGGGATTATTATTTTCTGTTTTATCAATTTCTATGTATTTTGTTTTTGTTAAAAATCATTTCACTTAAACGGTTGTTCTAGAGGGGTGCGCATTAGAACGCAAAAAGGTACTGCGCCAATGATTCTTTACTAGAGTGCACGCTAGTGAATGAATGAATTCCACTAGACAAAGTTATGAGTGTAATATTTTTATTAATTTAATTTTTTATGATTATTTCTTACCCGTGGCTCCGCCGTAAATCCATGACTGCAGCATGGAACGAAAGCCGGGTTAAACGGACGCGGTATTTCCTGGAAACCTTTAATTATTTTTTTATGGGAATTATGGGAAATGTAGGGGTTTTGCTTAACATATGTTTGGATCATTTGTTGGGGGTTATTTGTTTAATCGAATGTGTTTATTTCTTGCATAGCATTTTGTGTATATTTCTTTTTGTCATTGCTTTATGGTAAATGTGGTTTTCATATGTTAATGGGGTTTATTTGTGTGAATATTCTTGTCAAAATGTGAACGTTAAAATAAGATGTTTGTGAGACCCCTTTGGGAAATGAAATTGATCTGATTATTTAAAAGGAATTTGTTTTCGATGGCCAATTAGTTCTGGTTAGGGATCCCTGAGAATGAACATATGAGACCCAGAACTTCCCCTGCATTTATTTATTCATTTAATTTTGTGTGACTAGTACGCTATTATTGTTTCCCTTTAATAAATCAACATTTTGCTTACTTTATGAATGCCTCCTGAAAATTGTATGGAAGAACCTGACAGTGCCTTTAAAAGGACTTACTTATAAGCTGACAAAAATAGGGGATGTTTATGCCATTTTATTATTTGAATTTAGTATATTTTGCTTCTCTTGCTGCATAACATTTAACATAACACATAACACATAACATAACACATTTTTGTTGAGAACCAAATATCTAAGGGATCTGAGGCGCGACGAGTTAATTCCTGCCTGCCTGCAAGAATACCCAACAAGTTAGCCTGAGTTGTTGACTCTGGATAATGTTGTAAAATAAGCCACAAGAAGCAGGGGTCTATTTTCCACATGTGTGCATCGCTGCTCTCTGAAGAATGTGCCTGAAGTTTTCCCATGTGACAGAGACAAATCTTGAAATCTTCAATTTCATGCTTGCTTAGTCCTTGGAACACAATTATTGATTGGCATTTATAATTCTGTAAGGATGATTGTTATGACCGGAAGAGGGCTGGGGGGATATTGTTGTTGAAACATCTGCTTTTTTAAAGTCTATGCAACTTTTTATTTAATCAATGCAACTTAAACGAGTCAATACATCAATCTTTTTTCATGTTTTTGTCTCACCCGTAGTCACTATGGTAAGCTTAATTTAAGTGTTTTTTTTTTTTTAGACCCATTGGGACGTCTGCCTGCATTGATACCATTGTATGAGACCTGAGCTGGATGATGACACCATTTTTTTCTCCAGAGCTGCTGTATAGAATTAATAACTAATGATTTTTAAAACAAAGATGAATCAACACTGACTAACACTAAGTTGGACAATGACACTATTTTCTGTGTTGCATTATTTACCTGTTTATCACTGCTTTGAAACAATATTGTAATGTTGGTTCGTGTGGGTGTAGGAAGGAAGAAGACGGGGTCGGCGTTACTGGGACTGCACTCTTTATTACTCAGATCTTGTTCAAACAAAAATCTTGTTTGAGATCTTGTTCTCTTGGTTTCTCTGTGCACAAACAGACAGGTGCAGGCAGTCCCAGTCCAGGTCTCTCTCTCTCGACTCTCCCCCGGTAGCGGCTTAAATGCAGTCTCTCCACGCCAATTACTGCAATCAGACACAGGTGTTATTCATCTGCACTTGACCTACTTACTCACCGCTCGGCTCTGCTCTTTCTCTCCCGCTACAGACCTCGCAAATCCACCCCCCCTTCGCCACAAATATGTATTGTAAAAAGTGCTATATAAATATAGGTGGCTTGACCTGACTGCATCTCGTATCCATAAATAGAGAAAAGTTGCTCAGGCTACTTTAAAGCGTATATGGTGTGAGAGTGTCATAGGTTAGTTGTCACAACGAGCGAGAAAGGTTGACATGGAGCAGCTAAATATCAAACCTCCAGGGAATCACCCGTTTAAAAAAAAAAAAAAGAGGAGAGGAGAGTCTGTTGGCAAAAATAGAATGCGACAGAGCTCGTAGTAAAACTATAATCAACATTAGCATGGCTTTTCGGACATGGCAAGAACTGAGGGATTTGAAATGTAAAAATGACGCAAAGATGGCGTTTTAAAGTGAGTTAGGAATTTATTGAAGAGATGATTTGCCATTTGCAGAGTTGAATATTAGACTGCTGTCACTTTATGCACGGATCTAACGTTCCAAAACTGACTGTGTTGAAACCTTTATGGTAGGGAGTTGCCATATGGCAACAATTAATTTCTACATTTTTTTTTGCATTTCAAGAAGAAAAATAGAATATATTGCACTTTAATTGGGAATTAAAAGGGCAGGCCTTAAAGTAGCCAATGATGAGCTGTTTTTAAGTCAAATGACATTTGAATGTCTCCCTGTCACCCTCGCACGGAAGACACCTGCGGAAGTGCTCCAGAAATTGCTTTATTTACCTCATTTCCCCACTGGGATTTTTTATACATAGTGGTATGAATAATATAATTGTGGTTAGTTATTGAAATTTGAAGTACCATACACTCTAAAAAATGCTGGGTTAAAAACAACCCAAGTTGGGTTGAAAATGGACAAACCCGGCGATTGGGTTGTTTTAAGCAAACATTTAACCCCACCGCTGGGTTAAAACAACCCATTCACTGGGTTAAAACAACCCAATTGCTGGGTTTGTCCATTTTCAACCCAACTTGGTTTGTTTTTAACCCAGCATTTTTTAGAAGTGTAGTATATTAGTATACATACAAAGTAATTTCTTCTTTTCAGAAAATGTATACAATAATATTTTATTGAAAGGTCAATAGGAAGAGTGCAGAGTTAGCTCTTCCATGTGATGAGAGTGAGGATGAGTTGGCCAGATTATAGCGAAGGATAGGGGTTAAATGATAGGGATCTACTTATTGTTGGTTTGTATGCATTTAAATAGAAAAGAAAATCATAATTGTAAAGAAAAAAAGAAAAAAAAAGAAAAATTGATGACGTTATTGCCTGCACTATTGGCTACAAAGCGGACCGGCTCGGAATCGGAAAGACGTGAGACTTATCGGCCGGTCACCAGTCCGGGCCGATCATGTGGAAAAAGGGCTGATTCCAGTCCCTGGCTGGTTGATCGGTGCATCTCTAAGCACAGTCAAAATAAAGTTCTTCTGCAAAATGCATACAGTTTTGTTTTTTAATTGCAAGAGGGCCAAATGTTGTATAGTCCACTGTTATGCTATTTGTTGTCACAATTGGTTCATTTGCGTTTGTCTGAGTCAGTCTGACGTCAAACAGACACTAAAAACTCTAGCATTAAAGAACCATTTCTTGTTACTTATAATGATTCTAATCTATTCCTTGTCCTTTTCCCTTCTGTTTTTTTTCTCTCCCCTTATATTTAACCCTCCCTTCTGCTCCAGCTGGTTGGTGGTGAGTTTGACCTGGAGATGAACTTCATCATCCAGGATGCAGAGGCCATCATCTGCATGTTGGAGCTGCTGGAACACTGTGAAGTCACGTGCCAGGCGGAAATCTGGAGCATGTTCACCGCCATACTGCGCAAGAGTGTCCGAAACCTGCAGACCAGCACTGAGGTTGGCCTCATTCAAAGGCTATTGCTCAAAATGAGCTCTGTGGATGACATGATCGCAGGTGAGTGGGCGCGACCTGACTCAGAGAGTTAGAATGGACCTCTTGTAAAAAACTTATTTCTATTTTCCTGAAGCTCAATAAGTGGTTCAGCTCTGAAATAAAAGACGTGCAAAAAAACAGTTTGAAAAAGTTGGATTTTACAGATTATCACTGAAAAATTAGGTCAGCTATTTTTTTAAGTTGAACATTGTGTCACTCCAAAAGTACCGCAAACAAGCATGGTGATCATCATTGGATTGCAATTTTGCTTATTTTTTTAAAATGGAATGTGTATTTTAGTTTGAGATCCAGCTGTCAGATTTACTTTAAACTATGTATTATTTATTGTTTATGTATCATAAAAGATCAGCGATACTCTTAAATCAGCTTTGAACAACACATGCAAGATATGAGCAATGTCTTGTAGATTTCTTAGACGTCCGAGAGCGATGCAAATCGCTATGAGTGAAAGAAATGTGGATTAAACTCCCATTTTCTCAGCAGTGGAATTCATCATCGGCATGAAGAAGAAATCGGGAGAAAAATCTCATTAGTTGCACCCTCTCGTAATGAGATTGAGTGGCAGTTTAGAGCAATATTACATTTTAGTTGCTGTTTATGAATGAATAATAATGTTTTTTGATTAATAACGTCTATAATTCTTGGCCAACATCTTCTGCATTAATGCCATTTTTCACAATCAGAATCTTTTAAGAGGCAGAGGCGGTGAATTGCCTCATGGAAGGTTTCAGTAACAATCTTGTTGAAACTCAAAATTAAAGTGTAAAATGGCATTAATTAACATAAATTCTCAGAGTGTTTAACCTGAAACGAAAGCGCTAAGTCAACTATAGGCTTTTTTTTTCTCCTTTGACTGCAATGATTAATTTTCAACATCCATTACTCTGATTTTCAGTGTCACATTATATTTCAGATATATGTTGATTTGGTGCTTAAGAAATAATTATATGAACTGCACATTGTAAAAAATGGCATTTAATGTATGCATACAGAGGAAGATGTTGCCCATAAATTACAGAAGGAATAAATAATAAAAAATAAAAAAAACATTCTTCTTCATTCATAAACACCATACATATGATATATATATTATATATATATATTCTCTTTCGAATGGAAACCTTGTCCATCCTTGCCAGGAGAACGGTACTTGCCTGACTTCATTGTGCCAAGTGTAAAGTTTCATTGGTTAAGTATTTTTAAAACCCAGAGACAGACATAATGTTACAATACAGAGGTGACACGGAGAACTGATGACAGGGGTAAACAGAGCTTATTAAACAGAACCAGGATGTGAGCAGATGAGGTGAGTAACAGAAGAGTAAATTCAGCCTAATGGCAATGTCAATGGTGATACTGTACGTCTGGTTGCAGGTGACAAGGAGAGCAGGACAATGGAGCGATGGAGACAAGGAGCCCGGAGACAGGACGAGGAGACACTCAGGAGACTGGGAGAACAGGTAGGTAACACTGGTGAGTCCGTAGAAGCAAGCATTAGCGTGAGCGTGTGCAAACGAGACCGGACAGTGACTGAGTGAATGCGTGGGATTTAAGTGCAGGTGGTGATTGCAGTGATAATGAAGTGCAGGTGCGTGTGATCAGTATTCAGGTGACTGTGAACGTTGTGTCTGGGAGAGGGTGGAGCCTGGCGTGCTTGTGACATTAGGAGCGTGCTTGTGCATAGGAGACTGGTGAGTGGACTGGTGATGGAACTGTAAAGGTGGATGAAACAACGATAGAAGTTGACAAAACCGAAGAATCTCTGGAGTTCTTTGACTGTGGAGAGGGTTGGCCAGGACCGGATGGTTTCCACCTTCCCCTCGTCCATCGGGATGCCACTGCGGTCGATGTTGTAGCCGAGAAACTGCACTGAGGGATGATGGAACGAGCATTTCTCGGCTTTGAGGTATAGCTGGAAGTTCCTGAAGCGTTGGAGGACCTCTGCAATGTGGTGGCGATTTTCGGCCAGGCTCCAGGAGTAGATCAGGATGTCATCGATGTAGAGCAGTACGAATTTGTGGAGACACTTCCGGAGCACCTCATGGATAAAATCCTGGAATACGGAACACTGGTTCACCGGGCAGCAGATCGATGGCACAGTCCCATGGCCGATGGGGAGGCAGCTTGGAAGCCCATTGGGGACAGAAGACGTCGCTGAAGGGGGCGTAGCAGGAGGGCACATCCACCAAACGTCTCTCTACTGGACTCTCGATGGATGTGGCGTAGACAGGGAGATCTTGGGGACGAGGAGAGGGACGTACCAGTGGAGATGGGAAGCAGTCCGGGAAACAGCTGTCGCCCCACTTCAGGACCTCTCCTGTCTTCCAGGAGATGACTGGGTTATGCTGCTCTAAACATGGGCGCCCTAAGATGATGTCAGCGGTGGATTCCTCCAGAACCAGCAGATGTAGATGCTCCATATGGAGGATTCCCACTTGAACTCCGATAGGGCCCACGGAGCAACTGACCTGCCTCCGACTGAGGGGTTTCCCGGTTATCGATTGGATCTGGTAGATGGTCGGAGTAGCAGTCGTGAGGAGCTTGAGCTGGTGGCAGAGGGTGCCTGAGATGAAGTTGCCGGCTGACCCAGAGTCGAGGAGGGCAGCAACTGGAAGGGAGATACCAGCAGCAGTAAGGTTTACAGTAGTGGTGAGTGGTTTCATTTTATTAAGGGAAGGAATGATAGCATTCACCATAGGACATGGAGGACGGACTGGGCATTCAGAGATGTAATGCCCAGGAAGGCCACAGTACAAACAGAGATTCTGGGTCAGCCGCCTCTGCCACTCAGCCGCTGTCAGTTGGGAATTCTCCAGTTGCATAGCTTCATGGGCTGGTTCTGGAGGGCTGACACCATCTGGTCGGCGGAGGAAAGGAGAGAATGACGGCTGGCCCTGGTGTTCTTTGATACACGACTGCATACGATTGGTGAAGCGGATGGAGAGTTGGATGAATCGTTCAAGCCCGATGGTATCCTCATATGCAGAAAGATGCAGCCGCACCTGAGGATCCAGACCCTGTCGGTAGGTCGTTATCAGGGATTGCTCGTTCCACCCACTGGCAGCAGCGAGGGTTGGGAACTGGAGGGCATATGAACCTTGTTTCAAGTGGTAGAGTTGCTCACCGATCGACGAATCCCAAGACGGTTTTCCAAAGACTTCCTTGAAGTGTGCGATTAAAACCTGAGAGGGTCTGGATCACAGGACTGTCGTTGGATCACAGAGATTCCGCCCATCTGAGCGCTTTACCAGATAGCTGCGAAGTGATGAACGGCACCTTTGCGCGGTCGTGTGGGTACAGGTGCGGCTGCATCTCCAGGACCAGCGAACATTGAAACAGAAATCCGTTGCAATCCTCCGCCGAACCAGAGAAGGGCGCCGGTCTGGCCATGGGACTGGCGCACTCGGGGGGGCGAATAAGCGGTGGTGTTGTTTCCGGAAGTGCTCGCTGGTGAAGGTGCAGGTGTGCTGGAAGGAAGAGCTCGCCGAACAGCGTCAACGAGCTCCTTGAAGGGATCCGGGGTGCTCATCCTGGTGCTGTGCGGTGTTGGTCCGGTCTTCTGTTACAATACAGAGGTGACACGGAGAATTGATGACAGGGGTAAACAGAGTTTATTAAACAGAACCAGGATGTGAGCAGATGAGGTGAGTAACAGAAGAGTATATCCAGCAGAATGGTAATGTCAATGGTGATACTGTACGTCTGGTTGCAGGTGACAAGGAGAGCAGGATGATGGAGCGATGGAGACAAGGAGCCCGGAGACAGGATGAGGAGACACTCAGGAGACTGCGAAAACAGGTAGGTAACACAGGTGAGTCCGTAGAAGCAAGCATTAGCGTGATCGTGTGCAAACGAGACCGGACAGTGACTGAGTGAATGCGTGGGGCTTAAGTGCAGGTGGTGATTGCAGTGATAATGAAGTGCAGGTGCGTGTGATCAGTATTCAGGTGACTGTGAACGTTGTGTCTGGGAGAGGGTGGAGCCTGGCATGCTTGTGACACATAAAGGGTTAGTAGTAATGATTTATTTAAAAAAACAAAATGGAGATTCGTCTGACAGTGACGATATATAGTTATTATTAAAATGTGCAGTTTACTACACTACATTTGTAGTGTTCCAACCTTTTCCTGCTTGAATATCCAGTTTTATTCCAAAATATGCAATTTTACGGAAGTCAAATTTGTTATAAATGTTGTTTAATATTGACTTTAATCTGTATTTAACCTGGAACATTTAATTAAGGAAGAGCTAGTTCCATCTTAGGCATTTAAAAGTCTGACTGCCTAGTATGTACATTCCATTTAATCACTCTATTTATTTAAAACTTTTTAAAACTTCAGTTAATTTAAGCCTTTTTATGTGTAACTAAATGACAGTATTTTGACCAATGGAAGTTCAAGGGCTTGCCGGCTTATGCTACCAGACGCAGGACAGGTGCTGGGGGTTTTTATTGATCCACCTGCACGTCTTACTGTGAAATTGTTATTTTGCACTGTGTTATATTACAATGTCCTGCATTAGTTGCACACCTGTTCCCCGGAGAATCATACTGTTTACATCCACACTGTGCCCATTTCAGTAATCCAGAGCTAATGTCTTTTTGTCTTTCTGTTTTTTTTTTCCCCATGATGAACAGACTTGCTGGTGGATATGCTGGGAGTTCTGGCCAGCTACAGTATCACCGTCAAAGAACTCAAATTGCTCTTCAGCATGCTGAGAGGAGAAGGAGGATTGTGGGTAAGCCACTGAAAATGAGTGAAAAGTCATGTAGGGCTCTGCGGCTCCAAGGGGTTGTTAGCTTCACCTCTTTTGGAGATCGTTTTGGAGCCTTTTTAGACCTCTGGAGCAATCAACCGCAGAGCAGATCAGGCCTGCCCAGGTATCGATTCACCGTTCTCTCAAGTGAGGGATATTGACAGAACATCAACTGCTGGCGGACGCCTCAGTGAGGATGTTGTCACAATAGCTTTACGTTTTTAGATAGAGTGAAGTATCCCTTCTGGGGGATACTACATTTTTCTAAATTTTTCAACTAAATATCTAATTATTAAACTAAATTAACCATATAAACTAAATTACTGATCTAATTACTGATCTAAAGCCCACACTGTCACTGTATGATAATTGAAATGAACTGATGACATCACCGTATTCTCCAGAATGGCTATATGGCTGAATAAAATTATGTTGCATTATTTTCCTGTTTAACACTGTAAAGCTGCTTTGAAACAATCTGCATTGTTAAAAGCGCTATATAAATACGATTGACTTGACTTGACTGGAGAAAAAAGAGAGACTTGTGGGAGGACTTAGGCTTTAATTAGACAATTAGTTACGAGACACGAAAATAAAATGTTTTGATCAGCAGGGTTTTCATAAGCTTGCCAAAACAGGTGAGAATGACAGATTGGATCGAAGTTCTTAAATCAAAACTGATTTAGTGAGGAAAAACATAAAATTTAAAATTGAGCATTTCAGAAGTTCTTGTTGAGAAGATCCTGTGGGAGTTTAGTTATTGTGATTTTCTTTATCCTTAAGTCGCTTATCTTACCTCTCACGTACTTCTGTCTTCCACAGCCAAGACATGCAGTCAAACTGCTCTCAGTTCTCACTCAAATGGCACAGAGACACGGACCCGACACTTTCTTCAACTTCCCTGGCCGGAGTGCAGCTGTGAGTGACCCCGCCTTTTTTCCTATAATGCACATTTTGCATTTTCTTTTAACGCACATTTCATTTGTCATAAAATTAATTAAATGCTGTTTTTAAACTGTTATTGTCACGATATTTATGATAACTAACAAAATAATATTAAAACAAACAAAAAAAATAAATAAATAAATCAATCATTAAATGCTAAACATAAATTTATATTACACAAAGCAATATTTTTATAATGCACATTACCGTTCAAAATGTAGCAGTCAGTAAGATTTTTTTTAAAAGTCTCTTATCTTCACAAAAGCTGCATTTATTGATTTAAATATACAGTAAATACAGCAATATTGTGGAATTATTATCATTTAAAATAACTATTGTCTATTTTAATAAATGTTAAATGTAATTTATTTCTGTGATGGCAAAGCTGAATTTTCAGCTTCACATTCAGGGTCACATGATCTTTCAGAAATCATTCTAATATGCTGATTTGCTGCTCAAGAAATATTTCCTTTATTATTATCAACATTGAAAGCAGATGTGCTGCTTAATATTTTTGTGGAACCGGTGATACATTTTTTCAGGATACTTTGATGAATAGAAAGGGTTTATTAAAAGAAAATTATTATTATTTTTTGTAACTGTGAAAATCTTCACTCTCAGTTTTGATCAATTTAATATGTTCTTGATGCATAAAAGTATTAATTTTTTTATTTATTTTTTTTCTGTCAGGCAATTGCGTTACCTCCTATTGCCAAATGGCCTTATCAGAACGGCTTCACTCTCAACACCTGGTTTCGCATGGATCCTTTGAACAACATCAATGTGGACAAAGACAAGCCCTATCTTTACTGGTGACTACATTCACAGCCTACATACGCTTTCATGTGGTTATATTTAACTTTGTCAACTCTTAGATAAAACTTGCTTAGCAGAAAATAAAATGACCTTCAGGGCCTGCTTCTGTAAATACATTAAACTGAGTGGCCTTGTTTTAGCGTTTAACACAGAGAAGGAGAGAGAGATTTATGGCTGCTTTGCCACTTATATAATGAGCTTTGTTTGAAGATTTTGTTTTCTGATAATGTGGTGGATTATGCAAGCATAAAAGGGAATTAGGTCAGATTCTGCTGATTAAACCAATAGGTGTTTGAACCCTGGGCAGAATGTTCTGGAATCACTGGAAAATCTCTGCAGAGGGACACCGGGGTGGAAATAGACATTAATTTGGGCTTTTAATGTCAGCCAGGCAAAAAGAACATCCTATGTAGAGACTTGTGGGTAATTAGAGCTCAGATCAATAGCACAGATGCATGTTTATTGGCCAGGGTTCCAGGAGCGAGGGAAAATGGTCCTCAAGGGAGAAGGAGTGAGTGCATTTTGAGCGAGAGAAAGAAGGACAACATCCATTTTTGGTCAGCCTTGGACTTTTTTTTCTCTCCAAGATATTTTAAGTTATTTGCCTCTGATATTAGAACAATTGCTTTAAAACAAATCTGTTAAAGAAAGCATTTTTCACATGTTCTTGAGTTCAGATTATATACAAATTCCTCCATACATTATGTAGATCCAGGAACTGAGAAACTGCCCCAGGCTTTGTGAGGAGGTTACAAAACAGTGTTGTTGAAATCTGCCACGCTAATAACGCTAGCTACCGTTCCTAAGCGCTGGGTTTGAGAGTGAGCACTCTGTCCCGCTCGCTGTTGTGCTGCCAGATCTGTAGCCCGGAGCTGGCAAGCGCAGGACTGCTCACACAAACTCAGAGTTCAATTTGTGCGTGACACAGATTCGGAATAAAAGGAGATGTTCGCAAAGGAACAGAGTATTGATTCACGCTGAGAATCTCTCTTATTCTCTGCTCATGAAGATACTAAAACGATCTCTTGTGCTGTTAGTTTTCTTGTATGTGACGGTTTATAGCCCTATTGTAGGGAACAGAGAACACAAAACTATCTTTGACATTTTGAAAAGCAGACAGATATTGTTAGTCTCTGTTTTGGAACAGGAAACTAGCTAATGCACATCAGGACACATGCACACCCTGTTGAAAACATAGTAGAGCAGCCGAAGCGCTTTCCTGGTTTCCAAGTCAGGTCAAACTGCTCTGTTGGCTGGTTTTAGAAGGGTTTTAGACACTGGTAGACCAGTGCAACCAGGCTAGGAGGCGAATTTAAACCAGCTAAGACCAGCAAAACTATCTTTTTGGTCCAATAGAAAGTTTAAAATGGGATTTTCCCTACCCCACTGAACAAGAACATCTTAAACTAGCATAAGATGGTTGTAGCTGGTCTAAGATATACTAGTCAGAATGCCGCTTTCTTGACCAGCTGAAAAGTACCCATCAAAATTCCTATATAAACCCAGGCTAAAACACCAATTAAAACCAGAAAATCAAATGTAAGCTAGTTATTTTTAAAATTTTTATTTTGATGCAGGGTTGCATCAACACTTTTTTTTTTAACTAGCTTACATTTGATTTTCTGGTTTTAATTGGTGTTTTAGCCTGGGTTTATATAGGAACCATCATAGCATGCATAAACCAACCTAAGGGGGGTTACTGGTCAAAATTGGCCAGGGCTAAGCTAGAATTGACAAATTTAGATGGTCTTACTGTGTGTGGATGTTGTAAACCAACTGAAGTCTGACCAGTCTGAAACTGCCTGGTTGCTGACTAAGATTAGCAAACCACCTTAGACTGGTTTAAGCTTTTTTTTCCAGCAGGGGATGTTAACTCTTTCCCGAAAATGTCCTGTGTTTTCACGGTTATATGGTAGGGGGCGCTATTACACACACTGAATCTCCCAATCAAAACACAGACGATGAAGCAGAAACAAGCGATATCATATGTAAGCAAATGCATATGTAAAATAACACAATTATCAACATTAAAGGGTTAGTTCACCCAAAAATGAAAATTCTGTCATTAATTACTTACCCTCATGTCGTTCGACACCCGTAAAACCTCTTCGGAACACAAATTAAGATATTTTAGTTGAAATCCGATGGCTCAGAAAGGCCTCCATTGGCACAATGCACTTTACACTCTCAAGACCCATAAAAGGTACTAAAGACGTCGTTACAAAGTCCATCTCACTACAGTGATTCTACAATAACTTTATAAACGGCGAGAATAGTTTTTGTGCGCAACAAAAACCTACATAACCACTTATATAGTGATGACGATCTCAAAACATTGCATAATGAAGCTTTTAAGCGTTATGAATCAGTGAGTCGATTCAGCGGTTTGGATCGCCAAAGTCACATGATTTCAGCAGTTTGGCGGTTTGACACGTGATCCGAATCATGATTCGACTCACTGATTCATAATGCTTCAAAGCTTCATGATGCCGTGTTTTGAAATCGGTCATCACTATATAAGTCGTTTTTTTTTTTTTTTTTTTTGCGCACAAAAACTATTCTCGTCGCTTCATAAAGTTATTGTAGAACCACTGTAGTGAGATGGACTTTGTAACGACATCTTTAGTACCTTTTATGGGTCTTGAGAGTGTACAGTGCATTGTGCCAATGGAGGCCTTTCTGAGCCATCGGATTTCAACTAAAATATCTTCATTTGTGTTCCGAAAATGAACAGAGGTTTTACGGGTGTTGAACGACATGAGGGTAAGTAATTAATGACAGAATTTACATTTTTGGGTGAACTAACTCTTTAAAGTGTTGATGGACTCGATTTACTCCTATGCTTTACTCCATCTATGTTTTGATCACCATTCTGAATATGATCTGGATGTAGATGCGATTTTCTCAGCTTTTTGCTCAAAATGTTGCTTTTTGAAACTTACCCACATTCAAGTGTTGATAAAAAAAGAATGGATGAAGCTAGAAAAAAAAAAATATAGTTTTTTTGTTTAAAAGCAGAGGCTCTGTTCTTTTTTTTATATGTATTGCATAGTCATACAGCAAAATATTCTGGGGGCCATGAAACTTTTGTAAAAATGATCACAAATGCTGACGGTGGCTGACTTTTTTCAAAAACATTAGTGGGGAAAGAGTTTAGAAAATATTTTTTGCAAATACATCACCTTAAAGTGTTTTGTAATACCATATGCGTATTTATTGAATTTCCAATTTCAGTTTCCGCACAAGCAAAGGCATCGGCTACTCGGCACACTTTGTGGGTAACTGCTTGATTGTGACATCACTGAAGTCAAAAGGAAAGGGCTTCCAGCACTGCGTGAAATATGACTTTCAGCCCCGCAAGGTAAGCTTTCATTTCCAGCTTTGATTCGCTCTCTCTCTCTCTCTCTCTCTCTCTCTCTCTCTCTCTCTCTCTCTCTCTCTCTCTCTCTCTCTCTCTCTCTCTCTCTCTCTCTCTCTCTCTCTCTCTCTCTCTCTCTCTCTCTCTCTCTCTCTCTCTCTCTCTCTCTCTCTCTACTAGCATCTGTAGTAATCTACTGATTGTGTTGTGAAGGAGTAAGAATTGAGTGGATGCACTTGTACATTTTTTTGCTGTGATGCTAAATGTGCTGTTTACAAACTGTTACTGAACCCCAGGACTTGAGATAACAGAGGCCATTTTCTGTATTTGTTTTTGTTTTGTTGAATCGAAGGGAAATCTCTTGGAAATCACTGCACAGCTGCTGCAGTTCTGAAACATCTGTCTAATAAATGATTTCCTTGTTTCTACTCAATATTTAATGCTCTTAGCTGGTGTAATCTTTATAAATGTTAATAACTCTGACTTGCTCTTTTGAGACTTAGTTGAAAAAGCTTGCCAAGGTTCTTTCCTAAAATCAAATCTTACAGTTCATACGTATAGTCATGGGAACAAGTTTGCATGTTGTGTGCACTAGAGAATGCTTTATTAAATGTGAAATAAATAATATAAATAAATAGTATGAGAATTTTACGTCTAAATAGATACATTTAAATAGCACATTTCAATTTATCTGTTTACAGAAAAAGGGCAAACCCATTAATATTTTCATTTTCAGCTGATGTACAGATACGCTGTTGTGATTCAGACCTCTTGTGGTCCAATAGTGATAATAAGGGCACTGTAAGTCGCTTTGGATAAAAGCGTCTGCCAAATGCATAAATGTATCAACTGTTATGCACATGTAATGAACTGTTTAATTCTTCTGATCTCCAGTGGTTTTATTTCTTTTTGCTTTCCTTCTTCCTAATAATGGGATTTTTGATTTAGTGACTTAATATAAGTGATAACAGGCTGTGCAGCAACTCTCTTAGTACATTTTGATGTGGTCTTGTTTTGAGGATAAAAAAAGCAGATAAATTGCAACAACAGAATGGCAATAGAACATTATCGTAGTTCATGCATATATGTATTTTTCGAAATGTAGCTAAAAGGTTATGTTTTAAACATGAACTGGTATGAAAGAGAAAATGATGATTAAAAACAGCTCTGTTTTATGTTTTACCTTGCTTCGAAAATATACAACCAAACCAACAGAACACACAGAACATGCTACTCCAGCGTCACTCCAGTGTGTGTTGGAAACACTGCACCATATCGTGACTCTTTCGTTTGGTGGCACATTGACAGAAATGAAATCTGTAATGACCCTTGTCTCCTGCTAAGGAAACCTGCTTTTACTCCCTCACTACTCTGATTTCCTCTCTGCCTCTGTCTGCTTCCTCTCCTCTCTTCTCCTCTCACTCAAGATCTGATGTATTATTTATATCTAAATGCAAATTTTTACTGCATTAGACCTTCTGCCTGCTGCCCATGAAAATGATTTTGGGTTGAATTTTGGGCTTCCATTGCCAGGAAAGAAAAATACAGCTAAAACCAATTTACAAAAAAAAAAAAAAAAAAATGTCCATCTGAAATTCTATCATTTCTCTGTTTTACGAGCCTGATTTCTAAGAAATTGCAGCATTTGGTTTTTATATGAATTAGTTTGCTATCAAGAAGTATTGTTGTAATTTTTGTATATTCCTCAATTACTGTAATATTATCAGTATCTTTGGAATAACCAAGTAACACTGATAATTCATTGACAATGTGAATTAATACTAGAAAAGGGATAATTTTAATTTCATGCAGATAATATCACAATATATTATTATTATTATTTTTATTCTTATTATTATTTATACAAATGTATGCCCTGATGCTTCAACAATATGCAGAATTAATTGTACTCTTCACAACCCTGTCAGAACAGACCCTCAACTGGTTTTTAGATTGTGTTCCACCAGTTGAGAACCATTGAGACTTGCATCGTTTAAATAGACAATTCCTTCCTCATGTACTGCTATGTACTAATATGTTTTTTTCTTTCTCTAGTGGTACATGATCAGCATCGTTCACATCTACAACCGCTGGAGAAACAGTGAGATTCGCTGCTACGTCAATGGACAGCTCGTCTCCTACGGTGACATGGCTTGGCACGTCAACACCAACGACGTAAGACCACTTTGCTATCGCCCTCTCTGTTTGTAGCTGCCGGATGTTTTTTCAGAGTACTACTTGTGTGCACAGTGTGAAATTAAATGATAAAAGATGTATTGATTTAGCACAGTTTCAGAATAAATAATGACATTTATTGCTGCCAGCACATCAAGTAGTTTAAACTATACAGCAGTGTGTGCTCTGAAAATATTTTTTTTCTTAATTAGCATTTTACTGTATGTCTTTTTGATGGAGATTAATGTTTTTTGCAATATGATGAAAACGGGAGACTTTAATGTAGAAAAGATAAAGGTTGTCTGTTTGGAAACATTAGATTTTTGGATTATTTATATATATCTTTATTCAGCAAGTATGCATTAAAATGACCAAAAGAGACAGTAAAGCCATTTATATTGTTACAAAAGATTTATTTTTACCTTTCACCAAAGAATCCAGACAAAATGCAAAAATATTATTAATAATTGAGCACCAATAATAATTATTAATAATTAAGCACACGATCAGCATTTTAATTGAGTGAAGAATCATGTGACACTGAGGACTGGAGTAATGATACTGACAATTCAGCCTTGACATCACAGGAATAAATTACATTTTAAATTATATTAAAACAGAAAACAGATATGGTTTGTAATATTATTTAACAATATTACTGTTTTACTGTATTTTTTATCAAATAAATATATCCTTAAAGGTGCGCTATGTAACTTTTCCGTCCACTAGAGGTCGCCTTTTCAAAACAAAGGTGTAGTTTGATGACGCCACGTTTGAGCGCAGAATCTTGGGACATGTGGTCTTCACCTCACAGCCAGTGGAAAAGAATCGGGATAAGACTCAGGCAGAAATCATATTCATGGATATGATTATTAACGTTACTATAGTATGAAGCAGAGCAGGACCGAGTGTTGTGCAGCTGAGCAAGGCCGCTGGCCGCTGGAGCGATATGACACTTGTTCACACTGCAGTGAAAGTGAAGTGTTTCTGCAAATTAAAACCGGAAAATGAGGGTAACGCAGATATGACGCAATCGACAGGCGACTCCCTCACACGTCCCGGGAACATTTGGGATATTGTAAGTACTCAACTGAACAAAATACATAATACTGGCCTAGTGGTTTTTGGATATTTTACTCAAAAATGTTTACATAGTGCACCTTTAATGTTTCCAAACTTTTGACAGGTACTGTGTATGTGTGTGTGTGTGTGTGTGTGTGTGTGTGTGTATCATAAATATCCTGCTTTTCAACAGAGAACCTTGCCAGCTCAAGCTTAATATAAGACATTATCTTGGGTATTCAGTGATTAGATTAAAATTCACAGACCTTTGCTTTGCCTCTGTTTTGCTGTACCTCACTGAAAGCAATGCAAGATAATTAAAAGGTTGGACCAGCAGTGCTTAACCTCAGATCTCATGGGTGCTGATTTTGATTAAACTAATAGGCAGGTTTCAGCACAGAATAACATCTCTGTAATGCTACATCTCAATTACATTTGTGAACCATTAGTTGCCTGGTATGGACTTTGCATACTGACATCCACTATATTTCCACTCCAGCTCTCTATATTTTCCATACTATCCACTTTTGAGAGATTGCTACTAAGAAATTCAAGCTGTTCTCTTGTGCTTATCACAGAGCTATGACAAATGTTTCCTCGGCTCATCTGAGACGGCAGACGCCAACCGAGTGTTCTGCGGACAGCTCGGAGCCATCTATGTGTTCAGTGAAGCGCTAAACCCCGCACAGATATTTGCCATCCATCAACTAGGCCCAGGATACAAGGTATGTATCAGATTTGCCAATGTGCGTTATACCCCAACACTTCACAGCCACCATTGATCTCTAAGAGATGTTATTCCTCTGTCTTTGACATTTGGTTATTGATTGATGTGCGTTCCAAGTTCCAACATGATTCACCACCCGGACGAAACAACCACAGTTTTGAGATCTAAATCTCAGCTGATTTCAAGCTGGTCATTATTGTCCTGCTATGTTACAAAAAAGGAAAATGATATGAGAAATGCTGCATTTACATATTTACTTATTACCAAACGTTTGTTTGATGAGCCTTACACATTTTGTTGTCATGCATTATTGCTTTTACACTGACGACAGCAAAGTTTCTTGGTTTTGCTTCCTAATGAAGTCTTCCTTTGATGAAGTGTGCCTCCGGATAGTTTATAGTCTTTCTTTCCCTTTCATGTCTCTGACCTTTTGTCGCTAATTCTCAAGGTGCTTTTGAAGCATTTTAGCATTTAATTGCATCCATGGGGTAAACAGAGCAGGTTACTGTGGATTTTGTATCCTTATTAAATATGAAGCTCTGTCCTATTAGTAATTGGGACTCGCAGCAGTTTTTCAGTATCATTGTGCAAAGTCTAATTTTCTCTGAAACACCAGGCTTTGATTAGTGACTCATTATCTCAAACAATAAACCACATGCATGGAAAGGATAGCATATGTATCCCAAAAATGACATTACACTGGTTTGAAGCCATTGTTTATGAGGGATGAGCTTTTCCTAATTTAATTTCAAATTCTGACACCAACTCAATTGTCTTTGCTCCATTACAGCAGTGCTTTACTTATGAGCTGTGTAATCTAAAAGGGCAAATAAGTTAATAACTGCTAAAACCCTTCCTGACAATGTAGTTATTTATTTTTACCCAGTGTGTTTTTAAACTACCTGCTAGACATTTGCACCGGTTTTTCTCTAATCAGTGTGGGCTGGTCATTTCCCTTATTAATTGAGCTTCTAGACCTCTGTTTCCCGCTGCCCCTCACGTCATCATGACGGACAGGTTGGCAGAAATAATGAGCAGTCTGCTTCAGGGAGAAAGCAATTACCCACCCAAGATAAACCTGTGAATGGAGTCTCTTGAAATCTGAAAAGGGGTTGTATAATTCAATGGAGTACCAGCTATCAGACTACCTGACAGCTCTTCTGGCTGATCTGTTGAATCTACCTTGTCTAGGAATAGGGCAAAGGCCTCCAGAGTTTGTGTAGCAAGGCTAAACCACAGGGCCTGGCCCCCATTTGATGAAAAGCATGATAAAAGGGGTTTTTAATTGTGATGGATCCACTGTGGGCATTACCTTCTGAAACGGTGTTTGTGGAGAGAATGACAGAATGAGGGTATAAAAAAAATAAAATCACAGTTTTATATTAGCGCCTGCACACTGGACAAATATTAAAATAAATGCACCCTTGCTTGTCAGCATATAAGAGAAAGTAATTTTTTCTATATTCCTTTTTTAATGTAGCAAAACAAGTATTTTATTTTTTATTTTTTGTAAAATCATTGGGTCTCATCCACTAATGATTGTGTGGATTATTTTGTTTTTGTACACATAGAAGAACTTCTCACAAAAGATCTCCACCTAATTTATAACACGTGCGTACGCACATGAATTTGTTCTTAATCTCACTCTAAGTATTCTAAATGAGCGCCCGTGTACACAAGGTTAGTCATTTGCTTAAGACATGCCCAAAACATCTCCATATAAAGGCTTTCCGCACAACCTTTCCTTTACAGCCTTTTGTCACTCTCGTCAATCATATGTCGCTCTTTGCAGATGTACTCTCGCCAGATCCCCGAGCAAAACCAGTTCAAACACAATAAATAGCTTTTATACAGACAGAGATTACAGACTAGCTAGCTGAACATACGCTATATCTGCATTATTCAGAGAAACCTCACATCTGAAGCTATAACTCAGCTTTTGTTGTAACTAGGCCCAGTGAACGACCCGTTGTGGAATGTGCCTATCTTAGATAGGTGAAAGATCGCCTCTGCAGAAGAAGATCAGCACCTACATTGCAATGTATTGTCATCATTGCAACTTTGGCTCTGCCCACTGGCGTGTTAGTAAGATGACGAGGAGAAAAGAGCGATACCGGACAAAAAATAAAATGACCTTCCAAAGGATCCTAATGCTTTTTACACAGATACACACAGGAGAATTTAAAAGCAGGCGTCTATCAGCGGGTCCGTCTATCAGTGGATATAAAAAAACAACTCCACACAAAACTTCACACTTTACACAATGCAGTCAGGCAAATACCATTCTCCTGACAACTGCCAAACCCAGACTCGTCCATCAGATTGCCAGACAGAGAAGTGTGATTGGTCACTCCAGAGAACACGTCTCCACTGCTCTAGAGTCCAGTGGTGGCGTGCTTTACTCCGCTGCATCTGACACTTTGCATTGCACTTGGTGATGCAAGGCTTGGATGAGCTGCTCGGCCGTGGAAACCCATTCCATTGAAGCTCCCTACGCACTGTTCTTGAGCTAATCTGAAGGCCACACAAAGTTTGGAAGACTGTAGCTATTGACTCAGCATGCGCTGACCCCGCTCTGTGATTTTACGTGGCCTACCACTTCATGGCTGAGTTGCTGTTGTTCCCAATTGTTTCCACTTTGTTATAATACCACTAACGGTTGACCGTGGAATATTTAGTAGTGAGGAAATTTCATGAATGCACGGGTGGCAACTTATTACAGTAACACGCTTGAATTTACTTGAGCTCCTGAGAGCGACCCATTCTTTCACAAATGTTTGTAGAAGCGTCTGCATGCCTAGGTGCTTGATTTTATACACCTGGGGCCATGGAAGGGATTGGAACACCTAAATTCAATGATTTGGAGTGGTGTCCCAATACTTTTGGCAATATAGTGTATGTTGTCCAATCAGAGGTGTTTAAACATTTGTTCAACAGCGCTCAAAATGCTAGTGGGAAAGGGTTGTATTGTAATTTTTTTTTTTTTTCTTTTCAGTATCGTCCCTAAGTCAGTACCCATGACAACAGTACTTTAAATAGCATTTTGTCCCCCTATTTGCTACCCTTTAGTGACTTTGGCTTCCTGCCCTCAACAACCACTGACACCATTATTTGTTCT
This sequence comes from Romanogobio albipinnatus, assembly GCA_023566225.1. Lineage (NCBI taxonomy): Eukaryota > Metazoa > Chordata > Actinopteri > Cypriniformes > Gobionidae > Romanogobio > Romanogobio albipinnatus. Next base: position 35,861,358 of record CM042247.1, on the reverse strand, counting down.
GTTGACTGTAATGTTTTGGCTCCCTTAGGTCCTTATAGCCTTCTTAGCCTTTTAGCAGAGTACCTGCTCGGATGCGTAGAAACAGTGGGCTGTGGCAGGCTGTAAACTCATGGTCTTCAGTGATTTATGTGACTGATCTGAAGATGACCAGGTTACCGTCTTGTTGCAGCTGCCTACAAACACTGAGCTCCAGTCAGACCCATTTACTTGAGGTCTTGTCTTAAATGCCTTGATAGAATAAACAGGTTTGGTCTCAAATTAGCAGCTTCAGCTTGGAAGATTATGTTTGTATGTTTTGGGATCATTAAATTTGATCTTATCTTATTAAAATTTTAACTTATGCTCATCAAGGTAAAAAAACAATAATGTTATCCCATTTCTCCAGGAATTTAAATCTCTGCGCAGTGGTGTGGAATCTAGGAAAACTAATAGGTTTTTTGTCGACAGCATCTTTAATGTTGACTGTTCCAAGATGGCGGACATATTGCCGATGTGGCATTCGAGTGGTCGAATGTGGAATATATATATATATGAGCCTTTTACCCCGTGGAGCCTTTAACCCCATTGTACCCTATATATATATATATATATATATATATATATATATATATATATATATATATATATATATATATATATATATATATATATATATATATATATATATATATATATATATATATATATATATATATATATATATATATATATATATATATATATATATATATATATATATGGTCACATGATCTTTCAGAAATCAATTTGATATGCTGATTTGCTGCTCAAGGATCATTTCTTATTATTACCGTTATTCATTATTATTATTATGACTTTGATGATGATATATAATATCTATGTTCTGTCGACGTCTTTTATGGAAGACAGATGCTCTGTTGCTTCTGCAGACTCTCACTATGAGAGAACATGTGAGCATGACATCATCAGTTTCTGTCAGAAGTGTATTAGACGTTACGTCAGTGTCCTGTCAGATTAATTTTTTTCTGAGGCAGTGCTTTCAACGTTTTTGCACAATGTCGACAGTGCTGTGATCTTTATTTTACCAGTCAATCTGATCAATGTTGCGATTTCTTTTTAATGCTGCATCATATGTTTGCAGCAGAAACCTGACCAGCAACAGGTGACATTTATGCTATCTCAGTTCAGCAGAGTAAACCAAACAACATTCATCTTTTCAGGTCAAAATAAGCATACAGATCATCAAATCTGTAATATGTTTAGTTTTGTTCTGTCCGTTTTCTTCATTTTGAACAGAATAAAGATAACAGTAAAGCTTACATAAGCTGAACAGATTTGTACTGTATTCATTTGCTCACAGATCGTGAAAGGAAAATTGTGGGAAAATATACTTTATCGGGTTTATTGCCTTAGAAAAAGGTAACAATCTATTTAACGACAACAAGTTAATTACAAACACCCTCCTATCTTTAAATAGACACTGGTGCACAGTTAGTACATGGATAATGACATATGAATACAAAGGGCCAAGTGGTTTGTTTCTGAATGCAGTTGTTAACATCTCCTTTTTTAATCATCATTTGATACAGGATAGTTTTACATGGGATTAGTTTAAAAAACAAATCTAGATGATATTTACTGAAATAATTAATTAATTGATTGCAAAGAGATCATGTAACTAAATGTAGTGCACTACAACTATTTGAACTATAGCAATAGTATTTATATACAGTATATACTCCACCATATGCAGTCCATAATGCACTAGTATTTGATTTTGAACGTAGCCCATGTTTCTATGTGTATCTGTGGGGAAGAGAAAGTTGACTTCCCTTGAGTGTGCATAGAATGATATCCAGACATACTGATGATAAGCGCATATATACTGTATATATGTTATCTGGTCGCATGACAAACTATAAGCATTGCTTTAGTTCATGCAAGTGTTGTCAAGCACACGTTTTTTCTAAAAATGCCTGGTTATGCTAACTGCACGTTAATACAGTTAACACACGTCTGGTCACATCTGGATGACATCATCACCTGGGATGTGCTGCAGGTGTTGGGCTGCAGGCCTTTTGATTTGACAGCACAAGAAACAACCTCATGAATGATAATTCGGCTGGGGGATTCCCACATCGCTCCTACTTCATCTTCATGATTATTTCATGTCACTGAGCTCATTTATTATTCATTGCGCTCCCACGAATTTGGATAAGATTTAATCACTGCATAAAAAGAATATTCTCCTTTTCATGGTAGGAATAGTAAATCCTTTAATAAGCACATGGAATAATAATATTTACAAAGATGTACTGTTAAATACACATTGTGATATTTTTATTTCACTCATTAATTAATTCTCTCACCTTGTCCAACATGTTAGACACCTTTTAGAGGTGAATATCTGAGCTTTCTGTGTTGGTCTAGACTTCTCTCATTTCATCTCTCTCTCTTCTTTTTTTTTACCTCCCTAGAGCACCTTTAAATTTAAATCGGAAAGCGATATCCATCTGGCTGACCACCATAAACAAGTGTTGTACGATGGGAAATTAGCAAACAGCATCTCATTCACGTACAACGCCAAAGCCACAGATGCTCAGCTCTGCCTGGAGTCCTCGCCCAGAGAAAACCTGTCCATATTCGTGCATTCGCCTCACGCTCTGATGCTACAGGTACTGTAAATGTCTGCTTAACACTTTAAGACTGTGTTCTACTTTCTTAATTCTTAAAAAAACTGAAAAACAGTTAGTAATGTCACTAAATGTTAATCAGATGCTGCGTTGTTTAGCTAACACCATGAGATAATGTCAGTGTTTGCCATTCAATGTTAATTGTTTGGAGGAACACATTTCTGCAGAGATTAGTCAGTTGTTAATGTGAGTCGGTACTTTCAACTGATGGATTGCTTGTTTCTAATTAACTTTAGTCAGATGTATTTGCAATCTGTTATCAACTATATTTTTAGACCCAAATGGTCTATAATTAGTCCCTTAGGTCAGTGTATTTGGTCAGTGTGTCCTTTTAGGTCACCATCAGGTTACATTATCATTGGCTGTCAATGGGGTGTTATTGTACTGTTTGTGGCACATTTGTTATCAGGTATAAAGGTCAGGGCCCGTATTCATGAAAAGAAAATTCTTAGAAAGGTGGGCGTTTTCTCTTAAAATGAAAATGAAATCCTAGTAAAGAAGAAAGTAATTCAGAAAGAATCTTAACCCTTAAAAGAGGTCTTAAGGTCCAAAATTGTTAGGAGTATGGACGAGGACTTTTAAGAGGCTTAAAGGGTTAGTTCACCCAAAAATGAAATTTTTTTCATTAATTTCTTACCTCATGTCGTTTGACACCCGTAAGACCTTTGCTCATCTTCGGAACACAAATTAAGATATTTTTGTTGAAATCCGATGGCTCAGAAAGGCCTCCATTGACAGCAATGTATTTTGCACTCACAAGACCCATAAAAGGTACTAAAGACGTCGTTACAAAGTCTATCTCACTACAGTGGTTCTACAATAATTTTATGAAGCGACGAGAATTAGTTTTTGGTTGCAACAAAAAAAATAACGACTTTATTCAGCAAGTGCTTATCTTCCGTCTAAAGTTTCTTTAGCAGCTGAGAAAATGGACGAAACGCGAAGAAGGAGAAGAAATGTGTTGCACACAATGCATGAGTCAATTAATAAGACACTACACATTAGATTGTGCAGGAATCATATTTGTGACTGATCTTATTAGAGACAAGCTAACTCTTTTTTAAGATAAATTAGGAGCTTTCTGAAGGGATTCCTAGTAGCTTTAAGAATACGGGCCCTGGTCTCAAAGACAGTACCTTGGTTTAAGATTCTTTAAAGGTCGACGCACTAACATCGCTGCTGAAGAACTGTGCTACAGTACTGCCTTCAATAAATTCGTCTCCCCACAAGAACTCTGATCAAGCTTACTTATTTTATTTATTAGATAAATCTAATACATTGGCGAGCCACCCAAACAACCGCTCGACCAAATATAGAGAAATCTAACACAACAATGGCAAATAAGTTAATTACTGAATGCGTTGATCACAAATTTTTAATCCATGTGATTTTTTTTTTCTCTTCTGTTTCTATAAGGATGTTAAGGCCATCGTTACGCACTCCATTCATAGTGCCATTCACTCCATTGGTGGCATCCAGGTGCTGTTTCCTCTCTTTGCACAGCTGGATTTCCTTCAGCACAATGAAAGCCAGGTGGAAACCACAGTGTGGTAAGTAATATTATGTCCACCAGAATAAGATTTTTTTTTTTTATGGAATTAATACTTTTATTCAGCAAGGATGCCTTAAATTGATCAAAAGTGACAGTAAAGACACTTATAATGTTACAAAATAATTATATTCATCAAAGAATCCAAAAAAATGTATAGTTTCCAAAAAATATTGAACAGCACAACTTTTGTAAACTTTAAACATGTAATAATAAATGAAGAGTTCAGATGCAAAAGCCACTAAAAGCCACCTCTGTCAAAAATTAGATAATGATATTGAGGGAATGCTCTCCGCACATGGTATACGTTCATCAAATGCTTTCACTTAAAATCCGCTAAATCCCAGCATCAGCCCATTCAGAAATACCAGTTCGTCATTCTCTTTGGTGACAATCAGAAGATGCAAATCGAATTATATGATTTCAAGATGAATGACTCATGTGACATGAGCTGGCTTTCCACTGCCAAGCTGCAAGATTTTATCATGTTTGTCCATCGTTACAATGGCAATGACGGGATTTCGCAACTAGCAAGTAAACACTCAACGCAAACGTGTCTGGAATTTGGAACGCATTAGAAATCCCTGACGCAACTCAGCTTCTGTGTTCCAATTCCCAGACGCAACTCAGCTACCGCGTTCCAAATTCCCAACGCAACTTAGCTACTGCGTTCCAAATCCCCCGCCCTCATCTGAATCTCCTAGCACATCAGCCTGGTACACCTGCAGCACACCCATAGTATGAAGGCATGCTGAGGGGACTGAGGGGAAAGATAGCTCATAAGCGTCACAGATCTTTCTCTCTGGGCCACTAAGGAGAGGGCAAAATCAATCGGCCATGCAGCCCTGGTGGCCACGGAGAGGCATCTTTGCCTAAATCTTAGCTCTATCAAAGAAAAAGATAAGACTTTTCTGATGGACGCCCCACTATCCCCCAGACACTGTCACTACAGTCATTGAGAGGTTCCAGGAGGCTAATAAACAGGCGGCGGCATTCCAGAAGCTCCTCCCCTGTCGCTCTCAAATCTCTGGGGCTGCTGAGCGGGAGCGGCCCCAGACATCAAAAGCCAGTTCCTTATATCGAGCTGTAAAAAAACAGAAGGTTGCTACCTGCGGTATTTCTCCTCGGTGCGCTCAAGGGACCGTTCTGCCAATCCTGCCATCTTGTGTGTTTCAGGGCGCAGCGGTCTCCAGCAAGCACTTAGCTCAGTGTCCGCCTGGAAACATAGCGGCACTGGGAGGCTTGCTTCCTCTGAGGAGGGTGTCAGAGCTGCCAGTTTGGTTGTTCCCTGCCGGTGCGCCGCTTCAGGGCACCGAATTGGTGGTTCGAAAAATACCAGAGGCCAATCTAAAGAGAATGGTTCCCCTAGTAGAATTTCTGGCAGCGTGTCAACTACTGCCAAATATATCTCAATAGGTCCTGCGCATAGTCAAAAAGGGTTACACAATTCAGTTTGGGTCTCTCCAATGGTGGACCCCGAGCAGGCACTGGTCATGGAACAGGAGGTAAAAACTTTGCCATAGAACGTGTACTTTCTCCCGACAGGGAAACCGGGTTTTACAGTTGGTATTTTATCGTTCCAAAGAAGGATGGAGGGATCCATTTTGGATTTGCAGGTTCTAAATCAGTCCCTTATGCAGTTAAAATTTAAAATGTTAACCTTGAGACAGATTGTGCCACAAATTAGATCCGAGGATTGGTTTGTCACAATAGATCTCAAGGATGCGTATTTCCATAAATCCATCCTTCCAGATCACAGGAAGTTCCTGAGGTTCGCTTTCGGGGGCAAAGCATACCAATATCGGGTTCTTCCATTCGGCCTAGCTGTATCATCCTGCACTTTTACCAAATGCATGGATGCAGCTCTAGTACCACTACATCTGCAAGGCATTCACGTTCTGAACTATATCCAGGGGTTTAGCTATTTGAGGGCCCCAAGCAAAATACAGGAATGGGGCCCTATGCAATTGCACATTTACAACCTTGAGGTTCCTTTCACTGTTGTGATGATTGCTGCTGCACTAACTTGTCCCATAGTTGTGTCCAATTTTTATTTTATTTTTCATGTACATTATAAATAATTGTTTTCGTCATGTTGTAGATCCCTTGTTCACGTGTAAACAGGTTATAACAGTATTAGAGTAGTGGACACTAGGTGGTCATTTGTGGTCATTTTCACTGCACAATTGTTTACACAACACAAGGCTGTCTAATTCTAAAAAAAAAATATATTTTTTTCCCCACAAATTTAAATTAAACTGAAAAAAAAATTATTACACACATAAGAATTATTTCAACCAAAAATGAAGTGTGCCTGTGTGGAAAGTAACTGGGCATGTGTCATCTACTTGGGTCCTTCTCAGAAATGAGTGAGCGCCATTTAAGATGATAAATATATAATACGCACTGTTGCTCTGTATTTAATTATAACTTCAGATACATGATATTTTCATTTGAAGGGCCCTATGAAATCTGTTTTATTTTTTTCCAAATTACCGATAATTTATATTTTTTATATTTTTAATAATTTTCCAAATTATTTTCACTGTCGACAAAAATCCAGATTCCTTTTTTTTTTCCTTTTACATGTTTCTGGATTCTTTAGGCTATTGGCTTTATAGTTTCCTGGTTCATGACGTCACCCGCCTCTGATCACACTATTGACGTCTAATCATGCAGAGCGTTCCCAAAGCGTCAATGACGCAGCGCTCGTTCCCTCTTCAGGTAACCAAGGTTACAGTCGTAACCAAGCATTTTGCAGCAAAAGACAGTCAAATTAGTTAAATACCAATGAAGTGACTAAAGTTAATTTTTTTTAAATAAGGCATTTCAATAACTGACTAATAACCATTTAATTGCCATTAAAGTGAAATTACTGAAGCTAAACATTGGAGTCTGATAAAAAAAAAAAAAAGCTCACTTAAAAGAAAACATGTCAGACGGACTCTTCAAATGTTTCTTGAGCACAAAATCAGCATATTATGATTTCTGAAGGGTCACGTGACACTGAAAACTAAACATAATGATCCTGCTATCACAGGATGAAATTACATTTTAAATACATTTTACATTTTAATATTTAAAAAAAATGTTTTACTGTGTATTCAATCAAATAAATGCAGCCTTGATGAGCACGAGACTTCTTTCAAAAGCATTGAAAAATCTTACTGACCCTAAACTACTGAATGTTATAGTGTATAATAATAATTATTTTCATGTTAAGGCCAATAACCAGCAAATTACAGATATTCAAAATCTATTTTGTCCAAAAAAGTGTGAATGTGAATTTGTGAATGTGAATTTGGCCATCACAACACACAATATGTAATGAGATGTTTTCATGCAGTTCAACTCTCCTGGCCTTCCTGATGGAGCTTCTCAAGAGCTCAGTGGCAATGCAAGAACAGATGCTTGGTGGGAAGGGTTTCCTAGTGATTGGGTACCTCCTGGAAAAGGTGATGTGATTGTTTTCTTTTGTTTTTCATTTTCCAACATATAATTTAGGTTTGTTAAAGCGTAAGTCTGCAATTTTTGTGCTGTTAGTGGCACCAAACGGAATTACAAAAATAACGGTTTCCAAGGAGGTTTCCCCAAACCATTGTTCAGACAAAATGGAAGTTCCTTTGGTTAGTCCAGTGCACATTGTTTACACTCTTTGGCGAAATCAGCCTGCAAATGTCTTGAAGTTGCACATAAATCTGGATAGGAGACGGTATTTTAACAATAGTTAAAATAGTATTTTAAATATGCTGTATGTATACATTTTTTTGACTATACTCAATTGTAAAAAAAACCCCCCAAAAAACATGATATGCTTGAGGTTCAAATACTTGTTTCTCCAAAAACAACTACAGCCCGTCATTCTACATTGAAAATTCCAGGTTAAAAATGTCTGTTTTTGTTTTGGTCTGTGTGATCCTGCCCATTGCCAATTTACCCAATAGTACTTCAACACTTCGGGTTGCTAGTTGGCGAAAAAGATTGCAGCCATGGAAGCCAGCAAACAAATTGGGTCAGAGATTGCAGATTTTTGCAAACAATAAATATACATTAGCTGATCAACTTACAGTGCTTGTTCCACCAATCTGGCAACCAGTGTGAGCATGGAGTCTGAGGAGGATGGGGCGGGGGAAACAACTCTCTCCAATATTTTGAATTTGGACCGCAATGCCCTTCTTTTCACCTGCTAGCTGTTACTATTATATACTGCACCTTTAAACTACAAAACCCCAAGGAATTTGAATGTGTAATTGACAAATTGTGCTTTTTCTCAATGCATAAAGCTCACAATGAATTGCTCTTTTTTACGGTTTTATGAGTATTAAGATTTGCTCTTTCAGAAGGAGTTGTCATGACCTCGATTGACTCAAGCTTTTATAAGCACGAGCTGAATAAAAAAACACGCACACAATTCACTTGCTAGGACAGAGGAGAAACGGTGCATTACGGTTGATGAATGACAAATGCACACTTCAGCATTTCCTCAGCGAATACCGGTTCACCGGTGCTATTATATTCTTCCTTGTCCATGCGTTTATTGCGATGACATACAAATTATCCCTGTGTCATTATTCTTTTTTTCCTCTCACTATCTTTACTTATTCATAGCTGTCCTTATTTCATAGTCTCAATGTACCCTTGGCTCCATCTAAAGTTGCCACTTGAGTAAAAGCCTCACTTTGTCATTTAACAGCAGCAGCTGTAAATCTGAGCTAGACGGCACCTGAATGATCCCACTGCCTCACGTCCCATCCTCACGTAGCCGGCCATCTGTTTGTGTCTCGTTTATACTCACTCCTGTCTCACACCACGCACCTGTCTGGACCTCAGGTGCCAGCTGAGACTAATAACACAGCACATCTCTACAAAGTCCTTGTTTAGTTGCAAAGTCAAACTATGGCTTCCAATTTAAGATGTTGGTCTGTTCATTTATTTGACAATCAGAGGTTGGTTTGGTAATCTAACAAAATATCTCAATTGTTTCTCAGTCATCGCGGGTGCACATCACCAGGGCTGTTCTGGAGCAGTTCCTGTCTTTCGCCAAATACCTGGACAGCCTTACACACGGTGCACCTCTCCTCAAACAACTCTGTGACCATATCCTGTTCAATGCGGCTATTTGGATCCACATACCTGCAAAGGTGAGCAAGGTCATGTCTTTTCCAGAAGACACTCGGATACATCCCCGTGAAACATGACAGCAATTAGGAGCATCTGAGTACACTGCGATGGGCACCGGTGTCACGGAGATCGTAGTGACCTGGTCAGCAGAACACACGGTGATATTTACTGAATTAACCATAAGGCAGAGCGTTAACTCTCAAGTGTTCATATCAGACAACAAATTAAAGTCAACTTGCACTGCATCTGAAACATTTTTCTTCTCAATGGACGTAACAGATTTCTCCGATTTTTTTTAACCCTTCTCCTCCACTTTTATTACAATTCAAGAGTCTCATCCTTAAGGGCATAGTTTTGGTTTGAACATTGAGGAGTTGAAGTGTGTTCACGTTTAGCGGGCACATGCTTCCTCGTGAGGTTTATTTGTTTTCTGTTTGTTTGTTTGTTTATTTATTTTTGCAAAATGGTATTTTGTGGTATTATCCACATGCAAAGTTGGTTGATAACATAACTGCAATAAAGTAATAGCCTAGTTATCAATTACTTGTTTACATAGGATATATCAATGATGTAGATGTAGGGTGGGGGTAGGGGGTTATACTTGCTTCTTTTGGCTATTGAGGGGGTTAACCCACAAACTATGCCCCTGCCAAGACAATTTTTTTTTTACATTTTTTAAATACCTTCTCATTGAATACACTTTAATGAAATAAATAAAAATCATATTGACTTAAATATCCATCTCTCTTGATAATGAGTTGCATCTATAAAGCAGATTCACTACTCCTTTTCTTTTTCATCAGAATTTATTTATTTATTTTTTGACAGAAACAACTTCACGGTCTGTCACCTCATTCATCTTGTCACCTGCCAAAATGTCACAGCTTTGAAGAAAAGTGATATTTTTCTTTAAAAAAATTGATTCACAAAATTGTCACAGATGGTTGGTAAATTTAGAGTGAAGTTCAAACTGAAAAAGGAAAATTTGACCCTGCTTTGTTATGACCCATAAGAGGATGAGTCGTTTCTAAAAGAGGCAAGATTCTGTGCTGCTAATATTTATTGCTCACTTCAGTTTCTGCACCACTGCAGACTGTCATGAATAAATAAAGGGAGGTACAAAACACAAACAGGATCAAAACAAAGACCTTTGTTCACTGGATACTTGCCATGGCTCATATAGTGGGACTCTCTCTCTCTCTCTCTCTCTCTCTCTCTCTCTCTCTCTCTCTCTCTCTCTCTCTCGTGAGCTAAAATTAAAAAGAAAGGAAAGGATACAAATGGATAGATCAATGATGGAATAAAGAAAGAAAGAAAGAAACAAACAAACAAACAAAGAAGAAATATAAGAATAGGCGGGAAGGCAGGCAGGAAGAAATACAGAAAATGATAAAAGAAAGGAAGTAATGGAAGGAAATAAAAAAAGTTAAACTAACCAGATAAAAGAAAGGGGAAAAGAAAGAAAAAGGAAATAAGCGGGGAAGATAAGAAAACAAATAGCTTTTTACAGTACAGTTTGTTTCAAATCAGCTTTACAGTGATAACAGGAAAATAATGCAACAAAGTTTCGGCTGTACAGCTGCTCTGGAGAGAACTGATGTCATCTAGCTCAGTTCAATTCTCTTACAATGGTGTCAATGCAGACGGCTCATAGTTGAATATTTAGTGTCCCCAACTAAGCAAGCCAAAAGCCAAAGGTGACAGAGGCGACGGTGGCAAGGAACCAAAACTTCATCAGGTGGCAGGATGGAGAAAAAACCTTGGGAGAAACCAGGCTCAGTCAGGGATCAGTTCTCCTCTGGCCAACGAACGAACAGTGCAGTGTATTATGATTCAGGGAGCAAGTCAGAAGTCATATTAGATCGGAACATTCAGATATGTGTCCAGTTCCATCTAGTTGAAGATCGGAGTCATCACGCCGGAGACAGGTTTGTTGAGGATCAGTGCCACTGATGAGGCCTTCACAGGGCAGAGTCTAGTTGACGCAATCTCTGTAGACACTTCAGGGCTGCGTTGGTCATGTCTGGGCGCAGGTCCACCATCTGATCTGGATACGGCACGGATCCAGCTGACTACAGTAAACCTTGGGATGAACAGAGAGACTAATATTAGTGTAGATAGATTACATTCATCTTATGATGTAAACAAGTACATTGGGTGTTATAGGAAGTGTTACCGGTTTTGGCTGAGTTAGTTAATTCAGCCTAACAATCATTTAACTGATTTGAATAATAGAAATTGATAATGTTATATGTGTATGCCATAGTAAAGATATGTATTTTTAGTCTAGAAACTAAAAAGGACCAGCTGGAGTTTGTTTATTAAGTGAGCAGGGCAACCACCCAGTAGAGCATTACAATAATCTATAGCCTTGAGGTCATGAACGCATTAACTTATTGTTCAGCATTTTGCATTAAAAGCATATTTCGTAATTTAGATATATTTTTAAGATGAAAGAATGCGGTTTTATAGATGCTAAAAACATGGCGAAAGAAAGAAAGAAAGAAAGAAAGAAAGAAAGAAAGAAAGAAAGAAAGAAAGAAAGAAAGAAAGAAAGAAAGAAAGAAAGAAAGAAAGAAAGAAAGAAAGAAAGAAAGAAAGAAAGAAAGAAAGAAAGAAAGAAAGAAAGAAAGAAAGAAAGAAAGAAAGTAAGGAAGAAAAAGGGGCAGAGGGAGAAGAAAGTGATCTAAAATAAAAAATAGAAGGGGAAGAAAGGATAAAAATTTATAGATCAATGATGGAAGTAAGAAAAAAGAAAGAAAGATAAAAAGAGATGCAAAATAGATGAAAATAAATAAAAAAGAGAATGGAAAAAGGAAGGTAGAAAGGAAGAAAAAAAACAGAATGATAGACGAAAGGAAGTAATGAAGGTAAGAAAAAGTTTAACTAAACAGATAAAAGAAAAGGAAAAAAAGAAAGAACAAGTAAAGAAGTGGAAAAAATAAAAGGAAAGAAAGAAATACATGGAAGCAGAGAGAATGAAGCAAAACAATAAAGGGAGGTAGAAAGGTAAATGGATAGGTGGATAAAGGAAGGAACAAGTTTTTAAAAATAAAGGCAATGAAAGAAAAAAAGATGGATGGGGAAAAATGGGAAGGACAAGAAAAAAGAGAACAATGCAGATGAAAATGGAAGGGGAAAAAAGAAAGCAAAATAGATTAAAGCGGTTAACAATAGGAAGGAGGAAAGTAAACATGGCTGGATTAATGGAAAAAGAAAGCAAAGACTGAAGGACTGAGAAAATTATAAGAAAAAAAAAACAGCAGGCATCATGAAAAGGAAATGGAGGAAGTGAAAAAAAGAGACAGAAAAACCAAGATGCAGAGAGTCAGAGGGAGAGTGAGTTCAGGATAATGAACGGAGCTGCACAAGCTCAACCTCTCAGAAGCAGCAGCAACAACATGCTCTCCTCAGGCCAGAAGATCATGGACTTGCATCATGTTTTTTTATCCTCCCTCCGCTCCATCCCCCTTGCTGCAGAGCCCAGTCTGCCTGCATGAGTGGCCTGTAATTGGATGAGTTATGTACTTTCATCAGCATTTTTTGTCCTCCAAGGTTCTCCTTCAGCACTGTCACTAGTGAGGCCTGACCTACTGCTCACAAACAAACCACTGTACCTTTTGACATTCGGCTTTACCAAAAAATATTCACTGTATCATTTTGCTGCAGCCTTATCAGTGCCATAGCTGTAGCTCCCGTGGAAATCAAACAAGAACGGAATTATAATGAGGGATCTTGGGATGCAGTTTAGAAACAACAGAAGGATGATGTAAAGTAATCATCAGAGTTTTGTATTCTTACTCAAGGCAGCTGCAACCTTTTGTAATCGATGTATCTGTGTTTGTGTTTTTGTATTGTTCAGGTGCAGCTCTCGCTGTACACTTATCTTTCGGCAGAGTTCATTGGCACAGCAACCATCTACAACACCATCCGTCGTGTGGGGACCGTGCTGCAGATCATGCACATACTCAAGTACTATTACTGGGCTGTGAATCCTGCCCACACCAGCGGGATCACACCCAAAGGCCTGGGTCTGTACACACACACACACACACACACACACACACACACACACACACACACACACACACACACACACACACACACACACACACACACACACACACACACACACACACACACACACACACACACACACACACACACACACACACACAGGTTTCTTTTGCAATCTAAGTGAGGACATTCCATAGACGTAATGGTTTTTATACTGTACAAACTGTACATTATATCCCCCTACACTACCCCTATCCCTAAACCTACCCATCACAGGAAACATTCATTTTTAAAATTTACGGTAAAAAGAAATTAACCATAAAAAAATATAGTAGCAACATTTTAGGTTTTCCACAAGCAGAGAAGGTTAATACTAATATATAGAAGGTGCACAGTCATCCACACAAAAACTAAACACCATCATGGTAACACATGACATTAAAAAATGCAATAAACATTAATTGAACAACATTAGATGTAACATAAAACCCTAATGTACATAATGTACAAAAAAAAACTAAGAAGAAAATACATCAAATGTGAAGTATCACACAGGGAATTCTGGGAATGTCAATTTACGTTTTTTCACTGTAAATTATACAATGACTTGTTATTTTTCACTTCCAAAAACTAGACTTAACTTAACGTAAATGTAATGGTATTTTACTGTAAAATATGGTTAGATCTATTACAGTTGTTCATCGTATATAGTACGGAAACTTTGTTAACCAATAAACTGTTTTGCACTGTAGCATTTTTAGTCTTTTACAGTTCAAATCAGGATATTTTTTTTCTCCACTACATTTTTAAAAGCTTTATTTTATAAATACATTATTTTATAAATTTGTATGCATTTTATTTATTTTTAAGAAATTTGCCATTTTCAACCTGCGTCCAAAATTGTTGTAAGAAGAAAAATGGTCAAACATATATTTTACTTCCACATATTGTTACTTGCAATGTACATGTATTGCTTGAAAATAATAAAATGACATAAATCAGGGTTTTAGACTACATTTTGCTAACAGAGTTGCAAACATGGCAATTTCTTTTATGAAATCAAAATAAAATAAAGCACCCTAGGGACACCAGCATCACATTCACACTGGTTTAATAAACAGCCTGCGGTTTCTGAGAGTGCATTTTAATGTAGCTCAACACGGTCACCTGCAATCCATCTCAGTCAGTCTTACACTTTGTCTAAAAGTGTCTGTATGGCCCCACTGCTGTCACCTCCTGATGAGGAGCAGTACTTTTGAATAAAGCTAGCTTTGTAACTACCCATACTTTTTCCTGAAATTTGGTACAATTTCTCTTTCCTACCCATTCAAACACGAGGTAGAAGAGAGCACAGTGGAGTAATAACCCACATTGTGAGACACTAGAACTAGCTGTGTGGAATGAATTTCACATGGCTCACCCTGGGCAGCTCACAACTTGCCTTTCATGGTTGAAAATATGCTTTTCCTTTCACCCATCATCTTTTAATAGATCATGACTTTTAACTGTAACATACACTTTTTTTCTGTTCTTCTGTCTAATAACACACTTTCAGGTACACACTTCTCCTCTAATATAATTGTGCTCAATTATTTCTGTTCCTGAAACGTCATGTGATCTTTTGGTTTCTGTATATGAATTTGCATTAAACAAAGAGTTAAGATCTGTAGATTTGTGGTTAGCACCAATTATTTTAAATAGTCAGGATACACAGCTACTTCTGAACATACAGTGTTCATTTTTTTCGCAGTTTTAATGCCATAAGTTTTGTCTTTTCACAAAAATATGGGACTCACTTTATATTAGGTGGCCTTAACTACTATGTACTAACATTTTAATGAATCATTTGATACAGTGCACTTATTGTGTTGTACATGTTTTTACATTGTAATTACATCTGTAATTACTTTCTGTAGTTACATTTGTAATTACACTGTTGACACTTCCTTTACTCCTAACCCTACCCTTAAACTTACCCAGACCACCACACGTCCCTAACTTTACCCGTGTAACGGTTACCAGCTGGAGTGCCCTTGAGAGCCACCAGAGGGCACTCCACACATAAGACTATGATCACTCACAACTACATTTCCCATAACTCACTGCCCTGACTCATCATCACTTATCACTGATCACATTCACCTGTACCTCATTCACTGATTGCATTCACCTGTGTCTCACCATCCTGTTAGTCTCTGTCTATTTATACCATGGTCATTCATTCACTCACCGCAAAGTCTTGTCTATACGTTACCTTGCATTTCTGAGCACTCTCCTGATTTTCTTGTTTCTTGTTTTTTGATATCTTGCCCTGTTCCCTGGATTACTCTCTTGCCTCTGGTCCCTGCCGGTTTTGTTTGTTTTCTGTCACGAACTGCTCCGAGACTCGAAGGTGGATCCAAATGCAGCTTTATTTGAGGGCAATCCAGAGGCGTAATCCAAAGTACAGGCAAGGGTCATACACAAACAGGCCGTCAAAACAAAGAAACAAACAAACAAACAAAACGGGACCAGAGGCAAGAGAGTAATCCAGGGAACAGGGCAAGATATCCAAAAACAAGAAACAAGAAAACCAGGAGAGTGCTCAGAAATGTAGGGTAACGTATAGACAAGACTTCGCGGTGAGTGAATGAATGACCATGGTATAAATAGACAGAGACTAACAGGATGGTGAGACACAGGTGAATGCAATCAGTGAATGAGGTACAGGTGAATGTGATCAGTGATAAGTGATGATGAGTCCGGGCAGTGAGTTATGGGAAATGTAGTTTGTGAGTGATCATAGTCTTATGTGTGGAGTGCCCTCTGGTGGCTCTCAAGGGCACTCCAGCTGGTAACCGTTACAACCCGTATCCCACCTCGATATCAGCAAAGGTGTTTTGCAATACAATATGAACACAATAAGTACATTGTAATAATTGTTTATGTAAGTACATAGTAGTTAAGGCCACCGAATATATAAAGTTGGGATCAAATATGTTTTAAATTGAGTAAATATTTCATCATGTCAAATTCATTTTTATTGTGACTAAACTGCATCTAAATTTAGTCGACAAAAAAACATTTTTAGTCAACCTTAATTAAACCAAATTTTGATGTTAAAGGGATAGTTCACCCAAAAATGAAAATTAGCCCATAATTTACTCACCCTCAAGTCATCCTAGGTGTATATGACATTCTTCTTTCAGACGAATAAAATCGGAGTTATATTACAAAAGTCCAGGCTAATCCAAGCATTAGAATTTGATTCATAGTTGCTTTGTTTTTGAAGTCCATAAAAAGTGCATCTGCCCGTCAAACAACATGCTCCACGCGGCTCTGGGGGGTGTTAATAAAGGCCTTCTGAAGCGAATCTATGCGTTTGTGTAAGAAAAATATCCCTATTTAAAACTTTATCAAGTAAACTCTCGGCCGACCACCTTCCCTGTTCAATTTATGGAAAAATTGTTGAAAGTTCCCCTGCCGATCGAAAGACTAACGCGACCAGGTGCGCTCGTCATGACGTCACGTACGGATCTTGAGTTTCACTTTCAACATTCAACACTTTTCCACGGAAGGCGGTCTGACGAAAGTTTACTTGATAAAGTTTTAAATATGAATATTTTCCTTACACAAACAATTCAATTCAATTCAATTCAAATTTATTTGTATAGCGCTTTTCACAATACACATTGTTTCAAAGCAGCTTTACAGAAAGTGCATTTCATAGATGAACAGTATAAAAAATGTTAAAAAACACAATGTTAAAGAACAATGTTCGAAAAAGATAATCAGTCGTGTATTAATTTAGGCCATAACAACGCTGGCGTTGAGTCGTCTCTTCACAGGCGTGGAGTCGTCTCATCACAGGTGTTGGGGCATCCAAAGTCTTCATGAGAGGCTGGATACCAACCGGAGCTGACGAACTATTTACCTCGGGACTAGTGTCCCGAGATAACAACAGAAAAGCAGATGGGAAATAATTAGCGTAGCTGCTGTTCAGAATATTATATTAATGCTGTTGTTCCGATTTAACTGTAGTATAAAAGGTAATTATAATGTGAATGCTTGGCTAAAGAGATGTGTCTTTAATCTAGTTTTAAACTCGGACAGCGAGTCTGAACCTCGGACAATATCAGGAAGACTATTCCAGAGTTTAGGAGCCAAATGTGAAAAAGCCCTCCCTCCTTTAGTGGACTTGGATATCCTAGGAATGACCAGAAGCCTAGAGTTTAGTGACCTTAAAGAGCGCGATGGGTTGTAGGGCGATAGAAGATCCGTTAGATACACTGGAGCTAAACCATTTAGGGCTTTATAGGTCAGTAGCAATAATTTGTAATTGATACGGAACTTAATAGGTAACCAGTGTAGAGATGATAAAATTGGTGTTATATGATCATATTTTCTTGACCTAGTAAGAACTCTAGCAGCTGCGTTTTGGACTAACTGTAGTTTGTTTATTGAGGATGCAGGACAACCAGCTAATAAAGCATTACAGTAATCTAATCTCGAGGTCATGAATGCATGAACTAACTTTTCTGCATCAGGAATAGATAGCATGTTACGTAGCTTAGCAATGTTTCTAAGGTGGAAAAATGCCGTTCTTGTAACATATGAAATATGATTTTCGAATGTCAGGTTGCGGTCTAGTATAACACCTAGGTCTTTTACTGTAGTGGATAAAGTGACAGGACATCCTTCCAAGGTAAAGTTGTATTGTGCAAGGTTTTGTGGGCAGTTTTTTGGACCAATAAGTAATACCTCCGTTTTATCTGAATTTAATAGCAGAAAATTACACGTCATCCAGTATTTAATATCTTCAACACACGCTGTCAGTTTAGATAATTTAGCGTTTTCGTCCGGTCGTGATGAAATATATAATTGAGTGTCATCAGCATAACAGTGGAAATTAATTCCATGTTTTCTTATAATATTACCAAGCGGTAGCATATATATTGAGAATAGCAGAGGGCCTAATACGGATCCTTGCGGCACCCCATAGTCTACTGACATCATCCTGGATTTTTCCCCATTTAGACAGACAAAATGGTAGCGGTCTGATAAGTACGATCTAAACCAGTTTAATGCCTGTCCCTGAACACCAGTATAATTTTGAAGTCGATCTATGAGTATTTTATGATCTATAGTATCGAATGCAGCACTAAGATCGAGTAGAACTAGTATTGAGATACAGCCTTGGTCAGAAGCTAGAAGTAAATCATTTGTGATTTTAAGGAGCGCAGTTTCTGTGCTGTGATGCGGCCTGAATCCTGATTGAAATTTTTCATAGATATCATTTTCTTGCAAGAAAGAGCACAATTGAGCGGACACAACTTTTTCTAGTATTTTAGACATAAAAGGAAGATTTGAAATTGGTCTGTAATTTGCTAGGTTATTATGATCTAATTGTGGCTTCTTAATGAGAGGTTTTATGACTGCCAGCTTGAATATTCTTGGAACATGACCTAAAGATAAAGACGAGTTAATAATATTGAGAAGAGGCTCTTCCAATACAGGTAACAACTCTTTGAGTAGTTTAGTGGGTATTGGATCTAATAAACATGTTGTTGGTTTAGATGCAATGATAAGTTTATTTAGCTCTTCCTGTCCTATAGTTGTAAAGCGGTGTAGTAGTTCTTGAGGGGCGATAGTAGCGGTTGAATCATAAGACATCATTAAAGATTGTACATTTACAATTTTATTTCTGATGCTTTCTATTTTCTCAGTGAAGAAATTCATAAAATCATTACTACTAAACTGTAACGGAATATTTTGCTCAGGCGATGCTTGTTTATTTGTTAGTCTAGCCACGGTGTTAAATAAAAACCCATCGATTTTCAAACACATCGATTCGCTTCAGATTTTTGGGTGAACTATCCCTTTAATAATAATTATTATTTTGATGACGTTTTAGTGCATTGTGGCTAAAACAGTGTATTCACAATGTGACATTGTTTTTCTGACATTCTAATGTAGAGTATATACAGCAGTTCATGTTGTGTTTAAATATTTCATTAATCTAATATACACTAATGAGGCAAAACATTATGACCAGGCAAAGCCTGGTGAAGTGAAAATCTCAACAAGGCTACATATTAAGGTCTGGGTAGATTAGATTGTAAGCAAACAATCAGTTTTCATAATCAAGGTGTAAGATGCAGGAGAAATGTATTGTTGGATGCAATAAATTGCTTTGGCAAGGCTTGTGGGTTGCTCAACAGTGGTGAAAATTTACCAACAGTAGTCTGAGGAAGGACAAACCACAAACTAGCGACAGGGTGTTGGATGCCTAAGGCTCATCGATGCACAAGAGGAACAAAGGCTAGTCCGAGCCAGCAGAAGGTCTGCTGTGGCACAAGTTATACAAAATGTTAATGATGGCTATGGGAAGAAAGTGTTACAACACACTGTGCATCACACTCTGCTCTGTATGAGTGCCTTTGATGACCCCTGTCAACCGTTGAGTGTTGGAACTTGGAGCAGTGGAAGAAGGTTGCCTGGTTCGATGAGTCCCATTTTCTTTTACATCACATGGATGGCCGTGTACATGTGTGCCATTTACTTTGGCAAGTGATGCACCAGGATGCACTGTGGGATGACATGCCGGTGTAGGGAGTGTGATGCTCTGGGTAATGTTCTGCTGAGAAACCCTGGGCCCAGCCATTCATGTGGACGTAAATGTGACACATGCAAACCTATACATTGTTGCAGACTAGGTACACCCCTTAATGACAATGGTGTTCCCTGGTGGAAGTGACCTCTATCAGTGGGATAATGCACTCTGCCACACTGCACACGTTGTTTAGGAATGGTCTGAGGAATATGAAGTGTTCAAGGTGTGCCTCCAAATTCCCCAAATTCCTCAATCCAATTTAGCATCTGTGGGATGTGCTGGACCAACAAGTTAGATCCAGCTCGCAACCTACAGGACTTGATGCTAATGTCTTGGTGCCAGATAATGGTCTTCAGAGTCCATGCCTCGGTTTTGGCCGCACATGTAGCATATTAGGCCTATGGTCATAATGTTTTGGCTCATAGGTATATATATAGGATGCATTTAGAGTTGATTAAATTGCTAGCAAAGTCTGAAGCACAGTGTGTTAATTTATAGTCAACAATACTGACTATTTTGTTAATTAATTAATTATCACGGTAATCATTTTTTTTTAAAAGTCGCGGTAATACCAAATCTTCACAGACTGTCACGATTTGCTTATCCACACTTTTTCTATATATTATATTAGAAAGCATGATGTTTTTTCACAAAGCAGTAAATGGTTAAGCCTGTGGTTTGTCTTAGTAGTAGCGGACTGGATTACTGATTTTGCTGAAGCTTTTTTTGTGTTGTTGACCTAAGAGCCTTGTTTCGATTACACACACAAACAGATTCAGATCTCTGCAGTTGGCTGGTGTGGGGGTGGAGCGCGAGTGGAGATGCATTGGTCGCGCCAAATGTGTTTTGTTTTGAAAGGCCCTTCTTCTTCTTCTTCTTCTTCCTCTTCCCTCTCCTTCTTCTTCCTCTTCTTCCTCTTCCCTCTCCTTCTTCTTCCTCTTCTTCTTCTTCTTCTTCTTCTTATTCCTCTTCTTCCTCCTCTTCTTCTTTTTCTCCTTCTTCTTCTTCTTCTTCTTCTTCCTCTTCTTCCTCCTCTTCTTCTTCCTCTTCTTCTTCTTCTTCTTCTTCTTCCTCCTCTTCTTCTTTTTCTCCTTCTTCTTCTTCTTCTTCTTCTTCCTCTTCTTCCTCCTCTTCGTCTTCCTCTTCTTCTTCCTCTTCTTCTTCTTCTTCTTCTTCTTCTTCTTCTTCTTCTTCTTCAAAACACATTTGGCGCGCCAAATGTGTTTTGTTTTGAAAGGCCCTTCTTCTTCTTCTTCTTCTTCCTCTTCTTCCTCCTCTTCTTATTCCTCTTCTTCTTCTTCTTCTTCTTCTTCTTCCTCTTCTTCTTCTTCTTCTTCTTCTTATTCCTCTTCTTCCTCCTCCTCTTCTTCTTCTTCTTCCTCCTCTTCTTCTTCCTCTTCTTCTTCCTCTTCTTCTTCCTCTTCTTCTTCTTCTTCTTCTTCTTCTTCTTCTTCTTCCTCTTCTTCTTCTTCTTCCTCTTCCTTTTCCTCTTCTTCTTCTTCTTCCTCTTCTTCTTCTTCTTCTTCCTCCTCTTCTTCTTCTTCCTCTTCTTCTTCCCGCTTACGGGAAACTGGCACACAGATAGAGGACTGTCTTAAAGGGCACATATTATGCAAAATCCACTTTTACATGATGTTTGAACATAAATGTGTGTTGACAGTGTGTGTAAACAACCAGCCTATAACGATAAAAATCCACCCAGTATTTTTTTTTTGAATCCCCAAAAATCATAAGCAGTGTTTCAGAACAAGCTGTTCTCAGATTCTCTGCAGTGTGACCAGCACACAAGGTTTGACTAACACTGCCATTTTTTTACATAGACCCACCCTGTGAGACCTGTATGCAATCCGCCATTGTTGAAAGATGTATATGCTACGCCCTCTTCTAAAGACGGGGCAAACTTTTCCGGTTGAAGCGGTACGCTGGCGCGCGTGGCTGCCGCTCCGTTTTCCGGACTATTGTTTTATATTATTTTTAGTGCAACTAATTGCATTTTTTAATGTGCAACGACGAGTTATTATTGGATTGCATTTCCCTCTTTGCGGTGATATCGAATCATGTTTTATCTGTTGGATTACTGCTTTTATCTCTGGGCGTTGTTGGGACTGTGTATCTTAACGGAGTGATTCAGGACGTGTACTGCAGAAAAGCGGTTGTCTGCGTGAATTTCGTCGGTGTGGATTCTACTGGCATGGCCCTTAGGTACACTGCACGCCAGCTGTTGAATCTTAAATGGAACTGTGTGCTGGGGAATGACACGCGTATGCGCTGTGATGCAGCGGGAATACTACGACCAAAGCGATATTTTCATCGATCATCACAAAGTAGGTCTAACATCCTTTTGACATGTACAAACTATGTCACTCATCCGACATTTCTGCGTAAACCACGAAAGATATCATGGAGACCTACTGGTGTTAATTTAAATAACCTGATTGCAGTACAACGAAATGAGACCTCGTCAGACTCACCGGCTTCTACGAGTCTGCTGAATTCGATGCTTATAAACGTACGTTCTAAAAATAACAAGGCTTTGTTTTTGGCACATATAATTACAGACTACACCCTGGATATTATATGCTTAATAGAAACCTGGCATAAGGAATCAGATGGCCTTCTTTTTAATGAACTGACCCCTAACGGCTACGGATTATGTGACTCCCCACGATCCTCTGGCAGAGGTGGTGGCATCATTGTGCTGTATAAACATCCACAAAACCTTTGTCCGGTGGCTTTTTCCTCAGTTTGAATCTTTTGAAAGTCTTGTTCTGAGTATTTGTGCACCGATATCTACTGTTATAGCAACTATCTACAGGCCTCCAAAGAGAAATAAGGATTATACAACAGAATTTGCTGATATGCTATCTGTGATGGTCCTTAAATTTGAGCGAGTTCTGATTGTGGGGGATTTTAACATTCACATGGACAATATAGACTGTTCAACCACAAGAGACTTTGCTTCCTTATTGGAGTGCTTCGAACTACATCAACTTGTGGATTCTCCCACTCACAATAAGGGCCACATTTTAGATCTTGTCATCTTAAATGGATCGTTTGTTTCTAACCTGTGTACCACAGAGTTAGGTCTGTCTGACCATCGGGCGATCTTCTTCAATATGGACTGTCCTGTTACAAACAAAAATGTTCCACGCACTATAAGCTATCGGAAATGGAGATCCATTGAGCCTCTCGTGTTTTCTGATTATATTAATTCTTCATCTGATTGTGGTCTGCTATCTGAGGAGTTGAATGCCATTGTAACTGGCTTATACTCGATTTTATCTACTGGTTTGGACAGATTTGCTCCTTTAAAGTCTCGATCTGTCTCATTTGTACGAAATGCACCCTGGTTCACTGATGAACTACGATCCTACAAGGCTCATTGCCGTAAAATTGAGCGTAGATGGCGTATGTCTGACTTAACTGTCCACCACCAGGCCTGGAAAGACAGTCTGGTTGAGGATAAGGGACAAATTGTATCTGCTAGGTCAGACTATTTCTCACAAATGATAACAAGTTAGCAAAACAACCCAAAGCAACTTTTTCTATCGATAAACAAACTCCTAAATAGGAATAATATGTCCAATGTGCCAGCTTCAGCTCATCTATGCAACAGGTTTTTACGGTTCTTCAACAGCAAGATTGAGGACATACGTAATCATATTGCCACTGTACAAGTGTCATCTGTCAACACATCAAATGGTTATTAATTTACTGGTGTTCCACTTTCCAACTTTCCTACTTTGGACTCACAGTCTCTGTGCAACATTGTCTCAAGGATGAAAGCAACCACTTCTGTTGTTGACTCCATACCAACTAGTTTGTTTAAATCATGTTTTGAATCTCTCTGTCCTGCTGTACTGAGTATAGTTAATGATTCTCTGAGTACTGGTGTGGTACCAGCTGCACTTAAAATTGCCACTGTTACCCCAGTACCAAAGACAAATAACGCTGATTTTGAGAACCTTCAAAATTTTCGACCCATCTCTAACCTTCCTTTTCTTTCTAAAATCTTAGAACAAGTTGTGGCTTCTCAATTAAGAGCTCATCTGACTGTTAACAGACTATTTGAGCCCCTTCTGTCTGGTTTCCGTAAGTTGCACAGTGCTGAAACAGCACTGGTAAGGGTTTTAAATGATTTGTTAATTGCCTCAGATTCTGGTTATATATCTATATTGATTCTACTTGATCTCAGTGCAGCATTTGACACCATTGATCATTGTACTTTACTCTCACGTCTTGAGTATGTTTTTGGTGTTTCTGAGATTGCTTTGAACTGGTTCAAGTCTTATCTCTCTGACCGTAAACAATTTGTTGTATTGGGGGGTTCGAGATCTAAAGTCGGAGTTGTGAAATCGGGTGTTTCTCAAGGATCAATACTTGGTCCATTACTGTTTAGTCTGTATATATTTCCCCTTGGTCAGCTTTTAAGGTCGCTTGGTCTTAACTTAAATTTTTATGCTGATGATACACAGATATATGTACACTCAAAATCAGATGTAAATGTTGATATATCTACTCTGTCTCAAAGTATCTCTGAGGTAAAGAAGTGGATGTCTGAGAACTTTCTCTGCCTAAACAGTGATAAGACCGAAGTCATGCTGATTGGTTCACCACATCAGTTATGTAGAATGGAGCCGCCATCCTTACAGGTGGATGACTCCATTGTACAGTTTAAAGACAAATTAAAAAATCTGGGAGTGATACTTGATCCCAACCTAACGTTCGACAGGTTAGAAAAGTATTTTTCTTTCACCTCAGAAATATTGCTAGATTGCGCCCAATGTTAACTTTTACTGTGGCAGAAAAGCTAATTAACACAATTGTCTTTTCTCGCATTGATTATTGTAACTCCTTGTTGGCTGGAATTTCAAAGACTAATTTCAACAAATTACAGTTGGTACAAAATTCTGCTGCACGCATCTTAACTGGAACCAGTGAAAGAGAGTATATTACACCTATTCTTAAAGGTCCCGTTCTTCGTGATCCCATTGTTCAAACTTTAGTTAGTGTGTAATGTTGTGTACTGTTAGAGCATAAATAATACCTGTAAAATTATAAAGCTCAAAGTTCAATGCCACGCGAGATATTTTATTTAACAGAAGTTCCCTTTCAAAGCCTACAGCGAACGGCTGGCTTGGACTACATCCTGGTACTTCCTTCATAAATGACGTCAGTAGAACAGTAGAACAGACTAACCTCCGCCCACAAGAATACGCGGAAAAAGGGGGCGTGGTCTTGTTGCTGTCCCACATGGAGAAGAGGACGTGTCGCGTGGAGAAAAGGAATTGTTGCGTTTGAGTGTGTTTGTCGCCATGTCGTCGAGACGCTGTTATTTTCATCCCGGAGTCAAATCACCTTTGTTTGGCTTTCCCAGGGACGCTGAAGAGATCATTAAGCGCATATATATCTCCCGTTAAGAGGCGTGACCTTTCCACGTGCTCTAAGCTGCTGTCGAATCACAACACAGGAACCATGCAACGCGCGCTAAGCTGCGGTCAAATCACAACACGGGAACCGCTGGCACAATCAGAACTCGTTACGTATTTCTGAAGGAGGGACTTCATAGAATAAAGGAAGTCATCAGCCGTTTTTAGGACAGTGAAAACAGCGGTATACAGATAAGTAAATTGTGTTAAAAATACTGGGGGTTTTTTACACGCGAAACATGAACATATGTTATATTGCACACTGTAAATACAATCAAAGCTTCAAAAAAACACGAGGAACGGGACCTTTAAATCACTGCACTGGCTGCCAGTTAAATTCCCTATTGATTTTAAAGTTTTACTACTGACCTACAAAGCATTAAATAATTTGGCACCACAATATTTGACTGACCTTTTGACACCATACACCCCAGTTCGAAATCTTAGATCCATCAATGCTGGTCTTTTATTCGTCCTGTAACTCGCCTAAAATCTATGGGAGATAGGGCTTTTTCAAATCTTTTTCAAAACTTTGGAATTCCTTACCTGTAGAGATACGAAATGCAAATTCTTTGCACATTTTTAAATCCAGTTTAAAATCATTCTTTTTTTGGGGAATCTTTTATGTAATTTTATTTTGTTAAGTTGCTTTTAGTTGTATTTTTTTATTTGTTTCTGTACTTCTTATTTTTCATATATACACATATTGTTATATTCTGTTGTGATTTTATGTTCTTATGTACAGCGCTTTGAGAAGTTGTTATTATTAAAGTTATTATTATTATTATTATATGCAGCTCATTTACATTTAAAGCGGTACACACCAAAACAGACAAAATGACATTTTCAACACGTTATAATAAATTATCTGTGGGGAATTTTGTGCTGAAACTTCACAGACACATTTTGGGGACAACCAAGACCAACATGACATCTTGTAAAAAGGGGCATAATAGGTGCCCTTTAACTAACACCATAGCAAATTTGGAGTCAATAACTCAATCCCTCTAGTGCCACCAAATGTCCAAAGTTGCATTCACGTTTATGTTAATAACTTTTGAACTGTACGGGAAACAAAAAGTTTCCTCTGATTCCTTAATTCAAGATGCAATTCCCCCCTATACGATATTATATTCCGTTTGCGCCATTTAGATTTCTCCCCAAAAAATTTTTTTTTTTAAACTCCTCATAGTTTCAGATTTCCATGAAAATTTAACCAGATCATCTTCAGACCATGCCAACAAAAATGTATGGAATTCAAGTTAATCCTTCAAACTATTCTTGAATAACGCACAAACAAATTAGATGAAGAGCACGGATAGAATAATATATATTGCCTGGCACTATTTGAGAGGACAGCCATTTGTAGTGATGTCTGAAACCATAGTGGACATTATTGAGTGCACTCATTCAATCCCACAACGCACTAATGAGTGTACAACTGATATATGCTCAACGGCTGGCGAATACCCATAATGCACTGTGAGAGTCACCGTGAGATGGCGCCCGCAGCTAAACAATCATCCATACATTTTTCAAACCACGCTGATACAGCGTTTTATCATACAAGTGTAAATTCCTTTTAAATTGATTATTAAATTACTTAATTACGGTTTATACATGCTAGTTTCCATGGCAGAGTTCAAGATAAATCTTTTCATTACTACTGGAGCTGCCAGTTTGCCACATTTCAAATGATTATTAATCAGCGAACACAAACTATGGAAAAGAGGCAGCCCTTCCAGCGCACTCAGTGTCCGAATTCACTCACTCGTTTTCATTCACTCCTTCAAGTGGTCTATATTAGTGGATTAATGTATGGAATAGTGGGAATGAGGGTATAGGGGGGGATTTCAAACACAGCATTGGTGTGTGTTATGACAAACATGACCTGAGGCTACCAGCATTGTTTCGGCACAGTGCCACCTAGTGGTCAGGTGATATGAAACATTTAAATTTTTGCTTATAACCTCTGAACAGTTTGGCCACAATCACAAACAGTATCAGTATTTGTGATATCATATTTGTTTGTACTGTGACTTTTTCTTCAGGCTGACATAAAACAGCACATAATAATTTCAGATTGTGATAACAACTAAAAGAATATCTAAATAACATAATGCGTTGTACACACATACACACACAAGTGTAGAAGATGAAGGACTGTTATTTGAAAAGCAGCAGGTGCTGAGATTACTACTCCATCATGAACCTCCAAACCTCTGCAACACACAAAGAAACACTCAAACACGTTTCGCAGTCACACCAGGTGAAGAGGCCCTAGAGGAGCTCTCCTAAAGTATGTAGAAGAATTTGTCTCTGGCTTGCCAAGTAGGTAATTCTGTGTGGCGGTCTGCATTGATTTATTCTTCATTTGTCAAACACTGCAGTCTTTTTTGTCTTTTTCCACAAAGGGATGGGTTATAGAGAAAGCAATATAACATAATGAAGTGTTCAATTACTGCAACAAAGAGTTCTGTTTTACAATGGAGCAACATCAGCTAACCACAAACCTTTCTCTCACACACTCTCTCTATCTCTCTAAAAGCAAGCAAGACTTCACAAATTAAAGTCATGCATCACTCCTGCCCATTGTTTTCAATAGCACAGACAGTCTTTTCTCACCAGTGTCTTGAGAGACATTGAAAGACTCCCTCAAGAAACATCAGGCACACAAGCGAAAAGTCCTGTTGTGCATAACTTTAGTTATTGCATTTAAAGGGGCAGTAAAAAAACCTCAGTACTCAAGACAGTGATATAAATGTCTGTGGATGGGTGTCTGTGCCATTAAATTGATTCTGTTTTTGTTCATGTAGCTAGTTATAAACAAGTTGACAGGTTTACCTAACTGAGCCAATTCACTACAAGTAATGATATACGATAGATAGTGAGACTGGGTCCTTACTGTCCTTACCAGTGCCAAAATTTGTGTACACGATATACTGGTTCACGACCTAGGAAGCTATAGGGCCCTATCGTACACCCGGCGCAACAAGTATTTTTTACTAGTTTCAGCCCGACACAGTTATCATTTTCATGTCCAGCGCCACGTTGTTTAAATAGCAAATGCACTCGCGACCATCTATTCGCCCATGTGCGTGCCGGTCTGAAAACAAGGTGTGTTCAGGCGCGTTGTTGGCACATTCCTATTTTGAGGCAACTGAAATTGCTGCGCCATTGACCAACTAAACAGTATTTTTTTGTGTTATTTTAAGGGTGTGTTCGTTTATTAGCCTTATTACACACACAGGGATGCGCAGCAGCACATAAACATTTTTATATATTAAAAATAAAAGGATTCCTCTCTGGAGAAGTGTTCAGTCTTTCTGCTCACAAATTCCGCTATGTAAATAGTGAATCCGCCATGGTAAAGGGAATGGGAGATGAGACTCTGATTGGTTTATTGCACGTTGTGCCTAAAACACACCCATGACTCATTAAGAGACTAGGTACAACCCTTTTGGACATGCGCCTGGCGGGCCGACTGTTTTTTCCGTCGTTAAACTAGCAAAAGTGGATTCAGACTTTTGTCTAAGTGCACCTGCACCATGCATTTTAGACCATGAGCTCAGATCGTTAAAATAGGGCACCCATTAATACGCACTATAGCACCCCTTGTGGCAGTCCTAGGAAATGCAAAACTCATTTGTGTTGTATTATGAATGCATTTGGACATAAGTTCATGTACTTGTGTAGAGTCGGTTTTTGTGTTTAATTGCTCGAGCACACACACAGCTAATGACCTTTGTTAATGTTTAGCCGGTCAAAACCCACCAAGTCCAGTTCTGCTCTGTGAAAGCTTTTGTGTAAAACTCCAGGGGCTGAATAAATTATTATTTTGGCTTAATTTTCCCATTTTCCTGGCTTCAGAAGATAAGGCATAGTATGACTCCAGACCCAATTACAGTATATTTGCTGTGGCCTGCATTAATACTTACACCCTCTGAAGGGATCGTTTTTACTTTTCACTTCTGTATATGTCCCACTGATCCATTTTGATAAGGAGCTTCCACATATACTGCTGTTTGGGATGATCTTAAAGATAGTGCACTGCGTATGGAGACTGGGAGAGTACATATGCATTGATTATCTGTTTGACACCATGCCAGATTCATTACTCTTTGCAAATAAGAGACAGTGTTTGCAGTGAGTGTTCATATTCACAATCAATTAAATGGTACAGGAAGAAGTGTTATTAAGTAAAATAGATATCAGTCATTCTATTGATCTGTTTAGTTTTGCTTGAATCATGAATTTGATCTTCTAATGAGATCCAGTAGACAGGCAAAATAATGGAAAATACATTTCCCCCCAATTTAGAGATAAACCAATCTACGCCCATTTGCCCCAAAGTCTCTTAGATTGCAGATTTTGGTGTTTACTAATGAAATGATGCATTTAACATTAGTTTTAATACTGTAATGGCTGTTCAAATTATTGTGGTCTGGGGAATCATTTATTGTTTAGATTTTTTGGGTTCTCTTTTAGAGAGACAGATTATCGAATATTTTGAAAAAAATGCACACTAATCAGTCATTGTATTGACCGGGTAGATAACGTCCCATGATCCCAGTTTAAAAAAATGCTTTCTTTACATTGAAGGAAGGACTAAGACAATGGGCAATCAATTGCAGACTCTTAAACTAAACTAGATAATCTGTTTCATAAAAGCAATGCTAATCTCCTCAATATAATGACTGATGAAAATGTTAAAGGTTTTTTCGTCATCGATTACAAATACAATGCAACAAAGATTTATTATGACAATAACTAAAACTTGGTTGAGCTGAAAGAGCTGAACACTGGTAAACTGAGCTAAATAACTACTAGTGTGTTGATTAGCTCACTCAAATGCATCTTATACAAATGTAAATACACTGTTACGGCATACACGCTACATGCAATATTGTAAATAGTCTCTAAAACTTAAAACAATAATAGCAGTCTATAAAAGCATAGAGAATCCACAATACACTAACTAACTAAAAAGTTGCTAATACATCAGTATACTTATTATGTGACAAATAATACTTTTATTCATATATTATTTTAGGAGCTTTTCTGGATGCAATTTTTTTATTGCAATTGCATGATATAAACCGGCAATTCAGAATTTTTTCCTCAGAATTGTGATATTAACTTGCAATTCTGACTCACAATTGCATGTTATAAAGTCAGAATTGTGAGATCTAAACCTGCAATTTTGAGAAATTCTGCAATTCTACATTTATTGCTCACAATTCCGAGTTTATATCCCACAATTCTGACTTTATAACTCACAATATTGAGTTAATATCTCGCAATTCTGAGAAAACAAAAGTCAGTTGTGAGATATTTTTTATTCTGTGGTGGAAACAAGCTTCCATAGGAAAAAAAAAAAAACTTGCAGGGAAGTAGTTTTATATAATTTATCATGTAATGTGTTTATCCAATTTAATATTCAATGAATGTTTAGCAGGATTTTATCATGGGTAACTGGTCTGCCTCCATTTATTCAGAAATATGTAGTGAGATTAAAAACTGGAGATGCTGATCTGTTTTTGGAAATTGATCTGTAAATGGAAAAACAGGTCCAGTTGCTTATAATTATGCTTTGCGATTCTTGATGAATGAAATCTTTAAAGAAACATGTCACTTTTTTAAAAGAATAGCTGGTCGCTGATGTCATATGAATAGAGAAAGAGACATCTTAAATGAAGCAGAGTTGAACATTTCAGACAGTTTAATAACAAATGACTGGTGGTGATCAGACCTCCTGAGATGAATCTGTGAATATGACAGCTAATCAATTTGTTCTTCTTTTTATGCTCAGACCATTCCCAGTAAAACAGCAAATGAAAATCTGTCTCTCACACACACATACACTAAAAGTACTAAAAAGAAGCTCTAGATGGATGAGGGTGAATGTCATGCCACCCAGTACGTTTCTGGATCAAAATTCCAATAAATCAGATTTAAAGGACAAGTTTACAGTTTATGTCAAGTTTAGGCTTACAACCAGGGTTAGGAGCTTCAACATCAGAGTTAATCACCATAATTTCCCTCTGGTTTTAGGGATCAGTTACAAAATATGTTGATCCAGAAACATGCCTGTCTTAGAAAAATCAGGGTGACCAAGGATTAGAAATTAGTGCAGATGTTACTGAAATGAACTGTGGCCTGTTGAGCTCTAGCTGTCTTCCCGTCTGGAGTTAATACGAGCTCTCTTATCTTCTGAGAGCTCTGACCTCTGTAATGCTCTTCTCGGCTGGCAGAAGCCGCTGTCCGTGCCACGATTCTCCACTGACTGAGAGCGAGACACTCTTTGACACTCTCACTATGATTTTAATGCCAGTATCTGTGCAACATTGAACATGACATTTTTGAGATGTAGTGCGGTTTGTTGTAACAGTTCCTCTGTGACTCCTGTGTTGGCAGACGGTCCTCGGCCCTTGCAGAAAGAGATCACCTCCCTCAGAGCCTTCATGCTGCTGTTCCTCAAACAGCTCATACTGAAGGTAAGCATCATTTCATGTATTCGCATATTATGTAAAAATGACATGACATCTGTCCCCTATCATACCATCCTTGAATGTTTATTATAGTTTAACTGTAGTTTTTGTAGCAAGACCATAGTGTTGGGGTTAAGGACAGTTAAGGACCCAGGACAAGTGGTGAAAAATGAAGACCAATAGTCAGGAGTGCAATTAATTAAAGAAAAATGTACTGAAGAATAGTTTGCAGTTTCATCAGCCAAAGCCAGCTTCAAGTCTCACAAGGAGTTTGTAGCCTGCGCTCCCTCTACCTTTTTTTTTTTTCCGTACATACAATTTCTCAACAGTTATACTCTTTTCAAGGTCTAGCCACGTCATTACTGCAAGTTGAATGATTCTGATTGGCTAAGAGAAAATAGACAGTCATGGTAAATTTCCACACATTGTCAGTTAATCAGATTCAAGTGTCCATAGATCACTTGTTGAACACAGAATACTGCGCACATACACAGCTACACAGTTTCTCCAAGGTTGGAGTTGATCGAGCTCCAGTTCTAACCAGAAAGTTTACCAAAACATACTGATAACATGTGCTTTCTCTCAGTGAGACGTACAGACAATAGTAAAGGCAATATTCATCTCGATTCTTTAGTGTTTCAGTAAAAGGAAATATAAAATGAATAAAATATAATATAAAATGAAAGACAAATCCATATTTCATATCTGGAAGCTGGGCTAAGTGAGTAAGCACTGTTACTGCACTCCTGGCATGTTAAGGGTGTGTGATACCTCCAAAATCCAAACACGCCCACATGTTCTGCTATCAAGTGTTTAGCGACACACCACACATCCCTAGGACAGACGCGCAGTCACTCCTCAGAGACCAAATACAAACTTTAGAAAACATAGAGGAAGAAACAAACAATCAGTGGTTCTATTGATTAAGTAATATCATAACTGGGAAGAATCATAAACAAATAATTACAATTACATTGTATACTAAGATGGAACATTTGTGATTTTCTAGGCCGATATGGCTAGGAACTATACTCTCATTCCTGCGTAATAATCAATTGACTTTGTTGCCGTACCATGGGTGCAGCAGGCACATTGATTCTTTCGTTCCTTGTTTTTCGTTGGTATTCTGGGAAACATGATGGTAGAGTACACCTTTGACTTACTATCACAGCCCTTTACAACGCACAGAACCATGGCTAATCGCACAGGTAAATCCACTACCTAATAATAAAGTGCTACTGCCAGACCCGGAGATTGGCTGATAGTAATGGGAAGTTCAGATCATTTTACTGACTCTGATTTTTTAATCTTTTTCATCAAAGGGAAGTTATTAGACGTAATTTTGGGAGGAGTACGCCCATCTAATCTGCCAATTAATACCAAGGTATAAAACCAGCAGCTTACCTCTTCCCATTTTTAGTTCCTGCAGCATCCCTCCTCCTCCCCTGCTCCTCCTTTTGTACAATTTTGCCTGTTATAGGGGGACAATCGGAGCTCGGGTAGAATATCCTCTCCGAGCCCCTCTATAGCAGACAGCAAGCCAAATCTGTTTACCACTAAGATTATATGGGCACACAAACTCGTGAAGTCATTTAGAGTCATGGGATGAACGAACGAACGACTCGAACCCAAAGACTCAAGGCGTGAACTAATCAATTCTGTTTCCTGTACAGAACCTATGGGATATTGTGCATGCGCCGTAAACACAAAATGAACGAATCACTCTCTGAGACAGTTCGTTGTTCCAGAGATTTGTTCAAAATGAACTAATTGTTCATGACCGACCCATCACTATCAGCTGAATGGATTCAAAAATGGTAAAACTCAACTGTTTAA
The DNA here is from genome assembly GCA_023566225.1 of Romanogobio albipinnatus. Lineage (NCBI taxonomy): Eukaryota > Metazoa > Chordata > Actinopteri > Cypriniformes > Gobionidae > Romanogobio > Romanogobio albipinnatus. Next base: position 35,827,651 of record CM042247.1, on the reverse strand, counting down.
CTCTATAGGGGAGTTGGAAAATGAGCCTATTTTCAAAAATAGTGGCGTGTTCCTTTAATACAGTTTAGTAAAATCATGGAAAATGTTAACAAGATGATATCCTAATTTATGCACTCATGCATGTCAACATAAAACATTTTTATAAAAACAAATCATATTAAATTCCATTATGTTTTTATTGTTTTCATTATACTGTATATATAATTATGTAAACAATTAAAAATAACCAATTTACAGCACCTTAGATGTAAACGTTCCCTTATACATAATTTTTCTGAAGTCAATTTTATTTTTCGTTTTTGTGCCTGTATTGATTTATCAAAGTATAGAGAACAACAGCTCTAGGGCTGTTGCTTTGGCAGGTTTTCGCTCTCATTCACCAGCCCCAGCTGTTTACAATTTTCTAACAGGACCGTAGGAAAAAGTGTACACTTGTTCAGACCAGTGCTAACATATCAAGAAATCTGTCAGGTGGCCAAGGCACAAGCAAACAACAATTAGCTCTCAAGCTGCCTGTGCTTTCGCAGTAATGGGAAACGTGTGCATTCATCAGCACCACTCCAACCAGACATTTCATGCTGCTTTCCTAATAATAAGAGACAGCTTGTAAAAGTCATGACTCAAATTCACTGTGAACATTAATTTCAGCAAACACAAGCACTGCATTTTAACTCATTGTTATTTATTTTTTATTTTTTATTTTTCCTTTCTTTTTATATTTCATCGTTTGTCAACATGATGATGGAAGTAGCGGCTTATAAGTGCATGAGCGTTTAACAACTGCATATTTCAAAAGCAGCACCGCTCAGCATTTTGTTGTCATTTTTTTTTTTCATCAGGACCGAGGTGTTAAAGAAGATGAGCTTCAAAGTATTCTCAACTACCTGCTGACCATGCATGAGGTGGGTCTTCACCATATTACAGTATTCACAAATATCTGTTTTAGAAGATTTCCTATTGTTTCATTGTCTGGATATCACCAGACCAAGCTCTGCTCTGTATTTTCTACTGCACAAGAGGCGTGATCAACAGGCATAGTTCAAATGACTCTGTACGCAATTGGATAGTCCTCCAACCAATCAGACCAATGATCCATCGCTTCTCTATCCGTAATTGTGTTAAACCCGCCAATAGCGCGTCAGGTGGATAAGCTGGTTTGTGATTGGTCCCCGCAAATTTGTAACAGAAGCAGGATAGAAATATGTACAGGTTTCCAGCCTGAGCTGCAGGGTGAAATCAAAGCGCTGGCAGATCGGTCTGGGTTAACCCAGTCTAATTCTTTCTGGTTCTTAAAGGTGCAATTTTACACCTCTTAAATTAAGATTAATACCAGAAATCATATACACACATTTTGATACATTTCTTTGCAATATGAGTCCAAAACATAGTTTTGTTTTAAATATATATTTTGTTTATTATATATTGTGTAGGTATATTATGTATATAATATATACATATAGTATGTATATTTTATATATATATATATATACATACACTGACTGAAATTTGCTCTCTCATCATAAACAACAAAGCAGAGATGTACGTGCAATGTACATAGGAGATTCATTTATTATACAGTGATTGACTGTTTTTGTTCTATTTCAGCAGCGAAAATAGTTTCAAACAAAGATCACAGCAGAACCATAGTGCATCTGATATGACTGCCATAAAGTTGGCTTGACGTTGGCCGTTCAAAATTCATGAATTTAGGGACCATCTCTTAAGTTACATACAACATTGGTATACACGTTTCTAAATTCAATCGCATTTGAGGAGAATATCTAGGTGTCAGGTATGATGCACCCCTTTAAGATTTTTGATATTTAATTGAATAAACTGTTAAATCACTTGAAAATATGGATATGTATTTCACTAGGCTACTGTATGGGCTCATACACAAAATATGCTAGATTTAAATATGTCATAGCTGATGTAACACTGATGAGAATATTGCTTGAGAATTCATTTGCATTTACATAAAAAAAAATACCACTAGCCACAGTGGCTGGTGAGTAAAAAAGTTAATGTCAAGCCTAAATTATTAGCATTTTGTCAGGACAACATAAAGTATACATACACTGAAATTATCAGCAAACAACAATGTCTTTGCCATAAAAAACCCAACCCTTAACCACCCCCCACACATCGAAGGGAAAGAGGGGAAAAAATGTAAAATAAAATATATAAAATAAATAAATAAAGATAGAAAAAGACACAATTGGAAAAGTTGCACTCCATTTAAGGAGAATATTCCTTCTGGCTAATAGAGAAGGAAAAGCGACCAATGGAACGATAGAGCTAGTGGAACCGGTATTTGGTAGTTGTATGTATTGGGGCTGAGTTCAACATTAAAGGGATAGTTCACCCAAAAATGAAAATTAGCCCATAATTTACTCACCCCCAAGTCATTCTAGGTGTATATGACATTCTTCTTTCAGACGAATAAAATTGGAGTTATATTACAAAAGTCCAGGCTAATCCAAGCGTTAGAACAATGATTCATAGTTGCTGTTTTTGAAGTCCATAAAAAGTGCATCTGTCAAATAACGTGCTCCACGCGGCTCCGGGGTGTTAATAAGGCCTTCTGAAGCAAATATGAAAATATTCATATTTATAACTTTATCAAGTAAACTTTCGACCGACCGCATCAGTGTTGAATGTTGAATGTTGAAAGTGAAACTCAAGATGCGTACATGACGTCATGACGAGCGCACCTGGTCGCGTTAGTCTTTCGATCGGCAGGGGAACTTTCAACAATTTTTCCATAAATTGAACAGGGAAGGCGGTCGGTTAAAATTTTCCTTGATAAAGTTTTAAATCTGGATAATTTTTTTTTTACACAAACGCATCGATTCGCTTCAGAAGGCCTTTATTAACACCCCAGAGCCGCGTGGAGCATGTTATTTGATGGGCAGATGCACTTTTTATGTACTTCAAAAACAGAGCAACTATGTCTACAATTGACACTTCACAATATTTATACTCTAGCACTGCGTCTACAGTCGACAACCGGCTTCGACGTTTCGCCCCTTTTTGAACACTATCACTCGGGAATAAGATCTCTAGTGCGTCACTAAAAAATCACTTGAGAATAGAAGTAAGATCTCTACTGTATTGCCTGCTGTGCAGCAATAATCAAACAGACTCCAGACAATGCCTTAGAATATGCTTTAATCATGGCTGGAGGACCTCAGACCAATTTCAGAGAGAATCCCACCAGCAAAAATAATACAACAGTTTTTATAGAATAGGCGCATGGCAAAGGTGACATGATTCATTACATAATTCTCCTACCATATGATTGGTTCTTCATATGTATAATTCAGCAGGCCTTCTGTTACTAGGTAAAAAACTAATCTGGATTTCTTGAATACTTCACTTTGTTACTCAAAGTCATGAGTTTATATGCAGTATTTAGATATCTGTCTAGCTTAATTTACCCTTTTGGTTTATCCAGATATGATTCAGACACACACTGACTTTGGCTCAAGGGTTAGGGACATTTAGGTTTCAAAAGCATATAAATGTGATTCCTGCAAGAAAAATAAATGTTAGTTATGATTAATTAAAAATTCTATCACCTTGTCATGTCCAGTAAGATATTTCAAAAGAAATTAATACTTTTATATACACATTATTTCTATCATGTTAAAAAGTGACCGTTAAGACATTTAAAAATAAATGTTGTTCTTTTGAGAAAATAGTCATATTAAAGAATGATTAGGGCTGCACAAATTTTAACTGGTACCATGTGCTTTGGGTTTGAAATCAAATTCAACACAGGGTTGCATTAAAGTGTAACTTTGTTGATTTTCAACCCGCTTTGTATTGTTACAATGTCGGTAGTATATGTAAATGAACAATGCTTACTTGTCGCCATGTTACCTGGACATTAAATTCACATTTATTTGTCAGCAAAAGTCTGACAGATGATGCAATATGCATCATCATGTGCTTTTGACAGCCCCAGGGCTTTCGTGAAACTTCAGATTATACTTCTGCATTTTTTGGCACCCACAGATATGTTATCATACTTTGTCTACTGCTTAAACCGGAATATATTAAAAATGGAACACTATGGCAACAGCTTTCTTACCTGTTTTGCTTCGGAGGGTTGGGCATAACTGTCAGAACGGCAGTTTCTTTCAGTTTTAAACACTAAAACACTGTGTTTGTGGTCATACAGTTTGAGATGTCGACTACAAACATGGAGGTATTTACGATTCTTTGCGGCCTTTAGCCACTGCATAAAAAGCGCTGGATCCTTCACTGGAAACTGAAAGTAACTAATTCCGGCTAAATGCTTAGTCTTTGAATTTTTGCACTCGGGAACAATTCAAGTCAACACCATAATGACTAAAAGTTTGCTAAGAGGTATTTCATACTAAAGCAAGGCAGTATTTGGTGCTGGTAAGTGTATCCATAGCAGACTGGTGGGAGTGGCCTTTTGTACAGCAATATGCCCAGTGCATTACGGGTGTTGAAGTTTCCCTACCTATTTGGCAAAAGGGAAGACAAACAGCCGTTGTTTATCTGTTTTCTCTAGACAGGTAGCACAGTTAAAATAAAATAAAAAGTTTTGCCCTTCTACTGTTTTATTGAAAGCCCATTTAGCCTTCAGTGATGCACCCCTTTAAATGCAGGATGTGCGTTTACTCAATTTTTACTCAATTCAGGATGAAAACCTCCATGATGTTCTTCAGCTGCTTGTGGCCCTCATGTCTGAGCACCCTGCCTCTATGATTCCTGCATTTGACCAGAGGAACGGCATCCGGTAAGAAGCCTTGTACTCCACACAGAGTCAAATTTCATTATATTTCATCTTGTCTCCCATGATGGAGTTGATACAATCATGAATAATTCACAAGACTCGACATAGGGATTTCATATTTATAAAACATTTTCTGACAAGCGGGATAAAGCTCACATCCTGCATGTCAAGCTAATGAAATATAGATGGATTTGATAAAGTTTTGGTTTGGCTCAAAATAACTGATATGACTTTGATGAACAGCTTCATGGTGGTTTACACAATGCAATTTCCTCTCGAGTATTACTTATTATTGTCTGCTAAATTTATATATTTTTTTAGAATCTGCCACTTGATGCATTGAAAGAATTAAGTGTTTGGCACTTTCCCACTGGTTCTTGTTTTTAACATAATATTTAGTGAATTGATGCATAATAATTCTCTTTTTAGTTTTAATTTCAATTCATTTCTTTCCAGGGTGGTGTACAAACTTCTGGCTTCCAAGAGTGAAAGTATTCGAGTTCAGGCTCTGAAAGTGCTGGCATATTTTCTTAAACACTTAGGCCACAAGTGAGTACATCCATTCTACTCTTTTCCAGAGTCACTTTCACATACAAAGTATTCCAAGAGTCATTATCTTTTCTCAAGTGAATCCCACAAGGTGAAATTTGTGGTTACATAAGGACAGAGTCCTCAAAAGTTCTTTGGGTTATTTTAAGTATTCTCTAGATGGCTCCAGGGCTTTTTTTAAAGAAAGGTACCTATAGTGAGATACTCTACACATAAGCCTCCTCTTTTAAGTAGTGAGTGGTTGTGTACCTGTATGTTGATATTTGTGAGTGTGTATCTATGTTTGTATACATAGGGATGTAAAATGTATTTTTATATTATAGTTATAGCATATATATACAGTACAGGTGCTGGTTATATAATTAGAATATCATCAAAAAGTTGATTTATTTCACTAATTCCATTCAAAAAGTTAAACTATATATGTATATTATATTCATTCATTACACACAGACTGATATATTTCAAACATTTATTTCTTTTAATTTTGATGATTATAACAGCCAACTAAAGACAATCCCAAATTCAGTATCTCAGAAAATTTGAATATTGTGAAAAGGTTCAATATTGAAGACACCTGGTGCCACACTCTAATCAGCTAATGAACTCAAAACACCTGCAAAGTCTTTAAATGGTCTCTCAGTCTAGTTCTGTAGGCTACACAATCATGGGGAAGACTGCGGACTTGACAGTCAGTCAAGCCACTACGCACAGACGTATGCAAGACATGGGTTTCAGCTGTCGCATTCCTTGTGTCAAGCCACTCTTGAACAACAGAACAGACAGTGTCAGAAGCGTCTCGCCTGTGCTAAAGACAAAAAGGATAAAAGTGGTCCAAAGTTATGTTCTCTGATGAATGTAAATTTTGCATTTCCTTTGGAAATCAGGGTCCCAGAGTCTGGAGGAAGAGAGGAGAGGCACACAATCCACGTTGCTTGAGGTCCAGTGTAAAGTTTCCACAGTCAGTGATGGTTTGGGGTGCCATGTCATCTGCTGGTGTTGGTCTGCTGTGTTTTCTGAGGTCCAAGGGCAACGCAGCCATATACCAGGAAGTTTTAGAGCACTTCATGCTTCCTGCTGCTGACCAACTTTATGGAGATACAGATTTCATTTTCCAACAGGACTTGGCACCTGCACACAGTGCCAAAGCAACCAGTACCTGGTTTAAGGACCATGATATCCCTGTTCTTAATTGGCCAGCAAACTCGCCTGACACTTAACTCCATAGAAAATCTATGGGGTATTGTGAAGAGGAAGATGCAATATGCCAGACCCAACAATGCAGAAGAGCTGAAGGCCACTATCAGAGCAACCTGGGCTCTCATAACACCTGAGCAGTGCCACAGACTGATCGACTCCATGCCACGCCGCATTGCTGCAGTAATTCAGGCAAAAGGAGCCCCAATTAAGTATTGAGTACTGTACATGCTCATACTTCTCATGTTCATACTTTTCAGTTGGCCAAGATTTCTAAAAATCCTTTCTTTGTATTGGTCTTAAGTGATATTCTAATTTTCTGAGATACTGAATTTGGGATTTTCCTTAGTTGTCTGTTATAATCATCAAAATTAAAAGAAATACAAATGAAAAAATATCAGTCTGTGAGTAATGAATGAATATAATATACAAGTTTCACTTTTTGAATGGAATTAGTGAAATCCATTTTTTGATGATATTCTAATTATATGACCAGCACCTGTATACAGTATTAATCATAATTTGTAATGACTATTTTGAATATTAAAATTTCAGTAACACTTTATTGTAGGGTCCAATTCTCACTATTAACTAGTTGCTTATTACCTTGAATATTACTAGGATATTGGCTGTTTATTAGTACTTATAAAGCACATATTAATGCATTATTCTGTATGACCTTATATATCCCGTAATCCTACCCAATACCTAAACTTAAACGCTACAAAAACTACATTACTAACTATTAATAAGCAGTTAATTAGGGGTTTATTGAGGCAAGGGTCATAGTTAACAGTGAATATGTGTTCCCCATACTAAAGTGTTGTCAAAATTTCCATTAATTTAATTCTTATTTAATTAGAAACTTGAAAGATGGAAACCAAAAGATACAACTATTCATAAAAAAAAATTATTTAGTCTGGCGTCAGTGTAAAAAAAAAACCCTGTCACATTATGTAAAACTCAAAAGTCTCTAAACTGATGCTTGGGATTTGAATCGAATGAGCCACAGAGCTGATAAACGAACGTGAGCTCCTGTCATTTGTGTTAAAGGAGCAAACTGTGACTAAACTCGATTCTCTGCGCTGTATTTTTGCATTACATAATACGTCCTTGTTGCCCTTACATGTAAATAATGTAAAGCATTCCTTGCCACTGATAGTAATGCAAGTATATGTGCTGCGGAACTGAACACTTACAAAATTATAAAGGCCATCCAAGATGTTTTTAGAACTTTACAAGCCCACTGACATTTGCAGAATTGTACAGCAGTTAGCCTAGAGTGCACATAAAACCCACATTTGCTTTTTGTCATCATTAGCTTATCCATCGTTGAGTGGTTACCATGCTGCATGCTCACAGGCACTTTAAAACATACTTGGTTCCTGGTTGTCATTTTACTGTACAGTCCCCATTTGTCTGTACTTGCTGTTGGGCAGGACTGCATTTAGGGGGCTTAGCATCCTGACAGTACTTCAGCATTATGTGCTGCTGGGTAGTTTGTGGTTGTGAAAGTCACAGCTCTTCCAGTAAGAGAGTGTAGAGGTGGTTGCTTTATTATTCTGTGCGAAAAACTGAAGGTACATGACATCATGCAAAAGGTGGCAAGCTCAGTCGCTATCAAGGCCTGTTCCTGCTAGCTTGACATTAGCTGTGAGATGTATGAAAGCCGGCATTTCAACTGCAGTATTTTTTCCCTTGTGTGTGTGTGTGTGTTTTGTCACAGGAGGAAGGTGGAAATAATGCACACAAACAGTCTCTTCACACTTCTTGGGGAACGACTGATGTTGCACTCCAACACACTGTCAATAACTACATACAACACACTATACGAGGTAAATTAAAACAAATTGTTCTGTTCTGGATGTAGATTGGTTCATACAGTTTTATAGTTGTGCTAAAATATGCTATTTAATATAAAAAATAAACAACTGTGATGTAAAACTTAATTTGATTTAAAAGATAAACAATTCAAAATAAATATAAAAATATGAATATGTAAAATATCTTATGTTCACCAAGGCTGCATTTATTTAATTAAAAATAGAGCAATATTGTGAAATATGAATAATATTATTATGATTTTAAATGTTTTCTATTTTAATATATTTTTACTTGTAATTTATTCATGTGATGTCAAAGCTGAATTTTCAGCGTCATTACAGTCTTCAGAGTAACATGATCCTTCAGAAATCATTGTAATATGCTGATTTGATGCTCAAGTTGCATTTATTATTATCAATGATGAAACACCTGTGATGCTTAATAGTTTAGTGGAAATGGTGATACTTTTTTTTCTGGGCTCTTGAAGAATACAAAGCACAAAAGAGCATTTCTTTCTGCATTTCTTTAGTTAAATAATAGTTAACTTGCAAGAGTCAGTTGAGTTAGTTTTTACATGTCAAACTTTTTACGCTTTACTTGGTTCCATTGTATATCCACTACACAACTTTCGTTTTCGGTTCAGTTTTAAGCCATCTTATAATGGATGCTTAATCTGTTCTAGTAATGTTTCAGAGTTATTAACATTCATAAATCTCATCTTATTCATTTCCTGTCTAGATTTTGACAGAGCAGGTTTGCACACAGGTCGTCCACAAGCCTCATGCTGAGCCCGACTCTACAGTGAAGATCCAGAACCCAAGTAATTCTTTCTGTCAGGCCATTTATTCTTTTTGTGGTCTGGTTCTAATACATTTACCGTCATATATGGAAGTGAAAAGTTTGCTAGCGAATGATTAAACATTTGCTTCGACACATAGACTTCAGCCAGAGATGCCAGTCTCATTTTTGTCAATTGTGTATGCTTATTGGTTCGCATCTGTCAATCAGACAAAACTCCTCTTTGACTGGCTGAGTGATTAATGCATGTTCTTCTATTGGCTGTTCTCAGTGATTCTTAAGGTGGTGGCCACACTACTGAAGAACTCCACGGCCAGCGCAGACCTGATGGAGGTGCGGCGTCTCTTCCTCTCTGACATGATCAAGCTCTTCAGTAACAGCCGTGAAAACAGACGGTGAGGGTCTCTTCCGTTTTTGCCCCATCCCCCATGACAGCAATTAACCGCCTAGTGAACAGATCAGAATGAGAGCAGAAAAAAGTGACGTTCTCTCTTGTTGTTTTGTTTAATGGGCACCCCTGTGACGGTAAATAATCCTCAGAATTCTCACTGTGTTTCTCTCACAGCAGATGTTTCAGTGACACATGCGAATCCACACCATTTTCACTGCTGTCCTATGGCTGTTGGTTTTTCTTTTTCTTCTCTCGAAAGCCGTATGCAGCGCGCTCCTCTGTGCAATCACAAGTCTGGCAGTCAATCAGTCGACCAGTGTGTGCTGAAATCTCAATTGGCTGTTATTATTACTTTTCATCATCTCCATCATTAAGTTCTACAGTGAGCCAATCAGAACTGAAGGGAAGAAGCTTTTTAGACTTGATGAAGCCATTACATCTCCAAAGTGCTTTCCTAAAACGTCTGTAAACAGTGGCTGGTAACCAGATATTTGTCTTCGCTATTAATGGAGTAGTTCATCTAAAAATTTAATTGTGACATTATTTACTCATCCCCATGTTTTTCCATGCGACTTTCTTTCATCTGTGAAATGCAAAAGGAATTATGAAGACTGTGCTGCTGTTACGGTCACAGCCATAACACAAAAGAGGGTCAGCGCAAAAGGCTCGGTCCAATAGGGGAATTTATTTAAGGCCAATAAAGGCTCCGATATACTTCAAGTGAAATCGAAACGAAGTTCGAAACAAAGTTCGTTGGGGTTCCTTTTTGGAGTTCGAAACAGCTTGCCAAAGCGAACTTTCTGGAAAATTTTGCTCTGGCTGCTAAACACCTTCGTACTACAATTGGTCCATGACGAACGTAATATTTCAGTTGCCTCAAAATAGCAATGCGCCAACAATGCGCCTGAACACACCTCTTTTTCAGACCAGCACGCCCATGTGCGCACAAATAAAAATGGCACAGGACGTGAAAATGATAACTGTGTCAGGCTGAAACTAGCAAAAAACACTTGCGTCGCACCTAGCGCTGCATTGCCCTGGGTGTATGATAGGGCCCAGTGAGTCAAGAACCAGAACCAGTTAAATTCTTCAACAGACAGAGCTTCATTTACAAATAGCATTAAAATCCTGAATAGATTATAGAGACAGTTGGTGCCGAAAGATTCTACTTACGATGCTTTAGGATCAGTTTTGTGAACTTGTTTGGCTGATTTATTGAAAAGAATTGACTCAAAAGAACAATTTGCTCACAAACTGGATGTTTTTGCACATGAAAAACCAGTGCAAATGTCCAAATTGTTTGTAAAAAAAAAAAAATTAAACATCGATCTGGTGACTTCTGTAGAATTTGAATATAATGCAGAATTATTATAGGGCCACTTTTATTGTCCTTTTTGCAGTGTGAAATCCCTCAGTAATTTTCATTGTGACCAATCTTCAAAAATGCTTATTTTGTGTTCCACTGAAGAAAGATGGTTGGGTGAGTAAATTATGACAATTTTCATTTCAGGATGAACTAATCCTGTAGCACTGGTTTATACGCCATAGTTTAACTTTTGCTAGCCGATAGGGATGGGTTGGAAATTAAATCATCCTTACCACAATCTTACAACCCGGAGTGTTTTCAGCAAAAGGAACAGGAACAAGCTTAATTCATTCCGCCTCAGCCAAAGATCCATTTATTATGCCACAATGCACTGAGGAAAAAAAAAAAGTGGATAACACAAAGTGCTTCAGGTGTTATTCAAATAGCTGCCAGTCATTCTTAGTGTTACCTCGCAGATCTGAAGTGTAATGGAAGTTGGGGCTGAAATTGCTTTGTGTTACTTGTCGGTTTGTGAATTAGGTTCCACCTTTGAGTGTCGTTTGAGGATGTTAAAAAAGATGTTTGCAGAGGAGAGAAGGGTTTAACACGAGTGACTGCCACAAGCTTAATCCATCTCATTTCTTGTGTGACAGGTGTCTGCTGCAGTGTTCCGTTTGGCAGGACTGGATGTTCTCTCTCAGCTACATTAACCCTAAGAACTCAGAGGAGCAGAAGATCACTGAGATGGTTTACAACATCTTCCGGATTCTTCTCTACCACGCCATCAAGCATGAGTGGGGCGGCTGGCGTGTGTGGGTGGATACACTCTCCATAGCCCACTCCAAAGTAAATAGACTGCATAAATTCCTAGATTTGAATTGAATTCGAATTGAGGTAGCAAACAGGATATAGAATTGCAATTCAAATTTAAATGTAATAATAAAGTATAATTCAAATTCATATATCTGCTGTTTTAAAATAGAAAAGCAAAGTTAGTCAAGTCAAACTTTAAATGTCATTTAAAGCCTAAATGTGTCCCTACTATTTGTTTGCTAGGTGACTTATGAAGCTCACAAGGAATATTTAGCCAAAATGTATGAGGAATACCAGCGACAGGAAGAAGAGAACATAAAGAAAGGAAAGAAGGGGCTTGTCAGCACCATTTCGGGGCTTTCTGCCCAAGCTTCCGCCATCAAAGGCACTCTAGAGCTGGACCCAGATTCCCAAACCCAGACTCCAGAGAGTGAAGCGGATGAACCAGAGACGACAGATCCCGGACGGAACCTCTTGTCCGAATCTAAGAGTTTGAATGAGGAAAACCCAGCATCAGGTGTCCACGTGGAAGTTCATGACCTGCTTGTAGATATCAAAGCTGAGAAGGTTGAGGCCACAGAGGTGAAAATGGACGACATGGACCTCCTGCCTGTCACAGAAAATGGTGGCTTGGTGGAAGTGGACACTCTCCTCGATAACGTCTACTCGGCTGTGGTGGAGAAGCTGAACAGTAGCGTAAACAGCGTGCTGGTTCCCACAGCGAGCCTTGAAGACAAAAGCTCAGGTCCTCTCATCACCCTGGCTGACGAAAAAGATGCCATTTCCAGCAACAACACCTTCCTCTTTGGCACAATGGCAACCAGCTCGGGGGAAAACCTCCTGCCTGAAATGGGACCATCTGAACCGCTTCCACTTTCAGGAGTGGAACCTCAGGTCCACACCAGCACTAGTGCAGACCTTGGGCTTTTGGCTCTCATGACCAAGAGCTCAAAAGAGTTGGACGCCAACCCAGTGGCTTTGGAGGATGACAGCTTTAAGATGCAGTCTACTTTGAGTGGTTTCAACGTCTCTGAAGGGGAAAGCCTGTCTAAATGCCCTGGGCAGATAGAGACGGTGACAGTAGAGCTGGAGCCAGGGGTGTCTGGGGTAAAGAGCACTGCAGATGTTACCAGCACTACGTCAGACACTGAGAAATCAGATGATGGCAAAGATAAAGAGATTAAGAAGATTCAGACTACTACTACAACACAGGTAACTATGTGTGCCTGGTCCACAAAACCATAAGGGTCTTTTTATTTTATTTTATTTTATTGAGATGTATACATCATCTGAAAGCTGAAAAAAAGCTATCCATTGATGTATTTGTTAGGATGGGACACTATTTGGCCGAGATACAACTATTTGAAAATCTGGAATCTGAGGGTGCAAAAAATTCAAAATATTGAAAAAAGTTGTCCAAATGAAATCCTTAGCAACGCATATTACTGATAATATTAATTTTTTTATATATTTACTATAGTACATTTACAAAATATCTTCATGGAACATGATCTTTACTTAATATCCTAATGATTTTTAGGATATATATTAGTGGTGGGCTGTTATCGGTGTTAACGTTATCGCATCTGAAGCGCACACACACATACCGTAATAAAGCCGCCTCTGACATACAAGTGCAAAAATGAGCTCCTTTTTCCAGCTTATTAATGGTAAAATACACTCAAAAATGTCTCAAAGCCCATCTTGGTGAGTTTTAACTTATGGTTTTAACGTAAACACAGTCGTAACGTAACCAGCTCACAGGAACAGTTGGATCCATGTGTGCGTCAGGTCTTAAAGGAACAGAAGTTATTTATTATTCAAACTACAAAAAGACAAACAAACACTTACGAGCACACATATTCTGAATGCCTTCGGCAGAATTCAAATGAACCATTTTAATCTAGATTAATTTAGATTAATTCCAAGATTACAGTGAGATTAATCTAGATTAAAAAAAATAATCTATGCCCATCACTAATATATATATATTATATTTATTTATTTATTTTTTAAATATATACTTTTTCAAGTATGAATGCAATAAATGCATCAAATCTTGAATAAATGTTGTTCTTTTGAACTTTCTATTCATCAAATAATTACATTAAAACATAATATATATACACTATATTTTCAAAAGTTTTGGGACATCTGCCTTTACATGCACATGAACGTTAATGACATCCCATTCTTAATCCATAGGGTTTAATATGGAGTTAGCCCACCATTTGCAGCTATAACAGCTTCAACTCTTCTGGAGGCTTTCTACAAGGTTTAGGAGTGTGTTTATGGGAGTTTTTGACCATTCTTCTAGAAGCGCGTTTGTGAGGTCAGGTACTGATGTTGGACGAAAGGGTCTGGCTCACAGTCTCTGCTCTAATTCATCCCAAAGGTGTTCTATCGGGTTGAGGTCAGGACTCTGTACAGGACAGTCAAGTTCCTCCACACCAAACTCACTCATCCATGTCTTTATGGACCTTGCTTTGTGCACTGGTGCATTGTACAGGGCTTGACAATAACACCCGCCAACCCACCGAATGCAGGTGGATTTCAGCAGTGGTGTGTAACGTAGTTACTCCTACTAGCCACTTTGGCGGGTTGTATTGTATATTTAATACAGGCCTATACGTTTTTCAATTGTAGTCTTTAAAAAGGCATCTGAAATAAAAGTGCAATGTAGTGTTTTCAAAAATATTGATATCAATAGTGAAACACTGTCAATACTCATTTTCAAATATTGTTGCTGTTACCAGGTTTGAATTTCAGCATGGGATTGTGTGTATTGAGCATAATGTTACTCATTCTTAGCAGATTTTTTTTGCTCGCTTCCATATACCTGCTGTCACTTTAAGACCTGATGCACCTTTTTCTTCCTTAACTCTGTTTATGTTCACTTAAAACATACTGATTGTGTTTACATACTCGCCAAGACTGGCATTTTGACATTATTTTGTGTGTACTTGACTGTTTAAGTGCAATAATGCAGTGAAAATTAACTCAAGATGGTGCTTTAACTTTATGTATGCTCACTTTGGGTGCAAGCACAAAAGCTGCTAAAAATAAATATCTCAAATTATGAGATATTAAAAATATCTATATGGCAGTTTTTCCCCATGGTACCGATGTCAAAATTGTGGCCAGTGAAAATAGTGGCTTTGGAAAACCACTCCACTAGCCACAGTGGCTGGTGAGAAAAAAGGTAATATCAAGCTCTGGTAGTACATTTGGTGTCAAACTTTAATTGATTTGATTGATTGACATTTTAGATAAGCATTTAATATAATGATACACATTCATTATATTAAATGTGTATCATTTAATAATATATTAAATGAGACAAAACTGAATAACTATTTAATATGCAATTAATTTATCCTGTTTGTTCCCTGTCTTTAAACGTTTAATCATTTTATTTACCCTTTTTTTTTTTTACTTTATTGAGCGTTTCAGTTACAGTTCATTAAACACATGTTAAATCACATACTCCTTTTAACTAAATTGAAACAATTATGAAATGGCAGGGGGGAAAAGTAAAGTAAAAGTAAAAGGTTAACATTAAATATATGAAGCCATTGTTTTGGCCAACTGAAATTTTAATAAATAAATTTAATGAGTAAATTGACCTGACATTTATTTTAAAAAATTTGAGAACGCAGCTCAGCATTTTAATTAAAATAAATCTTAAATATAGTTGATTAATGTATGTCAATGTGTTCAGTTTTATCCATAAAATATTACTAAAATATGGGGATACTGTATTTGAATTCATCATAGTTTGAAGGACAATTATTTAAGGGTTTACTTGACATCTTTATGACTGTCAAAACTGCTTCTGATGTGTTATGTGATATATTGAGGACCCTAGAGGAATATGCAGTTTGCAGATTGGCAAAACCAGCTTGAAACAAACACAAAAAAACCCAACAACCTTGCCTCAAGAAATGTCTTAACTTCAACGGCAACCAGCATTTTCTTACAGCTGACTTTCAAGAAGGTAAAAGTCTTTAATGTTGCTTCCAGCATGAAGGCTTTTTTTTAGGTCTTTTGGAAGAAAGAACACAATCTCTCCTCCATGCCATGAAATTTAACTGGAAAGTTTACACAAACGTATTCATTATTACACCTGTCCTAAACAGTCAATGCTGTATAAGTTTTGGGTTTTAAAAACATTGGTTTGCTTGCAGAGTTTGCACGGCCGTTCCGGTAGTCACCTGGATAGAGATCTGCGGGTGGATCTGGGCTTCAGAGGCATGCCAATGACAGAAGACCAGCGTCGACAGTTCAGCCCTGGTCCCCGCACCACCATGTTCCGTATCCCAGAGTTCAAGTGGTCCCCAATGCACCAGCGCTTACTTACAGATCTGCTCTTTGCACTAGAATCAGATGTACACATTTGGAGAAGGTCAGTGGCTACAGTATACTCCAGCTTGTTCATTTGACATAAACAAAAATAAGACAGTGAGGGATAAAAGTACAAATCCGTTTCGTATGTCATACTTTACATTAGAATTTTCACGTACTAAGTATTTTTGTCTTACTAAAAAATTTGTAACGGACTGTAATTCTGTGTCAGATATATGTCAAACAATATATGCTGTCTACTCTCATTATTGTATAACAACAAAAATCAACTTGTCCTTATTGTGATGTAAATAATGTTCCTTTTCTCTTGCCCCTTATAGTCATTCGACAAAATCCATCATGGACTTTGTCAACAGCAACGAGAACATAATCTTTGTGCACAATACCATTCACCTGATCTCACAGATGGTGGATAACATTATCATCGCCTGTGGAGGAATCCTTCCCCTGCTGTCTGCCGCTACCTCGCCCTCTGTGAGTGTGCCAGAGCTTTGACAACACTGCCACCAAGTGGTCATCATAGATTACTGCAAGCCAAGCTGTTCAAATATAAACATTAACAGAATGCCTCAGGCCGGATGCTACCACATTTGTTACCTTATTTTAAATATGTTCTTTACTGTTGAGTGTGTTTTAACTAAGTTTTCTCTTTATTTATTGTTTTGTTAATGCCAAGAATACCAAGGTTAGTATCAATACATCAGTTTACAGTATTTAGAATGTTCTGTGGTTCATTTCCATTTTCTCTCAGTCATCATGGATGTCATGCTTTCTCATAGCACATACGAATTATAAGTAAAACTTTTCTTTTTCTTTTAGTTTATAGTCTTTTACTTCCCTATTATGATGTGTATCTGAGTGAAACAGCTTATTGAACAAGAAAACATGTAGGGCAGGACTTAATTTTGTCCATCAGGAATTAATTGGATCGTTGGATTGTTGTGGTTTGCTATTGGTCGATCTCATGGGAGTGACAGGTTGTCCCTTCCTCACTCCAGTGAAGTAGGGATGCCATTGGGAAGGGGGAGGGAAAGTTATTTTGATTAAAGTTTAGGAGGACACATGTATTTAAAAAAATAATGATGCGCACGGATAAATCAATTATACTATGTTCTGCAATATTCCATAAAACAGCAAGAATTGTCATGGTGACTTTACAAGAAAAACATGGATATATTGACTTTTAAAAGCTTGGTTCACAGAAACTACTTTCCATAGTTTTCGTTTTAAACTTGCTTAATATCTCTTGTAATTTTAGTCTGTTAAGGATTTAGTCAATAGAAAAGTAATTATTTTTTGAATTTCTAATGTATTAATGAAATTACACATTGGAAAATGTTGACCAATGCGAGTTCTCACATAGGTGGGCTAATTGGATGAATTTCATACACATATACACTAATGTTTAAAAGTTTGGGGTCAGTAAGAATTTTTAAAAATGTTTAAGTGTCAGTTTATACAAAATTATAAAGCAAAATAATTGTCAACATTGATAAGAAATGTTGCTTCAGCCTAATACAATGATTTCTCAAGGATCTTATGACACTGAAGACTGGAGTAATGATGCTGAAAAATCAGCTTTGCCATCACATGAGTAAATTAACTTTTAAATTATATTAAAATACAGTTTTTACTGTACTTTGACCAAACAGTGCAGCCTTGGTGAGAATAAGGGACTTCTTTCAGAAACATTGAAAAATCTTACCGACCACAAACTACTTTTGAATAGAGTAGCTTGGTCAGAGAGGTTTGCGCTCATTTTGCTAGGATTAAAACTCTTAAATGTTAAATTCCAGAATGCCAAAAGATTGCCATTATCAATCATGCATCCTTCAAGGCATCTTCCATAGCTTTGCATGACCTTTTCGCATCCTGGTTGAAACGATGTGCTGTGTTTTGTCACATTTTACCCAATCCACCCTAAATGTTCTACTTTTGCACTGAAGATAACGCCTGATCAATGTTATAACAAATGTGCTAACAGGATAATGTGATGACTTCCCGTGATATCAAATAATACCCTTGTTCTCTTGATTATCTTGTCTGTCCGTGTCAGGCTGAAATGGAAGGCATCGAGGCGACGCAGGGCATGTCTTCTGAGACGGCCGTGATCTTTCTGACCCGGCTGATGGCTATGGTCGATGTGCTGGTCTTTGCAAGTTCACTCAACTTCAGCGAGATTGAAGCCGAGAAAAACATGTCCTCAGGTGGACTGATGAGACAGTGCCTCAGACTAGGTATGTGTATAAATGTGTGCGTGTGTCAGGACACATTTTAAAGAACATAACATGAAAAGTAAACACCAGATGTTCAGCATAAGTTTCCAAAAGACTCTTCCAACCAACTTTGACTTTCTTCTTCCATTTATCAGTTTTGGTGCTATGCAGGAGAAAAAGGAACAACAGTCTTGTTTAAAATTTATATATATATATATATATATATATATATATATATATATATATATATATATATATATATATATATTTATATATATATATATATATATATATATATATATATATATATATATATATATATATATATTTAAGCAATAAGGTGCTGTCACTATAATTTAAAGTGTTTAGTTCACCCAAAAATGAAAATAAGGTAATTTATTACTCACCCTCATGCCGTTCCACACCCGTAAGACCTCTGTTCATTTTCGGAACACAAAATAAGATATTTTTGTTGAAATCTGAAGGCTCAGTGAGGAAGCAAAGCAATTTACACTCTCAAGATCCATTAATGTAATAAAAACATATTTAAATCAGTCCATGTGAGTACAGTGGTTCAATATTAATATTATAAAGCGACGATAATATTTTTGGTGCGCCCAAAAAAACTAAATAACGATTATATAGGGATAACCGATTTCAAAACACTGCTTCATGAAGCTTCGGAGCGTTATGAATCAGTGAGTCCATTCAGCGGTTTGGAGCGCCAAAGTCGCGTGATTTCAGCAGTTTGGCGGTTTCACATGCGATCCAAATCATGATTCGACTCGCTGATTCGATACACTCCGAAACTTCATGAAGCATTGTTTTGAAATCGGTTATCCCTATATAAGTCGTTATTTAGTTTTAGCACCAAAGATATTGTCGTCGCTTTATAATATTAATATTGAACCACTGTACTCACATGGACTGATTTAAATATGTTTTTAAGTACATTAAAGGTCCCGTTCTTCGTGATCCCATTGTTCAAACTTTAGTTAGTGTGTAATGTTGCTGTTAGAGCATAAATAATACCTGTAAAATTATAAAGCTCAAAGTTCAATGCCAAGCGAGATATTTTATTTAACAGAAGTTCCCTTTCAAAGCCTACAGTGAACGGTTGCTTTGGACTACATCCTGGTACTTCCTTCATAAATGACGTCAGTAGAACAGTAGAACAGACCTCCGCCCACAAGAATACGCGAAAAAAGGGGGCGTGGTCTTGTTGCTGTCCCACGTGGAGAAGAGGACGGTCGCGTGGAGAAAAGGAAGTGTTGCGTTTGAGTGTGTTTGTCGCCATGTCGTCGAGACGCTGTTATTTTCATCCCGGAGTCAAATCACCTTTGTTTGGCTTTCCCAGGGACGCTGTAGAGATCATTAAGCGCATATATCTCCCGTTAAGAGGCGTGACCTTTCCACGTGCGCTAAGCTGCTGTCGAATCACAACACAGGAACCGTGCCACGTTTGCTAAGCTGCAGTCAAATCACAACACGGGAACCGCTGGCACAATCAGAACTCGTTACGTATTTCTGAAGGAGGGACTTCATAGAATAAAGGAACTCATCAGCCGTTTTTAGGAGAGTGAAAACAGCGGTATACAGATAAGTACATTGTGTTAAAAATACAGGTTTTTTTTACACGCGAAACATGAACACGTTATATTGCACACTGTAAACACAATCAAAGCTTCAAAAGAACACGAAGAACGGGACCTTTAATGGATCTTGAGAGTGTAAATTGCTTTGCTCCCTATGGAGGCCTCACTGAGCCTTCAGATTTCAACAAAAATATCTTAATTTGTGTTCCGAAGATGAACAGAGGTCTTACGGGTGTGGAACGGCATGAGGGTGAGTAATAAATGACACTATTTTCATTTTTGGGTGAACTAACCCTTTAAGAGGCCCATAGGGACACTTTATTGATCAGTCAGCACCCAGGATTTTATTTTAATCTATGATTTTCCTCCATCTCTCTTTTTACACTTTTCCCCATTTATATTTGGTGCTCTTTTTTTCTCTCTGTCTCAGTATGTTGTGTGGCCGTGAGGAACTGTTTAGAGTGTCGTCAGCGTCAGAGGGACAGAAGTCTGAAGTCTCAGGAGGGCCTGCAAAGTGTGTCCACTGCCAGCAAGGTACCCACACACTGTAACACTGCATGCAAACACTGTACACAATTCTTAAATATATACTTGGTTGTGTGTGTATTTATATATACATAATAATTATAAACAGTACACACACATATACTATGTAAACAAAAAAAAAACTTTTATTTTGGATGTGATTGCCCAGCATTAAGTGTTTTATACATGTGTAGTAATTTAAATTTAAACTTAAATTATATTATATTTATCTTAAATGTATCAAATGTATGACACCATTTAGTATGGGTTTAAGATTTGTACAGTTTTTTTTTTAATCTTTTTAAAAAATGTATTATAAAATATCTTTTCCATTATTTATTTTAATATTTTAATATTTTTTTGTTAAAGTATTTATAATCTTGATTTGATTTGACTCGATGTACTTTGGGCATTCAAGCTGTCTTTCTTGAAAGTGTGAAAGTAGTGAAAGTATGTGGTGTCGTCTTGTCACATAGTTTTTTTCCACACAATATACCATTGTCACGTTATGTGTGATTTGGTGCTGTGGGCATGGTGTAAATGTGTAAATGAGATCTGTAATGTGAGAACTGTTTAAAGTGTTAAATATTTGTTGGAAATATCTGCTTTTCTTGCCTTAGACCACCATAGAAAATTTTCCAAGTAATGTTTCTCCAATTAAGGACCCAGACCGACTTCTGCAAGACGTGGACATCAACCGTCTGCGAGCTGCTGTCTTTCGTGATGTTGTGAGTTAATGTCAAATGGTCTTTAAATGTCCCGCAGATTCAAATTTATATATATAATCTGTAATTTAACTCTCTGTTGAAACAGTGCACTAACAAAACAGAATCAGAATCAGTTAGCATTTCTGTTTTTCATGACATGTTCTAGTCACATGTTGACTCTTCTTCTTAATCTTTGCTTCTTTTGTGTTGCATTTCACAGGATGACAGTAAGCAGGCCCAGTTCCTGGCTCTTGCTGTTGTCTATTTTATCTCAGTGCTCATGGTGTCTAAGTACCGGGACATCCTGGAACCCCAGCGAGAGACTTTCAGGTCTATCAGCCAACCAGGAAGAGGCATTCGGCAGGAGATAAATTCCCCCACCAGCACAGGTGTTGTAGTGGCTAATTTTTTTGTTTGTTGACACAGCTTAATACACTTATTAACTTACAGTATATTTACAATAAGCTGAACAACTTCATTTGCATTGCTTAGTTACATTTCAAATGTTGTTTAATGTCGTTTAATGTTGTATGACAATATTAGATACAAATTATATTGAAAAAAAATTAAGTCTCCACAGGTTCAAGCCAATGTCAAAAAAATTACTCTTTCACCACCTCCCACATCTATTATACATAAGCGCCACTAATCATCCCGCATAAAATTAAACATGCAGCCCTTACAAAATTCCTAAAGGAAATCACTGCTGGCTTTGTCTGTAAATCAGTCACAAAATTGGATAAACGTCCAGTAGTTTGATAGATGCATCAAATGACAATTTTTTGTTCATTTTAGGCTTTTTTTATGGGGTATAGTGAAAATAAATAGAGTGAGAGAGAGAGAAAGAGAAGAAAGGGTATAAAGAAAGAAGATCCATGAAGAAAAAACATGGAGAGGCAGGGGCAGCGCTGCTATTTCCAGCCCCATCTGTCAGTGCCCATTAGGAAAGCAATCCACCAGAGGAGAATGGGATCATAGAGGCTGAGGCACTACGCTGCATCTCCCTCATAAATTTCAAGAAAGATAGGCTATGGATGGGAATTTTTCCTAACAGCATGTAGCAGGCCATTGTCTGCACCCAAATCGGCATCCAGACGTGCTCCATGACTGAATTGCTGAATTTAGCAGTGACCTTGCTAAAGGCTCTAGATGAATATTACTGAGAAATGCTTAACATATGGAGAACAACAGGAAGAGATTGGAGACAGAGTTGTCTTGTCTGCAAGGACTTATTATGTAGGCTAAAAGGGGATGTGTGTTAAAGAGTTTGCCAACAAGTACTTTTGAAGGACAGAAACACTCTTTGCACTTGAAAGAACAATAACACACACAATTATCCCAAAATGTATGTTTTGTTGAGTATCCTCGTAAGGGCAGACTTAAATGAACTTAGGAGTTGTGAGAAAATTGGACATGTGACAAATCCATGTCAAACAGCAGCGGCAGGACCTGAAGTGACAGCAGCAACTAATGTTGTCTTTCATTAATGTTAATCAAAGAGCAAAGGTAACAGAGAAAATAACTCACTGCTCTTGACTAAATAACTTTTATAGCTTTAATAAGGATTCATCTATATTTAATTTATAATTTTTGCAGTGCAGACTGTTTGATAACTTTATTCAAATTTTTTTGGAGCCTAATAAATGTTACAAATTGATAGCTTTCAATTACACTGTAATGGTGAATGGCTATAATTAATGTTTAAAATGATGAGACACTATATGATACGCTATATTGCCAAAAGTTTTGGGATGTCTGCCTTTACATGCACATAAACTTTAAAGACATGCCATTCTTAATCCGTAGTGTTTAATATGGAGTTGGCCCACCCTTTACAGCTATAACAGCTTCAACTCTTTTGGGAAGACTTTCCACAGGGTTTAGGAGGGTGTTTATGGGAATTTTTGACCATTCTTCTAGAAGCGCGTTTGTGAGGTCAGGCACTGATGTTGGACAAGAAGATCTGGCTCACAGTCTCTGCTCTAATTCATCCCAAAGGTGTTCTATCGGGTTGAGGTCAGGACTCAAGTCGAGTCAAGTATCTCCACACCAAACTCACTCATCCATGTCTTTATGGACCTTGCTTTGTGCACTGGTGCGCAGTCATGTCAGAACCGGAACGGGCCATCCCCAAACTGTTCCCACAAAGTTGGGAGCTTGAAATTGTCCAAAATGTCTTGGTATGCTGAATCATTAAGAGTTCCTTCCAGTGGAACTAAGGGGCCAAGCCCAACCTGTGAAAAGCAACCCCACACCATAACCCCCTCCACCAAACTTTACTCTTGGCACAATGCAGTCAGGCAAGTACCGTTCTCCTGGCAACTGCCAAACCCAGACTTGTCCATCGGATTGCCAGACAGAGAAGCGTGATCGGTCACTCCAGAGAACACGTCTCCACTGCTCTAGAGTCCAGTGGTGGCTTGCTTTACTCCACTGCATCTGACGCTTTGCATTGTACTTGATGATGTAAGGCTTGGATGCAGCTGCTCGGCCATTCCATTGAAGCTCTCTACGCACTGTTCTTGAGCTAATCTGAAGGCGACATGAAGTTTGGAGGATTGTAGCTATTGACTCTGCAGAAAGTTGGCAACTTCTACACACTCTGCGCCTCAGCATGCGCTGACCCCGCTCTGTGATTTTACGAGGCCTATCACTTTGTGGCTGAGTTGCTGTTGTTCCCAATTGCTTCCACTTTGTTATAATACCACTAACATTTGACCTTAGAATATTTAGTAGTAAGGAAATTTCACGAATGGACTTATTGCACAGGTGGCAACCTATCACAGTAACACGCTGAATTCACTGAGCTCCTGAGAGTGACCCATTCTTTCACAAATGTTTGTAGAAGCATTTGCATGTCTAGGTGCCTGTGGCCTTGGAAGTGATTGGAACAGTGATTCGGAGGGGTGTCCCAATACTTTTGGCAATATATATATATATATATATATATATATATATATATATATATATATATATATATATATATATATATATATATATATATATATATATATATATATATATATATATATATACATTTTTAGTAAGTAGTGATACCAAAATGTAAAAAAATGTGATATAATTATGATTAAAACAATTGCTAGTAATTCTAGTGATCATCTACTGTTCATCTCTGATTTTTTTCTATTCTATTCTATTAATTCTCTCCATGATATGTGACCTTCAGAGCACCCTTCAGCCCTCTCTGATGGTCGCAAGGAAACTCTTAATGTACTGGAGGAGTCACGTCAGGGGTCATCCCTTCCTCACTCTGACTCAGGACTGGGTGACGAGCAGGTATCCAGTGTGATGAACGGGGCTGACCTGGAGCTCGCCATGGGTGGTCCGAATGGCATGAGTGGTCTGTTCTGCACCCTGTCATCAGAGGCCAGGTCACAGGAAAGCTTGATTGAGCCATCAACCATGGAGCACCTCAAACCCGCCTCATCCATCTCCAGCATCAGCCAGTCCAACAAAGGCATCAATGTCAAGGAAATCCTGAAAAGCCTGGTAGCTGCTCCTGTGGAGACCGCAGAGAGTGGGCCAGACAGTCTCCCTTACCCTGATCACCAGGCCATGAAGAGGGAAGCCCAAGCCATGTTACCCATGCAGTTCCATTCCTTTGACAGGTACATTTTGAGATGTATACGTGCTGTATTCCAGGTTTAGAACAAGTAAAGTTCAATCCACAGCATTTTGGCATGATGTTTATTTCAAAATGTATTTCTACTCACCTCTCCTTTAAAAAAAAAAAGTGTGGAAGTCAATGGGGCCAATTTGTAAATATCACTGTTTCTATAGTATAGCCACAATGCGTTTTAACATGATTTAAGTGTGGAAAAAAAACAACTTAATATCCGTTTCTGAGTGAAGTTATATTCAATTTTACAACTTTGACACCACAACAGTGCAGACATAAACCCTGAAATGACATACAAATTATGATTTAAACAGCTTTACAGCTAAAATAATGCACACATTTTAACAGAGGAATTAATGTAAGTTCTTTTATAAAATTATAAACTTTACATTTATGCTTTTAAATCCTCTGTTTGTCCCCATTCACTTATTTTTCATACAGTTGTGAGTACCCCTTCTTCAAATAACAGTACAAAAATGTTGTGGTAATCAACATTATGCTACAAAAGCTGTCGACTGAACTCAACTTGTATCAAACCAGAGATATTCTTTTAAATGCTGTAACTGTGTTAAAATAGAATAATATAAACCTCCACCAGGTGGCAGCAATATACATCAGCATAGGCTCCAAATGGGAAATCGTGCGGCTTTATCTTGATTGAACGTCTCTTGTCACCAATAGCACTACAGTAGCCCATTTACTGCAGATGTATACGTACAAAGCCCTTAAAAGTACAGTGACCTTTTCTGTGTGCATGCGATCCCTTCCGTGCCTTTAAACACTACACAATACATCTCAGTCAAACCATGATGAATTCTTGGATTAGTCTTTTCCCTGAGGAATGGCCATAATGATTTTCTTGGTCATAAGCAAGCCATAACTCACTTTAAATTCCCCATACTTTCTATCACGAAGAATTGCTGTGTTTGAAAATGTCTCAGAGATGTGTTTGAGCGTTTTGTGGCGTGTTTACATTCCATGGCCAGATAAAATCTCAACGTGATTTGTCTCTGCTCTTAACACATGTCTTCAGTTGCGCTGCAAAGCTGTTGCTGTTCAAATCAACATATGTAAACAGAAATAGTGTAAATGGAAACTTTTTTTTTTTGTAATAACCTGTTCACTTTTACTAAAAGTTATCTCCAGCTGGATGCGAAGAGGGTTTTGTTGTTTTCGAGGCCTAAGTCTCATGTCTTTGACAGCACGCTTGAAGATTTGTTTAGCCTGATCTCATTTATATTTGCACATGATGTTTACATACATTTTTGCATCTTTGGATAAAGACATTTGGGAGCAGTCGTCACTTGCAGCTGTGCGTGTATTGTGGTGGAAGAAAAACAGTGGTAACAAATCGAGGACAACAAGTAAAATCCACGGAATAAGAGAAAAAAAAAGTCTTGTTGTGCCTTTGGATGTCAGAATCGGAATGCAAAAAAGATGGTCTTCATATTTATAGAATACCGTCGTCAAAGATGCCCTTTGAAGCTAAACGCAGATGTATATGGTTGCAAGCCACAGACTGGACTCATTAAACCTGCGATGATTAGTCTACTATGAAAGCATGAATCTGAGGTAAACAATAGGTCTACATAATATTTACAATGTCCTACAATGTATTAGTCCTACAGTTACAGCATAAAATAACATTTTAACCTATAACATTTTACATATGTAACATTTAAACCTATACATTTTATCTCACAATTCTGCCTTTTGCATTTGCGAGTTTATGGGCCGCAAATGCACAGCTTGCGCCAGCGCAAAATCCTCTTTTGGCGTTAAAAAACTACTATCAGGATTGACTAAAAACATGCAGTGAAAAATCATGCTGGAAAGGCGTGGACAGGGTTATTTTTGTTATGATCTTGTTATTTTTTGAAGTTATTGCATATGTAGTTTCCTTTTCAGACGCAACATTTATGGGAGGGGATTATTTGAATGAATCATGAAAGGTCATTTACTAAGGTTTGCCCTTGTCAATTTACTGATGTTTGCGCCATTATTTACCACCCCAAAAAAGCACGTCTTAAACCAGACTTGGTGATCATAAACCATGACCGTGTTGGTCATTATGGAAATGATCTGGCTCCGTCTGTGTTCTTTAACCCTCTGGGGGTCTTCTGTCATTTCTGACACAATTTTTATTTTTTTTAAATGTTAAAAATCGTAGCTTCATCGGAATGGTCCAAAACTTGGTGACTTTATTGGTACTTGGTATATGAACACAACAAATTGGGGACAGGATTTGAAAAGTCTAAGTGGTCGTAAAAATGAATGGGAAATTGGCAAAAATATGAAAATACAGAGTTTTTTTTGTGCATACAATCTACAAATCAGCCAGGAAGCAGAAAAAAGGACTCAACAGTGAAGGGGTGAATCTCTAAAACATCAAAAAAAACATTTTTGACCCGGAGGTCTTGAGTGTGACCCATAAATAAAGACCCCCAGAGGGTTAATTTGCGCTTTGTAGATCACGCGCAGAACTTTCCAATCCCATTTTTTGGAATTGCGCTCACATGCCAATTTGCCTTGTTTAGTAAATCTGGCCCAATATCTGCTTGCCTTCTTTCTAATGCATTATCAACAATTAATTTGTTCATAAACATCTCTGACAATGGTTGCTACTTTTTTTTATTTATTTTTTTATGTCAGCTAGATGGCCCCTTACTGTCTAAGCAGGCCGATTAGGCCCAAACAGTGTGCTTCTCCCTTCTTAGATATTGAGTCACAGGAACAATGGATCCACAGTAATGCATGCAACCACCACAGATGTGTGTCTGCTGACTAGTATAGGTTGTGTGTGTGTGTGTGTGTGTGTGTGTGTGTGTGTGTGTGTGTGTGTGTGTGTGTGTGTGTGTGTGTGTAAATGTGTTTGTGAGTGTTAGGGAGGGTCTCCAGGGCGTTGATGACAGATTAAACAGAAGCGCCCCATGCGCCCCCTGCTCCCCTCCTGTCGTCCTCACCCCTCAGCACCCTAATGGAGGCTGGCAGGCAGAAATGAGTTGCCATGGTAGAGTGTATTATTTTTGAAATGCTTTCACATAGGCTGTCCGCTGATGCCGGGTCGTACCACTCACTCCTGCATGCTTTAATGTCATCTGCCGGCCCTGAAATTGCTGTGTCTAATTGTTTGCCACCTGCCACCAAATGAGATGCCAGACGTGGACAGGCTTCTTCGATTGTCTGTCAGAACCTAAATAGATTGGGAGTGACATCAAAAAAAGCCTCAAACACAGGAGTGATGAGGACCGACTCGCCCATCACCATCTTTCTGGGACTTTCCAAAGGTGAATTTTTTCAATTAGTATTGAATAACCAGGAAGCAGTGTTTGCAGATGGGGCCACCACCATGAAAGACTTGCCTTGGCTTTGAAAGTCAATTCAAATCAAAGAGTTTGGCAGAGAAACACTTTAATAGATTAACATGAGTCCATGTCAGTGTCAGTAGATGGTATGCTAATAAATCGAGCGATACCAATATAGTTTGCCACTATATGAGACCTACACATTTAATTATTATTATAATGTTCATTTATGCGCCAATACTGTTTGTAATCCTAATAGCCATTTCAAATAAAACAACTATTTGCAATATTCATAGTCTACACAAGATTAATCGTTGCTTTATTCAAAGTAAGTAAATTAAAAAAATCCTATTAATAATATATGTGGCAGATAATTCATACATCACTCACAAGCTCCTAGCCAATTAATAATTCATGAGAAGTGTTCATATTTTATTAGAAGCTTGTTTATCAGTATAATACTATCAACTCTCTCTGCCAAATACCTGAAAGAAGCCGGCATGTTATGAGGAATAAATACTTTGTGCTCAGGGGGTGGGGGTAAGCATTGCTTTGTGGATCTTTATGGTCAAAATCGTTCAGATAAAATGCAAACTGAGATTTAGGATTAGTATTCGATGGATTTAATTACTGTTAATAATTAGAAGTACTTATTCTGACCAAGTGTATTTGGATGTTGTTTACACAAAATAATGAAATATCCCCTATCAGTCAGTCACGTTTGATGTATTGTCAGAACTGACGAATTGGAATCTCGCCTGAGAGCCCAATCACCTTCAAGTGGTAATAAAACATGCCAATGCACATTGGCAAGTGAGATTTGCATCGCAAGCCACTCTGTGCCAGCTGGGCATATAAGGCAGTGTGCAAACTCGCACAATAAGATTTCGCTTCAGAGCCTAGCTGATCTTCATTCACTCTGCTGTGACAATCACTGTTTGTGTGGAACAGGAAGGAAGCTGTTCCAGTGTTGGCATGACGGCACATTCCAGTGGTGGTCATAATCCAGAAAAGAGTATTGCACAGATAAGTGCAGCACTCGTAAAGGCTTGAGGCTTGAGTCCCCTCTGCTGTTTCCCTGCCCGCCACTTGTGTGTGGGCTGGGAAAAGCAAGTTTACTTAACAGGACAGGCAGGCGCTGGTCCGAACGGACAACACATTGACTGTTGCGTACATCAACCATCAGGGTGCTCTATGTTCCCTTATAGTCATGCTATTCACATCCCTGGCAAGCTCAATGGTGCAGCTGACGTGCTCTCATGACAGCCCACATCCCAAAGAGAATGAAGACTCCACCCCTGGACTGTTCAGCTGATCTAGAAACGGACAGGTGGACCTGTTTGCCTCTCCGGAGACATCCCACTGTCAGTTGTTTTATTCCCTGACCAAGAAGACCCTTGGCACGGATGCGCTGGCCTCAGGGCCTACGCAAGTATGCATTTCCCCCATAGACTGCAAAACAATATGGGCGTAGTGTCCATGACGTCACCATAGGTTTCTGAAGAGAGTTTTTGAAGCCTCAAAGTCGACTGTTGGCATCTTGGCAGCATGTCCCCGCGTGTCACTCCTGGATAACAGGAAATGGGCAAAGAGGTGGGACATGGTGGAGCTGAGGTGGCGTGATGGCTAACAGACAGCAGACAAACGGCAATCCACATGTAACGAGGAGCAGGTCTTGATGGTTGCACCTTTCTGGCCAACCCAGACCTGGTCCTCGGACCTAATACTTCTTGCGACAGCTCCTCCCTGGCGAATTCCCCCGAGGACCTGCTTTCTCAGGGACAGGGCTACATATATCATCCATGGCCAGACCTCTGGAACCTCCACGTGTGTTCTCTGGATGGGATGTGGAGGTCTTAAGTGGCCAATTCCCAGCTTATGCTATGAAGTGGAGTCTCTTTGTTGATTGGTGTTCTTCCAGCAGGGAAGACTCCCATAAATGCATGATCAACATTGTGCTTTCTTTCCTGCAAGAGGGCTTGGAGCAAGGGTCGTCTCTCTCCACCTCAAGAGTGTATGTTGCCACCATCGCTGCACATCACAGTGCAGTCGATGGTAAGTCTGTGGTTCTTGAGAGGTGCGAAGAGACCGCATCTTCCTCTGCCATGCCTCATCCCCTCTTGGGACCTCTCTGTGGTCTTAACAGCCCTACATAGATTATCCTTTGAGCCCTTGCAGTCAGTGGAGATTAAGATGGTGAACTTGCAAGCGCTGCCCCCGGAGGAGGCAGACCCAGCCCTTGTGCTGCTGTGTCCCGTTCGCACTCTGCGTATATACATGGAGCGCATACAGAGCTTCAGAACCTCTGACCAGCTCTTTGTCTACTTTGTTGGCCAGAAGAGGGGAAAGGCTGTCTCCAAACAGAGGTTGGATAGTGGATGCCATCATCTTGTTGTACCAGGCAAACACACAAGTACTAGATCTGGTGTAAGATGCTTCCGCTGCATCTGACTGCTGAGGAAGCTGGATGAACTCTATAAACCAGGTTTCACCATACGGTGAACTCACCTGAGTAGCAAAAATAGGTGCTTGTATCTTATCCTTGGGTGGGGATGGCACTGCAAGCAAGACACAGAGCCAGCCTTCCCGCATATTACCTGTTTGTACCCAACACACAGGAAGGAACTGGCTCTACTCGGAGATTGATGAATCTCACAAATGTGAGGTGTCACCCAGGTCTACATATGTCTGCCAGAGAGGCTTCCCTGTTGGCGAGCCTGTGTCTTTCCCTCAGCAGAGTCCACCCTGCCATCTATGTAACAGTATTGACTCCATCCCTGACAAGGAAGGATCTACCACAGTAACTCCACGTTACCTCCCTACTGGAAGGATATGGTTTCCGTAGCATTCCTTTCCATTTAGAATTGGCATGCTTCCCCAGTGGTGTCCATTTAGTCGAGGAACATCAGCAATCTACATCCCCCTGGAAAGTTTTGTCCTTTTTCCGCCCCACCATGTGCAGAGGACTAAGTGACTATGCATGGGGTGCTGGGAAGGGATCCAATTCATTAGTTCAGTTCTGATGTAATGTTGAATGTGACTGACTGATAGGGAATGTCTTGGTTACTAATGTAACCCCCGTTTCCTGAAGGCGGGAATAGAGACATTACGTCCCGTCGCCACAACCCCTGTATCTCCGCTGAAAACGTCTCGGTTACGACTGTAACCTTAGTTCTCTGAATAGGGAACGAGAAGCTGCGTCACCGCTTTGGGAACACCTCTGCGTGATTGCGTCGTGAAGCATGTATGTCATCAGTCCAATAGAGAGACGGAACGTCATAGGCGGGTGACGTCATAGACCCGGAAACTATAAAGCACACCGGCAAACCCACGCCGTTAGCTTCTGGAAAAAGGCCTGAAACAAGGCGCTTGCAGGCATTCAAGGAATATGGCAGGGTGATGCAGCGTCTTAATTCAGGGAACTAAGGTTATAGTCGTAACCGAGACGTTCCCTTTCAAGGGAACTCGCGCTGCGTCACCGCTTTGGGAACGAGAATACCCACGTCCCCCTGCGAGTCTGGATGCCCGCCTGTGAAAGTAGCTACGAGGCGAGCACCCGAGACCCAGGAGTAGCATTAACATCCAGTTCGTAGAACCTGATAAACGTATGAGGCGAGGACCACCCCGCCGCATCACAAACTTCATTCAGGGAGGCCCCTGCTAAAAGAGCTTGAGAGGCAGCCATACTCCTAGTGGAGTGGGACCGAACAGCCAAAGGAGAGGGCTGTCCGGCCGCCACATAAGCAAGTGAGATTGCCTCGACCACCCACTTGCTCATCCTCTGCTTTGACACCGGACCCCCTCGCGAGGGAGGTCCGAAACAAACAAACAAACAACTGATCGGTTTTCCTCCACAGGGCAGCTCTGTGGACATAGGCGTCTAAACCGCGAACGGGACAAAGCAGATTTAACTTTTCCTGGTCTGACGTCATAAAAGGAGGAGGACAGAAGGCCTGGAGCACAATAGGTCTGACAGGGTTAGTGAGGACCTTAGGAATATACCCGGGCCTCGGAGAGAGAAAGGCCTTAGCCATACCCAGGGCAAACTCCAAGCACGAGGGTGCGACAGAGAGGGCTTGCAAGTCCCCAATTCTTTTAAGGGAAGAAATAGCAAGAAGAAGAATAGTTTTGAAAGTGAGAAACTTTTCAGAAACTTCCTCGAGCAGCTCGAAGGGAGCCTCGGAAAGGCCTTGAAATAGGATGGATAAGTCCCAGGCCGGCACCCTGGTGCGTGTCACAGGTCTCAGTCTCAAGGTTCCACGGAGGAAACGGGTTACTAGCGGGTGTCGCCCTAAGGAAACTCCACTCAAAGGAGTGTGGTAAGCTGCTATGGCCGCCACGTACACCTTTAGTGTAGAGGGGGCTAACCCAGCAGAGAATCTCTCCTGCAGGAACTCCAGCACCACGCTCGCAGGGCAGTTAACTGGATCCCGCAGGCGATCTCGACACCATAAGGTGAAGAGTCTCCACTTTAGGTAGTAAAGTTTCCTCGTAGAGGGAGCTCTGGAGTGTAGAATGGTCTCAACAACTTCAGTTGAGAGACCGGAACTTATGAGCTGGGCCCCCTCAGAGGCCAAGCCCACAGTTTCCACAACTCCGGGCGGGGGTGAACAAAAACTCCGCCCGCCTGAGAGAGAAGGTCCCTCCTGAACGGTGTTGAAGTCCCACTCCAGGTCATGAAGGTCCCACTCCAGGGGAGAGCCGTCGAGGAGAGACACCAGATCCGAGAACCATACCCAGCCCGGCCAGAACGGGGCTACTAGCAGGAGACGGGCCCTGTCCCGGCGTACTCTCTCTAGAACTCCCAGAAGCAGAGCAATCGGGGGGAAAGCGTACAGGGGCAGCCTCGGCCACTCCTGTACCATCTCATCCAGTCCGAGAGGAGCTTGGGGCAACAGGGTGGCGAACAGGTCCACTTGGGCCCTGACGAACTTCTTCCAAAGGAGCTCCACCACCTCGGTGTGGAGTCTCCACTCCCGGGCCTCGGCCCCTGCCTCGACAGGATGTCTGCTTCCATGTTCAACCGCCCAGGAATGTACATTGCCCTGACTGACAGCAATTTTCCCTGAGCCCAGAGGAGGATAAGGCGTGCTAGCTTGTATAAGCGACGGGACCTCAAACCACCCTGATGGTTGATGTAGGAGACCACCGATGTGCTGTCTGTGCGCACAAGCACATGATGGCCCCTGAGATGCGGCAGGAAGTGTTTCAGAGCCTGAAACACCGCCAACATTTCCAGGCAATTTATGTGCCACGAACGCTGGTTTTCCTGCCACAGACCCTGGGCTGAGCGACCACTCATGGTCGCCCCCCCCAGCCCGTCAGGGAGGCATCCGTGGTCAGAGACGCACGCTGACACATAACCAAGGTGCGGAGACACCGCCGCGTTGCCTTGATTAAGCGAAAGGGGTTCCCCTTCGGGGAAAAAACCCTGGTCTTGAGCCACCACTGTAACGGCCTCATGAACAGCAGGCCCAAAGGAATTACATTGGACGCGGCTGCCATCAGACCCAACAGTCTCTGAAACTGTTTTACAGTGAGCGGATGGTCTAGCTTCACCCCTTTCACGGCTGAGAGGATCGACCCTATGCGAGGCTCTGACAGACGAGCCTGCATAGTGACCGAGTCCCAACTTACAATAGATAAGTGATCTTTTGCACAGGAGAAAGAACACTCTTCTTGGAGTTGAGCCTCAGCCCCAACCTCCTCATATGCGCGAGAACAACATCTCGATGCTGAACCGCGAGACGCGCTGACTGTGCTAGTATCAGCCAGTCGTCGATGTAATTGAGTATGTGGATCCCCTGCAAACGCAAGGGGACCAGAGCAGCGTCCACACACTTCCTGAACGTGCGGGGTGAAAGGGATAAACCGAAAGGAAGCACTCGATATTGGTACGCTTTTCCCCTGAAAGCGAACCTCAGGAACTTCCTGTGCTGCGGAAGGATGGAGATATGGAAATATGCATCTTTGAGATCTATCGTGACAAACCAGTCCTCGGACCTCTCTATAGCCCCCTTTTGCAGCAGAGTCTGTACTTCTTGAGTCATCACCAGAGCCTGCTCGGGGTCCACCACAGTGGAGAGGACCCCGTTGAAGCTGGGGGGACGGCATCTGAACTGAATCGCGTACCCCAACTTTACACATCGCAGGACCCAACGAGATATGTGAGGCAGATTTTCCCACTCTGACACAAAATCTACTAAGGGAACCAGCCTCTCGAGGCTGGCCTCTGATGTACTCTGCACCGCGAGTGCAGCGCCCTGAAGCGGCGAACCGGCAGGGAACAACTGACTCGAGGCATAGTTTCCCTCCGAAGAGGGTGCGGGCCTCCTCGGATGACCCACAGGGCCCCTCCGCGCCCCGGCACTCGGGCGGGGTTGGCGGACTGACCCCGTGAGGATACCGTGGACGCACGGGTACCGTGTACAGCGGTGAGCACCGTGCGCCCGCGGAGGGGATCACCCTCACTGTCCTGGGCCCAGAGGCATCAGGACTTATTTGATGCAGCCTTCCTAGCCACAATGACTGTCCTCAGATCAGCCCTGGGCTTAGAGGGCTGCGCCTGTGAGCGCCGCGCACCCGACGACCCCTTCTGCGGGCGTGTACGTGTGGCGACACTCACTTTCTGCTGTGCCCTATATGAAGAGCTCGTACTCAGCGTCTGCTGCTCCTGCCCAGCAGCAGACGAGACCTGGGGCTTACGGGGAAGGAACTGCTTGAGCGCCGCCGCCTGTTTCTTTGCCTCCAGGAACCTGTCGGTAACAGTGGTGACAGCGTCACCGAACAGGCCTCCCGGAGACAGCGGCGCATCAAGCAAGAAGCTTTTGTCCCTTTCCTTAATCTCCGTAAGGTTGAGCCACAAGTGTCTCTCCGTGGCCACCAGGGCTGCCATAGAACGGCCGACGCATCGGGCCGTCTCCTTGGTGGCACGGAGAGCAAGATCAGCTGTCGATCGGAGTTCATTAATAGTATCGACTCCGATCTCGTGGCTCTCACCCAGGTCTCTTAGCAGATCAGCCTGGTATGCCTGCACGATAGACATAGTGTGCAGACATACAGCGGCCTGACCTGCTGCCGAGTATGCTTTGCCCACAAAAGATGACGTGACTTTGAGCGGTTTTGTGGGCAAAGTCGGAGCCTTTATGGTAGATGCAGACTCGGGTGAGAGATGGCTTGCAAGCATCTGCTCAACCCGAGGCACCTGACCATAACCGCGTCTATTCAGCCCCGTTATATTGCTGTAAACTGACGTGTGCGGGGTGAAAATGCGTGCAGACATGGGCCGCTTCCAAGACCTCGACACCTCGGTGTGGAGGTCCGGGAAAAACGGCAGACTCCTTTGTGGAGGCTGAACAGAGCGCGCGGGGAGAAAACGCTCGTCGAGTCTGCTTTTTACGGCAGCTTGCTCATGATGTTCATGTGGCCAGTCAATGTGTAATCTAGCCACCGCTCTGCTCAGCACAAACATAAGCTCCTCACTTGCAGGGGACTGAAGTGACGAGTCCTCACCCCCTGCATCGATGCTACAGATATCAACCTCCTCGGAGGAAGATAGCTGCAGCACCGCAGCCGCTCCCCGGGCGGGAGAAGCCGCAGAGCGGGCTCCCGATCCCAGAGAGGCGGTGCTGGATCGGGTGAAGGAAGAGATAGGGCGGGGCCCGTCTCCATCCCCTCCGCCAGATCCTTCTGCGAACCCCACGGCATAAGTCGCCACTGAGCCTCAGCAGCAGCGGGACCCATGCCGTGGGGAGCGCGAACCGGGATGCCCTCCTCGAAGAGCGCCCGGCGGGATCGCAGCACGCGAAGAGACAGCGCCTCACAATGCTCGCAGCCAGCACCCTCAAGTGCCGACTGCGCGTGCTGCTCACCCAAACAAACAACACACATCAAGTGTGTATCCCCGATCGTAATATAACGTGAGCAGGGAGGAACACACTGTCTGTAATGTTGTTCGCTCGCCATAATAAACTCTCTTAGATGTGAGTGTGAGTGCAAACTGGAAAAATAACAAAGTCTGAACTCAGACACAACACAAATGACATGGACAGAGTAACACAGAGCGCTTGTTGAAGGCAACAGAAGCTAACGGCGTGGGTTTGCCGGTGTGCTTTATAGTTTCCGGGTCTATGACGTCACCCGCCTATGACGTTCCGTCTCTCTATTGGACTGATGACATACGTGCTTCACGATGCAATCATGCAGGGGCGTTCCCAAAGCGGTGACGCAGCGCGAGTTCTCTTGAAAGGGAACTTAATGTGTGAGTTTGCACGCTACCTTATATACCCGGCTGGCGTTATTTTTGAGGTAATTTTTGCAGGATTTCCTGGCTACTATTTTTGATAAATAAAAATAAATATTGACCAGAAGCTGTCAGAAGCTTTAGAATTGCCCCAAAAATATGTCAAATTATATTCCAGAATCCTTCATTACTGAACCAAAAGGTTCGGGTCAGTATGATTTAAAAAATAATAATAATAATAATAATAATTTAATACTTTTATTTAGCCAGGATGCATTATATTTGACCAAAAGTGACAGTAAAGATGTTTAAAATTTTACAAAAGATTTTTATTTCAAATGAATGCTGTTCTTTTGAACTTTCTATTCATCAAAGAATCTGATCCTCAGATACTGTGGAAAAGTACTGTGGAGTATTTGCACCTGCAAGAATAACTCCTCATAAGTCAGACAATGGTACACGTGTATGATTTTAAGGGCCTGCTATTCTCTGTTTGTAGTGCTTAAGAGGAAGCATATGTCAAAGAATGTTTTTGCCTCCTCGCATGCAATCTCAGAGAAACCGTCTGTGTCACGCCACCACGTTAATGAGAACGTGCCATCGGGACGAGTCGCAGTGTCCCAGACAAGTGCTCTAATGGCTCCATCCTCTCTCTGCACAGTGTCTGCTCTGAGGTCACATTGTGCGGCATCAGGAGGCTTAGCAGGTGATGTTAGAACCAGCCCTGCGCTACATCACCGAAAACACTGTATCAGCCAGCATCTCAAACCACGTCAAGTTGCGATAAGAAAACCAGACCGATATACACACAAACAAAATATCATTCCATCCTCCAAAACACTTGACTCTGTCATGTGTATAATATCAAACTAATCCTCTCCTGCTCTTTGCTATCAGGCTAAGGTGGGTTTCCGTGAATCTGCGAAGCTCTAGAATGTCTCTGGAAACATGCAGGAGATTATCGGCGAGGTCAAGAGTTTAATGTGAACTCGTGATCCTGCTCGTCTCTAGTGCTATATTCAGCTTGTAAGACTCTTGCCTCTGGAAACCATGTGATTTTCTGCTTCATCTATAAATAAGCTGGAAAAAAACAAATATAATTT
The DNA here is from genome assembly GCA_023566225.1 of Romanogobio albipinnatus. Lineage (NCBI taxonomy): Eukaryota > Metazoa > Chordata > Actinopteri > Cypriniformes > Gobionidae > Romanogobio > Romanogobio albipinnatus. Next base: position 35,790,304 of record CM042247.1, on the reverse strand, counting down.
CTTGAAGGCATAATTAAGTTGATTAGTATATTTAGTCCATTTTAATGATTTAATATGTTTAGTGGCTATATTTAGAGACTATTTCTTAAATTAGCTTTTCAGAGATTGCAGCTGGCCAGTGTTGAGAGGGTCAAAGAAAGATGACAAGATGATTGCTGGTATTGTCGTTTGGGCCTATTTCCTGCAATAGGAGGCTCATTACGGTTATGCCATACCTTTTGAATGACTTTCTATACATTTATTTGATACTTATGTGTTTAAGGGTGTATTTCTATAAACAGGTGTTCTAAACTTTCAGACATACAATGATGTCTTGCTCAGGCACTTTCATTAAAGGATTAGTTCACCCCAAAATTAAAATGTCCTTATATTTTACTCACCCCCATCTCATCCAAGATGTTCATGTCTTTCTTTCTTCAGTCGAAAATAAATTACGTTTTCGGAAGAAAGCATTCCAGAATTTTTCATCGTATAATGCTTTTCAATTGCAACCAGAATGCTGAAGGTCCAAATCAATGCAGTTTCAAAGCGCTTTGATGGGCTTCAGAGGCTCTGCATGATCCCAGATGAGGAATAGGGTCTTATCTAGCGAAACGATTGGTCATTTAAAAATAAAAAAATACTTTTTACCTAAATTGTTCATCTTGCGCAGTTCTGCAAGGCGCTAAGGATGACATAATCATGTAGGAAAGGTCATGCCAGATGTAGGCAGAAGTACCGTGTTTACAAAGTCCTCGTGCGAAGACTAATACAAACACTCTTTAGCAAAAAAAAAGATAAAACAATGATATCGGACGATTTTGAAGTTGAAAATGTTTTTTGGTAAAGGGCCTTTGTTTTAGTCTACACACGATTGCTTTGTAAACACGGGGGTGGTACTTTTGCCTACGTCTAGTGTGACCTTTCCAACGTGATTACGTCATCTACTGTGCAAGATGAGCAATTTAGGTTAAAAAGTATATTTATTTCAATTTTATTTTTTAAATGACCGATTGTTTCGCTAGATAAGACCCTATTCCTCATCTGGGACCATGCCGAGACTCTGAAGCCCATCGAAGCGTTTTGAAACTGCATTGATTTGGACCTTCAGCATTTTAGTTGCAATTGAAAACCATTATATGATGAAAACCCTGGAATGTTTTCTTCAGAAAACTTTATTTATTTTTGACTGAAGAAAGAAAGACATGAACATCTTGGATGAGATGGGGGTGAGTAAATTATCAGGAAATTTTCATTATGGGGTGAACTAATCCTTAATCCTAATCCAACATGATTATTTACACAACGGTTAGAATAACGCCTAACAAGACTGAAATAAACAGCAAAAGCAACATTATTAGCAGTATTAGCTTATGTATTATATAGTTTATATAATTTTATTCATTTTTGGGGGGTTTTATTTTCTCTTTTTCCCTATTTTATTTATATCTCCCTATCCTATCATTCTTTATTTCATGTTTTTTTGTTTTTGTTTTATAGAATATGATGTTTTGAAGTGATACATGCCAATTAATAGCTACCACAACATTTAACAGAATTGATCAGATCCTTTGCTGATTTTTGTGATCAGAATTGTTACTTCCTGAATGAAGTCATTGAGGAATTAGCTTTCGTTTAAATTAAAAGAAACTAAAGAATTTAAAAAAATGACAACCAAATTTATGTATTTATAATTTGTATTTATTTATTATTTATGCAGTACTGAAATTATTTTACATTTGTGAATTCATGTGTGATATTGTGATGTAAATAGTATATCTTATATCATTCTTATTCAACACTTTTTAATTTTTATTTCATTTAATAGTAATATCAATGTTTCATAATAAAATTGCAGTTTGTTTACTATTTAAAGCTACACTGTGTAACTTTTTCAGTTTATTCTTAGCTAAAAACACTTAGTTCTTTCAAAAATATATGTGCTCATTAATGTATATTTACTTCTTTCAAGTAATAAAGTATTCTCGTAAGTTTATAATATGCCATTGAAAATACATACGGGTAAGGGGTTTGAATGGGGGTCGCCATGTTGCCCCTCCATCTTGAAAGTACATTAGTCAAAGAGGGACATAACCATAAATTCAAGCTTCGCCTTTCGCGTTTTAACACACTGTAACGAGTAGGAAAATAGTGTGGCCCCTTTAAGAGCGTTCGCCCCGGTTGGAGTGCCTGCGTTCTGTGTGTGTGTGTGTGTGTGTGCACTGCACCTCGAGCTCCCATGTGTGCGGATTATTTTCTGTCTTCTGTTGCTAACATTCATTTATTTTTGTTTTGTTGGGTAATGCTGTGGACGGAAGTGGAGTTTGTGCCGGACTCTTGTGGGGGGTTCCGCGGGGAATAAAGTGCGGGCTGTTTGATGTCAATCTCCTCTGTGTTTGCATCGACTCCGTTGATGCGTTGAGTGAGCTATCCGTATTTTTCACCCAAACTCGATGGCGAATGTGAAGAGGGGGATTGCTGGATCGAACTGGAAGCAATGTTAATCTTGGACTAAATCGGCCACCGTAGGAGTTAAAACGAAATCGGAATTGGGAGGAAAAGAAACTAATATTTACTGGATGGTCATATACCCTTTCACCGCTAGATGGGGGAAAATATCACACAGTGTAGCTTTAAAATTCACTTCTGTGTTAGTTTATTTGTGATATTAGCAAAGAAAGTCATTAATTTTCAATTTAATGTTTTTATAATTGAACAATATATTAATATGTAATCCAATATAGTGAGACAGAATGAGGACTGAATGTAATGTACTGCATAGTACAAATAACTCATAAGGTTTTCTAAGGTGAAAACCTCAAGACTTCCCCGCTATAGCAACAGCAAAATTTGGTGACGCACCTGGAAAATATCTCTTGATGAATTCCACTCTGAGTTTGACATTATGTCGAGGCATAGCAGTGGACAAACAGCAGAAAAGAGAAACATACCCAAAACCCAGCAGTCACTGCTTTTGATTTTACTGTTTGTTTGCCCTGAGCTCTCATTGCATAAGCTCGGGAGGCAAGCCTGGGTCGGCAGGAGAGCAGGATGTTTACTTTGCCTGCTGGTCTTTCCCTCGCCACTGCGACTGCTCAGTCTGGCAACTTTCATCCAGCCTGACTGAACTGTGGAAAACTGCCGTCAATCAGCCTCTGGCTTAATCAACTGATTTCACAAGCAATCATGTGTATTTATTGTTGCAGGTGAACTTTATTTTGCTTTGCTAGATATTTCTTTTCACTGCCGAATCTGGAAGCCTGTGTAGTTCACTTGCTATTCCTTTTGGGAAGTGCTCGGTGAAATTTGGTTAGATGTTTACACATCTGCCGATCCCAGTACCTTGTTCTCACCCGGTTAGGGGAACAGTTTGCCAGCTGCATCAAGAGATTGTGTACACTTTCTTTTTCTCTCTCCTACAGGAGTGTGGTGGTACAGGCCAAGAAGCCTTTGTCGGGCCTGACGGTGAACACAGTGGGCAGTTCTGGCTCCAGTAGTGCCCTGACCTCTGGTAGCACCCCGAACATCTTCGCTGCTACATCGGCTGCACCCAAGAGCATGATCAACACTACAGGTAAGCATTGCTTTGACATAGCCTGTCTCAATACATCCTAACTTGTCCTCTTCTATAATGTTGTTAACTGGTAACGTTATAAGCAGACTTTCTCCATAAAAGTAGATATAATGGTCACAACCACTCTCTGTGTTGTTAATGAGACGTTAATTTGAACGTGCTAGTGCTTAAGTGAATTTCCACTGAAATGCATACTGTCCTCTGCTATTCCTAGAATAATTAAAGATGTCATTCCTAAAAGAATTAAAACTTGTTTGGGGTCAGGAAATTAGATTTGGTGGCATCAAGCAGTTTGTCCACTAGAGGGCCCCCCCTCGCTATTTCTTTCTCACACTTGTACCACCATAGAGAATGTCATGGATCCATAGTGACTGCACTCACATGAAGATAGGATCTGTATGAAATGTCAAGGTTGTTAGTCAGCCACATGGAGACTACAAGGAACTTACATCTCAAGCGTCCACCTCAGGCTGCACACTGTGAACACTATAGATTTTGCTCTTAAACTTGAGCTTTTATACAGCCTACACCTATTTTGTGGGAATGTGTTTGTATTATTGCTGTAGGCAGGACTTTCAGGCCTGGTAACATAATATTTGATTCTGATGCATTGAAAATACCTGGAATACGAATTCTCTCCATTTGTTTATGTAAATACTGATTAGGAATTGTAGGCCAAATTTGGATTTGAGATGATTAGATTAGAAATGTAAGATATGTTTCTTCTTTATATATATATATAGACCATCCTTTAGCTAGCGTTATATTATATCATGCTCTTACTCATGCTAATGCTTTTAACCATTCAAGCGCAACAAGACAAAAGAGAACACACTGTCTATGTGACACACACAACATAGAGAAAGATGCGCGCCAGTTTTGCGCGCACAGAATAGATAGTGCGCCAGAATCGAGATCTCTTTTGTGCTTAAACAAACAATAACACAGAATTATACCAAAATTCCCGTTTGTTGAGTATTATCAAAAGAGCAGTCTTAAAGGAGTGAAATAACGTCTTAAATTAACTTAAAGAGTTGCGCGTTGCAACGCATCAGATCCGCGTCATGTGCGGCAGCGGCAGATCTTATAGTGACAGCAGCCTAATAAACCAGTTGCTGGGATTTCATTAATGTTAATCAAAGAACAAAGTTAACAGAGAAAAAATTTACTTTAATAAGGATTCATCTATTTTCAATATAAAATGTATGCAGTTAAGACACTGAAGTGTTTGGTAACTTTATAAAATTTCTTTATATTGATTATATATGAAGGCCACAGGTAAATATGACATTTGTCATAATGGGTTTATGTGAAGATTGTTTTAAGTTCACTTATATTAAAAGTTGAAATTTTTTAAAGCCTAATAACTGTTGAAATTGATAGATTTTAATTATACTGTAATGTTGAATGTCTATCATTAATGTTTAAAAAAAAATCTAGATAAATCTCAGAGACATCAGTAGCAGTATTTGTGTCAGTGATACTGGCCTTCATTCATAAAAAGATGCCATTACAACAAATATTTTAATTATACCATAAAAACATTGACAACATATACAAATTATTTAATTATGTTTTCTACATTAATTTGGAGAGTAACTGTGAAATTATTACAACATCAAAATATTAAAAACTTGTTTTTAATATTGTTTTTATTGCGATTAATCACAGAAAGAAATTGCAATTAATTAGTTATTTTATTTTGATTTAATCGATTGACAGCACTAAGATAGATAGATAGATAGATAGATAGATAGATAGATAGATAGATAGATAGATAGATAGATAGATAGATAGATAGATAGATGGATAGATGGATAGATAGATAGATAGATAGATAGATAGATAGATAGATAGATAGATAGATAGATAGATAGATAGATAGATAGATAGATAGATAGAATTTTCAGCATCATTACTCCAGTCTTCAGTGTCACATGATCCTTCAGAAATCATTATAATATGCTGATTTGCTGCTCAAGAAACATTTATTATTATCTTTAATGCTTATTATACTATGGGGCCGTTGAATGCTTGAATCTGATTGGCTGATGAACGTTCTGAGGTGTGCAATTATTTTCTGGGAGACGCACAGCGAACGTAGTTCCAGGCATTTCTCTTGACCGCATTACAGTTCCATATCACTTTGCATAGTTAACTGTAATAACGGACATTACAGGACTAAAAAACAACAATATGACAGACGATTTTCCTAAAGTAAATCTTAATATTTACGGTCAATATAAAACGTTCAACAACTGGGCGGCAGCAGTATTAGACACTCCAGATGAAAACCAACAGATGGAAGCGGACATCAAAGGCAAGCTTTTCTGTCTCATTACTGAAATCACACATGCTCGCACACGCACTACAGTTTGCACAAAAAGGTGTCAGCGCTGCCCTGACGAGTTGATCAGTTAGCCCATAAAGTGGAGCAACTTAAAGGCTACACGTGACATTTTTTCACTAGTGAGGTAATAACAGCGCTGTTTAGAGACGCACAGAGGTAGCCTAATTCACACAAGCACTCTCTCTCTCTCTCTCTCTCTCTCTCTCTCTCTAATAACTTTATTAATAACTGCAGTAGAATGCTATCAACGGCTCAAGCCTTCGTTAACAGCTTTAAAATGACGTTTCGGAACTAGCAAAAGAGCCGTTGGATGAGACGCGGAAGAAATAGTCCTACTCACAATAGCGATTGAAGTACAAAAACCGGACGAATCCCTTTAAATATATCTTCGGATCGATGTCTTGAGGTGTGGTAACCGTAGTATAAGCGGAATAATTGACTCCGGGGCGTTCAATTATTAGAATAATGCATTATTATTCTAATAATTGAACGGCCAGTCGTCAATTATTCCTTACATATTTTTGTGGGGAATGTAATACTTTTTTTCAGGATTCATTGATGAATACAAAGGTTTAAAATGTAAAAATAGGAAATAGGAATCTTTTGCAACATTATAAACATAACCTTTGATCAATTTAATGCATCCTTGCTGAATTAAAGTATTCATTTAATAGAAAAATAAACATAAACATACTGACCCCAAACTTATGAACTGTAGTCTACAGTGTATTTTGAGAACCGAAAAATATATAACATTTTCCTTAAAAGAGACATTTAGTCCCTATTGTCCATTATATACCTCATTGAGATCTGCTTAGAATGCACAAGGGACATTGATTTGGATTGAGGTTGAATCAGGCCAAGCTGCGCTTCCAGTGAAATCCATCAGAATGTCCCTCTTGACGTTTCCCTTCATCTTGGTGTATTTGCTTATGGGTGGACACTCATCTCTGACACGGCGATTGATGGCTGCGTAATAGATTTCCCATCTTCAGATGTCCCGTGACAGCTTGTGGTTTCACAGGATGACAGTCCATTGCTGTGATGTATCTATCAGAAGCTCCCTGCTGCACAGGGCACTGTGGACACAGTAGCTTTGACAGAGAGAGAAATAAGAGGAATGTAAGATGGTGCTTCACTTTCTCAGGGGGAGGCGAGAGTAATAGTGACAATTTATTTTTCAGAGCTTGTGCCTCTGTAGTTATGTTGTTACCTGATGAAAAAACAGAAAGCGTATATGATATTTTAGTGCATCTTATGTAAAGTGAAAAACTGCTGTCTTTTTTTTTCTTTCCCCTTAAATCTACTTTTTTTTTTTGCTTAGTCTTAATCTAGCCAATCACCCTTTTCCTAACCTCTGGTTTCTCTCTTGTTCTCTCACAGGAGCCACAGATTCATCCACTTCCTCTTCTTCCAGCTTTGTGAATGGAGCCACCAGCAAGAATCTGCCTGCGGTTCAGACTGTGGCCCCCATGCCTGAGGACACCATGGAGAACATGAGGTGAATCAGAATCCCAGGATGTGTGTTGAGGTGTAAGACAGACAGCTGGATGGAGATGCAGCTTGATGTTCATTAATGGGATAGTTGGATGAAAGACCTTAATCATAGTAGCGCTATATAAAAATGTTAGACAGGAATGAAAATGAGGCTGTGAGGGATAGAATACAATGTATTCAACAGATAGTACTGTTGTTTAAGAACATACATTGTTCATCTGACGAAACGTCTTTCCAAAAAGAAGTAAAACAAATCCTTCTGTAGACAAAAACTTCATAAAACAGTTTTGAAAGTTTGCCATTTTAAAGACTGTAAAGGCCCAGTTCACACCAAGAACGATAACTATAAAGATAACTATATTAGCGTCCACACCAGCGGACGATATCGTTCTGTTTATTCTAGGGCTGTTGTTAGAGTAGAATGCAGTTAGAATGGCCGTACAATTCAAGATATGGGGCAAAAATGCCCGTTTTGGGTGAGTTTGTTGTGGTCCGTGTCAGCGCGCGATTGTTCCCGCCGTTGCCATGCGCGAAAACTGCAGGCTCAAGGCTGATTTATACTTCTGCATCGGACATGAGCCGTAGCCTCTACGCCATGGGCTACATGTCGATTTTCATTTATACTTCTGCATCCTTGTCCTCATCGACGTGCAGTTACACATGCAGAGTGAGCATGTGTACCCCTGAGGGAGGGGTTCTGGCAGACCAATCACAGCGCTTGCGGTCCATGTAGAATTGACGCATTGTTACATTTTTGGAGAGTCGCACGTCAGGATACGGCGTAGGCTACGTGTGCAACACACAGCCTACGACGTAGCTACGGCGTACACTCGATGCAGAAGTGAATTATGATGTGGCCGGGGCTGCGCCTGTACGCCTTTCCCCCTCTGGCATTGCTACCGGAAGTTCTGGAGAGAGTACGCCGGGACGGGGTCCATCTGTTGTTAGTAGCCCCGTTCTGGCCGGGCCGAGTATGGCTATCAGACATTGTGTCTCTTCTCGAGGGTCCCCCGTGGGAGATTCCGATCAGGAGGGACCTTCTCTCTCAGGCATCGGGGTCAGTCCTGCACTCGCGCACGGTGCTGTGGAAACTGTGGGCTTGGCCTCTGAGGGGGCCCAGCTCGTAGATTTAGGTCTCTCAACCGAGGTAGTGGAGTCCATATTACACTCCAGAGGCTTTATGCCCTAAAATGGAGTCTTTGTTGCATGGTGCGCGAAGCATCAGTGCTAGATTTTCTTCAAGAAAAGTTCTCCTCAGGGTTATCTCTGTCCACCTTAAAGGTATACGTGTCGGCCATATCCGCCTATCACGTTCATCTCGATGGTGCATCAGTGGGGAGACACCCTTTGGTAACCCGCTTCCTTCGTTGTACTCTAAGGCTAAGACCTGTGGCACGTTCAAGGGTGCCGACTTGGGACCTGGCCATAGTATTAGAAGGCCTGACTCTGGCCCCCTTTGAACCTATGGAGGAGGTGCCAGAAAAGTTCCTTACGCTAAAGACGCTATTTCTTCTGACTATTTCTTCTCTTAAGAGAGTTGGAGATTTACAATCGTTGTCTGTTGCTCCCTCGTTTCTTGAGTTTGCACCGGGAATGGTGAAAGCTTTTTGTTTCCAAGAGAAGGATATGTCCCTAAAGTTCCCACTAATGTGGCAGGGCCTATAATGCTGCAGGCCTTTTCTCCACCTCCCTTTCAAAATCCAGACCAGGAGAAGTTAAATCTGCTCTGCCCAGTGAGGGCACTAGATGCTTATGTACACAGAGCTGCCCTGTGGCGTAAATCTGATCAGCTGTTTGTTTCGGGTCCGCGAGTAGGGGAAAGCCTGCATCTAAGCGGACCCTAAGCAAGTGGATAGTCGAGGCTATTTCACTAGCATATGAGTTGGCTGGTCAACCTTCACCACTAAAGATTCGGGCCCACTCAACTAGGAGTATGGCTGCCTCTATGGCTCTCTTGTCAGGAGTTTCTCTTCAGGAGGTGTGTGATGCAGCAGGATGGTCCTCTCCTTACACCTTCATAAGATTTTATAACCTGGACGTGGCTTCTACTCTGGGTTCTCGGGTGCTTGTAGCATAATATGTATTACGATTTCACATATACATATACTTGAGGATCATGGCGGCGTGGGTATTCAGTTCCCGCAGCCCTTGAAAGGGAACGTCTCAGGTTACGTATGTAACAATGGTTCTCTGAGAGGGAACGAGATGCTGCGTTGCTTTGCCATACTCCCAGCATGCCTGTGACCGACTTGTTCGACTTTTTCAGAAGCTGACACTGTTTGGTTCAGGGGTGCTTTATAGTTTCCTGGTCAATGACGTCACCCACCTTGACGTCCCGTAACGCCATTGGACTGATTTCACAAATGTGCTTCATGACGCAATCACGCAGAGGCGTTCCCGCAGCGCTTGACGCAGCGTCTCGTTCCCTCTCAGGGAACCATGGTTTCATACGTAACCTGAGACGTTTTTTACACAATAAAGACTTTAAATTATCTTTTGGCAGTAATTTCTCAGCCAAATTTGACGTGCGATTAATTTGCGATTAATTGCTTGACAGCCCTAGTTTATACTAAGCATGTGCTTGTCTGTCGCTTTAAATGCTCGAGCTCGTTACAACAGGATGAATTCTAATTGGCTGTCAATGTTTTTATCGTTCATCAGCTGGATAAAATCATTCTGAAAAGGATTCCAACTATATTGTTTCTCTATATCGTTATCGTTATAGCTGTGGTGTGAACTCTGCTATTCTTTAATACGATTTTTAGAACTATATCTTTATCGTTATATTTATAGTTATCGTCCTTGGTGTGAACGAGCCTTAAGTCTCTCACAGCCTGACTAAGGTCTATTGGATGAAGCGCTTGTGAGATCACAACATGTATAGATTTACATGAATGAAAACAAGTCTGTGATTATGTACTCTTCTATTTTAAGCATAGGAACACACAATATCAGTACCATATCAGTTATTGGTTGACTGTTATTTATTTATTTTAGAACTAATTGACCAGTATTGGATATTTAACTGTGCCTGATCATTTCCATTCTTTTTATATTTATATTACCTTTGCTGTCATCTAATGCTCACCTAAAGCTGATCTCTAAAACACTTTCTAAAAAAAAATGTGATATCCAGTTTTCATACTGTATATTATAATGTTGCGATGCCTAAATTCACTTGTAGCCACATACATCTTAGTTTTATATTATACCATGGTCTGTCTGAATACTTGATTCTGATTGGCTGGATGGTGTGCAATAAAACCGTTTAATGCACAGGTAGTTCCAAGTCAGTTCAATCATCGTTCTATATTAATGCGCTGTTTTCATTGAAGCGCACACACACATACGTCACTCGGAGATTATGCTGGGCACACACAAAAACATTCAGGGGCACAGAAACTTGTTGTCAACGCTGCCCTGCAACTTTTATTAGTAAATTAACTTTGCTACTGAATTAGACTCGGAAACAAAGGGGTAACATTGCTGGTTTTGAAGTAATTGAACTCACAGCTTTGTTGTTAATAGAGAGGCGTTGAACAGACACAGGTAATTCACGCACACGCACACACACACACACACACACACACACACACACACACACACACACACACACACACACACACACACACACACACACACACACACACACACACACACACACACACACACACACACACACACACTTCTCATCTCTCTCTTTCTCTCTCTCTCTCTTTCTCTCTCTCTCTCTCTCACTCTCTCTCTCTCTCTCTCTCTCTCTCAATAATTAATTCAAATAAATATAATCTTACACTTACGCACTACTTTATCTCTGTGTCTGATTTAATGCGAGTAGAATGCTAGATCTAAGAAGCCATAACTGATGAAAATAACATAATTTTTACACTTCCGGTCAAATATTGCGCCGCAAACATCAACAGCTTTAAGTGTTCAATGCTGTCAAATGCCCATGGTATAACAGGGATAATCCATGGCTAGCTGTGCATTAAACGATTTGAATGCCGCTTCACATCGAGCTAGCCGTGGATTATCCCTTACTTGAATTATATATATATATATATATATATATATATATATATATATATATATATATATATATATATATATATATATATATATATATATATATTATATATATATTAATATGTAAGTAGATTTTTTTTATCAGCAATATAACATTCAAATATTTAGTGGTGCATCCCTACTTAAGGTGCTAATGTTTTATGTGCACTGTATGTCCATTTTTGTTAATCCCTCACAGTTTCATTTTCATTCACATGGAATTAAAAATGCCATCAACCTTTTCCCAGCAGATTAATTTGCCCAATTTCCTTTCCAAAATTTCCCAGCAGATTAATTGTTAAATTATTAATAATGTGTTTAATTATTTATTGAATGTTAGTGTCATATTTCTGTGGACACCATTTAAAAAAAGCAATGAACACTAAATTGTTATAGTGATTATTTCCAACGTTAAATTATTTCACAACACCCCTTTAACATGGTAAAATCACTGTAAAACACACCCTCAGAAAGCGTATGACTTTATTTGAGTGTGTTTGTGAGTGGGAAATGTTTCCATTGTCAGAACCTCATCTTTAGATGCAGTTGTGTTTGTTCACCCAGCCATGCTACTCCTGAAATGTTATCATCACCGCCACAAGAGGGGGTCAGCATTCAGCCTTGTTTTTTCATGTTTACAGACATTGTGCCTTTTCCTTTGTTCAGGGCATCGGGCGACGATCATTTTTGCTTGTTTTTATTATTTTTGTTGCGACAAACAAGACACCCCACACCTCAAGGATATTGCCTGTCCTCTCTTTCACTGCCCACCGCTTGTGTTTGCGCTGTCAGTTGGGGCTACACAAGCACTAATGCAGAGAAATCAGTGCGCATAGGTGTTTTGGAGAGTATGTGGAAACCGTGCTGACCTTGGTTCCATCCCTTCACCTCGTCTAATGCTTTGTGACAGACATCTCACAGGCACACCATCGTCTGACTACACAGGAGAAAGCGCGTGTGTGTGCGCACTCTCGTGCTCTCCGGGGGCCTCTACACTTCACACACACACATATACGCACTCTTTGTGGCTCCTCCGCCGCGCCAGGAATCGCAAATCAGTTGCCATGGCAGCGGTAACCAACAGCACTTACTGGGAGTGTGAAGTCAATGATGAAACTGTCTGGATGCAGAGGCTGTGATGCCTAACCCGCACTTCGAGAGACAAGAGATGGGTTTCGCTGTCGCAGCCTGTGTCTCATTAGTCCATCCCCCTACTTATTTTCCGCTCTTACTTTCATGACACACAATAGCTTTAGTGTTGAATCTTTTGCAATAAAGACACCAAAAAGGAAACAATGCATTTTTCAAAGCATACAATCTAATTATCAACTCAAGGAAATGTGCTTGCTAATACAGCAAAATCCCCAGTAGTTTTGCACAGTATCTTATTGTTAAGGTAATATTGTGCTACCCAAGCCTCAAATTACTGTCTTTGCACAATATTGTTTTTTAAAGTTAGGATTATAAATATTCTTGGGGCGAAGTCAGCAAAATTGGGACATTTTTTGGTAAACTGTGTATTAAATACAAATAAATATATTCAACCTACTCTATTGATGTTTTGAACAAATGTGCAAGGTCTCTTTTATCTCCAACTATGTTTTTTGAAGGAATAAGAATTTATTGATTTTTTTTTTATATACAGAGATTCAAAAATGATAAGATCCATTTTTATTCTACAGCCGTTTTTAGGTAAATTTAGACAGTGCAATTGTGACCCTGGACCACAAAACCAGTCATAAGTCGCATGGGTGTATTTGTGGCAATAGCCAACAATACATTGTATGGGTCAAAATAAAATAAAAAATATTTTATGCCAAAAATCATTAGGATATTAGGTAAGGATCATGTTCCATGAAGATATTTTGTAAATGTTCTACCGTAAATATATTTAAAATAGTATTATTATTAGTAATTTGCGTTGCTAAGGACTTCATTTGGACAACTTTAAAGGCTTTACACTTTAAAATGTTTTCAATATTAAGATTTTTTTGCACCCTCAGATTACAGATTTTCAAATAGTTGTATCTCGGCCAAATATTGTCCTATGCTAACAAACCATACATCAACGGAAAGCCTATTTATTCAGTATGTATACATTTCAATTAAAAAAATCTTAAAATATAAAAAATGGTCACAACTGGTAAAGTGTGACACACATTTTCATCTAGTGCTTGGATAATACAATTGCTTACAACAGAATATTGTACAAATCTTTATAAAAACCTAGACACTAGCAGATTGTGTTGATGATGATGATGATGATGATGATGATGATGATGATGATGATGATGATGATGATGATGTTTCATGCACAGCTCTGGGTTTCTTTTTTAAAACGTCTTGGAGCCAGTTATAATCTTGTTTTTGGTTTCAGAAAGCCATTTAATTCCATTAGCTTTTGCATATTCAAAATTCTTTTCTTTTTTTTTGCACACAAAAGTCAGAGACATGACTACATCCTCTCATAACACCTTTCACTCTTTTTTCAAGGGTGGATTTTGGAACACACCATGCCCTGGCCAAAAAACAAGATTCCTGGCCTGTCCCACTCTTACGCTGTACTCATTGATTGCCCCTTTCATTCTTCCTTCACTCCACTGATTATAGGCCTACCTCTCTTGTGTTTGACTGACGTTTTCCCATTTTTTCCTTTCTATAGCTTTGTGACATTTCCTGTAAAACAAACAAACAAACAAACAAAAATGCCACATTAAGCAATGCATTATATTTTATTTAATATGATGTCCCACTTTAGCTGACTGCTACTGTCCTATTTTATCTAAATTTGGACAGTAACACAACTTGATATTTAAGAAAAAAAAATAGAAGGAAGAAACGTGCACATCATTGTATGAACTTATCACATGTCACATAATAATTATCACATGAACAGATGTAATAACAGATTGAAATACTGTTTGTATTTGAATTTTATTGAATTTTATTAGACTTAAACTATGTACATAGCCTGACAAGCCAGACCCACATAAAGATGTTGAGTCTGGAAACTCACCGTTGACAGGGCTCAATCCGAGGGGCGGGATAAATGGTTGTCTTTCAAATTCCCTCCGCACGCAATTGGATAGCGCTACAACCAACCAGAGCAAAGAAGAAGGTGAAGCCGAGCTATCGTTAGTTGATAGACTTTTGACTGTATCCGGTCGGCAAAACTTCGAACATATGTTCTTTTCTTAAGAATGACTCTGCCATGACGTGCCGTCATTATGTTAAGCCCGCCCACAGACTCTACACACGCTGTGATTGGCCTGACTAGAGTTTGGTTTTTCCAGCTCTCAGGTCTACCGAGAGTTGCTAGACTACACTCGCGGCAAAATACATTTTCTGCCCTTAGAGTGCGTCTAGATTCTAATTTCTTTATTTACATATTGTGGCAAGAATACGTTTGAATATATCTGGATTTCTGGATTGATTACTCATAAAATGTGGTATTATATTTATTTAACTTTATTTAAAAACTTATAATAAGTAATACCATATACAATACAATAATATCAAGTTCTTTGTCACAATTCCAACCAAAAAAAAAGTATGAATACTAACAAGTTAGCGTTAGTGCCTCTAGAAAAATATTTCATGGTCACTTTTTTCCATCCGTTTGTGTTTTGGTCTTCTCTGTTTTGGAGTTTTGTGTAAGGTTTTTCCAGCTCAGACTGTCTGGACCAATACCACAGGCAAGACCAGCTTCCAGTGTGCTTTGTGGGACCACTAGCATGCTTGTATTCTAGTGGGTTTGGATTCCTGTAGGGTACATTTAGTTTTCAAGCTGTCTTGCTACATTTCTTTGTTGCCAGAGCCCAAGATGTTGACTCTGAAGTTATCTACAGCTGGTTATTAGTGTGTGACTTTGGCTTGGTCAGTAGTGGCTATATTATTGGTTAAGTATTAATCACAATACATGTTTTATAAAAAAAAAAAGTTATTTTTTCAAGGTATTTAATTCACAGCCTCACTTATTTTGTCTATCCACAGTATCACCACTAAATTGGAGCGAGCTCTGGAGAAGGTGGCCCCATTGCTGAGGGAGATCTTTGTGGACTTTGCACCTTTCCTGTCTCGTACTTTGCTGGGCAGTCATGGTCAAGAGTTGCTCATTGAAGGTAATGGATTCTGACTGTGCTCCACCTCTCTCTATGTCTGTTCTTCTTTTGCATATCCCTATGTGTACGTGATTGTGATAGTATAGGAGGGTGTAGGTTGTAACCATGCACTGAATAGCACCTGTTTGTTTTAGAATGCGGAGAGCATAAATTGTGTATAATGTTACAAACATTATATATATCAAAGATCAAAATACTGTACTTAGTTAAATGACATTCACTATATATATAGTGAACTTTCTATTAATCAAAGATTCCTGGAGAACTGTTTTAAACATTTATAATATTCATTTATAATTTTTTGAGCATATTCAGCATATTAGAATAATTTCTGAAGGATCATGTGGCACTGAAGACTGGAGTAATGATGCTGCCATCACAGAAATTCAGCTTTGCCATCACAGAAATAAATTGCTTATTAAAATATATTAAAACGAAAACGATCATTTTAAAATGTTTCAAACTATTACTGTTTTACTGTAATTTTGAACAATTAAATGCAGCCTTGGTGAGCATAGAAGACCCTAAACATTTGAACAATAGTGTATATACAATTTGTATATTGGTTTATTTGGTTGTGCAATGTCGTTCTTTGTTCCTGAGCTCTGAAGTGCACAGAGAACTACTTCCCTTCTCTAGCTGGGTGCCACACACACACACACACACACACACACATTCTCTCTTAGATGCCTCACATGGCAAGGCAACCTTTCTCTGAACGGGAACCCACACTCCAGGCTCTGTTTTGAGGCTTTTTTTACCTTTCAGCCTCAGTGCCAAATCATAGTGTACATCCCTCTCACCGCTCAAAGCCAGTTTGTTCAGACTAATGTTGCTCCACATTACAGCATGCTGGAAATATGTGTGTCTACAGCTCAGGCAGCCATTTCATGAAAGAAATACTCAGACACGCATTCTGCCTTGGACTCAAATACTGATTATTTTTATGAATTATAACAGCCGGTTTTATGTCTTTAACTGTGCAGTCGTACTTAATCCTGTTTACATTAGGAAGCTTCACAGTTATGGTTGCCTGCTGAAAGGGATAAGGTGTCAGTTTCATAAACTTGCTTGTGAATTCTTGTCAATTCTGTAACAAAAAAAAAATAAAAAATCTCAGAGGGTGAAAACTAGACCTTGCTAACCTGCCAAACCTTGACCTCTTGGTTTGAGTCAATTTTCCTAAACAAATTCGAAGTGATTACTGGTGCATCGCTGTGAGGTTGCAAAAGTTCACGGGTGGTTTTTAGCCCGTTGCTATGCGGTTGCAAGGGTGTTGTGGGTGGTTGCCAGAGGCTAAACAAATACTTCACCCCAAAATTAAAATTCTGTCATTATTTACTCACACTCATGTTGTTCCAAACCTATTTGTCTGTGGAACAAAAAAGAAGGTATTTTGAAAAGTGATGTGTATGTGTGCAATTTACCTCAAATGTAATTTAAGGGTAGAAATATATTTTCTTGCTCATTGATGTACTTTTTTAAAATTTAAAATTTACTTTTTTAAGTTTAAATGAAATAAATTTTTAAAATCAAAATATTTCCTTGACCCATGCTATTTACAAAATATATTTAGCATATATTTAAATGTTATAATGGCCAGAGGGAAAACACTTTTATGGGATACACTAAAACTCAATGGGATCCGTTGACGTTTAAATTCCAATAATCTTATTTTGCTTTCTTCAGTATTGAAATGACACAAGGGTGAGTACATAATGACAGAATATAATTTTTTAGTTTGAAGGCATCCTCTGACCAACCAGTCCTCACACTGTCCAACCAGAATTGCATTGCAATCCTCCCCAAACAAACCCCAATCCCGAACACATAGCAACTTCCTCATAGATGACTCTTTACCCCCTCATTCATTTGTCCAGTATGTTAACACCATCCCATGACCAGAAGAAGTGATGTCTGTTTTCCCACCTCCTTCCCTTCCTCTCTTTCTCAACCTTTCACAGCTGAAATACTGTTCGCTCGGTGCAAAGGCGCCCTATTTACCCATAATTACCCTTCATCCATCACTCGGCCAGGCACTAGGGGTCAAGCCTCCGCCCGACCCCCCTCCAGACACTCGTTCACTGGGGGCAATTATGCCCTGCTCGCCCTCGGACAGCTTCCCGACACTTGGAGCTTGAGTGCGAGGCCCCTGGGCGGAACACTATGCTTCTTGTGAGAGCTAGCCGCCCAAGTCTGCGATGCTATGGCCCTCTGACAATGTCACATTCACGCCAGTGAGGCTTAACTGGAAAGCAGGGCGACTTGCTGTTCAAATAGAATGCATTTAGTTTGTCCAGGAGCGTGAGGCAGGGGTCAGGCCTGCCACCTGACTTAAGAGAGGGACCCTGGCGGGGTGCACCCAGAGCGGGGGTCGACAGTCAGGCTAAAAGGGAATGGCTCTGTGCACGGCCTCATCTCACCCTCATAAATGAGACAGAGAGATTGTTGGGACTTGAACTCTTGGCCTCTGAAATATTACGGTCATAACTTCATGGACTGAATGGTTTATGACCAATAATTCATAGTAAAAGGATGTTTAAGTGGGTAACGTGACAAGTGGTGCTCTCAGACAGAAGTGAGCAGAGTTTAAAGCTCTGTTAACAGGACCGTTTTACCACAGATTGAGTGTATACAAATTTGATTATTGGGATTTACAGTTTGGATTAGAATTAAATTAGAACTTGTGAAGAAAATTAGTAATTTTCTAAAACGATTCTAGAGTTATGTTACATTTTTATTGTCCACCTGACGAAAACGTAAGCCTGGTCAGTTAGAAAAGTAACAGCGCACATCGTCCCACACAACTGAAGCTATAATTTATGCAGGACTAGTATCATGTATGCTAAAGTTTAATGATTGGGGTTAGAGATTTGTTCGAATTCCAAACCCTAAATATGAGCATTAGTAATAGTGACGCAATAGTAAATAGTCTCTTCCACCTCTTCCACTGAGTCTTATTAAACCACATTCTTGCAGAGCGCTCTCTCTCTCTCTCTCTCTCTCTCTCGCTCTCTCTCTCGCTCTCTCGCTCTCGCTCTCTCTCGCTCGCTCATCTTACTCTCATTAGAGTCCTGTCTCACTGACTTTACTGGCTCATGCAAACAAGGGCATCAGCTCTGTGCTGTGTTTGTATGCTAAATGCAGGTGTACGCATGTGTTTGAAAGAGAAAGTTTGTCTTGTATGTCTGGCAATAATTGCATGTCATTTACAATTACCTTGTTTATCAGTGAGGTTAACCATCTGTCCTTTATATTCAATGAAAAACAGGCTTTTCATTTAAAACTGCATATTTTACTCAATAAACATTTGATTCTAAGAGAATTGTGCTTATAGAAGGATAAAAAGATGTATAGTTTTACCCCCTATATTATAGTTTCTGCACTCACATTTTTAGTATTCATATCTGTATATATTATATATGTATTCTGTACATCTTCTTCTGCTAACAAGGTTTGAGAAATTTGCAAGTGAGACCATGGCCTAGGCTTTTGATATCACACTGGCATGCAGCAGATGACCTCTGACCCCTCCAGAGACACTATTAATGACCCCACAATCTGTTAGCCATCTGATTCATAACACACAGACAACAAGAGACATTCAGTCTCAACTTCAAAACATAACTCATCAGAAATGGCCTGGCTGTTTGCGTGACATGGATGCATTTGCGGACCGCTTAGTTCATCTGCACCGTACTTTTCTGAGGCCACATGGATGGCATGTCCTTGACTAACCCTTGCAGATGTTTATGTTTTGTGTGTTTATGAATATGGTGAATCATAATTATTTATTTCTGTGTTTTTCCTTTCTGTTCTGCTCCAGGTCTGGTGTGCATGAAATCAAGCACCTCTGTGGTGGAACTAGTTATGTTATTATGCTCTCAGGTGAGTTGTCTCTCTTTTTCTCTTTTATTTATCCTTCTAATGTTGTTTTCCAGCTACATGACACATTGTCTATTGTTAATGGTGTCATGGTGAGCTGCTTAAAAGTATTTGCTTAAATATTTGTCTGGATGACAGAAAGTAGTACACAAACATGACTTTGTCCATTATCACTCATTTCTCAAAGCCGGCCTCAAGTGAAGTGTGTCAAACATATCTCGGCATGTGACTTTCAATCCCCCCTGTAGACAATAATTGCATTCCTTAAAACTCATCTTTGATTATCAAAATTACATATTTAAATTGTTTTTTTTTTTCTGTCTGTAAAAATTATTTCATGCCTTAAATAGCTTGAATGTAACTATACAAATTTGCTTCATTTAGTATCACACCAGCTCGGACTACCTGATCCATTCAATATTTCAGCTATATACACTATATTGCCAAAAGTATTGGGACACCCCTCCAAATCAATTCATTTAGGTGTTCAAGGCCAAAGGTGTATAAAATAAAGCACCTAGGCATGCAGACTGCTTCTACAAACATTTGTGAAAGAATGGGTCACTCTCAGGAGCTCAGTGAATTCAGCGTGTTACTGTGATAGGTTGCCACCTGTGCAATAAGTCCATTCGTGAAATTTCCTCACTACTAAATGTACCACAGTCAACTGTTAGTGGTATTATAACAAAGTGGATGCAATTGGGAACAACAGCAACTCAGCCATGAAGTGGTAGGCCACGTAAAATCTCAGAGCGGGGTCAGCGCATGTTGAGGCCACAGTGCACAGAAGTCACCAACTTTAGCTGCAGAGTCAATAGCTACAGTCCTCCGAACTTTGTGTGGCCTTCAGATTAGCTCAAGAACAGTGTGTAGAGAGCTTCAATGGAATGGGTTTCTATGGCCGAGCAGCTCATCCAAGTCTGACATCACCAAGTACAATGCAAAGCGTCAGATGCAGTGGAGTAAAGCACGCCACCACTGGACTCTATAGCAGTGGAGACGTGTTCTCTGGAGTGACCAATCACACTTCTCTGTCTGGCAATACGATGGAAGAGTCTGGGTTTGATGGTTGCCAGGAGAACAGTACTTGCCTGACTGCATTGTGTAAAGTGTAAAGTTTGATGGAGGGGGGATTATGGTGTGGGGGTTGTTTTTCAGGGGTTGGGCTTGGCCCCTTAGTTCCAGTCAAAGGAACTCTTAATGCTTCAGCATACCAGGACATTTTGGACAATTTCATGCTGCCAACTTTGTGGGAACAGTTTGGGGATGGCCCCTTCCTCCTGTTCCAACATGATGCACCATGCACAAAGCAAGGTCCATAAAGACATGGATGAGCGAGTTTGGTGTGGAGGAACTTGACTGGCCGGCACAGAGTCCTGACCTCAACCCGACATCACCTTTGGGATGAATTAGAGCGGACACTATGAGCCAGGCCTTATCGTCCAACATCAGTGTCTGACCTCACAAATGCGCTTATTAGAGCGAATGGTCAAATGGTCAAAAATTCCCATAAACACACTCCTAAATCCTGTGAAAAGCCTTCCCAGAAGAGTTGAAGCTGTTATAGCTGCAAAGGGTGGCTAACTCCATATTAAACCCTACGGATTAAGAATGGGATGTCATTGAAGTTCATGTGCATGTAAAGGCAGATGTCCCAAAACTTTTGGCAATATAGCGTATGTTTGAACCAGAAACTGACTCAGAAGAAGTGGAAGAGTGAATTATACAGGCTTGTCTACAATTCGATGTATCAGAATCGTAATGCGTTTTATGTATCGCTCTTTACAATGTTGGATACATAGCGGTAATTGATATGATTAACCTTTGGTTTGTCAGTGGTTCCCAGTCCTGGCCCTGGAGTACCCCTAACACTGCACATTTTAAGTGTCTCTTATCTGACACACCCATCTAAAGTCTTTACTAATGAGCTGATGAGTTGAATCTGGAGTGTTTGATTAGAGAAACATCTAAAATGCACAGTTCTGGGCATACTCCCGTGCACTTTTTGACAGCCATTTGTAGTGGTGTCTGAAACCATAGAGGACATTATTGAGTGCACTGATTTAATCCCACAATGCACCACAATAATGAGTGTACAGTTTGATGTACACTCAACGGCTAGAGAATACTCATAATGCAAGAGTCGCGCTCCTGCGTCTTGCCAGATGATTTCGCCTACAGCTGAATCGTCCATCCATTTTCCAAACCATTGGTCCAATGTGGCTACAAAGTAATATCATACAGGTATAAATTCCTTTTAATTGGTTATTAAATAGTTTAATTAAGGTTTATACATAGTATCCATGAGTTTAAGATACATCTTTTCATCTTACTACTGAAGCTGCCAGTTTGCTAAGTTTCAAAGGTTTATCAAATAGCAAGCACTAAAAAGCGGTAGCCCTTCCATACATGCTTTAGATAAAAGCTATTGCCATCTGTACTATTGAGTTTATACTGAATGGTTACTTCGGACTATAAAGGTAATAATGAAACAATCTATTCTTCACTCAAAATGTTGTGTTTTCTGTCAGCATTTGACTTTTTCATCTCAAACGCTGAATTTACTGTTTATATACAATATGCAGTCAGTGTTTCCGTGACTGTCCAAAGCATGCAAATATGAGTATGCGATTGGTTGTCTGTTGCTAAGCATCTAGCTTTAACATTCTAACACTGCATCATTTTTTGCCACTGTAATATGGGGTTAAAACTGCCAACCCCGGGTAAAAAGCGGTGCCCCGCTTCTAAATTACAAGTGTGAAACGCTCCTTTACACAGGGTTAAAAGCTGTTTTTAGAACAATGAATTTGCTCACTCTTTTTCATTCACTCCTTCAAGTGAACTACTGTATATTGGACTAATGTAGGGAATAGAGAATGAGGGTATAGGGGCAATTTCGGACACAGCCCAGGATGAGGGTTGGGAACCACTGGACTACATTATCAAACAGTTAATAATAACGTGTTGCAAATGTTACAAAAAACATGGTCCTGTTCATCATCTAAGAGTCAGACAGCTGCCTTTTAAAAATCAGCATCCTTAATGAGATAAGAAAAGCCCCACATTGATGGGATTGGTTACGTTTGTGATGGTAGGAAAAGGGCGGTTTCAAACTCTGTCTTTTGTTCACTGCAGTTTGATGAATTTACACATGGTTTGTCTTAAAGCATATTAAAAACACAATTTATTGAGACATACCACTATAAACAACATTAAAAATTTTAACTGAAATAGTTACAAATGTTAACCCAGTAAATCCTGACATATAAAATAATAGTCAAACAATTAAATGGAACAGTTTATTAAACTTGATACATAATAATTTTATTGCTCGTATTGTATGAATTAGTGAAAATATGGAGCTCAAACCTCAATTTTATTCAGAGGCCCAAATTGAGCTCACAATGGTGCAGTTGCTCATATTTATATGGCAAAAGGTAAGTTGAAATTCTGATAGCTTGTGATTATAAATCACTGAGATCTTTATAGCAGACTACTAAATACATATAAATATCCATTGTCACTATACCGCCCAATAATATGTCTTAGTAAGTTGATATAAATGCTTAGTTTTATGATGCGCATGTGGGGGTGGGCGCCAAACATATTTTGCAACAGAATACAGTGATGATTAAGGCATGTACAAAATAAACATTCATTCAAAATTCACTCAAAATCACATTTGTGTATCACATTTGGTACTCTTTTTCAAAAAATGTGTTTTTATTATCAACTAAATTGCTTCAGTCCAGAGTCATCTTGAAATATTACTAACAATATAAAAGTCATTCTTATATTTACTTAAAAATCATTAAAGATTTCACAGCAGAAAGACACATGTACCGTGATCTGAAATTGGACTGAAGGCATTTAGGTTGTGAAAAACAGGTTTTTCAGCAACGTTTTGATCATGTTGATAATTTAGAGGCCTTAGAAATGTGTGTATCAAATATGATACAGCAGGCTTTATAGGGTTATATTATTCCTACCTTTTTCCACATTTTTCCTTTCTTGGGCTGAAAACAGTGTAACCCCAGCTCATGTAAACAGTCATCTTCCCTTTAAATCCCAGTGACATATTACAGCTCGCTGACCTTCGAAGTCCCTTGTTAAGCCTTCCCTTTCAAAGGGGTCAGGGTCCCGATGTTGTAGTCAGAGCGGGAGATATTTAACATACCTTCTGTCAGCCCATCACTCTTGTGCCGGGAGTCCATAAGGAAGCCATTACCTCAGCATCTCTTCCTCAGAATCCAGCCGGTCGGAGCTCGGCGGGGCGGGAGCTTTTAGTCGTTGAATGGCACCTCTGACTCTATGAAGTCCATACCGCTACCCTTGCGACTTGAGAGTCGATCTGTGCATTTGCTCTTAGTTTGCCCTGAAAAAGGTGGAGTCCTCCAGACACTGTGGCGCTCAGGATACGTCCTGCTGTTCTGCTCTTCTCCTTTTGAAGATTTCAGCCAACCTTTCCCTTGTGGCATTGAATATTTGGATTTTTTTTTGTGTTGCTTGTATCTCTTTTATGCCGTCTACTTACTCTGTTGCCACTTGGATTTATTGCAGAGTGAAGCATCACATTGAGACTCAAGCTCCTGGTTTTCTCTTCCTCCGCCCCTGTTAGACATATAATGTTACCAGAGCTCCTAGAGTTCTTGCCATTAGAAGCTCCCAGGGATAGAAACAGCCTGATATATCGATTGCCCAAAGACGAGGTGAAACCAGAGCCTGGGCCCAAAATGGCTTTCAGACGTAGGAACGTCTCTTTGGAGCCAAAGCCTTCATAAGGCTCACCGTAGGATCTGATTTAGAACACGTTGCCCAAACCAAGGGCCTTGATAAACAAAAGGCTTGATTCTTTAGATGAGTGGGTGAGTGAGAGGAAGTAAAAGAGAATGAGAACGAGGAAAGACGGTGAAAGGGATTCACAATGGAAAGTGTGTGGGTTAGGTGGGTTATATATATATATGTGTGTGTGTGTGTGTGTGTGTGTGTGTGTGTGGTACTGTTCAAAAGTTTTGGGTCAGTAAGATTTTTTAATGTTTTTGAAAGAAGTCTGTTATGTTCACGAAGGCTGCATTTATTTGATACTATAAATACCGTAATATTGTGAAATATTATTTTAATTCAAAATAAATGTGTTTTGTTTTAATATATTTTATATATACAAATAGTTGGATTCATGTGATGGCAAAGCTGTATTTTCAGCATCATTACTCTATAGTGCCAGTGTCACATGATCCTTCAGAAATCATTCTAATAATATTATGATGATTTGTTGTTCAAGAAACATTATTATTAATGCCAAGTTTGAAAACAGTCGTACTGCTTAATATTTTTGTGAAAACTTTGACAATGTAAATGTCTTAAAGGGTTACTTCACCCAAAAAATTTTTAATTAGGCCATGATTTACTCACCCTCAAGTCATCAGATGTATATGACATTCTTCTTTCAGACCAATACAATCTTTATATTAAAAAAGTCCTAGCTAATCCAAACATTATAATGGCAGTGAATTGATGGGTCATTTTGAAGTCCATCAAAATGCATCTATCCATCATAAAAGTGCTCCACACGGCTCCGGGGGGTTAATAAACGCCTTCTGAAGTGAAGTGGCAAGTTTGTGTAAGTAAAATATCCATAATTAAAACTTTAGAGACCAAAATAACTAACTTCCGGTGGCCAGCAGTGCCCGAGTCGACTTGCGCTAAAAGAGTAATCATTGATGCTATGTTTTGTTTTGCTCTATCCTCTGCGCTTCTGCGTTTGTCAATACCAAGCTGCAACCTCCCGCAGTTTCTCTTGAAGCCAATACGGAAGTGACTTAAATTGCAATTCATCGACTGGCCGCTAGGGACAGTTTCCAGAAGGGAGCAGAATCTCATTGAGCTCCATGTTAAAATGCCCAACTTTACAGCAGAAAAACACACGTTTACAGCCTGGTACAAATTGTGGTTTTGGTCTATACGGCTAATTTTGCCCTTCATGACAACTGTGAGGGGGGAATTTTTAATTTTTAACTAATTCGTACCTTATAGTTCTGCATAGTTAAGGGCGTGGCCACTTTGAGTGACAGGTGGATAGCCATTTATCTGCTGTCTGTTAGTCACCTCAGCTTCACCCACGTCCCACCTCTTTGCCCATTTTCTATTATCAAGATGGCAACGACCAGCTCGTCCCTACTTTACGCTTCAAAACTGCTCTTCAGAATCCTATGTGTGACGTCACGGACACTACGCCCATATTTTTACAGTCTATGGTCAAAACGCATGCGTCAAGGGTTACTCTTTCTTCATAAATCGATGCATACAGCAATCTGCCAGTAGATAGCTATTTTAGTCTATATAGTCTAAGATTTAAATATGAATATCTTACACAAATGCGCCACTTCGCTTCAGAAGGCCTTTATTAACCCCGCAGAGCCGTGTGGAGCAGTTATATGATGGATAGATGCAATTTTATGGACTTAAATATTATATGATTATAAATGAACACATATATTTATTTTATTTTTTTATTTATTTTTTCCATCCATCCATCCATCCATCCATCCATCCAATTTTGTTTCTGGCACCCCACAATCTCAACATCTTTTGGTTTAAGAATGTTCATGGTGTTTTCTCCCATACACTGACAGTGGATAGGCCCAGGTCAGTTCCCTTTCAGTCGGTCACGTTCGACGTATGTCGGACGTACCGACGAATTGGGATCACTTCAGAGAGCCCTTATCAGCTTCGAGATATGTAGAACAGGCCAATGGCCATTGGTTGTGTGAGATTTGCATCTCGCGCTCCGCCCTGCACTGCGGGTATAAAGCGGAAGCGAGAGCTAGGCGCAGTTGTCATTCACTTCGGAGCCGAACTGGCGTTACTTCGAAGAACAAGACGCAATTCTTCAAAGAGAGAATTTCGCTTATCATTAGAGAGAGAAAGGAAGACGTGAGGACGCTCGTGTTGGCGAGACGGCACGGAACTGCGAGACCGCGTGCTCACCGCTGCATGCAGCAAAAACTGCTGTTCTCACAGCAACCTGAGAAATTTCTGAGTTGGTTCGGTGAGGGCGTTCCAGACAGTGAGTGCAGACACAGGCTGCACCTTTTCCCTGTGTTCTGCCGCGGTTGCCCCTCGGTGCTTCAGCACTAAGAGCGTTTCCTCACAAAAGAGTACAAGATGTCATTCC
The DNA here is from genome assembly GCA_023566225.1 of Romanogobio albipinnatus. Taxonomy (NCBI): domain Eukaryota; kingdom Metazoa; phylum Chordata; class Actinopteri; order Cypriniformes; family Gobionidae; genus Romanogobio; species Romanogobio albipinnatus. Next base: position 35,763,659 of record CM042247.1, on the reverse strand, counting down.
ACCCGTGCATTTCTGGATGCGGTCGTTCCCTATCGCCTGCTGACGGTCACAATCACTGCATCACGTGTCTGGGCATCCTGCACGCTGAAGCAGCGTTTGTGGATAGTTTGTGTTCCCACTGTGGGAGCATGACTATCTCTGCGCTTAGGTCGAGACTCACCTACCTTCGGGAAGGCAGAGTCCCCCTACCCATACCTTGATCTAGTGCTATTCCTGCACCGCAGAATAGACCTACTTCGACGGATGGCCGGGGTGACCTGAGGATTACGTTCAGGGCAAACCCGCCGAGCGAACCTCCGTGGGCCCCTGATCCCTCACAAGCGCCGCAACCGGTATAGTTTCCGGGAGAACCTGCTGGCCCCTCCCATGGGCGTCCAGCGATGACTTTCGGGGCTCCAGTGGACAATCAGATGACGATAGCTGCATCGGAGGGGGAGTTCCAGTCCTCTGGTGATGAAGATTCGGCTGTACTGCCTCCCTCTGGGAGAGTGGCAACGGTCGAGTCGGACCCGGAGTTGACGGCTATGCTTTCCAGGGCCGCCGAAAAGGTCGGGCTTGAGTGGAACCCTCCACCACGTCCCGAGCCTTCTAGGTTGGATGATTGGTTTCTCGGGGTGGGTCGCGCTGGTTCTCAGTGTCCCGCCCTGGTGCCTTTCTTCCTGGAGGTGCATGAGGAGCTTACTAGGTTGTGGTCGACGCTTTTCAGTGCTCGTAACCGACCTAGTGGCTCCCCCCTCCTCACTACTCTCGATGGCGGACAGGCCAAGGGTTACGTGGGAATCCCACCAGTTGAGCGGGCTGTCGCAATGCAGCTGTGTCCGGCGACCGCTTCCAACTGGCATGGTGACCCGCGTCTCCCGTCCAAGGCCTGTAAGTTCTCTTACGCTCTGACCACGAAAGCTTACAGGTCTTGTGGACAGGCCGCGTCTGCCTTGCATGCTATGTCACTGCTTCAGGTGCATCAAGCCCAAGCACTTATGGACATGCACGAAGGTATGCCTGACCCAGAGCTCCTCCGGGAGCTCTGGACGGCGACGCCAAACCTTCAGGCCGTGGTCATATAACAGGTGGCCATATAACAGGTGTTCAGGCATGCTGTTGTCTCCACGGATGCCTCATCCACGGGCTGGGGTGCCATGTACAACGGGCGTGCAGTTTCGGGTCTGTGGATGGGGCCTCAACTGCAGTGGCATATCAATTGCCTAGAGTTGTTAGCAGTTCGTCTTGCACTCAGCCGCTTCAAGGAGCCACTCATAGGCAAGCACGTTCTGGTCCGTACGGACAACACTGCGGCCGTTGCGTACATCAACAAACAGGGGGGTCTACGCTCCCGTTGCATGTCACAACTCGCCCGCCATCTCCTCTTATGGAGTCAGAAGCATCTGAGGTCGCTTCGGGCCATTCACATTCTGGGCCTGCTCAACCGTGCGGCTGACGAGCTGTCGCGGTTACCAGTGCTCCCAGGAGAGTTGAGACTCCATCCCCAGGCGATCCAGCTGATCTGGAGTCACTTCGGGGCCACAGAGGTAGACCTGTTCGCCGCCCCGGACTCGACCCATTGCCAGTTGTTCTATTCCCTGACTGAGGGGATCCTCGGCTCAGATGCCCTGCCACACAGCTGGCCCCGGGACCTGCGCAATTATGCGTTTCCCCCAGTGAGCCTTCTCGCATAGACACTGTGCAAAGTCAGGGAGGATGAGGAGCAAGTCCTGTTGGTCGCTCCGTACTGGCTCAACAGGACTTGGTTCCCGGGAACTAGTGCTCCTCGCGATAGCACCTCCTTGGCCCATTCCTCTGAGGAAGGACCTCCTGACTCAGAGACGGGGCACCCTCTTGCACCCGCGTCCGGACCTCTGGAAACTCCATGTCTGGTCCCTGGACGGGACGCGGAGGTTCTAGGTGGTCTGCCACAGAATGTGGTAGACACCATCACCATCACTTCCGCTAGAGCTCCCTGCAGGCATTTCCGGCCTGGAGTTTGGGCCGGGTAACTCTCATGTAATCCTGAGACCCCGGCCTGGATATGTGCCCAAGGTTCCCACCACTCCCTTCCTGGACCAGGTGGTGAGCCTGCAAGCTCTGCCTTCGGAGGAGGCAGACCCAGTCCTAGCTTTTCTCTGTCCCGTCCGCGCCCTGCGGACATACGTGGACAGAACGCAAAGCTTCAGAACCTCAGAGCAGCTCTTCGTCTGTTACAGAGGACAGCAGAAGGGAAAGGCTGTCTCCAAGCAGAGGATGGCCCGCTGGATTGTGGATGCCATCGTCTTGGCGTATAAAACGCAAGACGTGCCCTGCCCGCTCAGGTTAAGAGCCCACTCCACTAGGGGTGTAGCTTCTTCCTGGGCGTTGGCTCGTGGAGCCTCACTGACAGATATTTGTAGAGCTGCTGGCTGGGCGACACCTAACACGTTCCCTAGATTCTATAGCCTGCGTGTAGAGCCGGTAGCTTCCCGTGTGCTCGCTTCCCATAGTCAGTAACACCGGAGTGCCCGTTCTAGTGTCTGCTTGCTGCGCCATTCCCTTCCCCATGGAACGGATACGTGCGCTTATCGGCTCCAGTCGAGTTCCCCTAAGGATAGGCGAACCCTGTCGAATCCTCCGCAACCCGTGGCAGTCGGATGTGGCGGAGCATCCAACGCCAGGTTTAACACTCGTATGCATTGGTGGAACTTGTGTTAGGCTGGGTTCCATATGTTGTGATCCCCACGGCGGTCCCATATGTGTATTCTTCCACGGTACAGCTCCCTACGGCAAGCTCGTGTCTTTCCCTCAGCAGAATTCCTCTGCCGTCCCAGTATGGTGTTGCTCCCCCGCCGACTTGGCCGGGGCCACCCTTGGGACTTTCGTATGTTGTACTGCCCAAGGCCAGTCCATACGTGTATTCTCCACATGTTAACTCCCTCCGGGCATGATGTGGCTTCTGCAGCGGCCCTTCCGGGCACGCTTCCCAGCATTATCCAGTAAAGGTCTGCTGAGTGGTTCTTGCGGAACAGCAGTGTGACTCTCCCTGCATGAGTTTTCCCACCCGGAACAGACGGGGTCTGAGGGGCTCTTCGCTCGGCACTGTAAGTGGTAGTAACTGTGGCGTTTTACAAAGTGATCCCAATTCGTTGGTACGTCGAACGTGACCGACTGAAATGGAACGTCTCGGTTACGTATGGTAACCCTCGGAGGGAAGGAGGGAACGGAGACGTACATCCCGTCACCACAGTTGCTGTACTATCACTGCATGGCCAAGTCACTAGTTTGGCTCCTCACTGAAAAACAACTGCGTGTTGCTCTCGCTTCCGCTTTATACCCGCAGTGCGGGGCGGAGCGTGAGATGCAAATCTCGCACGCCAATGGCCATTGGCCTGTTCTCCATATGTCAAAGCTGATAGGGGCTCTCTGAAGTGATCCCAATTTGTCGGTACGTCCGACGTACGTCTCCGTTCCCTCCTTCAGGGAACGAGGGTTACCATACATAACCGAGACGTGTAGGCAGCCTAGTTTACCACAACAACAAACACTTCAGTTTACATAGTCGGAGCTATTCAGTCTGGTTTAGCTAGTTTCGCCACTGAGCCTTTACTGTAAAATTCAAATTCAAATGGATAAAGCGACTGCCTGGCGCTCGTTATCACGTCAATAGAGCAGCAAAAGCGCCGAACGAGTTGGTCAGCGCTGTGCGTGAAATGATCCAGCTTCTCTCACTCTGTGAGTCTGTTGGAAGCGCGCGTGGTTTAATCAGCTAGCGCCATTTCTTCACCGGGCTTTTAATGGTCCCATGCACTCGCAGCACTCCTGTAGCCTAATAACAGCGCTTAATATGTGGGGGATTGGTGGGGTTTGGCGAGCGGCCCAACAGGAAAAGTTTAGGTGCTCCCGATCGACTGTCCAAAACGTCTTATATTAACTGGATCTGGCAACACGGAGGCTGCACCCGCGCCCTCACTTACAACAAGCTCTCGAGTCCCGTTCACTCTTCTCGCAGCGACATGAATCGCAAACACTCATATGAGCCTATAGGAGGTGTTTCACACGGCTTATTAGTCATTTAGAGAGCTTGAAATTTTATTTTTGAATATTAAAAAAATGACCTCATAGCTGGCTACAGCTCTCAAATTCCAAAGAGAACACAAAAATAGCACAATAAATGTAGTCCCATAAGACCTCTGTGGTATATTTAATATCTTCTAAGGTCATGTCATAAAATGGCTTTGTGTGAGGAACAGACTGAAGTCATAATTCACTGAAAAATCTGCTTGACAGCCATGATCAGCATTTACTTTCATTGTATGGAAAACAGCAGTTTGAACATCTGAAGTTGGGTAAATTATAACTTTTTTGGGTGAACTATCACTTTAATTAATGCTTGGTGCACATCTGAACACAGCCCACATCCCGCTACGATTCATGTTGTGGTTGGAGACGTCCTTGCTGCGAGTCCAACAACTTCGAGCCTTTCCCCTTTTCATCACCGCACTAATGCACCCAGACAGCGGGACGTTCACCACTCGTGACCTTACGACCCACTCTGTTTCGCGAACTGTCACTTTTATGAATAAATTAGCGATAATCATCTTGCACTTTTTTTATTTATGCCTCCTAATCACTGTTATTCATCAAAGGCCGCAGACAGCCGGTGTCTCTATCCAGTCAAGTGGCAGCGGGTGCCGCAGAGGTCAGCCGGGTCTGTTTCGTGTAACAGCTTAAACATACATAAAGGATCTAGCGTGGAGCCGGAGAGATTTACCGATGGACGGCCTCCAGATGTCGGGAGCAGCGCTGAGCAGATAAAAGCAAAGCGCTCCCTCTGTCTCTTGACAGGTTGGATTGAGATGCTGCAAATTCTCAAGAGCTATTAAAGTTTGTGAGTTACAAAGCTTGGGAGAAAAAGAAAACTGGCTGGCCGAGGTGCACAGCTCAAGCGTAAGTGCTACAACTAAGTTTTTTTTTTCCTCCCACGGTTTTTGTGGTGCACATTTTTGGCTAATGGCTGCGTTCTCAGCTGAGTACGTTTTGGCAGGCAGTTTTAACAGGAGTGCTTGACAGCTGTGACTGGAAGTTGAAGGTTAAAAGATGATTGGAGTTTGAGTGAAATTAAGTTCTTGACTTCAAAAAAGCCTGTACTTTTCAGTGAAGGTTTCAGTGAAGCAACGACGTGACTTGTCAGACAGGCCGTATATATTTTCAATATATATTTTCATCTACTGTATAAAGACATATTTATAAAAAAATAATAATACATACATATTTTTAATAAAACATAGACATGTTTATAAAAATACATTTATAAAATATTATCTTTCTTTCTTTACTATGTATAATTATTATTTGTCTATTATTATTGCTGTGTATAATAATTGTTGTTGTTATTATTTTTTAGTGCTGTTTTGTCTTTACATAATATATGCATGTGTACTGTGTATAATTATTATGTACTATATATATAAATACAGTCATTCATCTATATATTTAAAAATATATTCTGTATATATATATATATATATATATATATATATATATATATATATATATATATATATATATATATATAAAATGTATATTATATATACTGCAAATATAAATATTTAATATATAAAAATATTTTTTTTCTTAAATATATACGTACATGTGTGTGTATTTATATACGTAATAATTATACACAGTACACACACCTATTTATATTTATATATATATGTATATATGTAAACATGAACTTTTATTTGAACTTTGAACTTATATCATGATTTATCGATTTGACAGCACTATTATTATTATTATTATTATTATTATTATCATTATTTTTATCATTATTATTATTATAATTACTTTCAATTTAGTTGACACTTATTATTACTTTTTAGGAAGTTGATACCTTTTGTTTATTTCAATTTTTTTAATTTTTCTGCAACTTTTCCAAGGGCCCCTTGGGGGTCCCCGGGCCGATTTAAAATCCCCTGTGCAATAAACTCTGTGTCAGAGCTCTTAAACCCAGCGTGTCAGATTTTTCCAGTACAAGTCCCTCGCTGGAGATGGCAGGCCGGAAGTGATCTTCTCTTTTACATGTGGGATCACGTTACCGCAGTCTGGAGGTACATGTCATCGCTAATGCACTTCACATGGACGGCATACTCGTCTGATCCCCCAAAATCCCCTCACAATCACACTCACCTCCCACTGGGGACCCTCACTCTCCTTCTAGAGGAGAAAGAGAAAAAATGGCTCAAAAGAAGTGTGTTACAGCGCTAGTGCAAAGGCTACTTGAGAAGAGACAGCAGAGCGGGACTTGGCTCTGTGTCTTGGCTGATGTCATTTTCTTTTGGCAGGCCAGTGTACCCCTCACATCTGCATGTATTTCCTTATTTATTTTTGTCACGTGGGTGCTGCTCTACTTGAGCGGAGGCTAGTGATGAAGCACTGAGCTGAGGCAGCCCGATCCCAAGTGACAAACCACCTGACTGCAGAGTAGATAATGAATGGTGGAAGAGAAATAGAAAGCCATATTGGGTCAGTTACAACATTTGGAGACCAGATGCGCCTCAGTGTTGTCTCTTTCTGGCTCAATGAGGGGTAGTGAGGATGCTCACCAGTGTGTGATGTTTAAAAAAAAAAAAATTCTCTGACTTTTTTTCAATTGTCTGTTCAGATTCCCATGCAGTTGAGCTATGCTGTTTTAAACCATACCAGAGCCCATACAGTGGCTCCAAAAGGTATTTTACACTAATAGGGGCAGTTCACCCTAAAAGTTCTGTTATTAATTACTCACACTTATGTGGTTTTTAAACCTCTATTTGTTTGTGTCTACTGTGGAACACAAAATAAGATAAGAAAAATATTAGTGTCTTTTTGTCCAAACATTTAAAGCTGATACTGTTTTGGTCCCTACTGACTTGAATGATTGTGATTTTAATGATAAAAGACTGCGACAGTAAAAACCTGTTAATTGGTTAACAGTTTCTTACAATATATGGTGAATAACAGTAGTATATCGAACCTTATATTTAATTTAGCAGAGAACTACTGTTAAATTTACAGTTTCATTGTGTAATTTACAGTGAAAAAGCGTAAAATGACAATCCCAGAATTCCCTACATGATACTTCACATTTGATGTATTTTAGTGAAATAACTATGTTTTTTCTTATATTTTTCTAATCATTTATATTCAATAGGGTTTTATGTTACATCTAATTAATGTTTATTGTATTACTTCAGTGTTACCATGATGGTGTTTATCATTTGTGTGAATGACACAATTTAAGTTAACTAAAATAAGCTAATAAGTTTTTTGCCATACATTTCTGGCAGCCATAGCTGCCATTTTTTCTGTAAATTTCACAGATTTGTTCTTTAAAGTGTATGAACAAAACAGAAATATAACTTCAAAATGTATTTTGCGTGCGTGCGTGCGTTCCACAGAAGTACATTTTGACCGAATTTTAATTTCTGGGCAAACTATTCCTTAAATCCACATTATAAATCTGCTGTGCATTATATAAAATAATATATAAATGCAAGTGGTATTGTTAACATGTTTCATAAAAATAAAAAAGTCTTCAAATTTAGAACTTAAAATTATAATCTATAGTCTAAGTTCTAAGTTTCTATCTAAGTCATACATTTTTTTGTCAATGAATAAAAGTGATAGGAAAGATATTTAAAATGTAAAAAAAAAGGTTTTTTTTTAACTATATATATATATATATATATATATATATATATATATATATATATATATATATATATATATATAAATAAATAAATAGCTTTGCCATTACAGAAATTAACTACATTTTAAAATATATTAAAATATAAAATTATTATAATTTAAAATAGTTATTTTAAGTTATAATAATGTTTCACAATATTGCTGTTTTTACTGTATTTTGCTGCATAAGGAACTTTTAAAAACCAGTTGGGTAGAATAAATTGCAAAAATGGCTCAGATAAGTGCATTTATTTCTGACATTTTGCAGTTAAATATTTTGTAAAGTCCTAAATACATTTTTGGACCACTGAATATTACCGGTTAAAACCACTAGATTGTGATTTAAAGCGACTTCGGTTTTGTGGCTAAGTCGCTGGCTAAGTATAGCTTTATTCGTACAGCTTTTTTAAAGTGTTTACAAAGGTCTTTAGCCTACAGAAAACATAAATGTCATATAATAATCAAAAAATTGGGAATACAACAGAATTATATAACAAAAAAACGCTCACATAGAATGTAACTGCATAATGCCCTCGTTCTGAGATGAACCGTTCATATCCATCCAGTGGCTCTTCTCTCACCCTGATCCCCTCACCGCAGGACAGGGGAATAGTTTTGAGGCCCACTTTTTGCAAATGCCCTCTTTCCTTTTGAACTTCAACCCAGCTCATGCTCTTCCCCCTTAACTCCTACCTTTGAGAGCAAACTAGAGAACGGAGGAGAATTTCCCATAGTGAGAAGCACAACTGCCTTTTAATCATCTCCAGACTCTTGCTGTGTTTGTGAGAGACAGCGGAGGAAGGAGAGCCCGGGAAACGGGGAGAGGGAGGGCGTGAGACATTCCCTAAGGCCTCCAAAGCACTCGAGGCAAGGCGAGAGGGCCCGTCTCAAGACGGAGGTCTTCGGTGATCTGTCACTGGGTGCTCACAGAGAGGAAATGGCTGTGTTTAAGGGGCAAGAGGATACAGTTTCATTCAGCAATTACATCTCTCCTGTGTTTACGGATCTGTGCGCAGAAGAAGAAAAGATGCTTGCACATGCACAGGGACATGTTCCAGGCTTTTTATGACTTTGGCTCTCGATCGCGGATATGTGACCTCAAATAGATCTTTGCTTTCTCAAATACATAGCAATCCAATTTGCTGCGATCACTATCGCTAAATGTTTCATTTAGGCTCAACATGAGACTTTGGGAGAAAGATTTGTCTGCAGATGTTTTTGCCACATTTGTGTATATTATAAATGCTCTAAATTGTTTGTGCATAAAATGTTCACAAGTTACATTTATCTTGATTTTCCTTCTATGATTTTCACACATCACTTGCCCGTCACTTAAACTTTTCTCTTTGAAAAAGAAAAAAAACGATATATATATATATATATATATATATATATATATATATATATATATATATATATATATATATATATATATATATATATATATATATATATATATATATATATATATATATATATACACTCACCTAAAGGATTATTAGGAACACCATACTAATACTGTGTTTGACCCCCTTTCGCCTTCAGAACTGCCTTAATTCTATGTGGCATTGATTCAACAAGGTGCTGAAAGCATTCTTTAGAAATGTTGGCCCATATTGATAGGATAGCGTCTTGCAGTTGATGGAGATTTGTGGGATGCACATCCAGGGCACGAAGCTCCCGTTCCACTACATCCCAAAGATGCTCTATTGGGTTGAGATCTGGTGACTGTGGGGCCCATTTTAGTACAGTGAACTCATTGTCATGTTCAAGAAACCAATTTGAAATGATTCCTTTGTGACATGGTGCATTATCCTGCTGGAAGTAGCCATCAGAGGATGGGTACATGGTGGTCATAAAGGGATAGACATGGTCAGAAACAATGCTCAGGTAGGCCGTGGCATTTAAACGATGCCCAATTGGCACTAAGGGGCCTAAAGTGTGCCAAGAAAACATCCCCCACACCATTACACCACCATCACCAGCCTGCACAGTGGTAACAAGGCATGATGGATCCATGTTCTCATTCTGTTTACGCCAAATTCTGACTCTACCATCTGAATGTCTCAACAGAAACCGAGACTCATCAGACCAGGCAACATTTTTCCAGTCTTTAACTGTCCAATTTTGGGGAGCTCGTGCAAACTGTAGCCTCTTTTTCCTATTTGTAGTGGAGATGAGTGGTACCCAGTGGGGTCTTCTGCTGTTGTAGCCCATCCGTCTCAAGGTTGTGCGTGTTGTGGCTTCACAAATGCTTTGCTGCATACCTCGGTTGTAACAAGTGGTTATTTCAGTCAAAGTTGCTCTTCTATCAGCTTGAATCAGTCGGCCCATTCTCCTCTGACCTCTATCAACAAGGCATTTTCGCCCACAGGACTGCCGCATACTGGATGTTTTTCCCTTTTCACACCATTCTTTGTAAACCCTTGAAATGGTTGTGCGTGAAAATCCCAGTAACTGAGCAGATTGTGAAATACTCAGACCGGCCCGTCTGGCACCAACAACCATGCCACAAATTGCTTAAATCACCTTTCTTTCCCATTCTGACATTCAGTTTGGAGTTCAGGAGATTGTCTTGACCAGGACCACACCCCTAAATGCATTGAAGCAACTGCCATGTGATTGGTTGATTAGATAATTAATGAGAAATTGAACAGGTGTTCCTAATAATCCTTTAGGTGAGTGTGTATATATATATATATTAAGATCAAAAGTCAGGGTCTTGCACATCATATGGTAAAATATAAAATAGTAACTATAACTGCACTTTTCCCCCTGTTGCACAAGCTGTATTTAAACATGAACACTATCCACATACAAATGACAAATGTTGTTTCTTTCAGGAGTGGCAGAACTCAATACAGAAGAACGCTGGCCTGGCTTTCATTGAGCTTATCAACGAGGGAAGGTAAAGTGTCATGTCTGCTCCTGGAACACTATTACTAGCTCACAGATCACTGTAGCTTATGTCACTGGTGCTGGTCTGTTCGGCTGACGGGTTACCATGGCATCACTGATAACAGGGATGGGGCCATATTAGCTTCTAAGTCTTATGTCCTGGTAGTGTGGCCAGAGTTTGTATGTGTATTTGGTGTTAGTGGTTGAACAGTATGTAAAATATGCTGAGATAAGCATGCTGGGAGTCTGTGGGTGTATAATACCTCTTCTTGTCAAGAATGTAAACAGTCTTGTTTTCAGTCTTTCACTTTTTTTATCCAGAATTCTGCTTTTCTTAAGTCTTCTTTACTATCTCACTGAAAGATGTGTATGTGTGTGTGTCCATGTTTTTGTCAGGTTTAGGATTTGAATCGTTATTGTGAAGCTGATCCAGGGTGGCTTAGCCTGCACACCCATCTGCTGACCCATCTGTGCACGCACACACACACACACACACACACACACACACACACACACACACACACACGCACACGTTCGGACAATAAGCTTGAGTCAGCAGAGATAGTCGCTGTCCAGGGTGCTGGCACATCAGTCATTCACCCTCTCTACCTGTCTATATGCCTCTCTATCTCTGTCAGTGGCCCTCATTCAAAATCCTACCTCAGTGAACGTAGAGTGCAACAGTAATGGCCTGGAAGCAACTTTCATTTACTTCATAGAGATTTACAAAAAACGTAAAGTGGCAAAAAAGGCCTTCTCTTATTTGTGGTTCCATGGAGAATCTCTCTTCAGTACTTCACCAAGAATTGTGTAGTTAAATGCATACATTAAATAAATTATATTATATATGCATACATTTTTTTTTTTTTTTATGTATTCAGCATTGATGCATTAAATTGATCAAAAGACTTTTACATTGTTACAAAAATGTTTTGAACTATTGAACTATTCTATTGAACTCTTGTATGAAATCAATGTCAAATTTTCAATCGTGATGCTATTCAGGCAAACAGCACTCTTGATCGTGTGATGTTGCTGAACTTAAATATGTAAAAAATATAAAAACTCCAATTTTAACCACAAATATCACAAATATTTTTGAGGTCACACCGATAAAATTCCGGGCGCATTTGGTTGTAATTTCGAGACTTGCTTTGCCATCACAGGAATATATTACATTTAAAAATATATTAAAATAGACTAAAATAGTTTTAAATGATAATAATATATCACAATATTACTGTTTTTACTGTTTTTTTGATCAAATAAATGCAGCTTTGGTGAGCTAAAGAGACTTCTTTTTTTTTTTAAAACAACTCTATTTTATAGAGCTTTGAATTTGTGTAATAATAAATTTTTTAACTGTTGAAATATGTTTATAACAATAAAATAAATAAAAAACATAATAATTATGAATGATAAATTATGATTATGGTCAATATATTGATTTAAAATAGAAATATACTTATTTATTCATTTCATTTATTTAAAAAAAAGAAATCACTCAACAACCTAAAAGCTGATGTTAGGTCTGTCTTTAAAGGATTGTATGATACAAAAAAATAGACAGAATGAAGGTTTTTTTTTCTTCCAGAACCCTACATTATGCAGTGCATAGTTTATTTGCACAATTTAAAGAGACTAATGTTGTGTTTGGCCTCTTGGAACGTCTGCTTATGTTCTAATAACAAACTGAATTACAAGTATTAAAGTACTGTGTAAAACTTTGCTTGTGGAGTTAGCTCTGCTGGAACTTTCAGCCTTGCAGTGTTTATGCAACAGTCTATTCCAGTTTATTTGTGATACATTAAGATTTTAGTAGGGCATCTGTGATTTACGAACCACACCATGTCACAGTTTGGGATGTATGTGGCCCCTGTGCCACTGATTTGGAGCCCCTGTTCTGTTTCACTCGCACCATCATATAAATCACAACAGTTTCTGCCGTTTGAACCACTAGAAATACTAAATGTTTTGCTGTGGATTTTGTTTTAATGCACTCTTCATACTTCTCTTCTAGTACTGAAGAAGTAAAGTCATGCCCTAGATTCAATTTTGTACTGTTATCATGCTGGGAATAAGTGTTTTTTTTTCTTTCTTTCCTCGTCTTCCATCCAAATGTTATTTATTGCTTGTCAACACTTAAAGAAGCATGCACATTTGAATGCAATACCAGATTGAAACCCCTCTGCGGGACGGGGAGGAGAAATTATGCTCAGTATTATGTTCCATAGGAACACCAAGGTTCTTGCTCATTAAAACAAAGCTGACATAATGATGTTTAAAATGACAATTAACACAAAGTAACCTTGATCCCATAAAAGATGAATGACTGCACTTTCTATGGGTGTAAAACAGAGAATCATAGGAGTGACTGTGTGTGATGTGCAGATGTGTACTTTATGTGTGTTTGGGGACGGACTGAATGCCATTTTTTTTAATTCCCAGTTGAAATCTCTTTTTTTCCCTCATTCTAGACTCCTTTGTCATGCCATGAAGGATCATATTGTTCGAGTGGCCAATGAAGCAGAGTTTATCCTCAACAGACAGCGAGCCGAGGACGTCCACAAGCATGCAGAGTTTGAGGTAGACAACCTCTGAGAATCATTTTAGAGCAAAAGCACACGCATGTATACACATTTTATAGATCCCAAGGGTCAGTACAGATGTTTTACAGTGTAATATGGCTCAGTACATATACTACCAGCCTGAATTAAGTAGCTAGATCAGCTAAAAGACTAACCAGATTATAATCAATCCCAGAACAGAACTCTAATCCCACATTAAATCCATATATAACCTGAATAATCTACAATGAAATCTGTTTTCGAGAATCAGATACAACACTAGAGAGGAAATCTCTATAAAAAAAAAAAAGCTATAGCAGTGGGGGTGGCCCATAATCCTTTGCTCATGCCTTCTAAAGGAGATTAATCCACATTAGCTCAGTAGAGGGAAATGTATTAACTCTTCCCTTAATGATACATAACAATTTTTAGAGATTGTATTCATGTCTCATCTTAAACTATTATTTATTTCTATCAAGAGACTTTACATTAATACTTTTGTCTGATAAAAGGTTTAATTAACTTTTTTAATTGTCAATGTGTGAACCGCTTGTAATAAAACTTAAAAGACGACACCTTCCCCGACCTCTTAAATTGTCTTTGAAAGCCTGTAGACTTATTTTTATGTGAAGGACTTGGGATGTTTTTGCCGGGAAAATCAAAAGTATGTGACGTTTACGCGCGCTCCCATGAACCTCTCCCTCTTCCGTTCTATGACATATGAAATGAATGCTTATATTCACGATAATGCCGAAAGAGTATGTCATTCTGTACTGTAATGTTAATGTATCAAGCAAAAAAAAAAGGAATTAATTCAAACTATAGTCTAGTGTTAGTAAAAGTACTGACCGCGATACCAAGTCGGTACTGAAATTTAAAAAATGTGGCACTGCTGAGCGGAATCGTAAGCACCTCTGACTGGCCATTGTGCTCAAACGCTCATCAAATATGTCTGTGATTGGCTACAATGACCAGCGCTTCAAAAACATGTTGTAAACATACATCAATGACGCTTTTCACAGAAGTTTGCTTTCAAACGCTCCGTGCATTGATCACTGTAGCCAATCACAGACACATCCGATGAGCGCAATGGCCAGTCAGAGGTGTTTACAATTCCAGCACAACAGCGCTCAAATTTTTTTAAATTTCAGTACTTTTGACAACACTACTATAGTCTCACATAGACAAATGTGAGACAAAACTAAGTGAACCGAACAGGTCACCGTAGGGGAGGCCTCCAAGACTGGCTGCCCCCGCTTAATATCATAATACACGCCTGCCAAAGCCATACCTTCAATTATAATATTTGCCCTACTCACTTTCTGACTTAGAATCTGAAAATGCTGAACACATTTATTAATGATTCAGTTAATATAGAGGTCTATGTTTTGCATGAATAGCCCCTTTAAAGGAACACTCCACTTTTTTGGGACTTTAGCTTATTCACCGTATCGCCCAGAGTTAGATAAGTCCATACATACCATTCTCATCTCCGTGCATCCAATAACTCTGTCTAACGCACCCACTCTTAGCCTAGCTTAGCACAAAGACTAGAGGTCAATGGCTCCAGCTAGCCTACTGCTCAATAAGTGACAAAATAACACCAACATTTTCCTATTTACATGTTGTGATGTGTATAGTCACAGTGTGTACAAATAGCAAGGTTACATGAGACACAGCCATATAAACGTATACACACTGGGGACTATATTCTCAGAAGGCGCAGCACTACTCTACTTCTGCAGAGTGCGGAGTGATTTGCTCGCAGGACCGGAGAAGCCCTGCTGTTACGTCTGTCAACAAAATCAACGTGACTAGGAAGATAGTAGCGAACGTGACTGTTGCATGGCTGACTTTGAAGAATTGTCAGAGGATTTTTACTTTGTATCAAACCAAAATCCAGAACCATATCGTTTTGAGCCAGAATACACAGACAAGGAGATACAAACTTTATACAGCTATACATAATGTAACGTTAGTGACATTATTACATGAATAGGGTGGTCACTACTGTATTGCAGTTGTTCCTGTGCTCCATATCCCCTGTAATGTTAGTATTGTGTTGTCACGAACGCGCTCTGACTGTCACAGTAACAAATGAGTGGTGCCAGAGGTAATTCGGCGTCTTGTCTATCAGCTTCCAAAGTTTGTATCTCCTTGTCTGTGTATTCTGGCTCAAAACGATATGGTTCTGGATTTTGGTTTAATACAAAGTAAAAATCCTCTGACAATTCTTCAAAGTCAGCCATGCAACAGTCACGTTCGCTACTATCTTCCTAGTCACGTTGGTTTTGTTGACAGACGTGAGTAGTGCTGAGTAGTGCTGCGCCTTCTGAGAATATAGTCCCCAGTGTGTATACGTTTATAATATGGCTGTGTCTCATGTAACCTTGTTATTTGTACACACTGTGACTATACACATCACAACATGTAAAAGGAAAATGTTGGTGTTATTTTGTCACTTATTGAGCTGTAGGCTAGCTGGAGCCATTGACCTCCAGTCTTTGTGCTAAGCTAGGCTAACGGTGGGTGCGTCAGACAGAGTTATGGGATGCAAGGAGATGAGAATGGTATGTATGGATTTGTCTAACTCTGCGGGATACAGTGAATAAGCTAAAGTCCCAAAAAAGTGGAGTGTTCCTTTAAGGTTCCCTAAATTATATAGCGACCTCTGAAACGTAAGGCACAGTGTTTACAGAATAATAGAATAGAGTAATAATAAATGCATTTATGAACTATATAATATATATTTATTATTTATATATTATTATATTTTTAACTATCCCTTAGTTGTGATGTTATTTCAATCCCAACAAACAATTATTAAAGGTTAATGTACTTGTACCAAAGAGAAATCGGTGTCCATTAAGAGCCTGCTTTAGCCTTTAGCCATGACTGTATTCACAATATAATGCAGCCTCTTGTACCTCATAACTTAAATGTAATATATTAAAGGTGAAGATTAATGTTACATTAACTACTTAGAATATCATATCAGTCTATCTGTACTATTCCGACAGTGATGCAGTGGGTGCTGTAAATGTAAATCAAGGTTTAGCAGCACTTGCTGTTGATTCATGTATCTATGATATGAAACTCTGAAGGCACGTGCACTCTTCTCAAAAACGCACTAGTACATGTAGTGATGGAGTGATGAGTTTCTTATCTAGAACGCACAGCCTGTCTGAGGCGGTTGTTTTATATACTGCTCTTGAGGATCCTTGACCTGCTAGATAAAACGCAGCAGGCGCTAGATAGGCGATGTCACCAGCTAACGGAAGATGTCGTCTTGCCTCTTCTTGCTCTTCCTCTTCTTTATTACCTCCGTCTGTAGATGGAAGATTTTGTAAGCAGATTAGATATTTTTACAATTAAGCTGGTGTCACTTTCAACCCTCATATCCTCCCTTGAAGTGATAAATAACGTTTGATATTTGTCAGTGTGGCGCATAGTAAGCCGAGATGACACCGGGAGATTGAGTTATCGGCCGTTTGAAGAATATGCCGAGGTATAATATCTGACAGAATTCAAATATAAGGAAGGAAATTCAATTACTTCCCCTCGCCCCTCCTCCATGTTCCCCTGCACCCCACCAGCTTGTGTTAGCAAATTAGATTTTGAATATTAGCAAGAGATCCCCCCTGGGGTCCACGTGGGAAGACAATCTTATTGTAGCGGGGAAGATAAAGTCGGCGGGCTGCTACCATTCACCCTTAGTCTGAGAGGCCTTTTAGACTCAGTGCTTTTTATAGTGACTGTTTTAAGCTTCTGTCTGTGTACAAAGTAAACTTTAAAGGGGGAAGTCATTTAATGCAGGGCCTTAGCCACCATAGACATTGCGGGGGACAAGTAAAATTGGCCAAATTGCCCCGCAAACACATTTGATATTGTTGATGCTGCTCTGCTGTACTCCATTACACAGTACTCTGTTTGTTGCTAAGATGACAAAAGTAAAATGTTACATTTTTAGGTTGGTCTGCCTCAGCGGCCTAACAGCACTCGTCTGTCAGAATGAGTGAGATGGCCAATCAAATTAAAGAAGGCGGGGCTTCTGTTAGTGCGCATTCCAACACGACACTTTAGTTATACATTTACATTTATGCATTTGGCAGACGCTTTTATCCAAAGCGACTTACAGTGCACTTATCCCCCTGGACAATCCCCCTGGAGCAACGTGTAGTAAAGTGCCTTGCTCAAGGACACACTGCTGGGATTGAACCAGCAACCTTCTGCATATCAGTTCAGTGGTTTAACCCACTGGACCACCATCTCCACAGTTATAGCAGTGAGATAGTGCGTTGTAATATTTAAGTAGCTAAACATTTAATATTCGGCAACTGTTTTACGATAACGTTCAGCGACCATCAGTAATATTGAGTGATACAAACTACTTGACATTTTTTATGACATTTCATCCCTTTTAATCCTTTAGTAATTTAATTCCTTTAAATAAACCAATAAGACCAATGCAACTTCCCGACTCAAAAAACAAACAAAAACGTTGATCCCTCCCCCAATGTCTAAGGTTACGGCCTTGATTTAATGCGTCCTTGTTGCAGTGTAATTATACATTTAAGTACTGAGTAATATTAATTAACTACATGTACTTACTATAGAGTTAAGGTTTGGTTTAGGGTTAGTAGCATACATTTATGCATAATTTACTGTTACTACTGTAGTAAGTACACGCAACATGTAGCAAGGGCACTGTGAAATAAAGTGTTACCCTACAATATATGTTAAAATGGTAAAGCAATGGAAGACATTATTGGTTCTTAAAGGGATAGTTCACCCAAAAATGAAAATTAGCCCATGATTTACTCACCCTCAAGTCATCCTAGGTGTATATGGCATTCTTCTTTCAGACGAACACAATCAGAGTTATATTATAAAAAAGTCCTGGCTTTTATATGATGCAGTTATATGATGGATAGATGCACTTTTATGGATTTTAAAAAACGAAAAAGAAAAATTCACTGCCATTATAAAGCTTGGAAGAGCCAGGACTTTTTTAAATATAACTCCGATTTTATTCGTCTGAAAGAAAAATGTCATATACACCTAGGATGGCTTGAGGGTGAGTAAATCATGGGCTGATTTTCATTTTTGGGTGAACTAACCCTCTAAAGGGACATGTCATTCCAAACCTTTCTTTCTTCAGCAGAACACAAAAGAAACTTTTGTTAGAAGCTAACTGTTTTTTTCCATATAATGAAAGTCAATGTTGTCCAATGAGGAAGGACCTCATTGACTTTGATTGTAAGGACAAAGATAACACTTTGTGTCCTTCAGAACAAAGAAAGTCATGCAGGTTTGGAACGTAGTGAGGATGAGTAAATGTTGGAATTTTCATTTGTGGATGAACTATCCCTCAGTCCTGCTTCATGCAGTAGCATCATTCTTGCTTTCAGTATCCTGATTCATTGTGACATGTAGATGTTAATCTCGCTCTCTTTCTTCCATCCATATTTTGGTCAGTCTAACTGCGCACAGTATGCGGCAGACAGGAAAGAAGAGGAGACGATGTGTGATCACCTCATCAGTGCTGCCAAACACCGTGATCACGTGACAGCCAATCAGCTCAAACAGAAGATCCTCAACATCCTCACCAATAAACACGGAGCCTGGGGCACAGTAGCACAGAGGTACAGCTATGTGTGTGCATGTGTGGGTGTGTTTCTTCAACTATGGGCACTGTAGAGTTTTCGAAATCACACTTTTGTTTAATTTAGTCTGCTTACAATGTCCATGTCTATATACATACACTACCATTCAGAAGTTTTGGGTCGGTAAGATTTTTGGATGTTTTTGCCCACCAAAGCTGTGTTTATTTGGTCAGAATACAGTAAAAACAGTAATATTGCTGTTTAAATTAATATATTATGTAGTCAAAAGTAACACAAATAAATGAGAAATGCGTAGTGATAAGTTTCCAAGATGTGACCGTCACATAACAAAAAAGAACATTATTGTTATATGGTCCTTTAACAAAAACTCAACCCCTGAGGCAAATTTCTGTAGTTGACGAAAGGTGTGTATATGAGTGTGTATTTGTGCATGTGTTTGTATAGCTTGTATCTTGCTGATGGTCTGTGTACGGTCTTCTTTAGGGGCGTGTATTACACTATTACCTTTGTGACACAACACACACACACAGCCAGGCCTCTTATGTGACTCCTATTTAATGTCATTTTCTTGCTCTGCACCAGGGTCAGTCTACAGGTCAGCAAACTCAATTACCACACCAGGCCACTAAATCCTCAGAGACAGATCACTGGTGGTCAGGCTGTGTGTGTGTGTGTGTGTGTGTATATGTGTGTGTGTCTGACTCTCCCTCTCAGTGTCACAGTGGAGCACCTGGCAGTTGTTACGGTGGTCTCAAGGGTCCTGTTAAAAAAATACTGACTTGAGTTCCGTTTCCCACCAAACACACACAAACAGGCCGAATATAATCCAAGATCTAGACATAATTCTGTACAAAGTGACAGTTTTACCTCAGCATCATGAGCAAGAAGAAAGTTAAGAAACAACAACCAGAGCACACAATAGCTTGGAATGTAGGAAAGTAGTAATTTAAATCCAATACTTTTAATACAATTACTTTTTCCTAACCCTGTTTAATATGCTGAGACAACTAATAAGCAAGCCACTTGTCTCATTGATGAGTTTTGGGATGGGACTATCTTTTTGTTTGACCAATGACAGTCAGGGAGATGTAAACCTGTTTAAACAGTGATTCATTTAGCCATTTCTCTTGGTGACACTACAGATCCAGGAATTGCACAGTAATATATTGCTTAATTACATTTTTGAGACTAATCTTTTCATATTTTAATTGTAATGTGTCTGTTTATTTTTCTACTTTATCATGCCTGTCTAAAGCATTTTGAATTACTGGTGTTTAAAATGTGCTTTAACCTTGACTTAGCCTACCTTACAACGCCAAGACACTACTTAAAGGGATAGTTCACCCAAAAATGAAAATTCTGTCATCATTTACTCTCCCTCCTTGTTCCAAACCTGTATGAGTTTTTTTTGTTCTGCTAAACACAAAAGAATATATTTTGAAGAATGTTTGTAACCAAGCAGATAGAGCAACCATTGACTACCATAGTAGGGGAAAAAAATGCTATGGTAGTCAATGGTTGCTCTATCTGCTTTGTAACAAACATTCTTCAAAATATCTTCTTTTGAGTTCAGCAGAACAAAGAAACTCATACAGGTTTGAAACAACTCGAGGGTGAGTAAATGATGACAGAATTTTGATTTGTGGGTGAACTATCCCTTTAAGATTTGTTTTGTTTGTCCAGTTAAAATCTAAAATACTTACAAGACAAATGTATTTGTAAAGCAAAACTCCATAAAATATAAAGACATAAGACATTTTCAAAAAATGCATCTTTAAAGGTCCCGTTCTTCGTGTGTTTTTGAAGCTTTGATTGTGTTTACAGTGTGCAATATAACATGTGTTCATGTTTCGCGTGTAAAAAAAAAACAGTATTTTTAACACAATTTACTTATCTGTATACCACTGTTTTCACTGTCCTAAAAACGGCTGATGAGTTCCTTTATTCTATGAAGTCCCTCCTTCAGAAATACGTAACGAGTTCTGATTGTGCCAGCGCTTCCCGTGTTGTGATTTGATAGCAGCTTAGCAAACGTGGCACGGTTCCTGTGTTGTGATTCGACAGCAGCTTAGCGCATGTGGAAATGTTACGCCTCTTAACGGGAGATATATATGCGCTTAATGATCTCTACAGCGTCCCTGGGAAAGCCAAACAAAGGTGATTTGACTCCGGGATGAAAATAACAGCGTCTTGACGTCATGGCGACAAACACACTCAAACGCACCACTTCCTTTTCTCCACGCGACACGTCCTCTTCTCCACGTGGGACAGCAACAAGACCACGCCCCCTTTTTTCGCGTAGTCTTGTGGGCAGAGGTTAGTCTGTTCTACTGTTCTACTGACGTCATTTATGAAGGAAGTACCAGGATGTAGCCCAAAGCGGCCGTTCACTGTAGGCTTTGAAAGGGAACTTCTGTTAAATAAAATATCTCGCTTGGCATTGAACTTTGAGCTTTATAATTTTACAGGTATTATTTATGCTCTAACAGCAACATTACACACTAACTAAAGTTTGAACAATGGGATCACGAAGAATGGGACCTTTAATACAACTGTATTTTTGTATATGTTTTAAGCAGTTTAAAAACGCGTGAACACACACTTGCATTAAATATACATATATTTGTTTTATCTAGAGTAAAACAGTTACAAAAATTATTTTTAGATTTTGAATTGGAAAACAAGATTACTAGATTAATTGAATTAACAATTGACAAAAATGAACAAGATTGATATATACTGTATGTATATATATATACGTATGTATATATATATATGTGAAAGAATATATATATATATATATATATATATATATATATATATGTATATATATATATATGTATATATATCAAATCAAAATCAAAATCAAATCACTTTATTTGTCACTCTACATATGCACAAGTGCAACAGTAGGTGAAATTCTTAGGTGCAGTTCCGAGCAACATAGTAGTCATGACATGACATGTACAACATTTAAGCAGCATCAGATTACACATCTGATGCGCACACAATTACTCACAGCACAGTATACACTACAATGAACAATAAATAATTTACACAATGTGAGTTTAGTTCTCACAGCTTTAAACAATATACACATACTTACAATATACATATACTTTAAACAATATACACTAAACATACACTAAACAATATACATTACGCTATAATAGTAATAATAATATACAATGTATAGTATAAAATATTATTCACAGATTGAAAAATTGAAATCCAAAGTGCAATAGATGCTGTATGATAAATAAATGTGTATATAATGTGTGTGTATCTACAGTGGGTTGTGCTGAGTGATATTCTGTCCAGTGTGTGTTATGATACTGATGGATCAGGAGTTGAGGAGTCTGATTGCTTGTGGGAAGAAGCTGTTCTGGAGTCGGCTGGTGCGTGTTCTGATGCTGCGGTACCGTCTGCCTGATGGCAGCAGTGAGAGCAGCCCATGGTTCGGGTGGCTAGAGTCTCTGATGATCCTCTGAGCTCTCTTCACACACCGCCTGGCGTAAATGTCCTGGAGGGAGGGAAGCTCACCTCCGATGATGCAGCTGGCCGTGCGCACTACCCTTTGCAGGGCTTTGCGGCTGCGGGCGGTACTGTTGCCGTACCAGGTGGTGATGCAGCCAGTCAGCAGACTCTCTATGGTGCAGGTGTAGAAACGTGTGAGGATGTGGCGGTTCATTCCAAACCTCCTCAGCCGTCGCAGGAAGAAAAGGCGCTGATGAGCCTTCTTCACAACGGCCTCGGAGTGGACGGACCATGAGAGTTCCTCTGTGATGTGGACATGAGGAACTTGAAGCTGCTGACTCTCTCCACCGGTGCTCCATCGATGGTGATGGGGCGGTGTTCTCTCTCATTCCTCCTGAAGTCGACCACCAGCTCCTTGGTCTTGCTGACGTTGAGGGAGAGGTTGTGCTCCTGACACCACCGTGTCAGAGTGTGCACCTCCTCTCTGTAGGCCGTTTCATCATTGTCGGTGATAAGACCTACCACCGTCGTATCGTCAGCAAACTTGATGATGGTGTTGGAGCTGTGGGTTGCCACACAGTCATGTGTGTACAAAGAGTACAGGAGTGGGCTGAGAACACAGCCCTGAGGGGCTCCAGTGTTGAGAGTCAGTGATGAGGAGATGTTACTGCCCATTCTGACCACCTGGCGTCTGTTTGACAGGAAGTCCAGGATCCAGCTGCATAACAGGCTGTTTAAGCCTAGAGCCCGGAGTTTCCCGTCAAGTATGGAGGGCACAATGGTGTTGAATGCTGAGCTGTAGTCCACAAACAGCATTCTCACATACGTGTTCCTCTTTTCCAGGTGGGAGAGAGCAGTGTGTATAGTGGATGAAATGGCATCATCAGTGGAGCGGTTTGTGCGGTATGCAAACTGCAGTGGGTCCAGTGAGGGGGGGAGAACAGAGCAGATGTGGTTTCTGACTAGTCTTTCAAAGCATTTGCTGATGATGGGGGTCAGAGCAACAGGACGCCAGTCGTTTAAGCAGGTGGTTTTTGACTGCTTAGGTACAGGAACAATAGTGGACGTTTTAAAGCATGTGGGGACCACAGACAGGGAGAGGGACAGGTTAAAAATGTCCGTGAAGACTCCAGCCAGTTGGTGCGCGCACGCTCTGATCACACGGCCGGGAATGCCGTCTGGACCCGCAGCTTTACGGACGTTCACCCGCCGGAAGGATCGGGTTACATCCGCGACAGATACGGAGAGTGCACTAACCTCTGTATCTTCAGCCGCGAGCGCTCTCTCCGCGAGGGCCGTGTTAGTTCCCTCAAAGCGAGCATAGAAGGTGTTTAGCTCGTCCGGGAGAGAGGCAGCGGTGTTCACGGTGGAGTTTGTGTTCCCTTTATAGTCCGTGATGGTGTTAATTCCCCTCCACATGCTTCTGGAGTCGGTGGTGTTGAACTGTCCTTCAATCTTGTCCCTGTACTGCCGTTTTGCTGCTCTGATGGTTTTCCGGAGGGCATAACTTGCTTGTTTATGCTCCTCCGCGTTACCGGAGTTAAAAGTGAAGGTCCGCGCATTGAGTGCCGCGCGAACATCCCCATTTAGCCACGGCTTCTGGTTAGGGTACAGCCGAATTGTTTTGGTCGGAACAACGTCATCTACGCACTTCCTGATGAAACACGTTACGCTATCAGCGTAAACCTCGATGTCGTCATCAGAGGCCGACCGGAACATCTCCCAGTCCGCGTGATCAAAACAGTCCTGTAGCATAGAATCTGATTGGTCCGACCAGCACTGGATGGTTCTGAGGGCGGGTGCTTCCTGTTTCAGTCTCTGCCTGTATGCGGGCAAAAGTAGGATGGAAGCGTGATCCGATTTGCCAAATGGTGGGCGCGGGAGGGACTTGTAACAATCCTTGAAGGGGGAGTAGCAGTGATCTAAGACGCGGTTCCCTCGCGTGTTGAAGTTAACATGTTGGTGGTATTTGGGTGCGATGCGCTTGAAGTTGGCTTTGTTAAACTCTCCGGTCACAATAAACGCAGCCTCAGGATGCGCGGTTTCCTGCTCACTCACTGTCCTGTACAGTTCCTTTAGTGCCCGGTCTGTGTCGGCTTGCGGGGGAATATACACAGCTGTGATGATGACCGCGGTGAATTCCCTCGGTAGCCAGAATGGTCGGCACAGAAGCATGAGAAGTTCCAGATCAGGAGAACAGAAAGACTTGATAGAATGTACGTTCCTCTGATCACACCAGGATCGGTTAATCATAAAACATACACCCCCGCCTTTGCTTTTCCCGGAGAGATCTTTTTCTCTGTCCATCCGATGCACGGAGAACCCCGTGGTTTCGATGGCCGAATCTGGAATCTCAGCGGACATCCAGGTTTCTGTAAGGCAGATAATGCAGCAGTCCCTCGTGTCTCGCTGGAAAGAGATCCGCGCTCTCAGCTCGCAGAGTTTATTGTCCAGAGACTGAACATTTGCCAATAAAATACTCGGAAGTGGGGGTCGGTTTGCGCGGCGTCTTACTCTGATAAGTACGCCGGCTCTGCTTCCCCTTCTCCGGCCGCGTTTGCGTGGTCGGGCCGTCCAGACAAAGAGCTCCGCTGCTGTGTTTGTAAATGGCGGTTCGTCACTGAAGAATTTAAAGTCCGGTTTTCGGAGTGCGATTGCCGAACCAATGTCCAAAAGTGTCTGTCTGTCGTACGTAGTAAGGCAGACAACATCCAAGACAAAAAACACAAAAACTATAAACAGAACAAACAAAAAACTACAATGTTTCAGCAGAGCTTGCGACGTTGCGGCCATCCTCGGCGCCATCTTGACTCAAACCAAGAGTATATATATATATATATATATATATATATATATGGTGTAAAACATGATGACTGATTTGAGATTCTCTCTGCCAACATTGGCTGTTAGCCAGAAAACCCACTTACGAGCATGTGTACACAAACACAGTCTAAGCACAATTACTTATTTGCCTTCCAAATTGGCTCGATTTGCAGAAACAGTGGCTGTGGGTTTCTTATTAAATTTGTGAAATCCACTGCAGATGGTTGAATGTCCATGATGGCATCGTGTTTACCCACTTCAATAAGAAACATCAGCATGAACTGTGTAAGTAGAAATAGAGAACATAGCTCAGCTGCTTTCACTGATTGTACTTCTGTTATCAGTTTTGATAACTCCAAAGATTCTAGACGTCCCATAATTTTTATCTGTCAGAACTTGTTTTTTTGACATGATGTCAGACACAGAGCCTTACATTAACGGTGCTGTAACTACACTGTATCACATTCATAGCTAAATATGTATGTAGGTTGTCCTATTTTTGTTTTAGGTCTGTGTTTAGAGCACATATTTCATGTCCTGTGTGCTCACAGTATAAAAGAAAAGATATAACTCACTGCAGTTTGTTCTAACAAAAACATATTTGTTTTATAGCCTTATATTTCTTCATAATTATATTGGTTATTTTAAACTTAAAGTATTGTCGAGTTTGATTCACTATAGTTTTATGGTGTTTTATTTGTTTGTTTGTTTATTTATTATGGATATGACTATGTCAGATATATTTTTTTAAAATATGTACTAAAACTTTCATTTATTAATTGACATTTATTAACCATTTTAATTCATTAAAATGTATTTATTAATATGGCACTGACAATCCTCCATGAATGACAGGAACATCATAGTCTGACCATTTTCTGAAACATGTTATGTATCTCAAATGTTGCCTTAAATTCATCACCTCAAAGTCCCTCATGCCATTATAATGAAGTGCATCTAACACCAACTACACAAAATAATAAAAAGCTATAGACGGTGGTTTGGCTGAAAGTCTCTGCCACCATTCAGACTTATTCAAATATTTATGAAAACCACCTGGAAGGCATAACATTTGCATTGAGACAAAAGGTTATTGAGCTAGGGCACATTGTAAATGGTACCACAAAACTTCCAACAAATTCAAATTTAATGGTAACCTGCTGGAGAAGAAAAATGATGCAATATGTTCATGAGCTCAAGGCGGTGTTACAGCTGAGCAGCTTAGTCTTATTCAATGCTACATTAACTTTCCCATTTATGCAGCTTTTGTAAAATAGAAAGCCTGCGGTGTTCTGAAGCGTGTGTGTGTGTGTGTGTGTGTACTTTGCGTATGTGTGTGTTAGCATGTCCGCCTGAAATATATTTGTATTAGTGTGTTTGTATGTGTCTTTGAGCATGAATGCACTCAGATTGGTTTTCTCCTTTTACTTTGTGCTACAGCCCAGGGACACGTGAAAAATGATCGAAATGATGTTTTCACATTTAGGCTTCTGAAAACACAAATGTTCCCATGATGCTTTGGAGCACCGCTTTGATTTTCACCATTATTTTCTGCGGAACAACTGGAAATGCTTTTGTATTTTAACAAACATTACCAGAAAAGCAGTTGTGCACATTATTAGATGTTCTCCGTTGTGTAAAATCGAATAATCCATCAGGGATGCGAAGATACAACGCTGCATAGCAATTCTTCAATGGCTGCACGAGCTGAAAGCCAAATAACCAAATCCAACCCACGAATCTTCAGTTCGATCATACTTTATGCTTGCCTGATGATGAATGTCCCCCGTATTGAGTCGGCATCAGAAAATCAATACTTCTCAAATTGAAACAGTATAGGGTTGTATTGATCTGTGCTGCTAAATCAGAAGGAGAAGGCTTTGATAGGACGTTGCCAGACAGCTCTGAGCCCAGTAATGACACACTATCAATTTTGGCTTTACACTGATAAATCAAGTCGAAAATTGGATGTCAGATTTTTTTTCTTCTCGCTTTCCTCTGAGGGAGTTATTTTCCTTTCCCACTCCTGTTGACCTCCGACCTCCACCAGTGAATTATAAAGTTCAGTCGTGTCAAAAGTGAGAAGACGTCTGCGTTGGGATTAATGATGGAAAAGAAATCTATGAAATCGAAAAATCATGGAGTCACTGGCCCGTTATCCACCTCTCTAATACTTAGGTCATATTTGGAGGCAATCTAAGGCGCATTATTGTCATAATCAATTAACTAGTTCACAAATCGTTTCTCTGTGTATTCCCGTATTAAGTTCATTCCAGTGTGAAAGAAATGATTTTATTTGTGCTCATCAATAGGAAGAAATACTTGTGTGTAATTTCTGTACTATCCAAATTGTTTTGTTTTGTTTATTACGCCACTCACAATCCTCCATAAACATTTCCATAGTAAATAAATAGCACAGAAATTACACACTTTTTAAAACAATACTTATTACTTCATTTTGTTGCATTATGTTGATGACTTCGGCACGTGAAGTCAAATTATAATGCGTTTTTTTAATCTAAATAGTCCAATAATAGTAGGCCTACAAGTAGTTCGGTAGTATGCTATTGAAAACGTAGCCATTGTCTGTTTAAATGCTCATGCCAGCTGTGCAAAACACACTCGGTCTCGGCACTCTTCCCAAGCATCATGTCACACTGAATAAAGCTGACGTCCACCGATTTTCAATCAGCATTTTTTGCCATGCAATGGCGCGTAGCTGACTGTGCTAGGTGTCCAATAATACTTCTTCTTAGCGTCCATTTCCTGGGGTTTAACGTAGCTTGAAACAGTCATTCTGATGCTAATTGCTTCAAAATGGCTGTCCGTAACAAAAAATGTAAAGTCTGTGGTCACAGTGGACAGGCGTCCCGGGGTTGCTTTCATGCCCTTTGTCAACTTCAGCACTATAGCTGACAGCTGATGGAGGACCAGCATACCTGGACCACCCCAGACCTTAACTTAACCTGACTTGTGTATTGATTGTCAACACTTTCTCTTGTATAATTACTTTTTTTTTTTTTTTTTTTTGCTGTTGACTGTAAAGAGGGAGATGAAGAAAAAAGACAGTGTCAAGAGATGGAGAGTAGTGGCATGTATTGATTTGTTGGAGGTGGAGAATGAGGGAGGCACCATTTCCCTTGAATAACGGTGCATGGTCTCTTGTTTGATGGATGGCAGCAGTCCTGTACTGGATAATAACTTGGTGATAGAATGGAGCCTTCCAGTTACATATGGCTTGGTTAAGTAGTCTCATTGGGAGTGGTTGAAAGGTTATCAAATCTAAGCAGCAATTGAAGAGAAATATATACAGCTCTTATGGGGTTAGGCCCCCCAGAATGGCATTTTGGTCTTAGGTCTAAATTAAAGATTAACTGTGGTCTGCTATTTCCAGAGTTTGGAAGGCACACCATGTACATGTTTGAATTACATGTTTGTTATTTACTCAACCTCATGTCATTCCAAATCTTTATTTTTCCCACATGGAACACCAAAGGAGAATTTCAGTAATCCACATCAACATTAACCTGACCGATTACAACACAATTGTCTTCCATTGAGTTGCTTTACATAGGAATTTAAATGTAATTTTACATTATTGAGTATTTTTTTTCTTCTGTTTATTACTGTGAAGCTGATTTGAAACAATATGTATTGTATTAAGCGCTATATAAATAAAGGTGACTTGACTTGACATCAGTCAAGCTCCCATAAGGACCACAAAAATCACCATAAAAGTAGGCCATATTATATTAGTCTATATTTGACTTTTCTTTACTACTGCATTTATTTATACTAATAATATTACTTCTGTCAAAAACACTGGAAAATCGTACTGACTCTAAACTTTTAAACATTAAAGACCGGCTGTTGCTCATCACGTTACTTGGTTACTATGAATTGTTACCATGAGTCCATGTATTGTCTCGCCTAAATCTTAAAAAAATTGTCCTTTGCTGTTCCACTGGAAAAAAGAAAGAAAGAAAGAAAGAAAGAAAGAAAGAAAGAAAGAAAGAAAGAAAGAAAGAAAGAAAGAAAGAAAGAAAGAAAGAAAGAAAGAAAGAAAGAAAGAAAGAAAGAAAGAAAGAAAGAAAGAAAGAAAGAAAGAAAGAGATTGAGGGTGTATAAAGTACGACTGAATTTTCATTTTTCTGCCGATCTATTTCTTTAAGCTAATTAGGGAAAACAGGAGAGAACAGTGAATGTGATTCAAATGATCTTTCAAATGACATTTGGAGACTGATGGAGGAAATATTGAAATAACTCTTAAACACACATTTCCCTGAATGACCTTCATTACTGTGTATAGTCTTGAAATAAAGTCCACTATGCTAGTTTCCACTCCCTTTGTTACAAAAAGTTTGGTAAGCTGAACACCTGTGGCCACCAGCTAGAAACTTTCGCTACGATTCTTTCAACTCACAAACCCCTCCGATTGTTTTTGACCTACACAAAGTCACTCCCCCTTGGGCATGCTTAACCTCAAAGCCTGTGCTAATTATCTCTGGGAAGAGGGCCGTTGGAATGATCATCAATTTCAACAGAAAAGAGCGCGACTGCTAGAGTTTTTTTCCCACTCCGTTGGCTTTGTCTTTGATGAGAGATGGACGGTTCACCGAAACGGGCAAGAAGGGACGCCTGACCTGTACTAGAACTCTGTCTCTCACTCAGGCAGCTGCGTCTGTCTTCATCCAACGCAGTGACCCGCAGTGCAGGCCTTGCCAGTCTTAAGCCAAAGTGCTTTTTATGTGTCTGCTCAAGTATTTTAGCTTGATTCAGCTACATAATGAAGGCTTTTCTTCACCAATAAACTGACAAATATTACAACTACTAATTTGAGTGGATTGTGGACGTTTTATCACATTTCGAAGATCCGAAAGAAAATTTCATTGGAAATAAAAAAGCACTTAAAAAAAAGGGTTCTGTATTGGCATCTATGGTTTCATGAAGAACCTTTAACATCCATGGAACCATTCCATGAAAAAAAAAAAGTTTTTGTTTTGTTTTGTTTTTACCTTGAAGGACGAGACTTGAAAAATGCCTGATAAATGGCTGGCTACTCTAGAAATGTTAATGGGGTGTTTATATATGATTTGGCTTTGATATAGATATATGCCGTTTGGAAGAAATGAAAGCCAGGACAAAGATGAAAAGTTCAGGCTTGAGAATATATCCAGAGAAGATCTGTTTACCAAAGGCTGTTTTTAAATATTGCATGAGGCATCCTTTTTTGTGGCTTTTTCAGTTTCAGGCTCCATGAAGCGTAAATAATTTTCATCTGAGGTGCAATTCCATGAGGAACTGTCTCAAATAAATATCATAAAAGCATGAAATAATCTCCATCTTGGAAAGGATTTTGGCTGTCAAACCCCAAAGATCAAGCTATATTAGTTTGAAGTAGTGCTAATACCCCCCAATTTTAAACAGACGTATGCGACGGGAATAGAGAGGGCATGGCTTAACTTCATTGAAAGTGTTGAGCATGTGTTTAGTGTCATGAACATGAAGGATGGCAGCCATAATGTCATAGAGTCAGAGTGGCACTGAGGAAAGCCAGGCTACCCCCAATATAGACCAGTCACTGATTACTGCTATTTTACTAATTATGCTCCATTTATGTCCCCAATGGATGCATTTAATGAGAACATAATGGTGCCTTATTGAATTTCCCTGCCATTCTCTTATGTGCCACAACAAGAGACTATCTGTAGGGACGTGATTTCCAGATTTCATCAATGGCCTCATTGACCGTGATCATGACTGTATTCTTCTCTGGAGCTGTCAATTAAACATGTTCATTTAATGTTAATTTAGTGTCCCAGCCAAAGGCATCATTCAGCATGTGTACTTATAGCAATAAATACATTAAAAACAGCACATGCAGACAGATTGACAAACGGATTAAAATGGATTATATGCTATTGAATAGATCATATAGAAATAAACCATATATTGACTTATAAAGCCACTTTTAGTAATTTCTATCAGTGGTTTATCTGCCACAAAAAAAAATCTGAATTTGGGGACTCTTCTCATCAAATAAATATTAATATTTACAATAAAATGTGATGAATTCAAAATATTTGGCATATAGTAATTTAAATTTTATTTAACTTAACTTTATTAAATGTAATTGAAAAATAAATTGTAGCTATTTTTTGACTCACTTAAAGGATTATTAGGAACACCATACTAATACTGTGTTTGACCCCCTTTCGCCTTCAGAACTGCCTTAATTCTACGTGGCATTGATTCAACAAGGTGCTGAAAGCATTCTTTAGAAATGTTGGCCCATATTGATAGGATAGCATCTTGCAGTTGATGGAGATTTGTGGGATGCACATCCAGGGCACGAAGCTCCCGTTCCACCACATCCCAAAGATGCTCTATTGGGTTGAGATCTGGTGACTGTGGGGGCCATTTTAGTAAAGTGAACTCATTGTCATGTTCAAGAAACCAATTTGAAATGATTCAAGCTTTGTGACATGGTGCATTATCCTGCTGGAAGTAGTCATCAGAGGATGGGTACATGGTGGTCATATGGGGGGATGGTCATATGAAAGGGATGGACACGGTCAGAAACAATGCTCAGGTAGGCCGTGGCATTTAAACAATGCCTAATTGGCATTGTTTAAAGTGTGCCAAGAACACATCCCCCACACCATTACACCACCACCACCAGCCTGCACAGTGGTAACAAGGCATGATGGATCCATGTTCTCATTCTGTTTACGCCAAATTCTGACTCTACCATCTGAATGTCTCAACAGAAATCGAGACTCATCAGACCAGGCGACATTTTTCCAGTCTTCAACTGTCCAATTTTGGTGAGCTTGTGCAAATTGTAGCCTCTTTTTCCTATTTGTAGTGGAGATGAGTGGTACCCGGTGGGGTCTTCTGCTGTTGTAGCCCATCCGCCTCAAGGTTGTGCGTGTTGTGGCTTCACAAATGCTTTGCTGCATACCTCGGTTGTAACGAGTGGTTATTTCAGTCAAAGTTGCTCTTCTATCAGCTTGAATCAGTCGGCCCATTCTCCTCTGACCTCTAGCATCAACAAGGCATTTTCGCCCACAGGACTGCCGCATACTGGATGTTTTTCCCTTTTCACACCATTCTTTGTAAACCCTAGAAATGGTTGTGCGGGAAAATCCCAGAAACTGAGCAGATTGTGAAATACTCAGACCGGCCAGTCTGGCACCAATAACCATGCCATGCTAAAAATTGCTTAAATCACCTTTCTTACCTATTCTTACCTTCACATTTTTAAATATATATACACACACACACACACACACACACACACACACACACACACACACACACACACACACACACACACACACACACACACACACACACACACACACACACACACATATATATATATATATATATATATATATATATATATATATATATTTATTTATTTTAAAAAACTTTTTTTTTTTTGATGAACTCAGATTCAATTGTTCAGACAGTCGGTTGCCATAGTAATGTAGAGTCAGCACAATGGCAAGAGACTTTCTTCTATTAAACTTAGCTACTGTCATTGTGGAAAGAGGGGACAACTGAAAAGGTTGCCTTTGTCAATCACAACCATGTTGTTGAACCCATGAGACAAAAACATATTTCTGAGACATTGCCTTATTTTATGAATTGTAATATTTAAATATTTACTATATACACTCTCAGAAAAAAAGGTACAGTGGAGGTACAATTTTGTTCCTTGGGGAACAAAACGTATAACTGTACCTTTAAAGGTACACAATTGGTCCTTAGGTATACAACATTATACGATTGTTTTCCTCTACTTAGAGCAGGGGTAGGCAAGTTCGGTCCTAGAGAGCCGCTGTCCTGTAGAGTTTGGCTCCAATCCTGAAAGACATCTATAGAAGCTCTTATTGAGAATTAACAGAGGTTTAGATGTTGATAATTTATTGATCACCATTATGGTGATCAGTGTTTGCTTTAGTTGGGCAGTTTGACTCTTGGCTATTTATGTAAGTTTGTGGTTTTTGTTACAGTGTTAACACAACACATAATCTGTTCAAATCAAACAAAGCCATAAACAAAAATTATCATGAAGAAAAATGTTTGACTAAACTCATCAAAGAATAAAAATGTTAATAAATAATATTCACCAACAATACTTTCTTGCCACAGATCAGAAATTCTGAATTTGGATTTTTAAATACATTATAGGAGGAAAAATGTTTAGACACAGATATCAAGAATCAGCATATGAATCTCAACAATGGTGACATACTTAATGCTGCAATGCATGCTGGGAGCCATGAGTTTGTGGTGGCTTAGTAGGGTTGGAGCTAAACTCTGCAGGACATCAGCTCTCTAGGACCGAACTTGCCTACCCCTGACTTAGAGGTACAAAAATGTACCCTTAAGGGTACCACCCCAGTGACGGCCACTTGTACCTTAAAAGGTACGATTTTGTACTTTTTTTTTTTTTTGAGAATGTAGCGAATGCAACTATACGGGGAAAGAGACACTACTGCACATGTCTGAATTCATGTCTCAAATGCCAAATAAAAATAATTTGTGTCACAGTTCTGAAACTATTTCAAACCACCGTTATACTGTATGTGGTTTAGATTGAGATTGGGATTTCATATGTGTGTGGGTTTCTGTGTGAATTTATTCAAAAAGACTTAGACCAAAGAGACTCAGAGGTGGTCAAACAGCTGTCTAGACAGAAGCGTTGCACCCCTGAATCCTCCCTCTTAAATGATTCTTTGGAGATGTACAATGAAGGTCTGCTTGCTTTGACCGCTCAAGCCCTGCGGAGCAGCACAGTAACAGGGTGATCCATCTCATGAACCAGCATCCCATAATCCCCCACAATACCAGTGTAAAAGCCCAATAGATCATATCTGCAGCTGGGCTTTCCAAACAAGAACATAGCTATATATATTGTATTTTAAGATGAAATTGTTATCCTTTCCTTTATTTCCCATTTTGCCATTTTATACTGAATCATGGCTGTCAAATTTTTACAGCCTTTCACAAACAACACATGCCCTATGGACACAATAGTCCTAAATCTTGTTCTCTCACTCTTGGAGAGTGTTTGTAATGTGTGGTAGAGAGAGGAGGGGATGCACACAATTTTATACCAGTCTTTTGTGATGCATTTAGAAGAAAAAAAATAAGACCCAAAGCAGTAGTAAATAATGACTGGCACGCTGGTCGGCTGATAGTTTTGGTTATCAGTGCAGGGAAATTAGCTTTTAAAATGCAGTTGGAAATCCATTTGGGTGATTGATGGGCGATGTGACTAATAAATTTGAGCCGCTTTCGAGGAGGGCTGGCCCTCCACCATCCTTTATGCCTGTCATCATGAGCCGCACGATTGGTAAAGTCGAGCGTGTCGGAAGCTAATTCCAGTGAGTGATTACCATTCAGAGGAAACGGTTATCAGGATCCACTCTTTAAAGTGAATACCAGCAAGAATATAGTCTTTCCTTTTTGAAATCTAAAACAATTAAGTAGCCAGTTACTGTTTTTATTCTCCAATAAAGACTCCTGGACAACAGCATAACAGCTGATATTGATAACAGTTAGTTCCAGATCTGAATGTCTGAGCAGCATTCCATAAGTGCTGATATCATATCAAAGACTTTTTTACTGAACCTGTCCTAAATTGTATGTACTACTTACAATATACACTATATGTTCAACTGTTTAGTCTATAGATTTTATAAGGCTATTTGTCTTCACTTCTGCTATGTAAGGAGTCCAACATATTTTGGATATTTTGAAACAGGTCCAAGTGTTTGCTTTATAATATTTATTTCCCTGTGTAGATTCTGTATTTATAAATGTAAATTGTCAAATTGTAAACCTATATTCTTAAAAGACATTTTCAGTTAACATAAAATAACTCAAAACTATTTGCACAGCCTATAAACTATAAACTAATCATCTTTTTTTTTCTTACGTTCTTGTTTTTCTTTTAATAACTGCTCTTTTCTGTGAGCTAAGGTGTTTGATATGTTAAATATTTCCCTTAAAGGTGCAGTGTGTAGTATTTATGAGGATCTAATGACAGAAATGCAATATAATATGCATAACTATGTATTCAGTGGAGAATAAAGACCTTACATAATGTACCAATATGTTTTTATTACCTTAGAATGATCCATTTCTATCTACATACACCGCGGGTCGCCATTTTGCGGCGTCATGTTTCTACAGTAGCCCTAAATGGACAAACTTCACTACAGAGCGCTAGTCACTCTCTTCTCTCCGACTACGACATTTTTGTTCTGTGTCAGTCCCCGTAGCTTCTCAATGTTCTTCGAAAGAGAGGGTAACCTCTAGATGCCGCTAGAATTCACACACTGCACCTTTAATTATTGTTGTTCATTCTATCGCTGCTTTTCTTAATAATTATCGTAATTATAAAAAAAAAAAATATGCATCCAACATTTCACACTTAGTTTCAGTGCACCAAGTGCCTCATCCTGGGTATATCAAGAATGTATTTTAAATTATTATTGTAACAATAGTGAAAAATGCAAGATAAAGCACAGCTGCACAACTGGCCCCACCTCTTTGATATTGTTATTGGTCAGTTGATGCAAAATGTTTTGCAGATTTTTCCCTCTTTACCCTTACAACGCTTCATCCCTATTTAAATAACAAATGTGTAGCGTTCTTTGTCACAGAATAAATTAGTTTATAGGCGCCCTCAGTCTATGGATTAGTGGTGGGAATTTGTTACATGGTTATGTCAGTGATTGCCATCATGAGTCCCATTCGAATCAGTGTCTGAGTCAATCTTTTACTCAACCGATTTGTTTAAACACTGATTCATCCAGGAATTATGGGATTAAATTCCTGTAAAATGTATTGCGGTCACGGATCAAAAAATAAGCGTGAATACAAAATGTAAAAACACATTTAAAATAAAAATATATTGCACAAACTAAAACAAAATAATGCAAAATGATCAGAATAGCAAACAGTGTGGTCACGGATCAAAATATAATAAGCGTGAATCAAAAAATTAAAAGTGCATTTAAAAAATAACAATCATATTGCACAAAAACTTATGTTTATATGTTCTTAAAAATTATGCTTTCCTTGGTTTTATGTATTTTGTTTTCTCTTACATCTTCGGTAACACTAGCATAGGGAACACATATTCACTAATAACTATGACTTTTGCCTCAAACTCCTAATTTACTACTTATTAATAGTTAGTAAGGTAGTTTTTGTAGTGTTTAGGTATATATATATATATATATAACGGTTGGCGGGATAAACGGTTGTCTTTCAAATTCCCTCTGCACGCAATAGGAATGGCACTACAACCAACCAGAGCAACGAAGAAGGTGAAGCAGAGTTAGTTGATAGATTAAACTTTCGCCATATCCGGTCGGCAAAACTCTGAACACATTTTCCTTGTGAACACATTTCCCGCTGTTCACCAGCTTCTTTGTTTACAAGTAGCACGCGGAACCGTGGCAACTCTGCCATCATTATGTTTAGCTGCCCACGACTCTATACACGATGTGATTGGCCTGACCAGAGTTTGTGTTTTCCAGCTCGCAAGCCAACGGAGAGTTGCTAGACTACCCTGGCTGCAAATTAGATTTGCTGCCGCTAGGGTGCGTATAGATTTCTAGGCTACACGTTCTGTGCTTGCTTTTCCAAATGTTGCAGTTCGAGTTTCATGTAAATTAGGACGGGTTTAGACATCACCATTGGTCCATTAGTTTTGGATTGACAGCTCCCTCTAGCCAATCAATCAAAAAGGGGAGTTGATCTCATTTCAGTGCGACTCATGGCTACTGACGCTCACTTGTACAGTGTTTTTACATTTTGAAATCACGCTTATTTTTTTAATCCAGCTCTTAATTAACTCCTCTTTGGAGTTAAATTTTTTTCGTTCTACTGCCCAAAATTGCATTCTGTGAGAACTGGCCGTAATTCTTTTGTGGATTTGTTAGGAACTATTTTATTGTTGATCAAACAGTAAAATTACACACAATCAGCATTCCAGCTTGTCATATTGCTTAAATATAATATGTTGCTCTTGAAAAGGACTGCTGTAACAGTTTAATGGACCTAAATAAATTGTTTAAAGTTTACAGTATACGTCCACAATCTCCCTGTGGGAAGACCACTCTTTTGAGCTGGACCACCCTGGGTGAGGAAACTCACGTCATGGCACTTTTGGCACGGACTAAATCCGGCTCTATATGTTGACCGCAGGGTTTAACGTATCACTGGACCCCCGTCCAATCCTGCGGAAACCACCACCAAAGTAAAAGCATATGCTTAGGGAAAGAGGGGGTGAAGAAATGTAAACGGTGTCATCGGGCACCCTTCGGTTTATCGTTCATTATAATACCGCATGCTTGTATAATCCCCTTATTAAGAAGATAAACGAAAATGTTTGGGCTTTCCTCTGAATTGCTGTACACAGCCGACATACTGCTGTCAAACCAAATCAAAATCATCATATATGCTGAGGGAGGGGAAACTTGGAAATCTTCAAAGTGTACGTGCTTGGATTTGTTTCTCCTGCGACCGCGCACTACAGTACATTGCCTACTCGCAGGCAGCTTTGGATGTTCTAATCTTAAATGGTAATCGCCTGGTTGCCTCGGTGGGATTTACATTTTTTTTCACGCTGTAATCTTGCATTTACAATGTCATTTACTTGACTTTGGCCTATACGCCTTTTGACATCTCTGTCTGGCTCTCGAGGTATAAGACTGACAACAGACAAGCCCCAGACACAGCGCTTTGCTTTTCATACCCCAGCGAGTGATGAACATTTGGCATGCCGCTCATGTATGCAAACAGGCTTTGTTTCCTACACACACACACACACACACGCACACACACAAGCGAACGTTCTTGATTGATGTTAAACTGAGAACGAGCACTCGTGTTGCTGTCAGAGCTCGGTTAAGTCCCTTGAGCCTCCTGATTTCTTGACATTTGTAGATATAATATTCACGCAACAAGGAGCAGCTTTTGTGATGTGATCCTGCTGTAACACTTTAATCTGTTTAGACTGCCTCAATATTATGGCAGAGTGGAGAGAGGCCCATTCAATTCAATACATAGCTTGGGGCAAACACCTCGGTAGGATCTGAAGATAATTTTTTTAATGGAACGGCTGCCTGGTGTTAAAGTGAGAATGTTGGCCTCTAATGTTATAATTTTCTTGGTTTTTATTTTTCTTAGTGGGCGAATAATAAAGTTCTAATTTGTATTACTATTCCAGAGATTTTTTATGTGAATTTATTTATGTGGATGCATTTAAGAAAAAAATATCTTCACCCAGAAATGAAACGTCACCACGTTTTTTCACCCTCATGCATGATTTTTTGGCCAATCATTATTACATATTCGGGTCTTTAGCAACCCGGATCTATATCTAAAACGGTTGGATCTCTAAGAGTAAATATTACAGAAGAATAAAATAAAGCATATTTTGTTTGGAAGGGTTCAGTCTGAGCAGATGTTTTATACTCATCATCATCACTGTCCTCGTCAGAGCTCATTTCCCAGTACATTCAGCATCTGGCTCATATTCGCCATCTCAAACATATTCTCAAAACGATCATTTTCAACATCTTCAAAATCAATATTTTGATTGCTGACAGCTTCTTCAGCAGATCCAACATTAAGTGACAGTGACAGTAATATTAGATCAGGTTTTCAAACTGGGGTACGGGGGACACCCAGGGGTCCTCCAGAAGGTTCAAAGGGGTCCCCAGAAAATTTCAGAGAATAAAAAGACGAAACAAAAAATGGATAAAGGCTATCGAACATTCTAACTGTTTCTCCCCTTTCTTGCCGTAAACATACTTTCCAGAATTGTATATGCTTGCTTTATATCTTTCTAGTGAGTTTTTCTCACTATAGTCCCCATTATCATGCTCACTGGGGTTGTAATACAGTATTCTTAACGCAGTAGGTAAACTGCTTACATACATTTATTGTAAAAGTTGCTTATACAAATATTTTTTTATTGAAAATGTTCTTCTTCTGGTTTATACATCCAACAATATGTATGGCCAATTTAAGTTTGGAAACAATGTGTATATAATGCCATACTATTTATATAACACTTTACAAAATTTAATTTTTCATACACAAAAATATATTATGGATTTTAGGTAGGGGGTCCCCCATAAAGATTCATCATAATTGGGGGTCCTTGGCATCATAAAGTTTGAAAACCCCTGTATTAGATTGTGTTCAGTTCTTGCTCTGCAGTAAATCGCAGAGCCATTTCAAGTTTTGCTGATGGTTCTTCCTATACTTTTGTTTTCTGCCTGCGATAACTATGAGTGAAACGTCACTTCATCATTGTGTATCAGACACGTCACCTTGTGGAATAAAGGTGAATTGCACTTATTCAGTTGTTGTACAAAAAATATATATACTTAGTTACACACTTCGGTCGTTAGCGACCCTATACAATGTTTACAAAAAAGGAATGAGAAAACAGGCAAAAACAATTGTATTTTTTTTGTCTTGTTATATTGTTTATAATGAATTGATTGAGGAATACTTAGAAGGTTGATGTCTAACTTAAAAAAATGATTGAGGAGGAGGAGGGTGCATCCCGGGACATTTCTTAGCATAGATTATCAATGAATAATCTATGCAACTTGAATATTAAACACGAAGCTATTGTGTGGAAAATGTATTATATCGTTTTTCATCTACAAATTTTGCAATATTACATCGGATAGTTCTTCAGTCTATGTTTGTAAGATAGAACATAGACTAATGACTCAAGTCATAGTTTATGATGGGTATTAGTATATGGCTCAAAGTGGATGGTGTATTTCCCCATGAGTAGCTGGTAATGAAGACAAACCACATGTGGAATTTGGTGATTGTCCCATACCATGCTGTCATCTATCCCCCAATTACACCAATCATCACTCTCTAAATCCTCTTTGGAGTAAATTAGCTGCAGTATTATTCGGTGCTGGCCTGCTTTTCCTTTCTGTGCTTTTTCCTTTCCCTCTCTCTCACACCGTTTTAAAGCCTTTGAAACATCTCCAGCCCGAGCGCGCTCGAAACGTTCTGCACTTAGTAACCTGATGCTGGTCCCTGCCCTTAATGGTTTGCATTAGCTGCAAGCAATAAAATTAGCCCAGGTCCCTGCTAATGTTGGAATAATCATTTACAAAGATGGTTACCACATGCTGTAGCTGTTTCCCTCTCATTCCCCGTGCTCCCCTTTTTTCTCTGCCTCTCATTTTTTCTTTTATACGGCCTCTAATTCGCTGTTATTAATAATGAATAAAAACGCAATTTTCTGCAGCTTGCTCCAGGGCCCTGGGAATCATTTCAATGAATATTTCAGCACGTTATTTTAATCACAGCTGCACATATGCAGAGGGAGGGGGTCTCTGTTTTATTGGCCTGGGGTGTGGCTATGGTGAGACCCCAGCATCATTAAAACCTCTCTCCGGCTGCATAGAGGGTCCTACCTTTGATTTACAAGACTTGTTAAAAAACACAGTAAAAAGGAGGCAAGCTGCGCCATTTATACTTGTAATTTGATACACTATTTGTTAATGGGACTTGCTGTTATTTATTTGTGTGCTGGATAGCCACGGCTGCTGTTTTATGCCTGAGGGAGTTCTAGTGGAAAAGCGTGTCTGGGTTTCTGGAGCTTTAATGAACTTCATGAATTAGCTATATTTTACCAGATATCATTTGATTCTCCCTCATGTGCAACCTTTGGTTTGGGTGCCCTCCAAAATGCAGTTCTCCATAGCATTGTATATAGAATATTACACTACTATATAAATCTAA
This sequence comes from Romanogobio albipinnatus, assembly GCA_023566225.1. Classification (NCBI taxonomy): domain Eukaryota; kingdom Metazoa; phylum Chordata; class Actinopteri; order Cypriniformes; family Gobionidae; genus Romanogobio; species Romanogobio albipinnatus. The sequence goes on along the minus strand of CM042247.1, from coordinate 35,722,756 downwards.
GTGCTTTGCGCGCGCGCGCGCGTGTGTGTGTGTGTGTGCGTGTGCTTGTGTGTGTGTGTGTGTGTGTGTGTGTCTGAGCCCATTTCTGCCACATACCAAAATAATCATGCTTTGCTAAATACTAATTATAAAATAAAAAGTCAGAATTATGACATATTTTGACAAAATTTGGAACTATGACAAGAAACTGTTTTCAATTTCAACTTTTTATCTAGTTTATCATAATTGCACCCTTTCGTCATAATTACGACTTGTCATAATTTCAGCTTTTTGTCATAGTTTTGATCTTACAATTATGACTAAGTATGTCATAATTCTGACATTTTATCTCATAATTATGACTTAGTATCTCATAATAGTTTGTCATAATTATGATTTTTGTCATAGTTCTAATTTTTTGTATGTCATAGTTGTGACTTATGCTATTATGATTTACCAAAGCATTTTTTTTTATTTAATTTAATGGAAAGATACAATATACATTGTTCAATATACATCACATTTCTTCACATTTGTAAAAATGTAAATGTGCAAAAATATGATGTGCCCTGTAGTAAGCATGGCCTGTTTCATTCTGTTTCATATAATAATATATTGCTTTATTAATATAAAAAAAAAAAAATCATTTTAAATTTCCAATTTGTTTTTGTTTTTCTGATTCCTAACAGGAGTTCCTGTCTTTTCCCCTTTTCCAGTCAGCTGCATGACTTCTGGCGTCTGGATTACTGGGAGGATGACCTCCGGAGGAGGCGGAGATTCATCCGAAACCCTTTTGGCTCCACCCACTTGGATATTACGTGCAAATCACTGGAGGACTACGGTCAGTAATTCTGCCAACAGCCAATCAAAAATGTTGCTGGACTCTGTCAGTCTAGCTCATTATCCCCAAATTGTGTTCATTTCATACAATGACATCATTGTTCACCAAATGGGATACACATATGCGAATTAGAAAACCTCCAATCAACTCTTGGACACAAACTAATATTCTCAGAGCTGAGAAACAGTTCGTTGTCAGCTTTATAGGTTGTATATTTATGGGCCTTGTCAATTGAACATGGCAAGAGGGCTTTATGGCAGGTTTTTATATCCTAACAGCACACATTGTTGAGAGGAAAATTGTGCGCCATGTTTTTTTTTTACCGTTTCTGCCTTTTGCACTCAAACATTTTTCCTCATTGACCCGTTTGATCTTGCAGCGTTGCCCACCGTATGGCTGTCGATTTGGCTCTATGTCTTGCAACAGAGGCTTTAAAAGAGAAACGGTTCAATACTATTAACCACTGCAGGCGCTTCTCCTCCAGGCATCAAATTGAAGATACGAGGGGGAGTGTATTAACCGAACAAGGGCAAATCTATTGATTCTCAAGTACAATGGGACGACTTCTCTCCTTTGCACAGAATAGTTACTGTAACTACTTCTATTACACTTGGGGAAATACTAGAGTCAAGTGAAATAGGCCCATTTATTTAAAAAAAAAAAACAAACACAATTGATATTAGCTCATACTTATAGGTAGAGGAATATGGGAGTGTTATTTGACAGCATGTTTTGCAACAATGTTGCTAATGGCCACCTGGGGTGATGATGGATTGCTCTTTTTAATGTAATGAAAATGATACTCTTTGATTATAAACATTTATATCTTGATTTTGACCTAAACACTGTATATAAACCTGTGAATTGATGAATTTTGGTGTAAATATGTCATTTTAAAGTGCGTGCTGTGACTTGTTATGCATTAATATTGTGTCTACTATATACATTTACATTTATGCATTTGGCAGACGCTTTTATCCAAAGCGACTTACAGCACTTATTACAGGGACAATCCCCCTGGAGCCACATGGAGTAAAGTGCCTTGCTCAGGGACACACTGGTGGTGACCGCTGGGATCGAACCAGCAACCTTCTGCATATTAGTTCAGTGGTTTAACCCACTTGTTTAACCCACTATCTACATGTCTGGCCTTTTGTGCCCGACTGTTTTGAGGCCATGTCAGATGGTCTGTGTGTCAGAGCCAGAACACACACATGCACACCCGTACATACACATGCCAGCTGTTCCTTAACCTGCAGGTGGCCTCTGTTCATGTCACAGCATAGACTTTTTTTATTTTTATCCCCAAATCATTTTGCCTCCATATCTAAATTCACACTGTCTTTCAATCATATTACACAGCATATCTTATGCATCATGCACAGCTCACAACACTGCAGTATTCCTCTGGCCCGACTCCCTTTTCTGCCTGTCCTTGGTAAGTTGTCAGTGCTTCTCTGTAGACCCACGGTCTAGTGTCTGGGGCCACTGTGATTGAGAACTTGTTGAGGTCCCCAGGCTTCTCCCAGTCTTTAATGAGTGGAATAATGCATAAGATTGTCATGTGAAAGGGATTGCCTGCAGTCATAGAGAGAGACTGAGGGAGAGCAAAGAGAAGCTTCTCTAGATGGGTTTTATACAAAAGGAAGGACAATTTTATTAAACCAGCACAGTTCTGCTTTTATTCTATGTAAATATAAGCTTATTAAATATGCTGTATACCAGCACGGCTGTGATTCGGTGTGGCTTTGTGCCCTAGGTAATCACAGTGTTGGTACACAGCCATATCACACTCACATATTTACGAGTGTGATATTGCGTTTATACAACAATTCAACGGCACAAGTGTGTAATAAATAAATAAGAAACAACAACGGAGTGTCTTTTTCAAACCCTCTTTTGTGCGGAACTACTTCCTTCCGCCACAGATTCAAATCTCAAGTTGACAACCTTGTAACCTCCGTTACAAATCCTGAAACGTAACTTTATAACTAGTAACGAAGGAATGTTGAATCGCTTCATTGAAGCTTATTGTATTACTGTATGTAGAGTAGAGTATTATGAGAGAGAGATTACCTGCATCTAGCTGATATTCTTCTGGTCAATCTAATAGTCATAATCACAAAATCAGCTTGAATGTCCGCTGAGGAAAGTAATATATTTGTCTTTGTCCTTTTAAGAGTTAAAGGGATTTCCCATGACAGCACTCTAGGCCCTGTCCCAAATGGCACACTTCTTGTGCACTTTCGGGCTTTTACAATGGCCGCTGCGTGTCCACGAGACCACAGGGTGTCCCATTTGTCATTTTAGGTCTCAGAAGGGTGCTCGTGAGCACCCACTTTGAGGTTGATATGCACCCTCGATGCACACTTCTGCCGAGCCCGCACTGGTGCAGGTTACGCAGCGGACTTCTTCCCGGCAGTCAAAGCGGCATTACGTTGTGAAAGTGCGGACTCAGAGGAAGGCCGTAAGGGTTTAGGGTGCCTTATGGGACAGGGCCCTAGTCAGTGCATTTGTAGGTTGCGTCTTATTGTTTACAACCTGGTTCTGTCCTTTCAATATAAAAGTCTTTGTTACTGACTCACTTATTAAAACAGTCTTTGCTGCCATCTAATGGTGTAATAATGTAACTTTCACTGAAGTCGAAATCAAAATCACAAACGGACCCTTTCTCAATACCAAATACGGTATGTTATTTAAATAAAATATGACTTATTGATCAATAATATTTAAATAAACAATATTAGCCATTATAAAAGTATAAGAAGTTTGTACAATAGGATATAAACACAAGCAAACAGTTCAGTAAAAAGTACAGCTTTATAGTAGCCTACAGATTTCAGTTAAACAAAAATATACAGTTATGAAACTATGCCCTTAGCCATATCAATTTACTCTGTAATAAGTAATAGATTTATAAGAGCAAATTGTCTGTTGATATACCCCAAATTAATTATATCTCATGTTCAACAATTATCTACATAAGAGCCAGCTGCAAATTCCCGAAGGACTGGCCGAGATGAAGCTGTTCTCTGCTGGTACATGAGCGCTGAACGGCCGCTGTTTATATATGAGTCACATGTTTGAGGTCTAAATAACTACATTCTTGCCTAAAAAAAACTCTTCAAACTACATTCTGTGACACAATAACAGTAGTATTTGTAAAAAATAAAATAAAATTGTGGATTTGCCCAAAAATTGTAAGTGAAGTGATAAACAAAGTGAAACAGTACCAGTGCTGATACTGGATTGGCTTTTTAGCCAATCAGATTCGAGAACCAGAAAGAACTGTTGTATATAATGTTTTTTTTTATTTATTTTTATTTGATTGTATTTATTTAGTCCATTGCAGCACTCATATTCAGTAGAAGATCCCTTAAATGTAATGAAAGATAACACTGTACAATATGCTACATGTGTGGTAAGGCTGTATCGAACTGTTTGTAGAAAGTGTCTCCGTGCTTTGCTGAACTGGCAGTAGTGGAGGTTTACAGCTGCTTTTGTGACCATGGGTTGAGGTACGTTGACTTAACGTAGGTGATTTAAATGAATTAACTGTTATGGGTGCATATAAGTTTCCATTATTTTTGCCAGAAACCAAAGAGATTGAAAAATGACTGCTCTCAAATGTCAGAACACTGGCAGTTGACAGCAGTCACTGCATATGGGGCTTGTTTTTATTCACATTGACATATTTTCATAGTGATTGTCTATGTTAGAACGTACGCTGCGTTTTAGCAATATTTCAAATTTCTTCTTGTGCAAAATGACATGGGTGGACATGAAATATGTCTCAGTTTCATTCGAAAAATATTCCAACTACCCTAGAAACAACATCATTATATTTGATTCATGGTAATTTAATGTATTTCTGTGGATGTAATACGATCTTCAATCACTGAAAATAGAAGAACGGGCTGAATTTAATGGGACCTCAAATGGCTGACCATGTTGTATAAGCATTTGATAAACTGTACTGCTCTGTGCCTCATTCCCAGGTACCTTTGCATATGTTTGTGAGAAACCGCTCAGTTTCAGCCTATTAGAACTTGCTGACAAAATAGAGAGTGTGTTTCATGTGGGACTTTGATATCTTCCCCCTTATTCACAAGCGGCTGAGTATATTGTTAGCTGATTGGAATTGGGCAAGCATGAAATGGAAGTCAGGTTAATATTGATCCTGCTCTTTAACAGCCTGTTCTACCTCCGGGTGTCCTTGCAGTCTCATTTTCAGGTGAGCAGTTCTGCCTGACCCTTTGAACCCCTCTGGACAGAGATCTTTATAGCTTGTTATAAGAGGAGTAAAAGAGAGCCAGAGGAAAGGTGGAAGTAAGGGTGTAGGTTGATTCAATGCAAGTTAAGTTTAACCGACAACACAATGTTGATTACCGCAAAAAAAAAAAAAAAAAATATATATATATATATATATATATATATATATATATATATATATATTGATTTGTGCCTCTTTTGATTATGAAAAGCAAAACTGTAGTTTACTGCAAAGTCCCTTTAAGTCATTTCACTCAGCGGCCATCTTTGAAACGCCTTTATCTCTCCCCATATTTGGCGTTGCACTTTCTCCCATTCATAAGTAATTCCTAAATATTAAGTCTTTGGTAACAGTGAGAAACTTAGAATGGAAGTGAATGAAACCAATTTGTAAACGGTAAAATACTCACGGTTTCAAAAATATAACCACAAGACGTAAACAATATGCATTTTTACACAATTTTAGTGTGGAAAAAATAGCTTGCTAAGCTTTTTTTGTGTAGGTATATACAATTTTTAATATTGTCCTCATGACAAATGACTGTAAAATAATGATTTAAATAGCTCAAATAATACAGAAAAATCTGTTTTTTAGGGTCCCCGCGAGCCCTTAAAAAGACTTAAATTCAATCTTATCAAATTTAAGGTCATACAAAGTCTTAAATATCTTAAAGTGCACATATTATGATATTTTAAAGGTTCCTCATTTTGTTTTGTAGGTCTCCTACAACAGGTTTACATGTGTCCAAAGTCAAAAAACACTTTCATTTTCTCAAAATGCATTTAATATCACCTAATTTCTCAGAGATTTTCAAATGATTCGTTTCAATGATTCAGTCACTCTAAACAGATGGCCAGATGGCCCAGTCTGTTGTGATTGGTCTACCGCAAATAAACGTTAGACGCGCACAAACGTGAATGACTGATAAAACATTACAGTTAAACTATGTATTTTGAACACACGGTAGAAAATATAAAAATCAATTATTAATCGTGTAATAATTACTTACAATCGTGTAATAAATACTTACAGGTTGGTATTCTGAGAAGCAAGTTTTTCCAAATAAACTGGGTACTTTCAAGAGCAATTGTTTTGAGAATCCTGTGTTGAACTCACAGAGATTTACAAAGCAGTCGTCAGTAAAATGATGGGAACACAACAAAAGGTTGGGTATTGGTAAAATAAATGTAACCACTGATTCTTCACATCCTCATCCTTTGGAAGTGAAAATGACACAAATTTGCTGTCACAGTGCAGAACATTGTACATTATACTAATGTGTTACTGTGTTACGTAGGCAGACTGGAATTCATGACGACTCGATTAGGCGGTTCAGAGTCAATTCATTCTTTTGGGAGACAAAAAAATTCAGGTCTCCAATTGAAAAATTTTCTAGTGACTGATCACATCTAAATTTTTCAGTTGGCCAAATGGAATTTCTGTGAATTGATGCAATTTAATTCACAGAAATTCCATTTGGCCAACTAAAAAATGTATATGTGATCAGTCACTAGAAAATTTTCAATTGGAGACCTGATTTTTTTTTACAGTGTATTTATTGTACAGCTATATTTCACGCTGCATGTAAGGTAATATTCGAAAAACACATAATAGGGGCACTTTAAGTGATATAACTTAAGTCTTAACATTTTAAAAGCTCTTAAATTTGAAGACGGGAAAACAGGAATCACGATACATGATACCTAATGTGATTATTAAGTCTGAAATTTAAAGTCTCCACTGATAGCGTGATTTAAAAACTGATTTTTTTGTTTGCGTTAACTGATATTATACCACAAATATGCCACTGTGGAATTTTCCTTTAATTTGTACATGAAAATCTAATCAAATTAGCCCTAATATAATGCACAGGCGTTCTAAATTCTGTGCATACAGATACCATGATGTGGGCCTCATAATCAGCCATATGGGTCTGTATGTGTGATACCAAATGCTTCTCATATGAGTAAAACCATAACAAAAACTTTGCATGGGTCTCCAGTTTCACTTTACAAAGTTGGGCTTCTTTTTCCAGAGCTGACTGCAGAATTCCTGGCATTTGATCGACGAGCGCAGCAAGCCCACTTTGCCACATTGTTTGTGTGTGAATGCACTTATGGCACATGTGCAACATTTTGTTTGAGTTATTATATATCATTCAACTGCACAGAAATACATCTGCATGTCCCACGATCCCTTTTTCCGTCTTCATACATTTTGTATTTTTTACGAAGGCATCTCATCTGTCAATCCCAAAATGGAAATACAGGTGTATATATATATATATATATTTTTTTTTCACCTTATTTTTTGGCTCATTCTTTCATGGCTACAAGTGCGTATGACTCAAGTGGGGCAATAAAAGTGCAAGGCCAATACCCTACAGCTCCAGCCATACATAAAACATGATCTGAGCAACAAATGAAGGCCTATTTGAAGAAAAAATTGAACCATAAAACTACCAAGCACTTAAATATTTCCACCTTTAGAGCGTATCTCACAAACTGCAAAATTCCTTTTGCCACAAGCTTTTTTTCCCTTTTATTGTGACTTTAGAAAGAAAAAGAGACCAGTTGAAGAAGTCACAATATGATGGAATGACAGAATTGTATTGTGGAATTAAGTGGGGTTTTTTTTTCCTTTTTCGAAGCCTTCAAAAACCCAAGCTACTCAGTTCTCCTTGGCGTTTATCAAGTAACAGTTTTCCGCCAATGAAGGAGCTATTTCGAGCCCACTTCAGATGTTTGGTTTTCATCATATCATGCTAGTCATTGGATATAAGTTCAGAGCTACTTCAGCACATTTGTTTGTTATTCTACACATATGTCAGTCAGTCAGTGACAATTCCCCGTCCCCCAGCTGTATGGATGAGATCCAAGCTTTTAGCGAAGAACATCATTCAAGTTCCACAACGACTGGCAGACCAGCCATCACCTGGTCTTTCTCAACTCTGCTGCGTCATGCCAAATTTGTGCCCTGGGTAACATAAACCCTCTGATGGCAGAGCGGGTAAGCCATTCTGGGCTTGAATAGCCTCACTGTTGGCCGTGATGGCTCACAGGAGTCCAGTGAGCGAGCTCTAGGGGTGCCGATAAACGAGGTGGTTGACAATACAAGCGAGGGGTTCTTTTGAGTCACTGGGGAGGTCTGAGTTGTAGTGATCTCGAGTTCCCATCAAGTCTCATTCCTAAGACTGACAAATGATCGTCTATGTTACTAGAGAGCTCTTATATGTGACCATGCAGGCTTTCTATCAAAGGCTTGCCATTCAAGAGAAAAAAAACAGGAAGCTTCTGTACCGGTGTCATTGCTCAAAATAGCAACATGCATCACTGTATTCCAGAACTTAGTGAGCTGCTTTCGAAAGCAGCATTCATGGAACTCCCGACCAAAAGGTAGGAACAAGCTTTAGCTTCCTAAAGCTTCCTATTGTTCCTAAGGTAAATTAGATTTTTGTGGCAGCACTGCATGTATTCTTTACACACAAAGGATTCCAGAATATGCTACAGTTGTGTGTTGTGTGAAATAAAAAAGAAATGTACATATACAGTGATTTATTCAATAAAAAATAGACCATTTAACACAATATTATTGTGTGCCAGTGGCATCACTAGGCCAATTTTAGGGCTTTAACACCCCTAAGCCAAGATGGTTGCCACGCCAGAGTCTCCAAGCCCAGAGTCTGTAGAGTGTTTAGCGCTGACCATTGTTGCCACATGCCAATGTGGTGTGGGCAGCACACACTTCAATGCCAGCCCCTGTCCAGAGTCCAGAGAGGACTCCGTCTCCGACCATCGTCCAGAGGGGACTCCAGCTCCTGACCCAAGTTCAGTGATGGCTCCAGCCAATAACCCCATAGCTCCACCCAAGAAAATTTTGAGGGGGGGGCTATAGGTGCCCTGATAAGGCTACGGGGGCCAAGCCTCTCTGGCCACTTGAACTACCTGTGCCGCAATGGTCCCTTGAACTGCCTGCGCTGCCATGGTCCATTGAACTGCCGGCGATACCACGGTCCCTTGAATTGTCAAGGTGGCTTCCTGAATTGCCTCCATGGCTTCCTGAACTGCTGGCGCTGCCCTGGTCCCCTGAGCTGCCGGGGAAGCCCTGGCCGTCTGCTCCGCACGCTCTGCACTGTCCGCCTGCTCCGCCCTGGCCACCTTCTCTGCCTCAATCCCCAGGCCCTTTTCCGCTCCTCGGGCCTGGCCCTCTATCCCTGCCCCGGTTCCGCCTCCACTCCACCTCCCTCCTTGACTTATGTCTGTTTTTAAGGAGTGTCTGGAATCCGCTTCTTAGGTAGGGGGCTCTGTCATGATCCAAGCATGTGTTCCCCTGTCTTGTCACACGTGACAGCATTAGAGTAAAGGCATTTGTGGTTTTTGATGAAACTTTGAATTATAGATTCATGTGCTGTTATTTGTTTAATAAATAGACAACAAAAAAGGGAATGGTTTAATATCAGACAGATTAAACATATTGCCAATCTAGTAATATAAGGTTTGTCTATATTCTTAATGAGTATTAATTAATATTAGCTGGTTATTTAAAATGATTTTAAATTAAACCAATTTTCTTTTGACTTGATAAGTAGTATTGTTTATGCCTACCCTAGTATCCACCTTATTTTTCTCATTATCGCAATATAGCAGCAAATAAATCACCAGAAAACGTCTCGGTTACGTATGTAACCCTCGTTCCCTGAGGAGGGAACGGAGACGTACGTTAGTGACTAACGAATGGGGGTTTCGCTTAGAAGCCTATCATCTTCGAGAATTCAACAGCGCCCAATGGCAGTGCCAATGCCATGGGCATGCGGAATTTGCATGCGTAACTCCGCCCCACCCTGTGGGTATATAAGGAAGTACGCTGGCAACATCGCATTATGTTACTGCTGCAGGAGCCAAGACTGAACTCCGCATACCAGCAACACAGCTGACGTGGCAAAGGAAACGTACGTCTCCGTTCCCTCCTCAGGGAACGAGGGTTACATACGTAACCGAGACGTTCCCTTTCGTTCACACGAATGGGGGTTCCAATAAAACAACGCCACTCAGCCGTCATCCAGTGCCCTGCGTAAGTGTGAGTACCCTGTCGTAAGACTAGTACGGACGAAGGACTCCCACTTATCACAGGATTACCAAGGTACACTGGGAAGCATATCCCAGTGAGGGAATGCCAAGATGCCTACCCGTAGGGAGGACTTAAGAACACACATATGACCCGCTAAGGGCTGCATATGGAAGATCTCTAGGGTACCAGCCAGAGGGTGGATTTTTAACCCTAGGGGTGGCAGGGACTTGCCAAGGGAAAGACACCTGCTCGCTGAGGAGGCTTACGGTGGGAATACTCGTGTGGGGGTCGCCGGAGGGGAACCATGCACACGGAGCACCTGGTCGGACATGAGGGTCTGGGCTCGAAAGGGCAGACTGAACTGATGTCGGCGTAAGCAGTGCTGGAGGAGCTCAGGGCTCTCGGGGAGCTCACCTGAGGGAAAATATCGCACGTATCCAGTCCGTGGAGTGGAATGGCGAGCAAGCGAAGACACCTGAGCCTGGCCCATACCGGCCACCCGTAGGGGCGAGTACATAGTCGGACACTGGCTCCACTCGGAGATTGTAAAATCTGGCGAATGTGTTTGGTGTCGCCCAGCCTGCAGCTCTGCAGATGTCTGTTAGCGAGGCGCCATGCGCTAAGCCCAAGAGGAGGCCACACTCCAGGTGGAGTGTGCCCTGACCCCAAGGGGACATGGTCGACCTTGCTGCTGGTAAGCCAAAACAATGGTGTCCACTATCCAGTGAGACAACCTCTGCTTTGAGAGAGCACTTCCCTTCCGCTCTCCACCATAACAGACAAAGAGCTGGTCTGAGGTCCTGAAACATCGTGTACTGTCTACATAGGCGCGGAGAGCGCGTACTGGACAGAGCAATGCCAAGGCTGGGTCTGCCTCCTCCAAAGGCAGCGCTTGCAGGTTCACCACCTGGCTTCTTGGAACGGGGTGGTGGGAACCTTGGGCACATATCCGGGCCGGGGTCTCAGGATCACGTGAGAGTTAGCCGGCCCGAACTCAAGGCACGCTTCGTCAACCGAAAATGCTAGCAGGTCCCCGACCCTCTTAAGAGAGGCCAATGCGGTCAGCAGAGCCGTCTTTATAGACAAGAACTTAATCTCAACCGACCGCAAAGGCTCAAGGGAGGCCTCTGCAGAGCACTTAAGACTACTGAGAGGTCCCAAGAGGGAACGAGAGGAGAGCGAGGATGATTCAGTCTCCTCGCCCCCCTCAGGAACCTGATGATCAGGTCGTGCTGACTTACCTTTTTGTCTCCCAGGAGATCGTGGTAGGCAGATATTGCGGCCACATACACTTTAAGGGTGGAAGGAGACAGCCTTCTTCCCACCCCCTCCTGGAGAAACGATAGCACGGACCCAATCGGGCATTTCCAGGGGTCTTCCTGGCGGGAAGAGCACCATGTGACAAAGAGGTTCCACTTCAACGCATAGAGGTGTCGAGTAGACTCTGCTCTAGCGGAAGTGATGGTAGCGACCACCGCAGGTGGAAGGCTACTCAAACCTGCCACGTCCCGTCCAGAAGCCACACGTGGAGCTTCCAGAACACTGGACGCGGGTGCCAAAGGGTGCCCCGTCTCTGAGTGAGAAGGTCTTGACTCAGAGGAATAGGCCAGGGAGGGGCTGTCGCAAGGAGTAGCAGTTCTGAGAACCAGGCCTGGCCGTGCCAACGGGGCGACCAACATGACCTGCTCCTTGTCCTCCCTGATCTTGCACAGTACCTGTGCGAGAAGGCTCACTGGGGGAAACGCATACTTGCGTAGCCCCGACGGCCAGCTGTGCGCCAGTGCATCCGTGCTGACCATAGGTCAGGGAATAATACAGGGAGCAATGGGAAGAGTCCTGGGAGGCAACAGGTCTACCTGTGCGTCGCCGAACCGTTTCCATATCAGCTAGACCGTCTGGGGATGGAGTCTCCATTCTCCAGGAAGTGGCTGAAGCCGTGAGCTCGTCGGCTGCACGGTTCAGGACTCCCGGGATGTGGACAGCATGAAGGGACCTCAGATGCTTCTGACTCCATAAAACGAGATGGCGGGCGAGTTGAGACATACGGCGGGAGCGTAGACCGCCCTGGTGGTTGATGTACGCTACACGGCCGTGTTGTCTGTCCTGACTAGCACATGTTGACCCTTCAGCAACGCTCGGAAGCGGTGCAGGGCGAACCGTACTGCCAGTAACTCGAGGCAATTGACATGCAGAAGGCGCTGGGGTCCTGTCCAGGAGCCCGCGGCTGCTTGTCCATTGCACACGGCACCCCAGCCCGTGGAAGATGCATCTGTTGATACAACAAGATGCCTGGAAACTCGTTCTAAGGACACACCGGTCCGTAGAAACTTGAGGTTCGACCACGGGGTGAGAGTCTGTAAGCAGGCCCGAGTCACTTGTACCCGGAGCGTGCCAGACCGCCATGCCCATCTCGGGACTCGATCGCGTAGCCAGTGCTGAAGCGGTCTCATATGTAGCAATCCGAGCGGCGTCACCGCGGCTGCAGATGCCATATGCCCCAGGAGCCTCTGAAATAGCTTCAGTGGGACCGCATTCTCGCCCTCGATTTGACAAAGGCCAGTCAGCAGAGACTGTGTGCGCGCTCGCTGGTAAGCAGCACGCACCTGCGACCGAGTTGGAAACCACACTGAGAAAGGAGATCCTCTGCACGGGGCAGAGTCGCTCTTCTCCCAGTCGACCCGAAGGCCCAGACGGGCTAAGTGCTGGAGCACTTGGACTCTGTGTCCGCAGACCTGCTTCGAGAGTGACCCAGTATGAGCCAGTCATCGAAGTAGTTCAGGATGCGAACCCCGTGCTGCCGAGTGGCGCAAGGGCTGCCTCGAAGACTACGTAGAGTCACGAGGGGACAGAGCTGCCCGAATGGGGGGACTGCGTACTGAATGTCCGCCCCTCGAAGCAAACCGTAGGAACGGTCCGCGTCGAGGAAGGAGACATGAAGTAAGCGTCCTTCAGGTCGATCGCTGCAACCAATCTACCGGACGAACGTGTCCAAAGAGGCGTTCGCTACCGACATCCTGAACGGAAGCCTGAGAAGGATCGGTTCAAGACGGGCAGATCCAGGATTGGCCATAACCCACCGGTTTCCTAGGGTACAATGAAGCCAGGGCTGAGAAGCCGGACTTCACTTCGGCTGGAGGGACAGGCTCGATCGCACCCTTCGCCAGTAGGGTGACAACCTCCGCACGCATGACAGGGGATAGGCCCCATCATAGCGGGCGGCCTCCCCAGAGCGGGGAGGAACCTGCGCGAACTGAATCGCGTAGCCGCGCCTGATGATCTTCGTGACCCAGCGGAACAGTCCCGGAAGCTGAAGCCAGACTCCCAGGAACTGCACCAGCGGGGTCATTCGGACCACAGACGTACCCAGGGTGGGGCAGCGAGGCAGCGTTACCGGCCAGGACATGGGAGGCTGTTGGGCGTCCCGGTGCGGGGGCACTGTTAACTGCTGCGTCCTGACAGAGGAGACCAGGGAAGGACGCACGTTCCACTGGGGTCTGCTCTGAGAGGAGGCTGGCGAGAGAGAGGGACGAGAGTGGCGCGGCCCGGAGGCGGCACACACTGCCATCACCGGTCTCTGGGTCCTCAGAGACAGGAACATGAGTTCTTTCCAAGCGCTGCTAGCCCGGGGGCCAGCAGCGGAAGGATTTTCCCCCGGCCCTCCACCGGGGGAAGGAGAGGCCCTGCAACCATCCCCTGGAAAGAACTGGAACCCATCTCTGAGTTGTCCACCTCCAGCCTGGCGTTTCAGCCAGGCTGAGGAGCGGACTGGGCGACATCCTGCAACCACCTCCACGGCGCGGCCCGGAGAAGGCTGCTGCTGGGGCCGGACGGGAGGAGGGAGGGCGCCCTCGGCGGCGAGCGGACTGAGGCGACTGGGCCGGCGGCTGGTGCAGCAGCCAGCCGCCGGGGCAGTACGTGTTACAGCCTCAGTCTGCTCTGGGGCGGCCAAGAACTGTTGGGCGCAGTTCTCGGCCGCGCCGCCGAAGAGGCCAGCCTGGGATATGGGCGAGTTGAGGAGGCGGGCTCAGTCAACCCCCCCATATCACCAGGTAAGGCCAGGAAATTCTCCCGGACCACAGCTGTGGACATCGCCCGACCGAGGGAGCGTGTGGCCACCTTCACCACCCAGAGGGCGGGATCAGTGGCGGCACGCAGCTCAACAAAGAGCCCTGGGTCAGCTCCACCCTTGTGCATGTGCAAAGGGGCGGCGGCCTACCCCATAGCACTGCAGGACCACGCCACCGAAGTAGACGAGCCCACAGGCTTAGGGAGGGTGCTTAGGACAGCCACACCACGTCAAAGCCCTCTGTGGACACCGGAGTGCGCAACAGAGTTGTTTAACAGTGGGGAGGGGGCCCCAGTGTACCCTAGGCCGCGGCCCCATCAAGGGCAGAGAAGGCGGAGGAGGCCACCAAACGGTCACGGGAAGCACGGGGACTTCCAGGACCGCGTGATCTCCTCATGCACCTCGGGAGCGAAAGGCATTGGGGGCGGGGCCCAACAGCTGTCGGGTGCCGCCCACCAAAAACCAATCGCGCAACCACGAGCACTCGCGACTGGGCGGAGTTCCACACCAGCGCGAGGGCGGCTGCCCGAGATAACATGGCGCACCACCTAATCGTCATCCCCAAAGGATCTAGCCCACCTTGGGATGCGGCGATCGACATCTCGCCGCTATCTGGAGTGTGAACGAAACGAACGAGGCGTCAGAGACGGGCCGCTGTTTCAGTCCAGCACTCGCGGGACGCGATGTGCGAGAGGGGGGCGTGGCCCAGGAATGATCGTCGGGGTTCTTAATCCACGCACCGCCCTCAGGTCACCCTGGCCACCAGCCAAAGTACCACCTCTCTCAGAGACGGTAGATTGGGGTGTGGCAGAGGGGACTCTCTCTCCTCGCGGAGATCACTGAGTCTCGACCGCGACATCGCGATGGTCACGTTCCCGCTGTGGGAACATGACACATCCACAATCACTGCCCGAACGTGCTGAAGCCCAAACACGTCGAGCAGTGAATGTGCCCATAGACAGCAACGGAGATCGATCGCACCCGGAAGTGCACGGGCGAACCGTCTTGAAAAAGACGTGCCACGCGCAAGCTCTTTTTGTGAGAGGAAAGCTCTGCAGAGTGCCGAAGCGCCCAGGGAAAACACACACAGCTGTTGCAGATCACTGCACAGATCAGCAGGCAGGCAATGCGAGATCGCTGGAATGTGCCGTCACACCAACACTCTGGAGAACCGCTCGTCTCGAAGACTGAAGAGAGGACTTCAGAATTCAGGCTTGTAGGAGTGAAGAGATGCTCTTGGCTCCAAAGCAGAAACATAATGCGATGTTGCCAGCGTACTTCCTTATATACCCACAGGGTGGGGCGGAGTTACGCATGCAAATTCCGCATGCCCATGGCATTGGCACTGCCATTGGGCGCTGTTGAATTCTCGAAGATGATAGGCTTCTAAGCGAAACCCCCATTCGTTAGTCACTAACGTACGTCGTAGTGACTGAACGAAAGGGAACACCTTACTTCCATGTTGGAAAATAAGGTGGATACAAACAATATGTTGAATAAATTTTTTAAATCCTCATTGGGGGCTGAGCCCCCCAATTGAAATCCTAGAATCGCCCTGTTTTGTGCTACATATTTATATGTTTATTAAAGTCCCCCAGTTGTGTGATGTACAATAAAATTGGGAAAGGTTAAATGAAAATGCGAAATAAATGATGGAAGAAATAGTTCTTCCAAACATTTAAAATCTGTTATTTACTCACTCTCAACAACCTGTATGACTTTCTTGCTGACCCGCAGAAGATATTTTGAAGAATGTTTCAACTGTTTTTTCCATACAGTGAAAGTCAATCGGGTCCAATGTTGTTTTTGAACACTACTGACTTTGAAACAGATGTGAATAAATTACTATTTTTATTTTGGGGTCTCCTGCAAGCTACTGTAGTCAGGTATCTATAAGATGTAGGAGAAGTTAATGCAATTTTAAGGGATTCTGACCACGTACACAGAAAATATTGAAAAATTATCTGTGGAGATTGTGTTTTGCGTGAATGATAATTCATTGTGAACCCACATAGCCTGGTGTTTGTGCTCTTGGCATAGATAGATGACCATAAAGAGTATACATTGATTAACGTCAATCTTTGATATGATGCGCAGTGGTGCAATTAATATACAAACTTTTTTCCCACCAGAATGTCATTTTTAGTGACATAAAACTGATTCAGTGTCAACATGCAATGATATTTTAGCACTAATGGGGCTACCAGAACTAGAAGTGTCTAGAAGTTATCAACAAATGACGAAATGCAGTGACCAGGTCTGCTGGGACTTTATATGTACAGATTTTGATTGTATTTCCTTCTTGTGGCCTTCTTGTTTAAAACATCCTAAAGCTACATGTTTTTTTTTTACTCCCAAACTCTCTCCATTTGCTCAGGATCATTTTCTTGTCAAAATCTGCTTGGTTTATTTTGTCTGCGTTGCACCTAGGTCCAAAGCTTTATCTTGCCAGTCAAGACTGAAGCTCAGCCCCATCAGCTCTCCCTGCTTTAATGCAGGCGTAATGACGGTTTACAGAATTACGGTCTTAAGTTTCCCTCCGTCTGCTTTGATCCATGACCGCTCGCTGGCTCTGTGCCTCTAAATGTTACACGCTCCCTATTTCCGAAAAGCGGACCCACTTCTTCCTTGGCTCTGATGAAAGCTCCTGAGATATGAGACAGAGCAGGAAGCCCGCTATGTTATTTTTACCCCCCCCCCCCCCCCCCCTCTCTCTCCTTCGCTTTTTCTTTCTTCATCTGTGTAGTGCTGTTGACAAAATTCGAATGTGACCACTTTGAGACAAGGTACATGAACCCCACGGGAGAGTAGGGAACATTTTAAACACTGCACTGAAAAGAAACATGTCAAAAGAGTGTCAGCCACTTTCTATTTCTGATAAGCGTTTCTTATTTCATTTTTTTTTCGTAGAATCTCTCTGTTCTAGAGTCTCAGGCAATTCTGACCTTATACAAGAGAAATCCAGTGTTCAGTGACGTGTGTCAGGCCTGACTGCCATTTTTCTTTCTTTTCTTCAGTAATTAATGCTGATGAATTAATCTTTTTTGTTCGATACAAAAGTGGTTACACGCATTTTGCATAATTTTTCGTTTTCACTCTGATAAGGCTGTGTGATGAGCTTTGGTGGTATCTGCAGTCGCTTAATTGCTGTCGGTTCAATCTCGTTCTTGTCCGGACATAGAGCAGATTGCGTTATGCTTAATGGACTTCGACTTTCATTTCATTTTGAAATGTATAACGGTCTGCACATGCTTAATCGTGAGTCTCTTTAAGGGAGAATTAAAGTGTCTTAAGGCCCTGATATACTTTGAGTGAAATCGAAGAACAACTGCAGTCATTTCGAACAAAATCAGGCCAAACCGAAGTTTGTTTCAGGAGTTTGAAACGGCTTTCCAAAGTGCACTTTCCGGAAAAGTTTGCTCCGGCTGGCAAACACCTTCGTTCAACCATTGGTTTGTGCCGATTATGTAATAGGTAGGTGTGCGCTGAAGCTCCGCCATCTTGACGTGGATAATTTCTTCTGTTCAGTCCATAGAGGTTGAAGATCTACGATTAAAAACATGAACACACTGATGAGCTGCTTTGTAGTAGGAAATCCAATCTAACCGAAAGCGGCATTGTCACTGTTTTTTTCCATGTTTAATATGTAAAGCTGCTTGCTTTAAAGGCACAATATGTAAGATTTTTTCATTTAAAATATCCAAAAACCACTAGAACAATGTTATATATTTTGTTGACTTGTGTACTTATATTATCCCAAATGTTCTCAAGCAATTTCAACCAGGACACGGGCCGTGTCCGTGTATCGCCTATCAATGACATCAGACCTGCATTACCCTCGATTTCCAATTTTATTTAGTAGAAACCATGGAAACCCCAAAGACGCTTTAATATATTGTGTGTTTCATTAGACAGGTGAGCAACTGTTTGGATACATTCATCAACAGAAAACTAATCATTGTTATAGCTCAACACAGTTAGACTTATTGTTTTATTTTACTTGCTTGATTTACCACGAGTACCATGTTTTACCATGTAATATCGATCTAGCTTACTGCAGTCTGCAACAAGTGTCTAGTAGTAGCCGCCTAGTGAACGCACAGAGTAGCATTATAACATAACTTTCAACACACTCAAATGTATCTAATATGATAAAACAGTGCTGTGTTACCCCATATACGCATGACTGTAAGAAGCGGAAGCGGTCATAATATAAGCTCCACTGCTCTCGAGCCGTGTGTCACGCTCATCTCTCATTGGCAATCGCTCCGGCGACCTTGTTCCACTCCAACGGCAATCTCCAATATGATCTCTGCCCGAGTCCTGTCGGCTGTAGAGGTGAAGACAGCAACTCTCATGATTCCGTGAAATCAAGGCATCATCAAGCTACGCCTTTGTTTCGAATAAGCGACCTCTAGCGGCGAAAATTACATATTGTGCCTTTAAAGCAATCTATTGTATAAAGTGGTATATAAATACGGGACGTGACTTGAGTGGAGAGACATATTGGAGAGCTGGTGTAAACTAATCCACATCTCTATGAATGAACAGATGTTTTCTTAACTGCTGTTTTCTCACCATTGTCATTTTTCCTTTGTGTTTACTTAGTTATTGAAAGCGCACAGCACAAATGTGCATATTCATCTAAACTCTGCTCCCAACAGCATGGGCAACATTGGGATGTTCACTAACAGTATACCACTGGTCACTTATTTGGAACTTCTTTTTTCCCCTAAGCAAAGCATGAAAAATAACTTCGCCTTGAATATATGGGGGCCTTTAAAGTCTTAAAATGGAAGTTGCAATATTTTTTTTTATCTCTATTCTGATGCATATTTGAGTAAAATGGCTTCTTCAAGAAAAAAATGTAGGGCAGGACTTAATTTTGTCCATTGTGGATTGATTGGATCATTGTGGTTTATTGGTCAATCTCATGTGAGTGACAGGTTGTCCCACCCTTGCGCCAGTAAATGTATCATCAGAGAATAAGGAAAAAAGGAAAAATCGGTAACACTTTATTTTAGGGTTCATTTCTTGCTATTAACTAGTTGCTTATTAGCATATTACTAGGATATTAGCTGTTTATTAGTACTTATAAAGCACATATTAATGCCTTATTCTGCTTGACTTTATTCTACATCCTTTAATCCTACCCAAAACCTAAACTTAAATGCTACAAAAACTACATTACTAACTATTAATAAGCTGTAGATTAGGAGTTTATTGAGGCAAAAGTCATAGTTAATAGTGAATATGTGTTCCCCATGCAATAATATAGTAATAAAGTGTTACCGATAAATCATTAATAATAAATACTGCAAAATTACATGACAAATAAGAATAGTCCAATATGATTTTATGGTGACTTTAATCGCTCTATCCAGTCAGGATTTGGAAATTAAAAGTGTTACACAATTTGACAACATTGCAGATAAGCATGCCAGGTATAATTTGTTCCTATAGCAAAGTCTGCAGTATTTGTCTTATTATTCTGAACATTCAAGACATCCCAGAAATAATGCGCTAAAAATAATGCACCGAGTTGCTACGTTGCTTGGCAACCATAATCTATTTATCTATTGTGGCTTATTGATTTTCTGTGCTCTCAAATCTCTCTAAGATTCATTAAGGTACACAAGAAGCTTGCCAAGTATGCACACAATATATTTTTTAAATAAACATATAATCTACATATATATTACGTACATGTATATTGTGATTCTTAAATATGCTTAAGTACAGATATTGTCTGTTGTCATCCAATCACCCTTGTCTCCTTGCAGGCCCTGAGGAAGACGAGGCACTGAGAGGGAGGAAGGGCTTCCGAGGCCAGGCGGTGGTCAGCCAGAACCCCGAGACAGATCTGATGCTCGAGGGGGACGATGACGCTGTCAGTCTACTACAGGAGAAAGAAGTGGACAACTTGGCAGGTGAGGGAATCTATACATAATACAGAGTACAATCTGTATGGCAGAGACACGTTAAGTCATACTTCAGCTTCTTCATGTGACGCTTTCTTTCAGTCCTCAAATTAAAGGTTATACGTGCCACATGGGTTTGGATTAATCATTAAATAATAATTCAAAAAACACAATTTGTTATATTAATGAGACTTCTACGTACCTGTAGGTTTACCTGTACAGAGAGGTCCTGCCATAAGCCCTTCATCTACCACGTTTGGTAGCATGTATTTATTTATATATAGCTTAAGCGTGGCATTTTGGCAGAGTGACAGAATTTGACACAGAGCAGATATATAAATATATCTTACTTGTCAATCTAGATCCAGACCAGTGTAGTTTGTGTGGTTACTTTGCGTTAGGACTGTGTTTTTGTTTTCCTGGCAGTGTTGTAGGGTTTAAGTATTGCTCTGGACAGTGTTACTTTTTTCTGCTGAATGTTTATTTATTTATTTATTTAAAGGCTATAGTATAACATTATTTTAAATAATGTCTTTCTTTTCTTTTTTTTCTTCTCACAGCAAGTTTCGGTCCCCGGGTTTTTATTTCCAGAGGCAGGTTTGACTATTTGAAAAGAGATTAACCCTTCCAAAAACACTAATACTACTTTTAACAAACTTTTACTAGTTTTAGAATTAAATCAAATATGAATCTGACCAACAATCAAGAGGTAATCAAGATCAACATAGATGAGTTTATTATGTATAGCTACAACCTGAATAACTTTCCAAAAAATCTCATCTGCTGTTAAAGGAATACGCCTACTTTTTGGGACATTAGCTTATTCACCGTATCGCCCAGAGTTAGATAAGTCCATACATACCATTCTCATCTCCGTGCATCCCATAACTCTGTCTGACGCACCCACCGCTTGCCTAGCTTAGCACAAAGACTGGAGGTCAATGGCTCCAGCTAGCCTACTGCTCAATAAGTGACAAAATAACGCCAACATTTTCCTATTTACATGTTGTGATGTGTATAGTCACAGCGTGTACCAAGACAGACGGAAAATGAAAAGTTGCGATATGACCGATAGTTGACCGAAGTTGACCAATATGGCTAGGAACTATACTCTCATTCCTGCGTAATAATCAAGGAACTTTGCTGCAGTACCATGAGTGCAGCGGCGCAATGATATTACACAGCGCCTGAAAATAGGCTAACTTCTGTCAACATAACCAACGTGACAACCTGCTTGCACAGGGAGCATGCTGGGGACTATTTTTAGGCGCTGTATAATATCATTGCGCCGCTGCACTCATGGTATGACAGCAAAGTTCCTTGATCATTACGCAGGAATGAGAGTATAGTTCCTAGCCATATCGGTCTAGAAAATCACAACTTTTCATTTTCCGTCGGTCTTAGTCTTTTGTCACTTATTGAGCAGTAGGCTAGCTGGAACCATTTACCTCCAGTCTTTGTGCTAAGCTAGGCTAGCGGTGTGTGCGTCAGACAGAGTTATGGCACGCACAGAGATGAGAATGGTATGTATGGACTTATCTAACTCTGGGGGATACAGTAAATAAGCTAAAGTCCCAAAAGGTCGGCGTGTTCCTTTAACGGCAGTTATCAAATCAAACGTTACGATTGATCTTTGAAAGATCGTGAATCTGATGATTTTTCCTTCGTAACTAAAATTGAATAATCACAATTTTTTTTTGAAAGCGGAATCATTTAAAGTCTGTAAGTTTTGCCTCTTTGTCGCCATCTCTGTTTGAATCCTGCAATGTCAGTTATTTGCGGGATCATCATCTTTACGTGGGTTGTGCATAGGCACGGCTCCTCAGCGCGGATGAATCTAATGTTTTGAGGAGTTTGTGCGGCTGTCATTCATTCACCGCACCGGTGGATAGGGTACTTTGGAATCATAGATTCTACATTTTGGAAGTATGCCTAAAATAAGAATTTTCAACGGAAAATGTGGAATCTGTCGTAATCTGAACAAGTAATATGTCTGACACTTTTGTTCTGACCAACTGAGGAAAAAAAGATTACAATAAATTGCGCGACCAACGGTGATTGAATCTAACGATCGCTTAGCTCACATCACATCAAACCGTGCAAATTATTATTATTGTTATACTTTGTTTTCAAATTGGTAATGTTAACAACATCAGCATTGCTATGTGTATTTATTGTGTATTACCATTACCTGTAGATTTCAATTTCTGTACATTCTAAGGATCTTTTGCTTTTGACCACGGCGAATCTCCAGTTGTCACCGATGATTGTCGTTTGGACCTTTCTGGATTACAATCCACCATCAAAATGATACGTTTAATTATTCCAGCTGCTGTGAGAAAAGACTATAAATGATCTGCCGCCTGCAGCATCCACACACACACGATTCAGCCTACTAGCTGGACTCCTCCTTTATGTATACAGACGTGACGTAATGACGCAAAGACGAACAATGGCATGCTCAAATTTCCTGCCGGAAAGCTACCAGTACCACTCAAATTATAACACATTTTTGCAAGCTGTAAATCAAGCTAACATAAGACGTTTTGAACACTGGCTCAAAAATTGATTTTGGATTATTTATAACCAAAAAAAGTTACGCACAGCAGCTTTAAATTTCCATTATGCTCAGCAATTTGAGCACAGAATTACCACTGACTGGTTGTCCTCTCAGTGTTAGTTGTACTATGGTACATTTTTATCAGCCTATGTCGGAAGATGCTATATATGATATATGTATTCTGAATGTGCAACAGACATGTTATTAATAATACCCAGAATAATCAATGCCTCGACTCGCTCCGCAGACCTTCATTAGTCAATGAAGGTTAAAAATGAGTGGTGAGATATTTATGCGTCTGTAGAAAAAAGCCAACGCTTTAATCTATCTTTTTTATTATTATTATTATTTATGCTCTTTACTATCTGAAGTGTTAATGCTCAGTCTTCTATGCATAGCTGATTTTGTATATTAAAACTCCCAGCACACAACCTGTCTGAACCCATTCACACTATCTAAGCAGTTCTGTAGGCCATTCTATAGAATTCCTGACTCTGTAAGAATTCATTCATTAGATCTAAAAAAGGGATTGCCTCAATTACCTCTAATATTTTCCCACCGATGTCAGCCAATCTGCCTTAAAGGAATGCAGAATGGTGTGTTGCTGCTGTTCTTTTTCTTCCATCTATGTTCAAAGAAATTTTACTGGAATGCTTTCAAACATAGATCCTGGCACAGCTTATACATTCCTGATATGTTAAGTTAAATGAGCACCATTATATTGAATAATATAATGTTTAAATGCAGTGATTGTGTATATACAGCCCTTTAAAAAATGAGATGTTGCAATACTTTACAGTACTGACAACTTTCAGTTAATGTATGGAAAAATCAGCATGAACATTTAATATTGTGCCACTGTAGGTTTGGTATTTTGACTTCAAGTATTTATCGATTGAAGATGCTCTCTTTGATTGTATTCATTATTATGAGTTTATGATGTGACCTTTTTTAAGCTACAATCATCTTATCTGCACATTTACGTTTAAAAAATGTATTTATACACTATATATTGTGTTTGTTATAGTTCTTTTTTTTCTGAATTGTTGTGTATCTTCACCACAAGGGGAGCTGTGCTATCTGTGTCAGTATGCTGTTTCTATTTTCAGTATGCTTGACAGTAGGCCTACATGCTATTGCTAGTGCTAATGAAAGCAGTGTAAACAACAGGCCAATCAACAACAGCCTTCTCATAGCCAATGGGAGGGGCTCTGTTAGCCTGCAGCCAATCAGAGTACAGGAGCTGTCATGACTGTATTTACACCCACAACTAATCATAGACAGAACTGATTTTTTTTTTTTTTTTTGTCTCCCATACTTATTCACACGCCATACTTTTTAATACATTATTTGTTTATAATGATATATTGTATTATTATAATATTGATACATTTTGCAAATTAAAAAATAAATGTTTTATTCTTTATCAGTTCATATTTAATAGGCTGTCTACGTTGTACTCTGATCAAACAAATAATGTTTTCTCATTTTCACATTCATATTAGGTCCCTGTAGTTGCAGAGAGAGGGAGAGATAAACAATCATCTTTTTTTTCCCAGCATGCTTTTGTCTCGCCATAGTGACATCACAGTCGACAGCGCGAGGCAGCCTGTTTAGCAGCTGACGTCAGGACACAGCGCGCGGCCCGACCGCATGCATGCAGCTCAGATTTGCTGAGTGGCCTACAAATGCACCTGTTTCATTCCAACGTGATAATCTGATAATCCTCACTGGTACTCTGATATCAACACTACATCACTAGAACATCGGCCCTACACATTTATCAAACAGGCTTCATATAGGAAATAGGGAAAATTACAAATAATTGAACAGATATGATTATATCAGTAGTAGGCCTATAGTAGGCTATAGTATAGTATTATAATGGGCCTATCTTTATAAGAAACAGATAGGCCTAAAGGTTGTTCATATGGCTTTACAACAATCAAGAAAAGGTCCAGTGCAAGCGGCAGATGAGATCACATGTTATGTGGAACCTGATCGCTCTGATTCTGTAATATATGTTTTTTTTTCTTTTCTTCGTCCCATTTTTTTAAAGGCCCCTGGAGGCTTTAGCTCTAATCCTCTCCGCGCATTAGATTAATGTCTCTGGATTCACAAGTGTCCCCATGCCACATTACAATTGCCTCTTTTTCTATTAAACGTGTTTGAGAGGGACTTGATTCGGATTAGGGTTCAGCTTTACACAGGTGAAGTGATATTCGCTTTTCGAACTATTTGCAACCACAAAGAAAAAATAAATCATTATTCGTTCAACATAATTTATAAAGAGAGATTTGATGAAAAAGGGGGCTTATTTTCTACCCTTCCTCCTAACATTATTTAGAGTTGGTTGAATTAATAGATGTTGAGTTGGCGCTTGTGGTTTCAATCAGACTTTAATTGGCACAAAAGGCCAGCATTTATGTATTTATTAAAATATATGAATCGCATTGTAAATCATGCATGCCTTATTTTCTGTCAGTATGTTTTTATTTTATTTTATTTTATTTAAAGTAGTATTGTGCTATCATGATTTAAAACTGTTTATATTTTCTGAGAAGTAAAATGGCGTATGTTATAGCTGGTACAAGAGGAGGCAGAGTGGCTTCGGTTTCTACGAGCGGTCGGGGAGAGCAGTGAAGGAGTGCTCTGGGAATTGAAACCCAAATCCACTTGTAATCTTGCAACAGTATCGGGCATAATTGGCCGAGGAGAGCAGATTAAGATTGATGAGACGTTAAAGTGGCTCTTTGGAGTTCAGGGGATCGATAAATATCCAAATTTCAAGAGCCTCTCCTCACATCTAGGACAGACCCGTGGGCTGCTAAGGGTGAACTAACAAAAGACAGAGGACTGCAAAGAGAAAAAATATAAAGAACAAATGCACAGATCATAGTCATCTGACCGGAGGTCAAAACGTCTAAATATTTTAATAATGTTTGTAAGGTCAATTTTACAGGTTTCATAAAATCTAAATGGAATCTCACCGACTGATTTGATTAGGAAGCGCATAAATGCGTATCACTCACATATGATTTGTTTTGTCGCAAAATAATGAAGGAAAGTGACTGTGAAATTATTGCTGCTAGGCCTTATGAAAACGCGCAGCTACTAAAATATTCGATTTTTTTTCTGCTTGATATAATGTAATATGGCCAATGCTTCAATTTGGAAGTCTAATCGTGTAAATTGCTGACACGATTATGTTTCTCCCTCTTTATTTCTCTCTGTTTTATTTCCATGCGCGTGTTTGTGTAAGACTCTGCGCCGTATTTATCTTCTGGTTAGTCTAGATTATATTTATAAAAACAATTATTTTTGGTTTGATTAGACTAGATTTTCGCACGAGGACCACCATGTCAAAGTCTACAAAAACCTTATTCGAAAAGGCAAAAATGGGGAAAAAAATATGGCTAACACATTCTGAATAAATGTCATTGTTTATGTGTATGGTTGTGTATAAATACATCAGTTAACTTGCATTATGCCTACGCATGGTTTGTTGATGACTGATTATAGCGATGCATATAGGTTAATTTTAAAAATATACATTTCCTCGTTATAGGCCCTGTTGTTTTGAGCACCCCGGCCCAGCTTATTGCCCCGGTCACTGAAGCTCGAGGGACTCTCTCCATCACTACCACCGAAATATATTTTGAAGTGGACGAAGATGACCCAGCCTTCAGACGGATTGATGGCAAAGTAGGTTGAATTTATATTGCATTTGCAAGTGTGTATAGAAATAGCCAGCAGAATTGCACTCCTAATGGCATGGAACAAAATAAAATACCATAAAGTGTTTAATAATCTTAGCACTTTATAAAAACCGTCAATTTAATAACGTTAAAAATATATAGGCCTAGGTACATTATTTTTTTTCTGAATAGAGGCCCGTGAGGCCACATATGCACGCAATGACTGACAATGTCTTGTTTTTTTTTGTTTTTTTTTGTATTTTTATTTTATTATACTTGTGGTTTTTACTAGAAGTGCCTTGGTAAAATGTCAGTTAGAGTCGTATTTTGTGTACAACAGCCTATGTAAAATTAACCAAAACGTACGCGTTTAAAACTCATAATTGCGCAAACCGGCAATATTCAGTTTTGTCTTGAATAACACGGAATATAATCGAACAAATTGTAGGTTGAAAAATAAAACAATTTTAACAATGAAGGGGTGCACTTCAGATGTGCACAACTGTCATGAGAGAATTATCATTAAGCCACACATTTCTGACCTGTCTGTGCAATCCATATTTCAGCTCATCTTTGTCCTTCTCTCAACAGCCACTGGTCACAGGAAGGAATTTCCATATTTTCATGTTTTGTGTATTCCGTTTTTTATTATATTTTGTAAGAACCAGGCTACATCGTGTAATGTTCACGCCGAAGATACCCCCAAAAAATTGGATTAAACTGCAATATTTATGTATCATGAATCATTATTTGGACACAAATATTAATTTGCTTTTATTAAATCTTTAAATAAACTCAGAGACAGATATATATAAAAAAAAAAATCAAATCACAAAATGTTATATTCCAGTGTATTTCAAGTGCATTATTTTCAGGTATATTTTTTTCATATATATATATTCTCAATTTCAGCCTTTTATCATGTAAGCAAGGTTCAAACAAAAAATGGTCGAATATACTTTAAATAAGAATTCAAGTATGCGAATGGAATGTTTAAGAAATAGTACCATCAAAATGTAAACTTTCGAAATTTGCCATTGACAATGGATTCAATCGTGGATGCAGGTCTAAATGTTATTTCTTCTTCTTTCTCTCTTCAGAAATAATCCAGATGTTAAAACAGGTGAAATTATACTTCTATTTACGTGTCACAGAACAACAAATCACAACTGCAGACCACCGGATTCACAATCTACAAATGTGTCTATTTACAGTATAAAATGTACAGAGGTTGTATTCTGTCACGTAGCTTTGCTTCGAAAGCTTTTAGGTAAAATGTGTTGTTGGGCAGGGCTCGTAAAAAGAAAAGAAAGAAACAGTAATACTGACAAGTAACTATATTCATTTTGATTGTTGATACAATTTGCTCCCTCCTTATGACAAATTCATGCCATGTGAAGTATTTTTAAACGGAGCTCTCTAAAAAAATGTTTTTTTTTTTACAACAAAAACAACGTGGATTGATTTCAACAGTGACCATTTTGTGGAAGAGTTCCTGATTAGCGTCTAGGCCTCAGAACTTTGATCAGTCAGGCCTCATATTCATAAACATGCCGTTTGTTTTATTTTTTTATTTATTTTTTACCTCAGAGTTTCTCCAGGCTTTTAGGGTTGGTTAGAATTTCTCTAGCCAGTCGCCAAGTCTGTTTGGCAGCGTTTTCAAGGGACGAATGTGGCTTCCCTTGGAAAAGGTCTAGGTTTGGCAGAAAATAATGGGGGCATCTCCTGCACTGCAAGCACGAAATGAGCTGCAATAATATCCCGTTCAGTCGATCCCCGAGGCAGTTCTCGTCCCAGTCCGACTCGCGCGGGTGTTTTTCGCACTCGTACGACACAAGAGTTTTCATGTGGTAGTTGTTGAGAGGTTGCCCTGGTAGTTCAAGGTGACGGTCGCGCAACGTCTTGAGCAGGGACAGGCATTTCTTTCTGCACCCTCCTAGGAGCAGTCGGTTCTCCGCTTCGGCGAACTGCAACACCCAGGCATCACTCTCCGCCGAGCTCTGCTTCCCGTTTAACGAGTAACACTCCTTCGATAAGAGGTTGAAACCCTCGGCTTTGACTTCTGCCACCCTGTTCGGACCAGGCCACGGGATGTGCGGCAGCGGCCAGTGGGCAGCGCTGCGCGGCCATATGCCGGTGCACTTGAACGCGGGGGTGATCTGAACAACATATCTGTCTCTGATGCGTAATTTCACCTCGCTGGTGTCTGCGACCATTTTAACCACGTCCCTATAGCTGCACTTATCCACAGCCTGCGCCACGAGCGTCTGGAACCTGGAGCGGATCTTGCGCGCGGACAGGTATCCCGAAGCCGTGATGAACTCGACCCAGAGGGACATGCTTCTCTTCCGCCCGTCGCTTAGCTTGAGCACGGCGCAGCCCGGCAGAGAGCCGTCGTCCACGAAGTTGAAGACCCCCATCTGGTTCAGATAGAGGACCACCTCGAATTCAGTAGGGGAGATGACCTCGAGCCCCTCGAAGCGGTTATCCATTTCGTTCAAGGAGCTGATAAAGCGGGGCTCCTGGACCTCCACCTCCTTCAGGACATCCGAGACCACCTTGCACACCTCCCGGATGGTCTTGGAGATGGCCGCTTTCCGAGACTGGCATTTCTCGTTGTAGTATTTATTGAGATGATACACCAGCTTGGCCTGGGCGGCGATCATATTTGGACAGAGATCCGGGTTGTACACCGGAGTCTCGCAGTAACCCGAGGGATCCAACGCGGCTGTTTGTACAGGAGCCAATTTTAGAGAAGAAAGTGGACTATTTAGAGGGAAAAAATGGGACTTTGAAATAAAAAAAATACCTTTTTTATTTGTGCGTGGAGCACATGCACAAAGTCGACCAGTTAAATCATCAGCTTCTGTTTTCAATTACGACCAAAAAAAAGTCAAACCCCTTGGTCTAATTCAGCAATTAAAAGTCCATACGCACGGATCAGTAGTTCAGCAAACCTCTTGTATCCACTTGCGGTGTCTTTTCTCTGTTTGTAATAAGGATTGGAAAGTGCAGGGTGCTCTTAAGTGTGTGTCCTAGCGTTGTTGGTTTGTTTAAGACTCCGAACTCACTCCTGTGAAATTATAAAGGGAGGGTTTGAGAGGAGCTCGTCCAATCACGGCCCGAGTCGTCACTGCCTTCAGTTTATTGACGACAAATTAATCCTTCGCTTTTATACACACCCAGCCGTCTGGTGGAAACACACCTACACTTTGGAGGGAGAAGATACAGGTTTATTCGCGATATATACGGGCTTTTCCTGCTCTTCTTATTAGATACAGAATATTATTTAGCAAGGCTATTTTTTGTATCAGAAATCCTGTAATTTCACACGTCTGTGAATAGAATATTTAGGCTGTATTATTTGGTAATTTTAAGTTTCCTTTTTACACTATCGTTATAAAATCTATATTACAATTAGTCTAAAATATGCTTTTTGACATTTTCTCTGTAGAGTGGCGTGTAGTTTGAAATGCAAAAAGTTTTTCGTTGATCTGTTAATTCGATTTTTCTTTCGGTGTTGCTGTAGGCTATTGTTTCACTTTTTCAGTGTTTAACAGTGTTTATTGCCTACATCTCTCTTTATAGTGCATGTTATTTAAAATTCGCTTCGAATAATAAGCCTATAGATATATTATTTCAAATATTTTGTAGTGTAGCCTAAATATAATAGCGGCTATAGGCCTAATGGTTAACCATTACACGTCTCAGTAGCCTACCGAAATCTGGAATCTTGTGTGTTTTTTTGTTTGTTTGTTTTTTGTTTAACATTTCAAACCGTGTTATTTATTTTCCTTTAGGACATCGAATGGAGCATTATTTATGTTACATTTAGCTTAGTCGTGTCGTCGCCTTACTTGCTTAATGTAAAATATGAAAACGATTAGCTTTAGTTTTTGAGAAGTTCATTGGAGATGCCATGAAGATGAAGGCCATTATAAGGGCTTAGGTAATGTTTCAATAATGTGTTTCCCTAACATGCTTTTTTTTTTTGCTCATTTGTGTAGCCTATAGGATAATTGACTAGTTATTTTATTTTTAATTAATAAAAAAAAGTAGTCGATTGCTTAAATTATAAGCAAATGCAAAAAGCATTCCGCAGTGGCGTAGCAAATGTACAAGGACAAGTGTCTTTTAGATCTTTTTTGTTCGTCTTTCACGACAGTTCTTTAATGTTTTTATTTTCTATTTTTATTTGTTTATTAAAACTAGGCTAGTTCTTTAGGGACAGAAAAATATAACTCTGATCTGAACTTCTTTGAATTATTGTTTTAAGTAGCTTATTCATTGTTTTGTTCTCGTTCAGACTCTAAATCTAGTCACGGTTCGTTTTATTTAAAACTTTTTGGAGCGTTATTTAAAATATCAAGCTTTTATAACAGGCCCATTTTCTTCTTTTAACCTTTTCATCCACTTTTTTTTTTGTCTCGGCAGATTAAACGTTCAGCAATCTAATTTTACAAACGACAGGAAATATTTTAACGATATTTCTTTCAGACTTTTCTAGATTTGCGTGTGTGATTTGCGTGTAATATTGCGCGAAATACACAAGCACTTTTCTCTCGATATTATGTCTGAAATCGAATGGAAACCAACGAGAACATGGCTAAATTCCTCGTGCCCTTTCCAAACTCAAACATGACGCGACACTGATTATGAGTAAATTGCTTCTCTTCTTTTAGAAATTAGGAGACGTGTTTGAACGTATGTTTTAATAAATATAGACTGTTATGTGATACGTGTTCTAGATATATAGGCTAATGCATGTCTGTTTCAGTAGCCTACATACATACAGCAGATTGTTGTAGGTCACTGTACTGAGGCATCACGGTAGGTTGGCTCCAGCCCTCACTGTAGTCTGCTTGGCACCTTCTGACTGCATGATTTTGCCAACCATAATTAATAGAGCTCTGCTGTTCGCAGGCAGAGATCACATGTATCAAAGTTCTCCTTTGCCTCTCAGGAAATGAAAGCAGGAAAATGCTGATTGGGCCTTTGCCAGGGATATGGCACTTTATTAAAATCAAACATTTGTATGTATTAATTTATTTTTAAGAAGCATGTATTCTTGTGTCCAAAATACTTGATCTGTTCAATCAATTTATCTGATGTAGGCTATTAATTTCATTCTTGACAACCGTACATGCATTAGGTGACATGTCGATTTTTTGATAAATGTGACCCTGCACAAAACCAGTCATAAGGGCCTTTTTTATTTTGATTTATACATCATTTGAATAAGCTTTCCATTTATGTATGGTAGGATAAAACAATATTTGGTCAAGATACAACTATTTGAAAATCTGGAATCTGAGGGTGCAAAAAAAATCAAAATATTGAGAAAATCGCCTTTAAATTTGTCCAAGTAAAGTCCTTAGCAACGCATATTACTAATAATATGTTTTTGATTCACGCTAGGAAATTGACAAAATATCTTCATGGAACATGATCTTAATATCCTAATGATTTTAGGCATATCATTTTGACTCATACAATGTATTGTTGTGGCTACTGCCACAAATATACCTGTGCGATTTATGACTGGTTTTGTAGTCCAGGGTCACAAATGTGTGGATTGGAAAATACTTTCTTTTCTGAAACTTTGTTACTCTCAGAATGTTTTTGGTGCTCTCTGTTTAACCCTGCTTTCCTTTCACCTCAACCACCTCACCTCTCTCTCTCTCTCTCTCTCTCTCTCTCTCTCTCTCTCTCTCTCTCTCTCTCTCTCTCTCTCTCTCTCTCTCTCTCTCTCTCTCTCTCTCTCTCGCTTTCTCTCTCTCATGCACACACATTACATGGCAGGCACCCAACCATATCAGACGGTCTCCTTCCCTTCACTGGTTCATGCTCTGATGTGTTCAGCACTACGTTTGTATGTCTGAATCAGTTGCTTGTCTATTGTTTGCCAGTGAGTTACAGTAAACAGTAGTACAGTTATAGTATCAGACATAATTTCATCTCGGATTAGCTCTTAATCTGGTAACACTGTTTAGTCTTCGACTCAAATTAGCCTAGTTGGAAATGAGCAAACACATATACACAATATTTCAAATGCACTGTATGGAACAGAACTCATTGTTGTTTGTAAGTATTTTCATTACAGCGTTTAATGATAATGCAATACAAAAATATCCAGGATCAGGAAGAGTTCGATTTTGTAAACTCACTTTACAAAAATGAACGAGAGCCATTGAGTTATTTTGGAAACTTTTATTACTTCATCTTAAATCATTTAAATACAAAACCATTCAATGCTGTATACTTGACTCAAGCGCTCTGTTAAGTGTGACCTGAAGGCACTTCAAAACCCCCTTGACCTCGGACCCCCTCTCCTCTCACGCACACTACGTCTCCTCAACATTGCAATCTGTGTGTCTTTGTGACCATAACGCACTGTCCACAGGCTTCCCTGTGATATACGAGAGTGTGACAACAATATGGGTGCTATTTCTGACCCAGCGAATAGGATGCCGGATTGTGCAAATCAATACAATGACTCCGGCTTCCGCCCCTTTTTGGGCGAGCATATGACCCAGGAAACGTTTAGCTCGTTGAAGGCCTCTTTGTTCTGAAGTTTCTTTCTCCCTCCCTCCCGTCTTGTTCTGAAGAGCGATTCTCCTGTCAGAATGGGCAGGCGTGCTGATAAAGGCCCTTGTCAGACACATGTACACACTTTTAACTGAATTGCTTTTAAACAAATTGATCATTTAGATTAAGTTCTTGGAGGTTTTCAGTCACCATCTTTCGATTTCAACGTGTAGTTTATGAATATGAATAAATGGGTGTTGTAATGGGTTATATCAGTATTATGTTTTTAAAGGAGAATTAGATTAGAAAGTGACAGTATAGTGCTTTGATTTTACATGTTTTTATTATTTTATAACTTACTACTATTTTATAGTATAGTTTTTTTGTTTGTTTATTATATTATAATTGTATTTTAATATGACATTTGTTTTCCTGTTTCTTTGATGGCTTCTCTTGTTGTGTATAAGAAAGAAACAAAGTCTTGTGAAATACATTGCAGACAGTGCTGCCATCTTTGCATCATGCAGTGTATTTAATTAGAATCCCGCATTAATAATCCAGCATACTAATTTAAAAGAACGACATCACAGGACAACATTAGCACATCTTATGCGGCTAGAACATTTGTACGCCAATATTAATAGTATCAAGAGAGTTATTCACAGATTTGAATATATCAAGAGCTTAAGGGAGTCTTAATTGAAGTTAATAGTCACTTCTTCACACTGATATTAATAATCCTATTATTCAGCGACAAAAGGAGGTCAGCTCAGCTTTATTTCATCATCATTCCTGGACAGTTCCTTACACTGATCCCATCATCATTTTGCGACAGCTAGCGGAAAAGGGGGGGAAAAAAAGAATATCAAAAATGGATCTGAGCCAAAAGGCATTGCTAGGTCAAAGCACAGATTATCGAGTGCACTTAATGGAGTGGAGAAGTCAAATATAAATCATATTAAAGGCCCTGCCATTTAAGACAAGCAATATTAGCGTGGAGCTCGGTGCTGGTGGGGATTGCATTATACAAGATGGACACTTATTATGACATATCCCTTTCAGCTTCCTGCAAATGGATATCAAAATTGTCATTGAGTTTTCTTCCGAAGCGAATTTGGTTATTCCAGGCAATATGGTCACACTGCAGGGCTCCAAGTTAATTTTTTTTCGTGCCTATCGGCTGTCAGCCCCCCTACCTCTCATGCTTTGAATTCTCTCCCTCCATTTGTTTTATTTTCCGTGCTGTATTAGAAGCCTCCTCCTGGGGGGAAGTTTGGAAGAAGAGTACAAAATCCACTCCGTAAAATGTAGATTTTTTGGTATAGTGGACTAGATAGGTTTAACCTAAATAGTAGCCCCCAAATGCAAGGACGAGAGAGGAACATTGGAAAATTAATCACTTTTTTCTTTTTCTTTTTTAGCTTTGCCATCACCCTTCCTTACACCCCCCCCCCACCCCGCCAACAGCAATATGCATTGTTGCTTGTCAGCTTCTCTGATTAATGGCGTGAATTTATTTGCATAGATTTAGCATTGATTGCATTAGTTTATTCAAAAAAGGACCTTTTGATTTAAATGTCCCTTAATCTGAAATCATACAAATTGGAAGATTTTGAGTTGTGTTCCCTTACAAGCGTGTGAGATCTAAATCACATATTCCGCATACAGTATGTGGGCGAATTAAAGAAATGTCCCCCAAAAAATGACCATTCAGTCATTCCAAACCTTGACTTTCATTCTTCTGTAGAAAACAATAGAAGATATTTAAAAAAAATGTCTCCATACAATGAAAGTCATTGGGGTCCCTTGTTGTTTTGAACCCCATTGACTTTCATTGTTTGGAATGACATGAGGGTGAGTAAATGACAACAGAAGTTTAATTTTCAGATGAACTATCTATTTAAGTTTCTATTAACAGTTCAAACTTTTGAAAGTTTCCTGTGTTCATTTGGTATTCAGTAAGCAGGTCCATTTGTTTTCATCTGTTTGTTTTCAAGTGACGTACACAAACCCCAAGCTCGGTAAAACACCTTTAACAAGCGGCCGTCACAAGACACCAACCTCTTCAGCTCCCTGTGATTAATCTTAATGTCTTGGAGACATCCCATGTTTAGAGGTTGAGTCCGTAATCATTCGCTCACTGACCCGATGATACTCAACCAGAACATCCTCTCAACAGCCCCGGTGAGGACAATGCCTTGATGCATTTCAAATTAATTATACCGCCCTATTCTGAGAAGCACGTGTGCTCGACAGCCGGTTCTGGAGGGCGAAAACAAAGAGAAAGAAAAGGAGAGAAAAAGACTGCATTTTTTCCCAGGTTGGGGGGCTCGGGTAATGAAATGCTGGTGGTTGAAGCCCATGATGAAATTAGGCCATGTAACCCAAATAAGGGATGAAGGCTTCATAATTGCCAGTCCTTGAGATCTGAGGTGCTGGGTGCCAACTGTCAGAGCTGGGCTAATGATGACAAATGTCTCTCTATGCAGATTGCAAAAGGGAGGAGAAAAGGTAGAAGGGGGGAAGAAGCCGCCGCAGGAGAGCGAGAATAAACCGAAAGAAAGTGAACAAACTGCAAAGTGCTTTCTAGCGAAACGTCCCGCGAAGCGGTAAAGACTAGATAGAGCTTTCAAGAGGGGGAGGTTAGGTTTTTTTGTGTTTTTTTTTGAACAGTCAAATCCATTAGATAAATCAGTGCAGAACTTGGTACGACAGACATTCAAATTACATTTCTAATCTTTCAACAATAGCGTTTCATTGCATGCGTGACTTAAACTTGTATTAATGTAGAGTTGCTGCCAAAACAAAATGCTAAAAATACCCAAATCGTTTGTAATCCTGCAACTCTCAGCTTCATATTTTATTGCTCCTAAAGCGCTATCACAAAGAAACTCATAAATTTGTCTGCACTTATAGGTTAGCCATTGAAAAAGCAAGAAGCTATAGTGATGTAGTGAGGTCCAGCTTTCCCCAATTTGTTGCATGAATGGCTTTTTGAAAAGGTTCCCACTTGCTACAAAAGAAGCCCCCTTTTTTGTTTGCCCTCTCCCCATCTGTGTCATCTGTTGTGAGGGGGGCGGTTTCTGTTCGAGGGAAGGGGCGGGACCAAGGGGGGCTCCCTGGTGACTGGGGCCAGTTGTTTTATGGACTCGCCGTAGCGGCGCAGGCAGTTCATAAGTTGCCAGTTCCTTTGTGTAAGACGACAGGCTGACACGTGGGAGGCGACACGGCCATATTGACGTATATCATTTCCATTAATAACGTGGATGAGCCCCCGCCTCGTTTCCGCCTGCTGACTTATACAGAAAATCCCTCCAAATGACACTTAATTGACAATGTAAAATGAAGAGCTGATTTTGATGTTCTTTTATGGAGATGAGGTTTAAGACTTACCAAATTGATGTGGAATTGGGCAAGTAGTCAGAAAGTTTGTTGCAGTTTTGATCTGAATCCTATCTTTAATTTATCTATATATTATAAACTCTAAATCTCTCTGGTAACAGAAGCAAGACTCAGTTTTCCATATTGCTGCGACATATGGCGCTAGTGGCTGGTGTTTTATATTACACGCTCATTAACACCACATGAGCTGTTTTGTGACGCTGACACGTAGCCTCAGTGAAGGTTAAAATGATTGATATCCTTACCTCTGCTTTATGTGAAAGTCTGATTTTAGGGCCAAAGGAATTAGGCAGCTCATTTTATGGTCTGTGGTGCTTTTAAGAACAGGCAATGACAAAATAACTGACCAATTAATCGGTTTGCCCCTTTTAAACAAAGCTAGCATCCGATATTTACATTTTTGTCTAGGCTATCTAACAGATTGAAGGGGGCAGATTTGTTGTTTAATCCTCAGGGGATAACTTTAGTACATGACTAGTATTTAAGTTTAAGTTGATTCGTAAACATAAGCACTTTTGCAAACATTTGAGCATTTTGCTATGTTGCTAATGCTGTTTAGCTTAGTCACTGTCATATAAAGATCACAGACTCAAAAGCTTAAAGGTCCCGTTCTTCGTGATCCCACTGTTCAAACTTTAGTTAGTGTGTAATGTTGCTGTTAGAGCATAAATAATACCTGTAAAATTATAAAGCTCAAAGTTCAATGCCAAGCGAGATATGTTATTTAACAGAAGTTCCCTTTCAAAGTCTACAGCGAACGGCTGGCTTGGACTACATCCTGGTACTTCCTTCATAAATGACGTCAGTAGAACAGTAGAACAGACTAACCTCCGCCCACAAGAATACGTGAAAAAAGGGGGCGTGGTCTTGTTGCTGTCCCACGTGGAGAAGAGGACGGTCGCGTGGAGAAAAGGAAGTGTTGCGTTTGAGTGTGTTTGTCGCCATGTCGTCGAGACGCTGTTATTTTCATCCCGGAGTCAAATCACCTTTGTTTGGCTTTCCCAGGGACGCTGTAGAGATCATTAAGCGCATTTATCTTCCGTTAAGAGGCGTGACCTTTCCACGTGCGCTAAGCTGCTGTTGAATCACAACACGGGAACCGTGCCACGTTTGCTAAGATGCGGTCAAATCACAACACGGGAACCGCTGGCACAATCAGAACTCGTTACGTATTTCTGAAGGAGGGACTTCATAGAATAAAGGAACTCATCAGCCGTTTTTAGGACAGTGAAAACAGCGGTATACAGATAAGTAAATTGTGTTAAAAATACTGTTTTTTTTTACACGCGAAACATGAACACATGTTATATTGCACACTGTAAACACAATCAAAGCTTCAAAAAAACACGAAGAACGGGACCTTTAATACATAGGCCTACAGTGGCCGCCTGTTCTAGTGTTTTGTTGTATTTTTGGGTTCCAGCTTGTGGCGGCTCTCGACCGGCCTCATTAATGTAGTGGTTGAGGTAGCTGGCTTCCATAATCAAAATTCAGTAGGTGTGTTTCAGCTCCTGGAGAGGGCAGAGGGAAGAGTTGACGTGCCGCTTCCTGCCTTGAGGGCTCTCACTGCACGCTGTAACAGCCCTCAGGCTAAAAGAGCCATCCTGATGACCACGTGTTCTCCTACAATAAAACATTCAGCAGCCTAGGCTTTTTATATTCAGAATGTTTTTAAATGCATGGATACAAATTAAATAAATATAAAAAAAATTAAACTAAAAATAACAAATATTATCCTATGTATATGTTGTCTTATTGCTTTTAAAAACATTTGCAATTTTGCATTTGCCAATGATAAAAGACACCAAAGTTAAAATTAACAGTAACTATAATAATTAAAAATAAAAGTAACTTTATTTAACATTGTTGACTTTTATCATATTTTCGACTGTTTTTTAAAAGCAAGCTAATTTATTTGATGAATTAAAGTAAAAATAGTAATATTGTGAAATGTTATTGCAATTTACTATTTGAATATATATTACATTTAAATATATGGAGTAATGGCTGCCTAAACATTCAGCTGATATATATATATATATATATATATATATATATATATATATATATATATATATATTTTTTTTTTTTTTGGTAATCAAGAAACTTT
Source organism: Romanogobio albipinnatus (assembly GCA_023566225.1). Classification (NCBI taxonomy): domain Eukaryota; kingdom Metazoa; phylum Chordata; class Actinopteri; order Cypriniformes; family Gobionidae; genus Romanogobio; species Romanogobio albipinnatus. The sequence continues at coordinate 35,684,311 of CM042247.1, read as the reverse complement.
ACTTATTATTATTTATTATTATTGTTGTGTAGGAAGTGCAAAAGAACAACATTTGTTTGAAATACAAATAGTGTGCAACATTATAAATGTCTTTACTGTCACTTTTGATCAATTGAATGCATCCTTGCTGAAAAAAAGTTTATTAACTTTTTTAATTAAAATATCTTACTGACCCCAAACTTTTTAAATCTCTGTGTGTGTGTGTGTGTGCATATATATATATATATATATATGAAGTCAGGGTTATAAGTATATGACACTGACTTTTGCACTTCTGCACTGCTGAAATTCAAATGATTTTATTATTGTGTCAATTTGTCTGTTGGCGGGGTTGAGTGCGCGCAAAAACAGGCGGAGGTGTTGACACCATCTGACAAACGAGGATTAGCCGTTTACAGAAGCTGTAATATGATAGGTCAAGGCAAGGAGGCGCTTCCTCTACGACTCCGGCTTGGCGTAATGAATGATTGACAGGAGAAGGAGAAGCTGCCAGTCGGCGGCAGAGGTGCAGGCTTGATGGCTGCCGCAGAGCTCTGTGGATCCCTTGATCATGGTGGGCCGCTCCCCTTTCATCCGTGCCCACAGCTCTGCCAGGAAAAGCTGCTTTTCCTTCCCCCTCCTCTCTTTTTCATTTTTTTTATTCCCCCTAATTTACACATTTAAGACATTTTTATTTGCTTATTTGCAATTCTCTTTTTATTTAATACTTTTTGGCTAGTGAAACTTCCCTCCCACTTTCTCTCTACCTCCCCTCCCTCCCTCTCACTCTCTCTGAGTCTCTTTCTTTCTTCTCGGTTTGCCTTTGGGCGATGAACTAATTTCAGGCTCCATAATTGCAGCGTGTTGTACACCTGCCTGCTATTAATTCTCCCCCGTCATTCACTCTCTCCTTCTTAATGAGATATTATTGTAATTATTGTTATTATGGTGTTTGGCGTAATTAACGTGATTGATGTTGGTGCTAGGGGAGGGTTTATTTTGGCATTTGAATAGATGAGGGGATACTCCTCGATCACACAGGACGCGGCCAAGGTGCGATGGCTCATTCCTCTAGTCGTACATAATGGATCCAGTAAAGTTGAAGGGTTATATACAGGACAGATCTTTCTAAAATGTCACTCAAAGTCTGAAGTTGTGGTTTGAATGGCGCACCGCATGTTGCTGTTTTAAGACTTGACTGGTAAAAGGCCAAACAATGGCCAGTGTGGAGCTTTGTTTCGATACGTCACTTAGACCCTGTGAAATTCAAATTTCCCCATCCTTCGAATGGAGGGCTGAGGCGTTTGCCCAGTCCGATTTTAGTCAACCTGTTGTGTTTGGGGGGAACAAAAAAGTTCTCAGTCCATTTGATACCAATCCAATTGTTTTGGTATTTGTGGCTGATAGGAACACAAAAGGATAAAAGGCAGAAGGCCCAGAATCTTTCCTTCCAAGCACTGGCAATCCAATTAGAGGTTTGATAAGGACCATATTAAGGGGACTTCATGCTAGAGGTTTTTGTAGTATTGTGGGGGTTTTCATACATCCCCTCAAGTCTGACAAAACCTCCCTTTGGAGATATTCAGAAACATCCTTAATTGGAAAAATGTCATAAAGCAAATACTGATTTTATTATAATTATTATTACTTTTATAAAAGGTTGTCTTTAGGAGTAAGGGCAAGACTAGTGCATAATAATTGATTAACTTTGTGTCTTCTATGTCGCCGAAAGGATAATTTTCCTTGTAGAAAGGAGTGGAAGCTAGGCAGAACTACAGTTTGCATGGATGTTTTGAAAGAGCTATGGTCAATGTAACTTTTCTGGACAGGTATTAGATACCTGCTGTTTTAATAGGCAAATTCCCCTTGAGGTCTCATTATAGCCTATAGTCTGGGTCAGAAGAACAACCAATCTCTCACTTATATTCTCCTATAGTAGATGTCCTCACTTCATATTTATATAACATTTAGTTGAAACCCAAGTCTGCATTCCATAAGTCCTGAAGTTTAGATACCCAAGACCTTAGGACTTAATGAACAACATATTTCAGCTTGCCTGTTGTTGCATGGACCCTGTTCTTGACATTGCATGTGAGCTCCGGGGCTCACGAATAGCGGGGGCTTTTCCCAAGTCAAGGATCTTTGAGTGGGTGACAGCCATTTAACGCCACACGACCTGCGTCTCAAGAGCCACCGTCAGGGCCCTCTTCAATCCTGTTAAGTACAATTACTATTCATGCTCTTTCCATGCTGCTTTGAAGTGCTCGAGCCCCACGTCCCATGCAGTGCTTGATTGTTGTCAAGAAACACGCATTTTATCATAAATCTAACAGCTAAAAACACAAAATCCAGAGGTTGACGATGGCGTATAGTTTGAGCTCTGGTAATAAATAACTTGTAATAAATAAACACACAAACCAGAATTGTCATCTAGATTTTTAAGCAAAAAGCAGAGGCTTTTTGTAAACACATTTAGTCAATTCAAAAATCTTGACATCATGAGTTCTGTGGCAGTTTATCTTTTAAATATTTCTGTCATCAGGTTTCCTCCCCAATAACTCCAGTCTTTCTCCTCTCAGAGTCTATTGAACGCCCCAGTGCATTCAATTGTGTTCAAAGGGAGAGCTGAAGAAAGGACGGAGCATAATGCTTAATAGGTGCTTTAGTAATTCTGAAGTTTTCATAGCTTAATCTGTTCTGAAAAGCTCGGCAGAGAGAAAAAGGCCCTGCAAATGGCCCTCAGAGTTAATTTGATGTGACTTCTGTACAATAAGGCTGGCGGAACGCTAGAAGACCATTCTGCCACGTTACCTTTTCTTCCATCCTTCTCGGACCCTTGGAAACCGTTGCCTAAATGTTTCATAAGACTGCCTGTGTAAGCCACTCAAGTATTCTCTTCCTACAATGCCTACTTTAAGACTATTATTACACTGCGCTTGAGCCAGAGGAGAGGATACAAATAGCAAAGCTTCAGTCTCTCTTTGTTACAAGTCTGCGATTGGTTTAGCACAATCGGGAGAGTCGTTGTGTTCTAAACACACTCATTGTACGCCTCATTTCTCCCCTTTTGCCTTTTGTTGAAGTCTCGGCTTCCATTTTTGTTGATAGCAGAGGCCCAGACACAGTGTGTGCTTACTTTGGCGATTGCATATGAATAGATAGCAGGCCCAATGGATTGCTACTATGAGAATGCTTTACTTTGAGACTTTGATTGCCAAAAAGAATTTCACCATCTGACGACTACTAAAAAAATACTTTAGTTAAAAAAAAAATATATATATTTATGTAACTACAGCAATTGTAAAAAATAATTGTTCTCAAACAGGTTTCTCGGAATACTTACCCTTCTGCTATTGGTTGGGGAAACCGATAGTCCCGCGCCTAAACTCAGGCCATTGGTTGAGCCAATATTGCTGCGTCAAGCTGGTCGGGATTGTTTTCATAGCGCCAATTTTATCTAAAAATACAATGATACAAACTTCATAAAATATGAGACAGATTCTGCAATAAAGCAGTTCTACAGTGCCATTATTCACCCCAAGTCAGATAAGTGTTTGTTTATTTTGGTTAAATAATTGTAAAGTTTAGTTTAGTTTCAATTATGAAATGAGTTTAATTCAGCTAGCAGCTCTACAGAAGACAATAGTTTTATTATTTAGCTCAAGTCAGTTCAATGTTGATTGAATTCAGTTCAATAACAGTGTCAATGTTGCAATATTTGACAATTATGAAACTAAAAGCTAAAAAGCAGCTTTGCAGAAAACAGTGGTGTCATCATCCAGCTCAATTCAATTAAATTTTTGTTCTCAGCCGATAGTGTTAGTGCAGTCAAATTGGTAATATTACTAAATATTAAGTCACTCATAAACAAATCAGTTGAGGGAACGAATCATTGGCTCACCCATTAATGCGGTCACTTGTTTCATTCCTAAATGAATCAGTGTTTTGAACGAATCGGGTAAATGATGACTTGCTTATAAAGACCGTTATAACCTAAGGCTAAATGCTACCACTTTCACTCAGACAACTTTTGTACAAAAAATACATACTCCACTTTCAAGTAGTATTGATTTAGAGATATGTCTTACACACATGCAAGCAAGTGATTCGTTTTGGAGCAATCCCAGAGTTTCTCAAGCGGAAATGACTGGAAAATAAAGATTTTATCCTACAGACCAAATCTCTCCCATGTGACATTCCACCATTAATCAAGATGTCATTTCAGCACAATCAATGAGAAAAGGCCTATGATCCAGCTTTGGGAAACATTTACTCTTATGAGTAATAAATCACTTAAGAAACTTGCTGTCTTTTGTTTACTCAAATTACAAGCATTTCCCTTTTCAAATCAAGGATAGAGAAAAGGAAACTGATAGAAATGTTAATCTCTATTTTTCCCTCTGTTATATGGGAATGGCCTCATGGGGGTTCAGTAGAGACAGCATGACTTAGGCCTCCACTTGAGATACACTTTTACTAATGAACTAAGACAAAGTAGTGAAACCACTTCTATTTTCATTTTCTGCAAAAGAGAAATCTCTCTTCCTGTGTGCTTAGCGTGTGTTGGAGCTAGCATGTCTAGGTCACTAACCCTAGAGAAAACAGCTTGCATTAATATGCTGTAATCCAGTGTAATTAGTCAAATAGCCGCACGCCAAGCAGATTGTCACAGGCTGTCAGCTTTGGCAGGCTTGCAAGATGGCCCGCTGTCCCGCTGGCCAGCAGGGATACCACCGAGAGCACATATACGTACGTAACACACCCTCATGCTTCAGCTTAGTGATCAACCCCGGGTCATCAGGGGAAATTCTGTCTTTGTCTGCAACATTATGATCTACTGATTTCATTGTGTAATTAAGTCGGAAACAACATGCGCTGACTAGATTTTAAAACAAATAGTGTCTAAAAACCCCAAGTAAAAGTAAAAAAGAAAAAGATTATTATTAAATTGGTGCAAACTCTTCATCGTATGTATTCTACAAGACTGTCGTTTTAATCTTACTGCATTTAACCATTATAAACTGGCATTTTAGTATTAATTTAGTGATCAGTTGTGTTTAAATTGTTTCAATATGCAAAAATTGCAATTAAATGTGAGCATTAACAGCAATGCATGGTTTTACCATCAAATTAATTTAGTTCCCCCTTCCATCCTGCTCCTTTCAAGACTTCCTCCACCTCCATCTCTTCCTCATGGTGGGGAGTGATATGCAAAGTATGTGTGCGCATGAAATAAACACAGTCAAAATAATTATATCAACACCAGCCTTCTCCTCCCACTCCCGAAATCCTCTAGGAAGCGTTTGACATAAGTTGACGAGGGTTGTCCAACAGCCCCTTCAACGCTGCCCGGAAAACGTCTCCATGCGGCGCTGGATTAGCAAGGGTAAAAAGATTTAAACTATATAATTACAAGGGGATCAAGTGCAAATTATCTACCATGCTCAACAGCCAGATTACCCTCCTCTGTTTCCCTGTGATTTACCCCTGAGGATGAAAGCAACACCCCTCCCACTCAACGCAGAGACTTTCTAGCATACACATTCTAGTGCTAGCAGCTAATATTTTTACTTAAAGGGATAGTTCACCCAAAAATGAAAATTAGACCATGATTTGTCATCCTAGGTGTATATGACATTCTTCTTTCAGTCAAATACAATCAGAGTTGTATTAAAGGGTTAGTTCACCCAAAAATGAAAATTCTGTCATTAATTACTTACCCTCATGTCGTTCGACACCCGTAAGTTCATCTTCGGAACACAAATTAAGATATTTTAGTTGAAATCCAATGACTCAAAAAGGCACAATGCACTTCACACTCTCAAGACCCATAAAAGGTATTAAAGACGTCGTTAAAAAGTCCATCTCACTACAGTGGTTCTACAATAACTTTATAAATGGCGAGAATAGTTTTCGTGCGCAAAAAAACCCTAAATAACGACTTATATAGTGATGACGATTTCAAAACACGGCATCATGAAGCTTCGAAGCGTTATGAATCAGTGAGTCGAATCATGACTCGGATCACGTGTCAAACCGCCAAACTGCTGAAATCACGTGACTTTGGCGATCCAAACCGCTGAATCGACTAACTGATTCATAACGCTTAAAAGCTTCATTATGCAATATTTTGAGATCGTCATCACTATATAAGTGGTTATGTAGGTTTTTTTTGCGCACAAAAACTATTCTCGTTGATTCATAAAGTTATTGGAGAACCACTGTAGTGAGATGGACTTTGTAACGACGTCTTTAGTACCTTTTATGGGTCTTGAGAGTGTACAGTGCATTGTGCCAATGGAGGCCTTTCTGAGCCATCGGATTTCAACTAAAATATCTTAATTTGTGTTCCGAAGATGAACGGAGGTCTTACGGGTGTCGAACGACATGAGGGTGAGTAATTAATGACAGAATTTTCATTTTTGTGTGAACTAACCCTTTAAATAATGTCCTGGCTCTTCCAAGCTTTATAATGGCAGTGAATGGCTGATTTGTTTTGAAGTCCATAAAAGTGCATCCATCCATCATAAAAGTGTACCACACGGCTACGGGGGGTTAATAAAGGCCTTCTGAAGTGAAGCGATGCATTTTTGTAAGAAAAATATCCATATTTAAAACTTTAAAAACTATAATAACTAGCTTCCGACAGACGGCTTACACAAGTCACCTTACGGCAAAAGAATAACCCGATATATGACGTAGGATGTAGGAGTATCGCAAGCTTTGACGCCTCTCGCAGGTCAAACACATAGGGCTGTGCAACAAACTCAAGCCCCTCTTCTCTTATATAGAAATCCTCCGTCATTTCTCTTTAAAAATTCTCGTTTTAGACTTCTAATTCTTGACTGGTGTTTTGTTTTGCTCTATCCGTTGCAATCCCGCGTTCGTCAATACATCGTGCGTCTGGTCAGCAGTACTCTTTCACCGTAAATGGATGCGTACGGCTGTCTGTTGGAAGCTGGTTATTTAATTGATAAAGTGTTAAATATTTAAAATTTTATTTATTTTTATGGAGGGAGGGCTTTGTGGTGTCACGATCCGATAACCTTAAAAGTGCATCTGTTGGCAGGAGGCCTTTGCAGTTTGGGTGGATATTATTAGATTCTGGGAGAAAAGAATAATAGATGAAGGTGTGATGTTCACAACAGCCAAGTTTGGTCAAACGTCTTGTTAATTGTAGGGTGCAAAAACTGTGTATTGTACAGCCCCCTCATATTCTTGTTTCCAGATGCATTTTGTGTAATACTGTATATCTATTGCATAGTTAATTGTTAAACAGTTGATTTCCAAACCATTGGCATTAATAGAGACTTTGTCCTCCATTTGCAGCAATAAAACTCTGGAATGGTTTTCCACTAGATGTTGGAACATGGCTGCAGGGATTTGCTCCCATTAACAAGCATTAGTGAGGTCAGGCACCGGAAATTCCTTTAAAAGATGTTCAGGTCTGGCCTTTGTGCAGATTAGGCAAGTTTTTTTTTTCCACTGAAGTATCTCTATGGACATCTCCTTTTATTCTCAGGCTAATTTTGATGCTGAAACAAAAGGTATGTGCAATACAGAACATTTTATCCTGAGGAGATTGTTAGCATTTTGTTTGATTTTAAGCACCCAGTATAACCGAATTAGCCAAACTTGTTCATTGGTAGGGGATCTCCAGATATTTTTGGCCATGTACTTTTTCTGTTTCAGTTCCACCTTAATGTTTTTCCATGAGATGCGTGCAGAGCTTTGTTTGTGATTTCTCTGTCAGGCTGAAGAGGCTATTCATCAAGCCAGTGCGATTCCAGTCATCTTAAGCGTGATGAGTCTCTTAAGAAGGGCCATTAGTGAGGGCTCAGCAAATGGACCCCATAGAAAATTACACTTCGTCTTTTTAAAAAGCCCTTAACACAAGCCCTCTCAAGCTGTTTATCTAGATTAGTGTTAACCACGTGTGTATATATGTGCCTACGGGGACATTTCTGTGCCTCTTTCTGCTCATTGTTTCCTTTTGTAGCCATTTTGATTTTTAATGAGCTTCTCATTTCCCTGCGAACCAATATTTAATGGAAAACAAAATGGCTCAACCGCAAGAAGATTTCACCATCACCAACATATCTGTTTTCATGGCACGCACAACCTCAAGAGCATGCCTGAAATATGGCCCTTGCTGCAAAACCATTATTGACAAACTGGGTTGGACATATTAGGCAGTGATCTGAGCAGCGAGCAGAGCTCATATTCATCCGTTTATCACTGCAGACTCGCTTCGCGACTGAAACCGTGTCACCCCGACACACGCTCTCGCACACCCTAAATGTGTGTTGACAGTGATTATGCAAAAACCACATCCTCTTTCCGGAGATACCTGCTCGGGGAGCCTTTCCCCTTTATTGGGGCTGAAAAATGGATTCCGTGAGGAGCGTCCAATGAGAGGCTTCTGATAATCTGAAGGAATTTTAAATTTACTTATTTTCACCCCTTAGAGCACATGTCACAAACAGTAGAGATCAGATGGGAAATACTGCCTTTGATGTGTGTGTGTGTTTTCCTTTCAGATGAGTGTTTCTCATCTTTTAAAAGGATATACTGAAACTTCTGGTAAACAGCTTGAGATTTGGATCAATGAATTTCACAAATGATGCTTTGGTTTTATTGCTTATTAACATGAAGCTGAAAGAGCTCAGTCTTTTTCCCCTTTTATTAATTTTCAATTATCCTTTATGCATTAAAATAACTGCATCAAGTGCAATAACTGCTATAACTAAGTGAGCGTCACGATGTATTCAGACATTGTTAAGTGAAATGCCACATTTTTTTATATAGGGCTTGACATTAGCTTTTTTGTTCACCAGCCACTGTGGCTAGTGTATTTCAAAGTTACTAACCACCACTATTTTGACATCGATGCCATGGGGAAAAACTGCCATATAAATGTATTTTTTTAATATTATAGCAGCAGGTATATTAGGCTGCTGTCACTTTAAGACCTGACACACAAATCCATATACTGTTACACATGCATTTACTTTCTCAACTGTTTATGTTCACTTTAAAACATAACTGACATAGTTTACATAATAACTGTTTACATGAATATTCGCCAAGGTCAGCATTTTAACATTGTTTTGTGTGTAAATGACTGTTTAAGCGCAATAAGCAGTGAAAAATAACTCAATTTAGTACTGAGAGGCGGCTTTATGTGCGTGCACTTTGGGTATGAGTACAAAATCTGCAGGAATTAGTAAAATTATGCGCAATCTCACTCCAAAATTCAAGTCCTCTAACACCAACAATATTCATGCAGAGGAAGTGAAACAAGTGAGTGAGTGGAGGCGGGTTTGTGTGTCAACCTGCTGTCAGAGAGATGAGAGAGCAAGAAAGCGCAGCTGGTATCACGTATCTATTCTGCGGAAAATTTGTATTGGAAGCCTCTCAGATATTTCAGTATCGATATGTATAAAAAAAAATCGCAATATTTTTGCCAACACTACATTGTAACACTACACTATAGTTGATTATTTCAGACACCTTTTTCAAAGACCAAAATTGAAAAATGTATATATTATAAATAACATTCAACCAAGAGTCTATGATTGGATAATTGTTGCAGTGATTATTAGGTTTCTAGCATGTCTTGACCAAAAATTGATGCACCTCTTGATGGAAATATCATCACAACATTTATTTCCATCAAGAGGTGCATACATTTCTGGTCAAGGTCTTGTATTGACAATGCAAGAGTTGAGTCAAGTCTACTCCAGCACATCCCAAAGACTTTCAATGAATTTAAGGTCTGGACTTAGAGGTGCCAATAATTCTTCATGCTCCCTCTCAAACATTCTTTCCATTTATGTTTCTTTCCATCTTTCCGTTTCCATTACCCTTCAAATTGCGCAAATTGAAAATATGCCCAATGGAAACACTACAATTTCGCAAAAACTCCCATATATCGCAAACATTTTTGTTACACTTGCATGAAGTGGTTTTTCAGGCAATTTGAAAAAGGAATATTTTGCGAAACTGCGATGGAACCAAAGGATGTTTTTTTTCGGATTTACTGGCATATGTAAAAGTCGATCATTCTTTAATGAGTTCTTTATTAAACTCATAAAAGACAAAAGAATTATGGGAATGCTGGATTCTAAATAACAAAGAAATGCCACAATTTATCAAGACCTTTAAGCAGATAGGAGGGAGAAACACACAGAAACACCTCATACGTGGTCGCTCCCAAGTATAAGGGGCTTTCCTTGCCATTAATGCATGGATAAAACACCTATGTCTCCTTCGATTAAAAAGAATGGCTAGTGCGGTGGCTGGGATATACGTAAACATCCGTTGCCATGATTTTTGGAATGACTTATCGCCAGATGAAAAAAATACACTTAGTCACACATCATCGGTTAATGGAACGGCATCATTTCACAGTAGTTCTTTATCAACATTTAGAAAATATTGCAAAAGTTTTGCACAAAATGGCTACCGGCATCCTGGAATATGGCCATGATGTGTCTTCCTACATGGTTGTAAGAAATGAAAAGCTACACACTCCATAAATTAGGGTAAGAAGAACTGTAACCAAACTTATGACATGCTAGAAACATCAAGCTTTTGCCCATTTAAATCCAAACAGCGACTTTTTTTCTTTTAGTGGGCAGTGCATACAACAAAACAAATTATTAAACTAATGTTTGCAACGTATTACATTTCTTTTAAAAATACCTTTCTCTTTTAATATATTTACAAATATAATTTATTGCGGTTGACGCAGCTGAATTTCGGTAAGCCATTAGTCTTTAGTGTCACATGATCCTTCACAAATCATGCTAATATGCTGATTCGGTGCTCAAGAAACAGTTCTTATTATTATCAAAGTTGAAAACAGTTGTGCTGCCTAATACTTTGGTGAAAATGTGATCGCAAGGCCTTTCAAATAAACACAAAATTTGTTTCAAGTTAAGTGAATTAGAACACAGCTTTGCTTGATTACAAACACTTCATTACAATGTCATTTTTTGAAGCACATGTATGGGGACATAGTGACAAAAAATGCTATAATTTCTTTGCTTGTGATGTAAATTAAGGTTGAAAGGGCAGCAGCAGCGGAAGACGAATGCAAGCATGAATTTGGCAGCAACAAGGCTAGGTGGAAGGGCACACACACACACACACACACGCACACACACATACACATAGTGAGCAGACTGGAGTAGTCACACCTTGTCATCCTGTGCCTTTTCTCCTGAAGCCAGAAGCCAACAACAGCCGGCGGTAAACAGTCCAGACCCCCACCTGTTCAAAAACAGGCCCTTTGGTAAAGACTGTCACATACTATGCTGGTCTTTCCTCTCTACAACTATACAATGCCACAGCATGTCTGCTTACAAACTCAGCTGCCCTGTACACCAGACACACTGTACCCTGCATGCAGTAAAGGCCTTTTACAAGCTACAAAAGTCAGTCAGCCTTTTCTTAATGTGTCCATTACAGCTGTTGAGTGGCAGTGATTTTTTTTAAAGGTCTGGGTAATTTCTGTTTAATCTCTTTAAAGGAACAGTCCGTCCCATAAATAAAAAGGGTCATCAGTTCACCCAAGTTTCTCACGTTTCATAACTGAATTAAGTTATAATATGCCGAATTGAAAATGCAGAGCTAGTCAAGATTAATTCAAGGTTTTCGGTGAATACTGATTTTAATCTATAATATGGCTTCAGAACATTTGAAATGTATCACATTTTAGACATGTTTGTTCACTGCGAGTTTGAATGCACTTTAAAAGTTAATTTTCAGCCAGACTAAAGAAATTATTTGATAATATTATTATTATTGGCTCTCTAGACGTAGTCATATGAGCAATACAGTTTGACATTGGAACAAGCATCATGTGTATTTTTACAAATGTGTTCCACAGAAGAAGAAAAAAATGGGTTTGGAACAACATTTGTGGCCCAAATTATTATTATTATTATTTTTTAATCATTAGGATATTAAGTAAAGATAATGTTCCATGAAGATATTTTGTTAATTTCCTACCGTAAATATATCACACATTTATTATTATTACTAATATGCATTGCTAAGTTGTCATTTGGACAACTTTAAAGGCTATTTTCTCAATATTTAGACTTTTTTGCACCCTCAAGATTTCAGATTTTCAAATACTTGTATCTCGGCCAAATATTGCCCTATCAACCCATACAGCAATGGAAAGCTTATTTATTAATCTGCCAGATGATGTATACATCTCAATTTAAACATTTTTTACCCTTATGACTGGCTTTATGGGTCATATTTGGGTTAGTAAATGATGAAAGAGTTTTAATTTTGGGTGCACTGTTCCTTTAAATGTATCTGATGAAATGACTGTTAGACTGTTGGGTTTGAACCTCTTTAGCTCATATATAAATGTTCTCTCGTGCACCATAGGGAGTAGTCACCATTCTTGAGATGAGACAAGTGCTCTCACTTTCTGGACACATTTTCCCCTCTCTCATTGCACACACAGGCATTCAGTCCCAGCAGTGGAAGCCTATTAGACAAATCTGCAGAGAGCCCAGCAGAGGTGCTATGATGGCAGGTTGTCAGTGCGACAGACGACCGGCTTTATAAACATATCAGTCATGCTGGCTGTTATATCCCCGGCCAGACTCGGCACACATTTGACATGGAGAGGGATTGCACTCATCACTCGAGGGGCTGTGTGAAAAATTGTGTCCGGTTTAAAAATGACAGATCTTTTTGATACATTCACCCCTGTCATAACGTTCCATTCGGCGGGCGGTTCGGGGCGTCCTTTGAAGAATAAGAATGGTGAAAAAGATTTGGCTTGGATGTCATACTCTCAATAATGGCTGATAACACCAATAAAAGGAGAAGAATTGTGGGGCCAGTTGTCAATAGGGGCCTGGTGTTTATTTACAGAAGCCACATTTATAAATTGCATTGACAACAAAACAGTTGAATTATTCCACTTCTGCAATAGACATGTTAATATGCGTCTGTTAGAAACCTTTTACAACCCTAACAGCTGCATATACAGCATACATAACCATCCAAACTGGTGCTAGGTAGCTGTGCGGCCCCTGTGTGTGCACTGACAGGCCGTGAGCAGTGAGGTAAAAGCCTGGAGCCTGTTCCTGCTCGGCTGCTGCTGGTGTGATTAGATTGGGGCAGAAGCCTCCAGCTGGCAGGCCTGTCTGGGACCCGGGGCCGCTCGTCCCTGACACTCGTCACCATTGTGACACCTCTGACAGGCAGTGGACAGCCCAGCCAGACAGGTTCATTAAGCCCCATTTTTTACAGCTGGGCCTCCGTCTTTCTCTCTCTCTCTCTCTCTCTTTCTCTTTCTCTTTTTCTCTCCGTTTCTCCATGATGAGAACAAAAAGACGGGAGAGAATAACGACTGCACTTTGTCAGAGACCTCTGTGTCTACAGGGGCACTGGCTTGTTGATGTTTGATGCGCCAGCTCTGTTGTTATGACAAATTTTTTTCTGATGTGACCTATTTTGAGACGCTTTTTCTCCAGCAGTATCTTTTGTTGTCGGCTAGCCCTTTGGCCTGCGCTTTGTCACAGGAAGAAACAGGCAAGGACATGTGTAGATGCATATAAATTTTAATATGTTCACTGAAACACAAAGAGGTCTTGTATTATTATTATTATTATTATTATTATTATTATTATTATTATTATTATTATTATTATTATTATTATTGGGGGCAGGCACCTGTCACATTTTGTTCAGATGTAAAATAATAATAATAATAATAAAATAAATTATAATTGTTGTTGTATTATTACATATTTATTTAGTTTTTAGAATTAAATTAATGTGTATTATTATTATTATTATTATTTTAGTGTTATTATTGAAAACATGATTGTCTTTATCATTATCATTCATCATATTATTACTATGTTGGTTAATTTATTACTGTTTATTATTATTTTGGTTAATTTATTATTATTTATTAATTTCTTATTGGTTATAACTAGTATTATTAATAATAATAATAATAATATTGTTATTATTGTAATATTGTAATATTAATATGCATTCGGTTGTTTTATTATTGTAATTTATATATTTTTATTTCTGTTTTTATTAATATAATTATTATTGTTGTTTTAGCGTTATTATTGAGCACATGATTGTTTTTATCATTATCATTCATAATTAACAGTGTGTTATTCTTCTTCTTATTATTATTATTATTATTATGTTGGTTAATTTTTTTGTTTATTATTATTTTTTATTATTTTGGTTAATTTAGTATTGTCTCATTATTATTGCTATTATTACTATTATTATTAAATATTGTTGTTTTTATTATTGTAATAATGTTTATTAATACGTGTTCAGTTGTTTTTATTATTGTAATGAATAATTTGTTTTTATTTCTGTTTTTATGATTCATATGTTTGTCATTATTATATTAATAATATGTATTATTATTATCATCATCATTATTATTATGTATTTTCAGATTGTTGAACATGATGAATTTTTGAACATGATAGTTTTTTCTAACAGCTATTGTTCACTCCATTGTTCTCTCAGCATGTGGGAAGTCATTGAACCTCAAATGCCAAATCTCCCAAATGGTTCTTCTAACTGTCTATCCACTAAACTGCTGTTTTCTTTACAACCTGTATCTACGACAGCTCATTGAGTTTAGGCTTGTCAGGGTGTCAACCTATCTATATATCTAACGTTGGTTGTTGGTGGTTTGTATGGAGTACCTACAGTGGTGGATGGTGAGCATTTTGATATAATCCATTTTTAATTGATCCCCAGAGCCTCTGACGTGACAGGAGGCTCTTCTGTGTCAGAGCCGAGCATTATTCTGGGGAGAAATGAAGCAAGGCCAGTCTGGTTGGTGGAGGCTTTCGGTATCTCTAAAGAGAAATTATCTTTAGGTCCTAACCTTAACCGATTCCCATTCACAGTTACTGTACACAATGTCCCAAACCTATCCTCCACTACAAAACCTTTCTTCACCTTTGCACCCACCCAGAATGGGCTCTTATCTATGTGCCACAAGGCATTCTCTTTTTTGGGCTTGAAGAATGCAAGTGTGTACGCATGTGTTTGTGTGTGTGTTCCTCTTGGTTCGTTAAAGTGGTAGGTGGGGAATGGAGTTTGGCTCATTCTCACTTGTCAGGATGAAGCTCTTGATCCAGCCTCTGGGGTCTCTGGGGGTCTCAGAGGAGAAACTCACTAATGATCCCTCTCTTGCCCCAGCCCTGTGTTAGTATGGATTATTTACGCCCGCCTTACCCCCGTAGGGACTGTGTTCCAACAGCACAGTTAGAGCGAGGTGTCAAACAAAATAGAGGAAAGGTGGATATATGGCCCTTTGCATCATCAACAGAAAGCAGCGTCTTGCATCTTTTTAGAGATGCCTCCATTTTGAGAAGCCTATCAAAGGCCTGGCCTGTCACTCAATGGATTCCAGCCAGCATTTTTGACGGGAATGGAATGTTTCGCAGTGCTCCGTCAAAGTGGTTTCATGGCATGATGATTGGAGTGACAATCAAACTGCAACTACGGAATGTGTTTCCCGAGCAACGGTCATAACACGTGTGACACCGTATTGAAAAACAGTCTGGAAAATCTGTTGGATTGCAGTTCAGTTAACAAACCTCTTTCCTTTCGCCCTGTGCTTAGGTGCTGGTCTACTCTGAGGGGCTTCATGGCAAATGGATGTTCAGCGAGATCCGAGCAGTGTTCACCCGACGCTTCCTGCTTCAGAACACAGCGCTGGAGATCTTCATGGCCAACAGAAGTAAAGCTCTCCTATGTGTTTTCCACTTTTTGGATACAAAAACAATGACCACTCAGATCTCTGTCATGCTGAAAAGTTTTCATAACTTTCTAAACCAGCAAAACATGCTTGGTCAACCAGCTTCAAAAAGTCAAGTTTTATGGGTAACACTTTACAATATGGTTCAATTTGTTAAGATTACTTAAAGGTGCAGTGTGTCGATTTTAGCGGCATCTAGTGGTGAGGTTGTGAATTGCAAATTTTGAAGCACATTTAGAAGCTACAGTGGCCAACACAGGACAAAAATGTTGTCGTCGGAGAGAACAGAGTGACTAGCGCTCCGTAGAGAAGTTTGTCCGTTTAGGGCTACTCTAGAAACATGACGACGCAAAAAGGCGATTTAACTGTAAGGGGACCTGAAGATTGAAATGGCTAATTTTAAGATAATAATAACATAACAGTTCAATATGTAAGGTCTTTATACACCACTGAAAAGATAGTTATGTATATTATATTGCATTTCCATCAATAGATCCTCATAAATTCTACACACTGCACCTTTAATACATTAGATATCATGAACATTTGACATTAACAGTATATACAGTATATATTTCTGAAGGGTCATGTGACCCTGAAGACTGGAGTAATGATGCTGAAAATTCAGCTTTGCCATCACAGGACTAAATTACATTTTAAAATATATTCAAATAGAAAACAATTTTTATTTCACAATATGACTTTTTGTACCATGTTTTTCATTAAACACTTGCAATGTTGGTGTGAGCATGAGACTTCTTTCAAAAACATTTTATAAAATCATACTGAGCCCAAAACTTTGAATGGTAGTGTATAATTTGATATGATATTTTAGTATATGCACATGAACTAATATTAATATATTGAAACTTATTGTAATCTGTTATTATTTTACTGGTGAGCATGACTATATGCTGGTTCACCAGACAAGCATAAACCAGCAGGGGAATTTATAGTTCTTTCAACAATTTGCTATGCAGTACCATTGATAAAATTCACATGACCCAATGTTTTTATTTATTTTTTTATGGATAAATCCCCATCTACAGGCCTAGTGAGCTGTGGGCTATACTAAACTACAAAGGTGTAAAGTATGAAATATCTACAGTCAAAATGAGATCTCTTAGACTATGTGATTTGTCCTGTGACAGACCGGTTTGGCTGAACTACACAGAAAAAAATGTGAAAATGTATAATCAATCAATCGAAAATTAATCAATCATCTTCTCAGATTCATTGGTGGAATAGTTTCAGATTTTTGTCATTAAAGCGCAGTAAAGATCCCCAACGGCCCTGTAGAGTAACAGACCTCTGTGCTAACCTTGTTTTTGTCAACTCTTTTCTTTATATAATAATTGTGTCCTCAGAATTAAAAAAACGTGCAAGACTGAACGCTTGCTAAGCAGCATTTGTTTACCTGTTCTGAAGTTTGTGGAAATGTTTACTCATATTTGGATGTACTCTACTGTAGGCCTTTGTTTAACATGTGACATCATTGCCTCCCTCAGCGTCCGTCATGTTTAACTTCCCCGATCAGGCCACAGTGAAGAAGGTGGTCTACAGTCTTCCTCGCGTGGGCGTCGGCACAAGTTACGGCCTTCCACAGGCCAGGCAAGTCTGTTTCTAGTTCTCTGAAACACCTGCACATGGTTGCCATTCAAAATATTGTTCAAAACAATGTTTACGCCGTCTTTATTTTATTTGGAATACTTTGAGGTAGAGGTAGTTACTTGCGGCATGGGTGTTTTTGCATTTTTGTCCCTGACTGAACCTACCAAATAAAGCCATATTCTTTAGCGTATTTCAACTGAAACCCATGCTAGTCATAATAACATTATGTCCTAATAATGTGTTGGTCCCCCTTTTGCTGCCACAACAGCCCTGACCCATTGAGGCATGGACTCCACTAGACCCCTGAAGGAGTGCTGTGGTATCTGGCACCAAGATTTTACCAGCAGATCCTTTAAGTCCTAAAAGTTGCGAGGTGGGGTCTCCATGGATCGGACTTGCTTGTTCAGTACATCCCACAGATGCTCGATTGGATTGAGATCTGGGGAATTTGGAGGTCAAGTCAACATCTCAAACTCGTTTTTGTGCTCCTCAAACCATTCCTGAACCATTTTTACTTTGTGGCAGGGCATTATCCTGCTGAAAGAGACCACAGCCACCAGGGAATACCGTTTCCATGAAAGGGTGTACATGGTCTGCAACAATGCTTAGTTAGGTGGTACGTATCAAAGTAACATCCACATAGATGGCAGGACCCAGGGTTTCCCAGCAGAACTTTTGTCCAAAGCATCACACTGCCTCCGCCAGCTTGACTTCTTCCTATAGTTCTTCCATTGCTCCATGGTCCAGTTCTGATGCTCACGTGCCCACTGTTTGCACTTTTGGCAGTGGACAGGGGTCAGCTTGGGCACCCTGACTGGTCTGCGGCTTTGCAGCCCCATACGCAACAAACTGTGATGCACTGTGTATTCTGACACCTTTCTATCAGAATCAGCATTAACTTCTTGAGCAATTTGAGCTACAGTAGCTCGTCTGTTTGATCGGACAACATGGGCCAGCCTTCGCTCCCCACGTGCATCAATGAGCCTTGGCCGCCCATGATCCTGTCGTCGGTTCACCACTGTTCCTTCCTTGGAGCACTTTTGATAGATACTGACCACTACAAACTGGAAACACCCCACAAGAGCTGCAGTTTTGGAGATGCTCTGACCCAGTCGTCTAGCCATCACAATTTGGCCCTTGACAAACTTGCTCAAATCCTTACGCTTGCCCGTTTTTTCCTGCTTCTAACACATCAACATTGAGGACAAAATGTTCACTTGCTGCCTAATATATCCCACCCACTAACAGGTTCCGTGATAAAGAGATAATCAGTGTTATTCACTTCACCTCATAATTAAGTAATGTTATGTTATGTCTGATTGGTGTATAGATATATATACACACTTATCCAGGGTAGGGTGGTATACTAAATTGTTCCGGAGGCCTAATGCCATCAGGAAGGGCGCAATGCCACACTACCCTGGATAAGTATGAGTGCATATAATTTTGAAAATCTTTCAATTAATGCTTCATTATGTTCAGCAATGCATTTCTAGCATCATGTCTAATAATAAGTACTTCATTATCTTGTTGTTAGTCAGAATAAGTGTAGGGAAGGTGCACAGAATTTTTCAAAAGACACATAGGAGGATAAAAACATGAAATAAAAAAGGAAATGAAACATACAAGTCCTGCACGTGGATGAGAATCCCTGAGAGAGGTCCGATTTAGGCACTGCACCAGAACTCTCTGTTGTTCTCATATTTTTAGCATGTGTGCTGCAAATACTTCAAGAGCAAAGGCGCATTATGGTCATCTGCAAAGAATCTCTTTTGCTGGAACTGATGCATTCATTACACACCACAGTAAAGAGCGTGACAGCCTTGCGTGTGTGAGCTGATGTACTCTTTTGTCTTTTTTTGGAAGCTAAATGTTACAATGTCATATTTTGAGTTATAATCCATTTGCAGAACAAGCCAAGTCCACAATAATCAAAGTAAATGAAAGCAAATGTCGAGCTGGATTTGGGCCCTGCTTATTGGTGAAGTTTTGTGCTTTTGTTTTTTTGTTTTGCAGGCGGATTTCTTTGGCCACCCCTCGTCAGCTCTTCAAGTCTTCGAATATGACTCAGCGTTGGCAAAGACGGGAGATCTCGAACTTTGAGTACCTGATGTTTCTCAATACCATTGCAGGTCAGAATATATTTGCTTGTCTGTGTTAACCAGTCATTTAAACCAAAGTATTGCGGACCATTTGCAATCTAGTTTGACACTCTTAATATCAGCTTTGATGGTGATGATGAATTTGTCCACAGATCAGTGTTTTTAAAATACATCCACTAGAATCTATTGGTTGACATGTAGGTTGCCAGAAAACTATTATTTAAAAAAAAATATATGTATTTTATTCGCTTTAAATGTTATTATCAGTTTCTTTTTTCAAACAGAAAATGTACTGTCTTTCCCCTCATTATTTATTTAGAAGCTATATTTTCCCTTCACACTCAGCTCTGTAGCCGTGGACTCTTTGGGATAATTAGTGTGTCTCTGGGAGTGTGTGCAGAGTTGAAATATTCTGTTGCAAACTCTCTGATGTGAACTAGTGAGAATTTGTGCGCGCACACACACACACACCTCCTCTTGACACTGAAATGTGTCATCCTTGCTCGCGCTGCATATTCATGCATATTTATATTTAGCTCTGGCTTGAGTTCGAAACATTATTGTCAGCTAATTAGATGTAAGGCAGAGTTGGAATGGGGTAAAATTCATTAAAGGGGGGAGTGGTAATGACCTGTGCTGACAGAGGTGTCAGTGAAGCCCGGGCCCACCGACAGGAGAGAGAGAGGGGTGTTAATGTGAAGCCGGTCCGCTCCTAATTAAACACTATTGCGGTGATATTAACATCTTCCACCCGGGCCTCGGCCCTGTCAGCTCAACCTCCCCTCATCTCAACCTTTTTCCTCCTCTCGGCCCCACTTCACTGTGTGGCATTAACCTGGTTAATCAAGTCTACCTCTTTCTAGACCCAGAATATCTCAAATTCATTTCGCTCAGGGTTCAAGATTAATTTGTTTAGTGTCAGTGCAAGTATCTGAAATCCAGAATACCAGACTATGGTACCCAATTTAATTTAATTTAATTTAATTTAATTTAATTTAATTTAATTTAATTTAATTTAATTTAATTTAATTTAATTTAATTTAATTTAATTTAATTTAATTTAATTTAATTTAATTTAATTTAATTTAATTTAATTTTTAGTTATTTCATTTATTTTAGTTATTTTTTTATTTATTTCATTTTATTTTAATTGTATTTATTTTATTTTTATTTATTTTTTATTTAAAATAATTAATTAATTAATTTTAGTATTATTATTATTATTATTATTATTATTATTATTATTATTATTATTATTATTATTATTATTATTATTATTATTATTTGTTTATCAATTGCAGCCTGACAGCTAGGTTGACAAGACCATTGTTTTGCATTGATTATTATTTTTATGTGCATATAAATGTATTGTGATGATAGAAAAAAGCAAACGGCCATAAGAAAAAAATAATAATGTCCTTTATTTTTATTTTTTTTCATTGTTGTTTAAAATAATCAGCAAAATTGTTATGTTTATCGTAATAATGGCAATGGAATCATTAATGGCATGCTTGTTTAATTGACAGCATTAAAACTAAACTGCTCACATTGTATAAAACCACTTGAGAGTTTTATAAATCATAGTGTTTTATCTGTACACTCTAAGAGGTGGCCGTTTAAGAGGAAGATTAATGACAGCCATTTGTGATGGGTCTGGTAATTAGCCCACACAGACTATCATCTCCAACCATCATGACAGGCCTGGAGAACCCAGAACCAAAGCCCACATCATAAAACTCTCCACACCCTCCACACATAGCTCTCCTGCTATTCTCAGTCAGTTACTGAGACTGAACTAAGATGCCCCTGTGGGTTAGTACCACTTCTGAGGATTTGAACCTTTTGACCAAGGTCAGGATCAGGTTTACTTTGTGCCCTCCCAGAGTTCCACAGGAAATACCAGGCTCCTAGTCATTGTCTGAGTAATCGCACAGTAAAGATGAAATAGCCTCACGGAATCTCTTCTTTAAGAGATTCTGTATATCAACATAACCAAGCTTCAGTGGCTTCCTTACAGCACAGCAGTAGCCAGACGAGTCTGGAAACTTTTCTGTCCACACAGCAAGCACAAATTACGCCAGCACCTCTGCAATGTCTCAAAGAGGATTTACAGGGCTATATATCAAATTGGCATTTTCTAAAAATATATATATTTTTAAATGCGAGGTTTATTTCTTGGCTACGGTTTTCTTTCATAAAAAAATCTGATATACAGTGAGGAAAATAAGTATTTGAACACCCTGCTATTTTGCAAGTTCTCCCACTTAGAAATCATGGAGGGGTCTGAAATTGTCATCGTAGGTGCATGTCCACTGTGAGAGACATAATCAAAACAAAAAAAAATCCAGAAATCACAATGTATGATTTTTTTACTATTTATTTGTATGATACAGCTGCAAATAAGTACTTGAACACCTGAGAAAATCATTGTTAATATTTGGTACAGTAGCCTTTGTTTGCAATTACAGAGGTCAAACGTTTCCTGTAGTTTTTCAGCAGGTTTGCACACACTGCAGGAGGGATTTTGGCCCACTCCTCCACACAGATCTTCTCTAGATCAGTCAGGTTTCTGGCCTGTCGCTGAGAAACACAGAGTTTGAGCTCCCTCCAAAGATTCTCTATTGGGTTTAGGTCTGGAGACTGGCTAGGCCATGCCAGAACCTTGATATGCTTCTTACAGAGCCACTCCTTGGTTATCCTGGCTGTGTGCTTCGGGTCATTGTCATGTTGGAAGACCCAGCCTCGACCCATCTTCAATGCTCTAACTGAGGGAAGGAGGTTGTTCCCCAAAATCTCGCAATACATGGCCCCGGTCATCCTCTCCTTAATACAGTGCAGTCGCCCTGTCCCATGTGCAGAAAAACATCCCCAAAGCATGATGCTACCACCCCCATGCTTCACAGTAGGGATGGTGTTCTTGGGATGCTACTCATCATTCTTCTTCCTCCAAACACGTTTAGTGGAATTATGACCAAAAAGTTCTATTTTGGTCTCATCTGACCACATGACTTTCTCCCATGACTCCTCTGGATCATCCAAATGGTCAAAAGGGTCATCACCTGTCAAAATGTTGTGCATTAATCACTGTAGTAAAGTTCGTTCGTATGGGAAGAAGGAGGCGGGAACCGGCGGACATTCAACAAGTTTAATACAAAATAAAATGGTGGCAGCAGCCCCTCACGGCCGACTGCCGCCTACATACAAACACAAATGAACAAAAAATAAAATGGCGGCGGCAGCCCCTCACAGCCCGACTGCCGCCTACATACAAACACAAATGAACACAAAATAAAATGGCGGCGGCAGCCCCTCACGGCCGACTGCCGCCTACATACAAAAACAAAACGTAAATAAAACACAACATAAAATCCCAGGCCTGGTCCTCTCTCTGGTCCTTCACTGTCGTCGCTCCTCCTTTATACTCCCGTCACTCCTCCGTGAGCCATCTCCACTGATGAGCGCGGCCTCGTCCCGTTCTCACGGTCCCTCAGCCTCGCTGCCCGCCACATACCCCCAACGCCCTTCGCAGGCCGGGCGATCATGGCGGCCGCGACACCTGGGGGTAAGAACAGAGAGGTGAGAGAACGGAGCCGGGAGCATGAGGAGCGACAGAGACGAGAGAGTGGAGAGAGGAGAAAAGGAAAAAAAATAATTCTGGTCCGGTTCCCAGACACACTGCCGCTCGGTCCTCAGCCAGCCGAGAGGCTCTTCCTCGCGGTGCCATGCGGTGGTACTGGACGCTCGGTAGACGGCTCGATCCTCCTCCGCCCCCTGGCGGCCGGCAGTGGCTCCTCCTGTCGAGGGCAGCCGGCAGCGAGTCCCGCGCGCTCCCTGCTCCTCCCCTACACAGCGGAGGGATACAGGCTCCGGCCCACTGCGAACGCCGGTGACTCCTCCGCTCCCTCTAGGACGGCAGCCACCCCACCTCGGGGCACGGCAGCGAGCTCTCCGTCCCACCGACCTTCATCCGCTCCAGCACCACTGCTTCTCTCATCCGCGCTGCCTGAACTCCTCAGCACCGCGATCCCCCTCAGCAGCAAGGGCTCTTCGTCAGAATGTCCCTCCTTCCTCCCGGGCTTCGGCACCAATGTAGTAAAGTTCGTTCGTATGGGAAGAAGGAGGCGGGAACTGGCGGACATTACATTTACATTTACATTTATGCATTTAGCAGACGCTTTTATCCAAAGCGACTTACAACTTGGGGGAACATGAAGTGATTGGTCATGAAGAGTCGAGAAGCGCAATAAGAGCCTGAGATCCTGAGACCGTGTACATTGCTCAGTGTAGTACAGGCTAGGGGAGGGAAGAAGAGAGAGAAAGAAGAAATATTTTTTTTTTTTTTTTTTTATGAGGTTAAGTGCTCACGGAAGAGCTGAGTTTTAAGGTGACTTTTGAATGATGTTAATGATTCTGCGTTTCGGATGGTGTTGGGAAGATCGTTCCACCAGCTGGGAACGTTGAATGAAAATGTTCTGGAAAGGGATTTTTTCCTCCTCTGTGATGGTACCACAAGCCGTCGTTCCTTTGCTGAGCGAAGGCTTCTGGTTGGGGTGTGGATTTGTAGAATGGGGTCAAAGTAAGCAGGAGCTGAGCGTGTGGTGGCTCTGTATGCAAGGGTCAGTGCCTTAAACTTGATGCGAGCAGCGAGTGGTAGCCAGTGCAGGGAGATGAAGAGAGGTGTGACGTGGGTCCTTTTGGGCTCGTTGAAGACAAGACGTGCTGCTGCATTCTGGATCATTCGAAGTGATTGGATCGCACAAGAGGGGAGTCCAACCAGAAGCGCATTACAGTAGTCAAGTCTAGAAATAACCAGGGCCTGGACAAGAAGCTGTGTTGCGTGCTCTGTTAGGAAAGGTCTAATCTTCCTGATGTTGTGACATTCAACAAGTTTAATACAAAATAAAATGGCGGCGGCAGCCCCTCATGGCCGACTGCCGCCTACATACAAACATAAATGAACACAAAATAAAATGGCGGCGGCAGCCCCTCACGACCGACTGCCACCTACATACAAAAACAAAACGTAAATAAAACACAACATAAAATCCCAGGCCTGGTCCTCTCTCGTCCTTCACTGTCGTCGCTCCTCCTTTATACTCCCGTCACTCCTCCGTGAGCCATGAGACCGCTGCAGCACGCAGCTGGCGCCCATCTCCACTGATCGTCCCGTTCTCACGGTCCCTCAGCCTTGCTGCCCGACACAATCACAATTTTTTTTGTTCCTGTAATTAATCGCCATTAATCGTGATATGCTATATATACATAGTTATATATACACATACAGTATACATATATAAAGAGAGAAAGAATAAATGAAAATCAAACATTTAAAATAAACTAATGAATTATTAATAATAAAGAAATTAACAGAATGATTTCTGTAGGATCATGTAACACTGAAGACTGCAGTAATGATGCTGAAAATTCAGCTTTGCCATCACAGGATTGACAGGAATAAATGACTGTATATTTTTAAATATATTTAAATAGAAAAATAGTTATTTAAATTGTAGTAATATTTCACAATATTACTTTTTTTACTGTATTTTTGATCAAATAAATGCAGCCATGGTGAGCACAAGAGACTTAAAACAAATCTTACCAACCATATACTGCCACTTTGTGCCCACTTAAAGTTTGCATCCATAGCTTTTTTATGAGTCTTACATATCCTACTCAATGAAGACTGTCATCTGAGCGAAATTATAGAGCGTTTAGAAGAGAGACAAACCATTTTATAGCTTTCTTTTTATGATTGGATCTCCTGTGACAGTTCTTACCATCTGAAATCCATATTCCTACAGCAAGGAAACAGACGCAGGGCAGAAAGAGTGAGCGAGATAAGGAAAGATGAAGAGAGAGAAATGGAAGGAGAAAAAGACAAAGCCACATCTGGCGTCTATTGCATTGCTGCATATGTGCTCAGTCATGGATACTTCGTATAGGTCTCCATGGTTACCACAACTCTCTGGCCAATCAGAGGAGAGGCCTGACTGTGCCACATGGAGGGGTGTCAAGGGTACGGTGTCATCTTCTGGAAGAATTTGCATGCCTTTAATTACACCCACTCCACAACTTCACCGCACAATTTTCACTTTCAGGAAACTTTAACCAAGAAAACCTTTTATAACCCTCCAGTGCTGTAATACAGTCATTAGGCACTGTGACAGACAACCACACCAACATCTGCCTGTTCATCTTGTTGAAAACTCTATTACTGTACATGTTTATTATGAAAGTCGTTGTTATCATCTTAGCTCGCTGTGGGATACAGTGTTTGCTACACACTTTTCTTCCTTTTTATAAATGAGGCAGTCATGTTCTTGATATTATCTTATTATGAGTAGATGATGTCCTAGGAAGACTTCTCACACTCCTTCACAGAGAGGAAAGCACAGTAACCAGTAGTCGTGAGCCCTGCAAAAATAAGCAAAATGACTATATGGGTCGACAGCTGCAGTGCTGCATCTTGGAATGCCTCTATGTTTCCCATCTGCATTATACTAATTTCAAATACCTTTACTCTTTCAGGACGGACATATAATGATCTGAACCAGTATCCTGTTTTCCCGTGGGTCCTTACAAACTATGAGTCAGAAGAGCTGGACCTGACAATTCCCGGCAACTTCAGGGATCTTTCGAAGGTAAAAACATCTATTTATCTAACCGTCTGTCTGTCTGCTATCTATAGCTATAGGATGGTCAGTGTTTTCTCGTTGGTATTTTTTCTTAATCTTTAATCTGATTTCAGATAGAGAGGACTTCATATATTAAGTGCACTCGCATAGTTCATGGTTTTTGGTTTGTATGCTTTAGAGGTAAATCGTCTGCTTTTTTGCCTCCATTTCTCCTCTCCAGCTACTCTATACCTTCACCAGATTGTCACATTCTCTCTTTCTCATGCACTCATTTGCTTACGTTTACATCTCACAAGCTCACTGACCTGAAAACAACCACATTCCTGCCTGAGCGTATCTCTCTCTGTATAGCTCTCTCTTCCTTATCAACTCTTATCCTCATTTCCAAATTATTTCTAAAACTGCAGACTAGAAGACAATTCCTCCTATATTGTTCTGGCTTTTCTTGACAACCATTTTGTGGAGACGTGAATGGTTCATGACTGGAATAAGATTGTGGACCAGATCTAATGCCGTTGGCTGTGCAAGACTGGGATTAACCTTAGCTATAACTCTTACCCTTTCTACATTCAACATCAGCAATATCTGTTTAAAATGTCTCTTCCAACAGCGCTGTAGTCCCTGAACATGTCAGCGTGGCACCAGGTGGGCAGAGGAAGCCCCCTGGCCTGAGGAAGACAGTGATGTATTGTAATGTATGCTTGTGACATCCACCCTGTGCTGTTTACCAGCTTGAGCTGCCTTCATTAGCAGGAGTTCACAGGCCTGCGGCCGTCCTGACGCATGTCCTTGGCCAACCTGGGGCTCTAACCTCTGAAGGTTCAGTGCTGCTGAAACAAAAACAGGGCTTTAACCTCCCTCCCGAGTCCCTTGCTGTGAAGAACCCTGCCTTTGTTCAATAATGTATGGAGGGGTGTGCAGCCTTGGGGGCAAATGTGTGTAGGAGGGGAGTGTGTGTTATTGTAGATAATGAGGTAGGCGGCTTTTTTGGCTTTGTGGTGAATGTGCTTTGTTTAGTTCCTGTTCTCGCCCCCTCGCCCCCCTATGTTACCAAAAAGTGTGTTTTTCCCATAGACCGTAAAAAAATATGGACGACGCGCCTTCACTACCTTCTATAGGTTATGAGCTATCCTGGGACTGACCACCTGGGGGCGATCAAGATGCTTTGGCTTCAGTTTTCATCACGAGTGCGGCAGGCTTGGTTTATCCATGCAGCAGGCTTGGGCAAAATTCTGAGCTAAATAATCGGAATTTAAACAGGAAAGAATGAGTCGAGCAGGCTAGAATCTATCTATCTATCTATCTATCTATCTATCTATCTATCTATCTATCTATCTATCTATCTATCTATCTATCTATCTATCTATCTATCTATCTATCTATCTATCTATCTATCTATCTATCTATCTATCTATCTATCTATCTATCTATCTATCTATATCTAAAAGTATTGGAACACCCCTCCAAATCACCAAATCACACTTCTCTGTCTGGCAATTCGATGGACGAGTCTGGGTTTGGCAGTTGCCAGGAGAACGGTAGGCTACTTGCCTGACTGCATTGTGCCAAGTGTAAAGTTTGGTGGAGGGGGGATTATGTTGTGAGGTTGTTTTTCAGGGGTTGGGCTTGGCCCCTTAGTTCCAGTGAAAGGAACTCTTAATGCTTCAGCATACCAAGACATTTTGGACAATTTCATGCTCCCAACTTGGTGGGAACAGTTTGGGGATGGCCCCTTTCTGTTCCAACATGACTGCACAACAGTGCAATCCAACATTCACAGTTTCTCTTGACCATATTTTTTTTTAGTTAAACATTTAAAATATAGTTAAAAATATGGATTTCTAAATATATTTTACCTCCGTTTCAATTTGGGGATTTCATTTTAATTTAAACAGTATTCTCAATGCAGTGTTGCATGGCACACAATCCAGTTATGTACAGTTACTGACCTCTATATATATATACAGTGAGGAAAATAAGTATTTGAACACCCTGCTATTTTGAAATCATCCCACTTAGAAATCATTGAGGGGCCTGAAATTGTCATCGTAGGTGCATGTCCACTGTGAGAGACATAATCTGTAAAAAAAAAAATCCAGAAATCACAATGTATGATTTTTTAACTATTTATTTGTATGTTGCAAATAAGTATTTGAACACCTGAGAAAATCAATGTTAATATTTGGTACAGTAGCCTTTGTTTGCAATTACAGAGGTCAAACGTTTCCTGTAGTTTTTCACCAGGTTTGCACACACTGCAGGAGGGATTTTGGCCCACTCCTCCACACAGATCTTCTCTAGATCAGTCAGGTTTCTGGCCTGTTGCTGAGAAACACGGAGCTCCCTCCAAAGATTCTCTATTGGGTTTAGGTCTGGAGACTGGCTAGGCCACGCCAGAACCTTGATATGCTTCTTACAGAGCCACTCCTTGGTTATCCTGGCTGTGTGTTTCGGGTCATTGTCATGTTGGAAGACCCAGCCTCGACCCATCTTCAATGCTCTAACTGAGGGAAGGAGGTTGTTCCCCAAAATCTCGCAATACATGGCCCCGGTCATCCTCTCCTTAATACAGTGCAGTTGCCCTGTCCCATGTGCAGAAAAAAACCCCCAAAGCATGATGCTACCACCCCCATGCTTCTCAGTAGGGATGGTGTTCTTGGGATGGTACTCATCATTCTTCTTCCTCCAAACACGTTTAGTGGAATTATGACCAAAAAGTTCTATTTTGGTCTCATCTGACCACATGACTTTCTCCCATGACTCCTCTGGATCATCCAAATGGTCATTGGCAAACTTAAGACGGGCCTTGACATGTGCTGGTTTAAGCAGGGGAACCTTCCGTGCCATGCATGATTTCAAACCATGACGTCTTAGTGTATTACCAACAGTAACCTTGGAAACGGTGGTCCCAGCTCTTTTCGGGTCATTGACCAGCTCCTCCCGTGTAGTTCTGGGCTGATTTCTCACCTTTCTTAGGATCATTGAGACTCCACGAGGTGAGATCTTGCATGGAGCCCCAGTCCAATGGAGATTGACAGTCATGTTTAGCTTCTTGCATTTTCTAATGATTGCTCCAACAGTGGACCTTTTTTCACCAAGCTGCTTGGCAATTTCCCCGTAGTCCTTTCCAGTCTTGTGGAGGTGTATATTTTTGTCTCTAGTGTCTTTGGACAGCTCTTTGGTCTTGGCCATGTTAGTAGTTGGATTCTTACTGATTGTATGGGGTGGCCAGGTGTCTTTATGCAGCTAACGACCTCAAACAGGTGCATCTAATTTAGGATAATAAATGGAGTGGAGGTGGACATTTTAAAGGCAGACTAACAGGTCTTTGAGGGTCAGAATTCTAGCTGATAGATAGGTGTTCAAATACTTATTTGCAGCTGTATCATACAAATAAATAGTTAAAAAAAATCATATATTGTGATTTCTGGATTTTTTTTTTAAGATTATGTCTCTCACAGTGGACATGCACCTACGATGAAAATTTCAGACCCCTCCATGATTTCCAAGTGGGAGAACTTGCAAAATAGCAGGGTGTTCAAATACTTATTTTCCTTACTGTATATATATATATATATATATATATATATATATATATATATATATATATATATATATATATATATATATATATATATATATATATATATATATATATATATATATATATATATATATATATATATATATATATATATATATATATATATATATATATATATATATATAATAGAATAAACCCAAAAAGCAAACATTGCTATTATTCATTGCAAAGTTGGGCTGCTGGTTCTTCTGAACACACCCTCAAATTCTTACCTGCCGTTCTCACACAACTCCCAGAGCCCCAGACACGCAACCCATACACCGCCGTTCCATGAACCATGGTCACATGACCCGCCCGGCAGGAAACAGCTGCCAGTCATACTGGTGAGAATGCCCTGCAGTGCTGTGGTGATGGGCAGCATTGTGGAGAACTGCCGAAATATCCCCGCTTGATATGTACCATAATTCCCCTCTCAACCCCACCTACAATACACACCTGAAGTTATTCCAACAATAGTGTGTGCATTCAACTGTACAGCGAATAACGAAAAACAGGTCTCCAAGCGCCCCGGGGCTAAGACTAGCACATTTTTGCATGGCAGCTACATTGACATGGCGGACAGATTTATTAGAATCTAATGATTATTTCCTTTTTGATGGACAGGTGGCTGATAGAAAGGGGAAGTCGTCTCGCTCGCAGCTATTAATTGGCGCGTGCTAATGCGAAGCCATCATACGCTAGACCCGCACCGAGCACAACCACACCAACTCTCACGTTATTCCACTTCTTTTGTCCGGCTTTGACAGGAAATTAGATGAAGTGTCTCCAATGGATCTTTTCGAGTGGGCTAGCAAGGTAGAGCGGAGAACTGACAGCAAACATAATTACCTGAGTTGTGCAAATCTCTTGTTATGAATGTCTGATTGTTCAAGCGAACATAATTCTAGTTGACTGGACTTGCGTTCGCACAATTATCTTGGCAAATATGAATCCTCATCTATGAGTCAAAATTTTCTCATGAGTTATTTATCAATTTTTACATAATTACGTGTTGGTCCTTTTTGTTAAAACTTAAAATCAAAAGGCATTAGAGAAGACTTTTTCCTTACAATCAGCCTTCCAGCTGTTTTCCAGATCACTGCAGAAAAGTGCATTGTGGGTAATGCCGAGCAGGATGGCTAAAGACCCTGCTGCATTTACTCTCAGAGATGCCATATCTGTTTTCTCTCCTCTCTGCCACCATCCTCATCCACTTCCTCTGTCCTCGGCAAGTCTTTTTCAGAGCTGCATCTGCTTTGTTTTGATTTGCAGGAGCTTGATTGCATTAGACCGAAGCTGCACATTGTGCTCTCGCAGGCTGACGAGGCCAGTGAAAACAAGTGCTACTCCTCCTGACAGCGCAGCCTGCACACACACATCCTTAATGCAATTTTCTCTGATATATGAAATACAGAATGAGCCTCTCCAGGGGAGGTAGTGCAGATTGCACCAAAAGACGGCACTCTGGCGCGGTGCTATGGATAAATGACTAGCTTATCTTTTGAACATGAGAGAGTAGCCCACTGAATAGTAATTGTTCTTGAGGTTGTAGATTGTATGCAGCAAATCGAGGTAGCGTGGTGAGAGGAAGCCTTGTTTTGGGGTTAGTTGTCATTGCATTTTTTTTCACAAAGCAGACCTGTCAGAAGCAGTTTTTTTGCCTTTTTATACTTTTTGACAAAGTTCATTTTATCTGCTGCCCATACTGCTGTAGCTTCATGATTAGAGCGTGAGTAAACTATAATGACAGTGTATTTATAAATTCATCTCATGGTACTTGTTTTAATTTCCGTAAGCACAGGCAACGGATGCATTCATGAAGACAAAATGACACACACACATCCAGTGTGATTATTTCAAACTTACTGCATAAAGAAGTCCGCATTTAAATCCTTCCCGTTCATTAGTAGAATAAATCTTTAGATCTTCTTTAAAAACGATTTAAAATGCGACAGTCGTCATGTTTAGCTGAACCCGAAGTCAAATGCTTTTCTTTTATGGATTGCATAAATAAACGTATGCCTAATGCTTTTCTGTAGCCTCTTGAATTATCGCCTCTTATACAGCAAATAGCTTTTTAATTTGCAGCTAATTAGCTTATTGAACAAGTATTGTCCCCGCACAGGTGTCTCTGAGGATTTGGTTTAATTAGGTCACAAGGGATGAGCTCATTTTCATTTAATACTTGAGTGAGATGTGTGGTGTATGTGACTTTTATTTTGTGCCCACAGATGCATGTGTCCTAATTATAATTAATGAATAAAAAATAACTTCTAATCAAATGTTGGGATATCACACAGCCATGGAGTTAATTAGTTGCAATTTCTTATATTCGTCATCAAAAGAAAAGAAAAAAAATGGCGATAAATGGGTGACTGAATAATATGGTTTTGTATATATGTGCATTTGAATTTCAGTAGGCCTATAGTATTACTATTAGTATCACTTTAATCCCCCAGTCAAATCATGTGCTTTAAATAAGTTGACAGTATTTTGTACAACTTGCATTTTTGAGGGGGTGGAATTCTTTACTGGCTGCCCTGCTCTCACTATTAGCATCTGTTGCAGGGTGTTTCCTCGGGCTAGTTTGGGGAACGGGAGTCTGGAAAACCTTAAATTTACACCAAGCCCTGTTTTCTATTTAAGGCTGATTCCCACAGGGTCTTGCGTAAGACAATTACATGGTTCTTTGTTCACCCTGTTAAGTGCACGGAGCATGTCATTGAACTTTGAATAGGAAATTGTAAATTGCTATATGGCTAGTGCGGTTAGCATAGATGTTAGCCACACTGCTTTGTCCTTTTAAATGTACTTGTTAATACAAAACAAGTTTTGTGATATCTACCAACAAAACAAAAAAATCTTAAAATTCAAGTTTTTAATGTTGTTTATACACCGATCAGGCATATCATTATGACCTAATAATGTGTTGGTTCTCCTTTTGCTGCCAAAACAACCCTGATCCGTCGAGGCATGGACTCCACTAGACCCCTGAAGGTGTGCTCTGGTATCTGGCACCAAGATGTTAGCAGCAGATCCTTTAAGTCCTGTAAGTTGCGAGGTGGTGCCTCCATGGATTGGACTTGTTTGTTCAGCACATCCCACAGATGCTCGATTGGATTTAGATCTGGGGAATTTGGAGGCCAAGTCAACACCTCAAACTCGTTGTGCTCCTCAAACCATTCCTGCACCATTTTTGCTTTGTGGCATTTTTGCTTCTTCTTATAGCGCATCCTGGTGCCATGTGTTCCCCAGGTAAGCAATGGCCATCCACGTGATGTAAAAGAAAATGTGATTCATCAAACCAGGCCACCTTCTTCCATTGCTCCGTGGTCCAGTTCTGATGCTCACGTGTTGGCGCTTTCGGCGATGGACAGGGGTCAGCATGGGCACCCTGACTGGTCTGCGGCTTTGCAGCCCCATACGCAAAAAACTGTGATGCACTGTGTATTCTGACACCTTTCTATCAGAACCAGCATTAACTTCTTGAGCAATTTGAGCTACAGTAGCTCGTCTGTTTGATCAGACCACATGGGCCAGCCTTCGCTCCCCACGTGCATCAATGAGCCTTGGCCGCCCATGATCCTTGATCCGGTTCACCCCTGTTCCTTTCTTGGAGCACTTTTGATAGATACTGACCACTGCAGACCGGAAACACCCCACAAGAGCTTCAGTTTTGGAGATGCTCTGACCCAGTTGTCTTAGAGGGCAACTTTGAGGACAAAATGTTGACTTGCTGCCTAATATACCCCATCAATATATGATCACTTCACCTGTCAATGGTCATAATGTTATGCCTGATCGTTGAATGTCTAAGTGGTGTTTTTAATATGCTTTTACGACAAACCATATTCATAAGTCAACACCACTGCTGAGTATTTTCTCCTTAAAATCTCCTTAAAAATGTTCTCCTTAGTATCCAATCACGTCAACGTGTGGGCGGGCTTTAGCAAATCATTAACTATGACTGCTGTGAAGCAGGGGAGTCTCAAGAGAAGACTTTTGATATGAAAAATCAGGTACATTTTGCAATATAGCGGGTGGATTATGTATATCACGATGTTATGATGAACTATATGCCTTTCTCCACTGACATTCTATGATGTTTAAAGCGTTTCTAAGGATGCTGATTTTCAGAAGGCAGACTGAGAAGGCGAACAGGAACATGGTTTGTGTAACATTAGCAACACATTATCTGTTTGATAATGTAGTCAAGCAAAAGGCTAATCATATTAATTACCGTTATTTGTTTGTTGTTGTAAAGAGCGATACCTTTGTGCAGCGTTTACTACAGTAACTTGAGTAAACGTTGAGTGAGTGGGGGCGGGGCTAATTTGAATATTCATGGTTCCGCATATATTAAATGAAGCAAGGGTGTACAGTTACGTTCAAGCTATTTTAAGGCAATCTTTTTTTTTTTTCAGGAAAACGTTCAAATATGTAATTTTAGAAATCAAATATGAGTTTCAAGGGATACAATTATTGACTACAGGGGGACTAAGAATGTGTGCCTTAGCATAGCTATTACTCTTTTTCCGAGCATTAATTCTTTCAGAAGTCATAGTGCCGTTTTAAACAACTCTACCTTTTTTTTAAACAAACCACCTTTAAAAAAAAAAAACCTAAAAACAAAGATGGACAGTTTTGTTGCCATTTGACTTGGCACTGCAAAACATTTGTGTTGCCTGTCTGTTCCACAGCTGCTCTGCTGAACTGGGAAAACACTCCATGTCATGCCAAGCACAATATTTCCCTGGTTAAGTGGGTCTTTTTGCTGCTATGAGATGGACTCATCTTGCAGCCAGTGCCTGTCCCACTAAGAAGGTTTTTACAGTGTGCTAGACTTCCTGTGGCTGCTCACCCAATCACGGTCAGGCCTAGACGTCACATGGCAGGTCATTATCAGCTCATAAATCTCAGCAGATCTCCATAAACTTCTCTTTCATTC
The DNA here is from genome assembly GCA_023566225.1 of Romanogobio albipinnatus. Lineage (NCBI taxonomy): Eukaryota > Metazoa > Chordata > Actinopteri > Cypriniformes > Gobionidae > Romanogobio > Romanogobio albipinnatus. The sequence continues at coordinate 35,649,660 of CM042247.1, read as the reverse complement.
GCCCCAACCGTGCTAACATCGGCGTGGATGGTCATTAAAAAGGAAGGGAATGAAAGGCAGCAGGGTTGAGGATCGGTTTTGAAGTGAGGGAAGAAAAGAAAAAGTTACTTTGCAGAAAACGTGATCCAAGTATAGGCTCAGAACTTTCTGGCATTAAAAATAGCAAATGACGAATTTGTTTGTGGTCATTATCCTCTGCATTAAACCATGTAGTGTTGTTTCCTTTCTATTCGAAAATGGCAGATGTATCACAGCTCCTTGAGATATTTGTTATGACATTGCTCTGTTATTTATGCCATGCTTTGAGTCTAGACAAATTTCCCACACTGCTCTAAACAAGGAACGCTCTCCCACGCTCACACTCGACTCTTTGAGATCTCAGGGAGTATTGATCTCCCTCTAGGGCCGGCGCTGTCCTTCTCGTCAATAACACGTAGTATATTAATATTGACTGCCCAAGAAACCTGTGTCGCCCTTTGATTGAAAAGCTATGGAGGCCAATTTGTTCCAATCTAAAAGTTTCTTAATGGAATGATGACTGCTTATTTTTGTTAAAAGTTAGGAGTCTGAAAAGCTTGACTGGGCGTCATGAGCAATTGTACAGAAATATTTTACTTGGCCACAATCCTCATTTGCAACAAGCTCTGACAAAACAACTAATAAGCTTGAAGTCGCCAGTGGCAAAATGAAATAATTTGGTCATTAATGCTTTTAATGCTGAAATTAGACTAGATGGTAGTATATATTTATGTAAACAGATGTTTTCGGCTACAATAATTAATACATTTTGCATGCAATTACCTTTTTGTTTCGACTGAATCCTTTTATATTTTGCTTGTAGAGTATTTTATATTAGTTTTTAAACAGTATATCAGGGTAATTATAATTAAAACTATATAATAATATATACATAGACATTTTAAAAGAATGAATAAAAATGACAAAAACACAAAAAATTACTAAACCGTACACTGTAAAAAAAAAAAAAAAAAAAATAGAAAATGTACTGGTCATTTCCTGCCAAGACATTTTCCAGTAATTTTTACGAAAATTTTCATCAACCCTTAAAACACAACCTAATGCAATGTGTAATTTAAAAATAGAGATAAAACACCAATACATAAATGTCCTTCATATTTATACAGTACATTGTGCCCTATTTTTATGGACTTTTTTTTAACATTGTAAGTTAATTTCAACTAAACTGAAATTAAATGAAAATGGAAAATATAATAACAAAAACTGATATATATATATATATATATATGTTTTCATCATGGGGGATCCATGCAGATGTTCTTTTACAGATGTTACCCTGAGAAACAATTACAGTCCGAATAGTGCTTAGTGATGTAGTTGGATACATCCACTGTCTAAGTTTGACTTTCAGCCATTACAGGATTTAGAGAAGAGAGACTTTCACAAATTGTTTATGTTGTATGATGACAGGTTTATCAACATCCGTATGTGTGTAAGAGAGAGTGAAAGGGAGGAAGAGAAAATTCCAGGGCCGAATAAATGCCAGTATGAGTGTTTACTCTAGACATTGTGCAGGATTTTCTAGAGTGGTTTAACAGCAGAAGGATGGTCAAGGGAGAGCAGTGTGGACATACAGGGTGTAAATCAGGTCAGACAGGGTTAAGCCAGGCCAGATTACTCTCTGTCTTTATCTGAGGCCTTTCAGCTTGCTTTACACACATATAAACACATAGAAACAGACATGGGACAGCTAACTCCATATAGATAGAGTTTATAGGCAAACAAAACAACTTTCTTACATGTTTTTGCTCAAAAATAAAAATGGTTCTCACTTACACTTCAAAAAATAGGTTGTTATTCTATCAAAATTTGGAGCGTTCTTGACAGAAGTAATAATGTTCGATTTGAGAATGAATCATTCTTTTAAGCCAAATCATTTCACAAAACCAGCCTGAAGGATTCATTCCGCATGTCACTATTCATTCAGTAAATCACTAGTACAATTCTTCAACATTTCTCCTTTTGCACCACACAAGAAATAATATCATACAGGTTTGGAAAAACATGGGAGTGGGTAAATGTAAAAAAAAAAAAAATCTTTAAACCAACTGAGCATATTAACACCAGTGTTGGGGAAAGTAGTTTTAAGTAACTAGTTACTTTTTATAGAAAGTAATGGACTGTTACTTTTGAATTACTTTTCTCCCTGTTGGCTGGGCTTGCTTGTTTGTTTTTAAATAACAACAACGAAAAAAGTTATATTTTTGGCAAATATAAAGGCCCTTTCACACCAAAGGTGAAATGAATAAGCCTCAGGCTGAAGGAAATGCAAATTCATGTTTGTACAGTATAAGGCGCAGCTCAAACAAACCTTTCAGATGTGCTGCCATTCTGGTTTGCAGTAAAATATAGGACACAGGAGAAGAAAGTTAACACTCCTACTTCAGAAAAAAAAAGGAACATAAATGTGATGTTTACCTAAAGTCATTTTTTCTTATTGGTATGATTGATAAAGTGAGATTAAATACAGTACTGTATATTTGTGTAATTTAACATTTAATTATTGCAGGTTTTATTAATATTTACATTTGCGTTTCACTGTTTTTATTCCTTTTGGTAAATACTAAATCTGTTTCCCTTTCAGTCGGTCACATTCGACGTACATCGGACGTACCGACAAATTGGGATCACTTCAGGGAGCTTCGAGATATAGAGAACAGGCCAATGGGCCATTGGGGTGCGAAATTTGCATCTCGTGCTCCGCCCCGCGCCTCGGGTATAAACAGGAAGCGAGAGCAAATGCACGCTGTCATTCACTTCGGAGCCAAACGGCGTTGATGAAGCAAGACTGCTTTTCTAAAAGAGAGCCTATCTACAAGAGAGATGCTCCAGAGAACGAGAAGGACGCTTTGTGTTGGCGAAAAGGCACAATCAGCGCGATCGCGTGCTCACCGCTGCATCAGCATAACAAACTGCTGTTCTCACAGCAACTGTCGGTTTGGTGAGCAACACGGGTGTGACACTGCGTCTTTTTCAAGACGTCATTCCACTCGTGCGTTTCTGGATGCGGTTGTTTCCTGTCCTGACGGCCACGATCCCTCTCGCATAAACATGTTGAGACTGTGTTCGTGGGTGATCCATGTTCTCTCAGGGGAACGGAATCACGTCGACGCGCTGTTCATCTCAACCTTCCGCGTGAGTGTTTGAGTGTTCAGCGTGCCGTGTGCCGTCTAGCTGCCGGGTGACAGCGCGGGTTTTCAGCCCGGATTTGGTCAGGAACTGTTCTTCCCCCGGAGGAGGGCCGGGTGGAAAACCATTAGTAATTCTGTTCCGCCACTGGTGTTAAAAACAGCCAGTAGTACCCAAATAAAAAACCCAAATGGTACCTGCTCTTGTTCCCTGCTGAGGAAGGAGGTGAGGCAGACCGTGTGCAACACCACAAAGCCTTGCCATGCTCTGACCCTCCTTCATTTGGAGAGTGCGCTTGGTGGTGTACAACGCTCCCATGCCTTGTCAGCCTCTGGTGCCTCTCCAAATCGCCAGCAAGGGGTGCCGGCTGTGGGAACGCACACACGGCCTTCTCACACTTGCATACCCCCTCAGCGGAAGCAGGTAAGTGTTGCCGTTCAGAATGCTAACGCAGAAACGCATCTTCAGGTGCATCCGTCCCCAAGATTGGTTTGCAGCGATCGACCTGAAGGACACGTACTTTCATGTCTCGATTCTCCCTCAACACAGGCCATTTTTGCACTTCGCATCCGAGGGACGGGCATATCAGTTCCGTGTCTTACCCTTCGGCCTGTCCCTGTCGCCCCGTGTCTTAACGAAGGTCGCGGAGGCGGCCATTGCTCCCATGAGAGAGCGTGGTGTTCGCATTCTCAACTATCTCGACGACTGTCTGATCCTTTCCCAGTTGCGGGAGCAGTTGTGCGAACACAGGGACATGGTGCTCAGTCACCTCAGCCAGTTGGGGCTTCAGGTCAACTGGGAGAAGAGCAAACTCTGTCCCACACAGAGGATCTCTTTTCTCGGTATGGAGATAGACTCGGTCGCCATGACAGCGCGCCTCACAGAGGAGCACGTCCAGTCAATGTTGAACTGCTTGAGTTCGTTCAAAGGCAGGACAGCGGCACCACTGAAACACTTTCAGAGGCTCCTGGGGCATATGGCATCCGCAGCCGCAGTAACGCCGCTCGGATTGCTTCATATGAGACCGCTTCAATGGGGGCTACACGACCGAGTCCCGAGATGGGCGTGGCACAGCGGACCCTCCGCGTCCAAGTGACTCCGAGGTGCCGCCAAACCTTCAGCCCCGTGGTCGGACCCTTCGTTTCTACGGGCGGGAATTCCCCTAGAACAAGTGTCCAGGCATGCTGTTGTCTCCATGGATGCCTCATCCACCGGCTGGGGTGCCACGTACAACGGGCTTGCAGTTTCGGGTCTGTGGACGGGGCCTCAACTGCAATGGCATATTAATTGCCTTGAGTTGTTAACAGTTCGTCTTGCACTCAGCCGCTTCAAAGTGCTGCTCAGAGGTAAGCACGTTCTGGTCCGTACGGACAACACTGCAGCTGTTGCGTATATCAACAAACAGGGTGGTCTATGCTCCCGTCGCATGTCACAACTCGCCCGCCATCTCCTCTTTTGGAGTCAGAAGCATCTGAGGTCGCTTTGTGCCATTCACATTCCAGGCCTGCTCAATCGTGCAGCCGATGAGCTCTCACGACAGCCAGTGCTCCCAGGAGAGTGGAGACTCCATCCCCAGGTGGTCCAGCTGATATGGAGTCGCTTCAGGTCCGTACAGGTAGATCTGTTTGCCGCCCCGGACACGACCCATTGCCAGTGGTTCTATTCCCTGACCAAGGGGACCCTCGGCTCGGATGCTCTGGCATACAGCTGCCCAGGGGCCTATGCAAATATGCGTTTCCCCCTGGGAGCCTTCTCGCACAGACACTGTGCAAGGTCAGGGAGGACGAGGAGCAAGTCCATTTGGTCGCTCCGTATTGGCCCAACCGGACTTGGTTCCCAGAACTAGTGCTCCTCGCAACAGCACCTCCTGGGCCCATTCCTCTGAGGAAGGACCTCCTGACTCAGAAACTTGGCACCCACGTCCGGACCTCTGGAAACTCCATGTTTTGTCCCTGGATGTGACGCGGAGGTTCTAGGTGACCTACTGCAAGCGGTAGTTGACACCATCGCTTCTGCCAGAGCCCCCTCTACGAGGCGCCTCTATGTGTTGAAGTGGAACCTGTTCGACGATTGGTGCTCTTCTAGCCGAGAAGACCCCCGAAGGTGTTCGATCAGTTCCGTGCTTTCCTTCCTACAAGATGGGTTGGAGCAAAGGCTGTCTTCCTCCACCCTCAAAGTCTAAGCGCCTCTTCTTCCTGAGGACACTGAGGAAGAATCAGCTCTCCTCGGCTATCCTGGTGAACTTCTATCGCTGCGCAATAGAAAGCATCCTGACCAACTGTGTGGCAGTATGGTATGGGAGCTGCTCTGTTGCGGAGCGCAAGGCACTGCAGCGGGTGGTGAAAACTGCCCAGCGCATCACAGGGACTCCACTACCTGCCATCGAGCACATCCAGAGGAAACGCTGTCTGCATCGAGCTCGCAGCATCCTCAAGGACTCCTCTCACCCAGCCCACAGACTGTTTTCTCTCCTGCCCTCCGGCAGGCGTTTCAGGATCCTCCGGACCAAGACCAGCAGACTTAAGAACAGTTTTTTCCCCAGAGCTGTCTCTTTACTGAACTCAAACCCCCGTTGATCCACTTCCCTCATAAACTGCAAACTCTCCTACCTCACATCTACATTCACTTTGTTATTTGCACTACTGACTGTTTATTACAGTAACAACTGTTTACTTATGCATTTTGCACCACCATATCTTAACTGGAATATGCTCATTTGCACTGCCGACTGTATTTACAGTAACAATGTTTACATTTGCATTTTGCACCGTACTTCTAACTGTAATATGCAACCACTTTCCACTGCACTTTTACACTTTCTTTCGGATAGCTCTGTCCATAATTTATTGCACTAACTTAATCCACTGCTATATTCCTCATATTAGCCTAACATATTATTGTATACCTCTATCTGTAAAACTCTGTTCAAAGTAATAGCCATCTGTATATTATATTCATAGTACATACTCACCTGTACATTCTGTTTATAGTAATAGCCATCTGTATATTTATTCACTGTATATATTCATCTGTAAATTCAGTTCTGTTTATAGTAATAACCATCTCTCTACTTATACATATTTATATATATTCAGTACATTTTTATGCCCTGCACTTACGCAACCATTGTATATATCCTGCACTTGCTGCTATTGCACTTCTGGTTAGACCTAAACTGCATTTCGTTGCCTTGTACTTGTACTTGTGTAATGACAATAAAGTTGAATCTAATCTAATCTAATCTATGTTGCCGCTATCGCCGCTAATCATGATCTAGTAGATGGAAAGTCCTTAGGTAAGCACGCTCTTCTCGCCGAGAAGACCCCCGAAGGTGTTCGATCAGTTCCGTGCTTTCCTTCCTACAAGATGGGTTGGAGCGAAGGCTGTCTTCCTCCACCCTCAAAGTCTATGTTGCCGTTATCGCCGCTAATCATGATCATGAGTTAAAAGTTCTGTCGTTGAAGACAGTTCTCCTGACTGCATTGGCCTCCATCAAGAGGGTATGGGACCTGCAGGCATTTTCGGTCGATGAATCGTGCCTGGAATTCGGGCCCGGTAACTCTCATGTGATTATGAGACCCCGGCCTGGATATGTGCCCAAGGTTCCCACTACTCCCTTCCGGGACCAAGTGGTGAGCCTGCAAGTGCTGCCTTCAGATGAGGCAGACCCAGCCCTAGATTTTCTCTGTCCTGTCCGTGCTCTTTGGACTTACGTGGACAGAACGCAAAGCTTCAGGACCTCAGAGCAGCTCTTCGTCTGTTACGGAGGACAGCAGAAGGGAAAGGCTGTCTCCAAGCAGAGGATGGCCCACTGGATAGTGGTTGCCATCGTCTTGGCGTATGAATTCCAAGACGTGCCCTGCCCGCTCAGGTTAAGAGCCCACTCCACCAGGTGTGTCGCTTCTTCCTGGGCACTGGCTCGCGGCGCCTCGCTGACAGATATTTGCAGAGCTGCGGGCTGGGCGACACCTAACACGTTCGCTAGATTCTATAGCCTCCGTGTAGAGCCGGTATCGTCCTATGCTCACTTCCCATAGTCAGTAACACCGAAGTGCCTGTTCTTGTGTCGGCTTGCTGCGCCATTCCCCTCCAAATGGACCAGATACTTGCGCTAACCGCTCCAGTTGAGTTCCCCAGAACGGCGAACCCTGTTGTGTCCTCCGTTACCCGCGGCAGTCGGTTGTGGCGGAGCGTCTGACGCCAGCTCTAACACTCGTATGCATTGGTGGAAGCGATGGAAGCGCTTCCGCAGCGGCCTCCACGGGCACGCTTTCCCAGCGTTATCCAATAAAGTCAGCTGAATGGGTCTTGCAGAACAGCAGCTTTTTGACTCTCCGTGCGTGAATTTCCCTTCCCTGCCCTGACGGGCTAATCGCTGGGCGCTGGAAGTGGTAGTTACTATGGCGTTTTCCAAAGGGATCCCAATTCGTCGGTATGTCCGACGTACATCGAACGTGACCGACTGAAAGGGAACGTCTCGGTTACGTATGGTAACCCTCGTTCCCTGAATGAGGGAACGGAGATGTACGTCCCGTCGCCACAGTTGCTGTACCATCACTGCATGACCGAGTCACTAAGTTCGGCTCCTCAGTGAAAAACAGCGTGCATTCGCTCTCGCTTCCTGTTTATACCCGCGGCGCGGGGCGGAGCGCGAGATGCAAATCTCGCACACCAATGGCCCATTGGCCAGTTCTCTATATCTCCAAGCTGATAGGGGCTCCCTGAAGTTATCCCAATTCGTCGGTATGTCCGATGTACGTTTCCGTTCCCTACTTCAGGGAACGAGGGTTACCATACGTAACCGAGACGTTTTGTGTAAGTGAGAGTAAATACATGCTCACATTTCATCTCTACACTGTAAACCCTAACGCTCAAAATAATGAATTGATTTGAGTAAAGCCAACTCAAATTAAACAAATTAGTTAATCAAAATTAACTTTAATGAGTATTTAGAACTTCCTTTTTCTTTTGAATTCACATAAATGACACATTTTAAGGAATCTGAATTGTTTCACTGTTTTGAGTTTTATGAACTTGTTTATTTTAATTTAGACAAACTTAAATTGAACTGAAACTGTGCTGGGATTTCTATTTCCCAGCATGCTTTGCCATGACACTTAAAAGGGAGACTAAATGTTCAAATGAAGTGTTATATAATGTTTTGTGCCAGATTAATGCTAAGGTGGAGATTTAGTAATGTTTAATATTTTGCTATGTTAGTTTAGAAGAGTTTCTGTTATGTTGGGGGTAGGGATGTTAACCGATGACCGTTTGACCGATGGTTGACCGTATCAACGTTAACCGATCAAAGTTGTCGGTTGTCGGTTAAAAAAAAAAAAAGTGATCTCTAAATTAGGCTATTTATAGAGAATGGGAACGTGACGTCACCAACGCAATGCATTCGCGGACTTTAGGACACAGACACTACATTAGAGAATGAGTAATAGGCTAGTGGAGGTAGACTTTAAAACTTGTATTATACAGTTAAAAACACATTAGAATGGTGAACGCTTGCTGTGTTATGAACTGTCATAGCCTCTCTTGCAACCTGCGTGGAAAACATATCTCAAATCATGCGCAATATTTCAGTTTACCAGCTTGGAAATAACAAAAGTAAGTGAAAGTAATGCTGCCTTCACGTGCTATCGGAAATTTGACAATTCCCACTTCTAACGTCGTGATTATGAAGTATGAACTCATCTCGTTCATATTTCGAGGGGTGGAGCGCGTTCACGTGCAATTTTTACCTAGGAAACTCTTATTTACAATAATTCAGAGAGCACGTGAAGGCAGCATAACACTCGGAAATAAACAACTTAGCCAAAATGTGTCTTTATAATTTGTATTTATTATTTATAACCGATATTACAGATGAATATTTTCTGAACCGCTTGAATGTGCTCACACCATAAATAATGCATGAAACGCGTCAGCAAATGCTTCATTGTTCAGCTTCAGATGTAAGTTGCAACTTGTGTGATACAGTGCTTAAATACAGTAGTAGCACATCATCTAAATATTACATCTACATTTCAGTGGTAACACATAAGGTGTTGATCATCATCTTTCTTTATTATTGTTAGCACTACCTCGAACTAAAGCGGCGTCTCTTCGGAGCTGTCATTATCTTAAATGAGTCGCTGCAATGTTTCAAATGAGCTTCTAACGCTAGACAATAGCCTTTATTTTCAACGCGATCACCTTGTGCCCAAACCATTTCGAAACTTAAGGAGCCATTTGTCCTCCGATTACAAACAAGCTCCTCAGCGCCGCGTTTGCGGGACTCATGTTTCGCGCTGTAGGAGATTTTAAAAAATTGACGTGAGTGGAAGGCAGGCGGCGGCGCCTGGACAGTGTGTGTGTGTGTGTGTGTGTGTGTGTGTGAGAGAGCGGGAGGCAGAGAGATGCGACAGAGTTGCGAAATTGCAGGCGCGGCTCGCGAGTTGCGGCTGTTATTTCAAATAGCGCAGCATATTTTTTTAACTAATCGGTTAACCGGTTTCAACCGGCTAATGAGGCTCGGTGGTCGGTCAAGAAAATGTTTAGTTTTCGCCATCCCTAGTTGGGGGTGGGGGTGGGGGCATCATGGTGACGAGTGCTCATTACTTATTTAAAAAATAACTATTTTGTAAACTATTAAGTATATTTTGTTGTAAATTTAAAAGTTATGCATTACTTTACTAGTTACTTGATAAGAGTAATTTTATTATGTAAATTGCACTGCTTAACACATAAAAGTAACGACACACTGGAGCCGATGTGGCACACCATTATTCAAAGATTCAAGTTTACTGTATGTTGTTTACTAATGTGTACATGTTTATGTCCTGCATTTCTAAATCCAGTGCACCAGCCGGCACAAATTGACCCAGAGCGAATCCTCAAGGTCCTCAAACTATGAGTACATAGGATAGTAATACTGTGTGACAGACAACCCTCAAGAAAAATCCACTAGTTTCTCCTCAAGGAGTTCTGCTCAGCCTCCTCCATCAAACATTCATGAAGATACTACACACACACACACACACACACCGTCGCACGCAAAGCTCTAAGCTCCACAGATGTAATGTGCATCATAAGTCTTTTTTATGTGACGGTTGGTTATCGTTCGTGTATAGAAAGTGCATGGAATGAGAACAACGTGGCTTCTGTCAGTGTAACAGTTTGTGCGGAATGGTTTGTTTTTCATGTGTGTGTGCTTACTGTACAGTATGAAATTGAAATCAATCAAAAGACTTTGAAAAATGAAAATGTCCTTAATATTGCTTATGTTTCTTACATAAGCACACAGAACAAAAAATAATGCAATGTTGACCTGTTATATGCATGTCGATATAGACAAACTTCCTAATTTTTTTTTTTTATCTGTGTGTTTCCTCAGCCAATTGGAGCGCTGAACCCAAAGCGTGCTGTGTTCTACGCCGACTGCTATGAATCCTGGGATGAGGAAACTCCACCCTGCCACTACACAACTCACTATTCCACCGCAGCCTCCACCCTCCACTGGCTTGTCCGAATCGTAAGTCTCGTTGATTGGATGGATGCAAGGAATTTGATATCTTCAACATCTGGGAAGTACCTAGTTTTTACTGGATAGTTAACCGAGCCGAGCTGCTTCTGGCTTATATTATGCCCTCTGTGAATGTTATATCATGCAGATCAGTTTTCGAAGGGAGGGCCTACTACCCCCAACCCCCCCCCCCCCCCCCCCCCCCCATGAATATTGCAGTGATTACAACGCAAATACCCATTTGTATTGGATTTAAAGGTTTGAATTACAGGAAATCGCTCATATATAATGACCCCATGAAAAAAATCCGGAAATTTGATATTAGGCAATTTAATATTTTTCAAAATGCATCATGCAATCTTGCCATTACTTTAGAAATGATGCTGTCAAGAGTCTGTATTAATAAAACATTCCAATACGATAACCCTGAGCCCAGTTAGTGGATCAAATCACCGTCAGTCAAAACACACGTTAGCGCGTCCTTTCACCGCACAAGTGAATCAACCCCTACATCTCAATCCGCGAGCTTGATGTTCCGCCAGAGAGAGCCGGTGAGTGGATTTCACAGGCTGGTAAACAGGCATATGTGAAAGAGAAGTCAAAAACCTCCACGTAATGATTTACAGGCTGGTATGTGACAGCTTTATGCCTCTCAGACAGCACGTGGAGCACTGGGAAACATGTCCATTTCTGAAACATTGTCTCCTGCTAACGTCCTCACTTGCCCTGACTCTCCAATCGCTGATCTGGGACGAATGGACTGTTACAAAAAAAAAAAAAAACAGCCTAGATCAGCAAAGAAAATTAAGTTGTTTCTGAGGTTGAGAGGAGATTGGGTTTGAGTATCTCCTGATGCTTTCGTTTTTTCACATTTGTTACATCATATCACTAGTCTACAATGATAAACAATTGTGTTTTGTTACATAATGCCTTTTTTTTCACTGCATAAACATTTTATGCTGGAGCTCAGTCATGCAGAGTATTTTGATGAGATCTGCATACTTGATTTTTGCATCAGATTTTATGATAAAAATACAGTTCAAACCGTGTGTGTTTGTGTGTAATTTGATTGGAAAGGCATTAAAATGTATCGTTTTGTTCATTTTAAAAGATTGCTGTATAATCAAACCTCATTTAATGAGGAATCGCTCAATCCATCTTTGAGAGAGAAAAAATTTAAACACATAATGAGAACTTAGTAATTGGCTTTTCCCCGGCGGCCCATTGCGTTGATGATGATGATTTGGAAGGTTCCCCTGGCAGCTCTCTCACCAGGCTTGACTGAGACTGTAGACACCATCATCTTTTCCTCTGGCTGATCCAGCATCTCCATGTCAACTCCTCATACTGCCAGCCCAGACTGATGACCCTGAATCTGCCAATTAGAGCCAGAGCTGGGCTCCTCAGTCAACAGGCCATATAATTAACTCTGCCTCAGGCACTGTTTTAGAAAATGAGAGGACAAAAAAAAAAAAAACCTCCACAAACTCTTCATAATCTGACAGATGAGTCCCTACATTGAGATGTTTGTGCAAACGGACCCTTTCCCAGAGCAATGGAGAAGGTCTCCATCACGAGATTGAATCCAATTACCATAGAAATGATTGCAGATGAATTTACTTTTTTTATTCCGCTGATGTTTTGGGCTCTGAATAGCATTAGCTCTATGCAAAACAGTGCAGAAAACAGTTGTCTAAACAAGTGCCTAATTAGCAGTCAGAATCATGTGACACCGCCACAGTTATTTCACACATTAGGAAAGATGTTTTTGAGCTTATTTGGGTCAAAAACAGTGACAGTGTTGTTTTGTGTCTGCTCAATTGCAGGAGCCTTTCACCACATTCTTCCTAAATGCCAATGGTAACAAGTTTGATCACCCAAACCGCACTTTCTCCGGTATCGCCCGCTCGTGGAGGCACTGCCAGCGTGATACTGCAGATGTGAAGGTAATCAGATATCAGTTTTTGTACATTGTAATGTCTAAACAGGCTTGTTGCCGTCAGAAACTAGTCATTAGTGCCTGACTGTTGTGATGATATAGGGACAACACTGCAAGCTGCAACTGTGAGGAATTGAATGAACAATCCCTTGAAGAGTTTTTTCTTTTTAGTCCAATCAATCAGCCACAGTTTCTATCATCCAGTTCCCTAAAGATTGCATTGTTTCGATTTGCAACAACACTTAGTTCATGTAGCTTCCGACCAGCATCAGCAATGTCTTTTTTTCCATTCATGTGCAATTTTTGTGACATTTTTCAACAAGTAAAACATCGTTCAACATGCACATATTTCAGAGCGCCATCACTTCATCACCATAATGGTTGTTCCCTGTTGCCTCCGTTCCATTTCAGCCCCGCGCTGCGGCTCAGCAAGCGCACTCGAGCTGACCTAAAAGTGTCATACTTTTCCAACACACTCAGTGATGGGTTAGCTTCGCCCCAGGCAATTAATAAAGCATTAATGACAAAAGCTATTTAAAATGTAGTCTTTTATGTAAAGGCAGGGCTTTTTACTACCCCGGGCTTGGGAACAGCATCCAACAACACGAGGTGCAGGCGTTATGCACGGCAAGAGAACGGCTGTACAGCGAAACACTAGATATGTTAGCAAATACAGGCCTCTCGGAACCCTTACGGTGTCTGCATGGATCATGTTAAACACATTTAATGGTCAGCAGTCTGTTAGGATAGAAAATAGGGATTTTTTTGTATTTTCTTGTGTAGCAGGAGTTGATTTTTATTATGAATGAGCAGCATGATTTTTATCATAAACGACTAGCTTTATACTGTATTAGCTTGCTATGTATTCCTATTCTGTTTGAATTATCTGTTTATTAATAGAATAAAGCTTTTAGCAATAATACAGACGATCAGATGTTTGTAAGATGTATGTAAAAACTTGTGTGTGGTGTTAAATGTGAATTTTTGAGTGAAAACTTTCACACAGACACTTAAAATAATGATATGCCATATGTTTTTGTTATCTGTGCATAATGTGCATAATAATTGTACAATGTATTTTGATATTTAATTTTTTTTTTTTTTTTTGCTTTTATGTCCTTTAGTAACACTGCAGTGGCCTTTAGAGGTTTATTCTGCATCACTTCACACTGAACTTATTCATTACCCACAATTCTCTCTGTAATGATCCCATGCAGCAGGAAACAGCTAAATAACAGCATTAAAAGAGCAAATCAAAGTTCACTGGCCCTTTTCATAGATCACTGCCTCAGCACAGGCCAAGTCCTTTAAAGGTCATTAATGGTGAATATCATCTTTTTCTATATATATATATATATATATATATATATATATATATATATATATATATATATATATATATACAGTGAGGAAAATAACTATTTGAACTCCCTGCTATTTTGCAAGTTCTCCCACTTGGAAATCATGGAGGGGTCTGAAATTGTCATCGTAGGTGCATGTCCACTGTGAGAGACATAATCTAAAAAAAAAACAAATCCAGAAATCACAATATATGATTTTTTAACAATTTATTTGTATGATACAGCTGCAAATAAGTATTTGAACACCTGTCTATCAGCTAGAATTCTGACCCTCAAAGACCTGTTAGTCTGCCTTTAAAATGTCCACCTCCACTCCTGTGCACCTGTTTGAGGTCGTTAGCTGCATAAAGACACCTGTCCACCCCATACAATCAGTAAGAATCCAACTACTAACATGGCCAAGACCAAAGAGCTGTCCAAAGACACTAGAGACAAAATTGTACACCTCCACAAGGCTGGAAAGGACTACGGGGAAATTGCCAAGCAGCTTGGTGAAAAAAGGTCCACTGTTGGAACAATCATTAGAAAATGGAAGACGCTAAACATGACTGTCAATCTCCCTCGGACTGGGGCTCCATGCAAGATCTCACCTCGTGGGGTCTCAATGATCCTAAGAAAGGTGAGAAATCAGCCCAGAACTACACGGGAGGAGCTGGTCAATGACCTGAAAAGAGCTGGGACCACCATTTCCAAGGTTACTGTTGGTAATACACTAAGACGTCATGGTTTGAAATCATGCATGGCACGGAAGGTTCCCCTACTTAAACCAGCACATGTCAAGGCCCGTCTTAAGTTTGCCAATTACCATTTGGATGATCCAGAGGAGTCATGGGAGAAAGTCATGTGGTCAGATGAGACCAAAATAGAACTTTTTGGTCATAATTCCACTAATCGTGTTTGGAGGAAGAAGAATGATGAGTACCATCTCAAGAACACCATCCCTACTGTGAAGCATGGGGGTGGTAGCATCATGCTTTGGGGGTGACTGCAGGGCGACTGCACTGTATTAAGGAGAGGATGACCGGGGCCATGTATTGCGAGATTTTGGGGAACAACCTCCTTCCCTCAGTTAGAGCATTGAAGATGGGTCGAGGCTGGGTCTTCCAACATGACAATGACCCGAAGCACACAGCCAGGATAACCAAGGAGTGGCTCTGTAAGAAGCATATCAAGGTTCTGGCGTGGCCTAGCCAGTCTCCAGACCTAAACCCAATAGAGAATCTTTGGAGGGAGCTCAATCTCCGTGTTTCTCAGCGACAGGCCAGAAACCTGACTGATCTAGAGAAGATCTGCGTGGAGGAGTGGGCCAAAATCCCTCCTGCAGTGTGTGCAAACCTGGTGAAAAACTACAGGAAACGTTTGACCTCTGTAATTGCAAACAAAGGCTACTGTACCAAATATTAACATTGATTTTCTCAGGTGTTCAAATACTTATTTAAATACTGGATTTTTTTTTTAGATTATGTCTCACACAGTGGACATGCACCTACGATGACAATTTCAGACCCCTCCATGATTTCTAAGTCGGAGAACTTGCAAAATAGCAGGGTGTTCAAATACTTATTTTCCTCACTGTATATTATAGTGCATCCGGAACAGAGCTTAACTTTTTCCACATTTTGTTATGTTACAGCTAGGGGTGCACAATATTTATCAGACAGATAAATTATCAGGCGAAATGGGTGAAAATGACTTAATTTGTATTGCTCCGATAAATAAATGAAACTAAATCCGATAAAGTACACTTGCTGGTAAATCAATCAATGGGATTTATCCGAGATTCATTCGCTGCAGTGACTGCAGCTTTAAAACTGTGTTGTGCTCATTACGTCATTTATCTGTGTCTTCGCCAGTCTGGAAGTTTTTCTCGGTGGTGGCGGAGGACAATGCCATTGCTTTTGCAAAGCATGTTCAGCAAGGATTCCTAGAGGAGGAAAAAAGGCTTCATCGTGGCAAAGCTGTATTAAAAAATATGAAGCAGCCGCTGCAGCAAAACTCAGAGTGTCGATGTTCCCATTCAGCAGGCATTTGAAAATTGTAAACGTGAATGTTTGTTCGAAATTTTTCAAAAACATTTGCTATGACAAATAAAATTGAGTTTAGGTGCACCCTGTTTCCACTGATCATCCTTGAGATGTTTCTACAACTTGATTGGAGTCCACCTGTGATAAATTCAGTTGATTGGACATGATTTGGAAAGGCACACACCTGTCTATAGAAGGTCCCACAGTTAACAGTGCATGTACAAGCCTCTGAGACAGGATTGTATCGAGGCACAGATCTCACAGGTCCCAATGAGCACAGTGGCCTCCATCATCTGTAAATGGAAGAAGTTTGAAACCATCAGGACTCTTCCTAGAGCTGGCTGCCCAGCCAAACTGAGCGATCGGGGGAGAAGGAACACAGTCAGGGAGGTGACCAAGAACCCGATGGTCACTCTGACAGAGCTCCAGCGTTTCTCTGTGGAGAGAGGAGAAACTTCCAGAAGAACAAGCATCTCTGCAGCTCTCCACCAATCAGGCCTGTATGGTAGAGTGGCCAGACGGCACACAACAGCCCGCTTGGAGTTTGCCAAAAGGCAACTGAAGGAGTCTTAAGACCATGAGAAACAAAATTCTCTTGTCTGATGAAACAAAGATTGAACTCTTTGGACTAAATGGCAAGTGTTATGTCTGGAGGAAACCAGGCACCGCTCATCACCTGGCCAATACCATCCCTACAGTGAAGCATGGTGGTGGCAGCATCATGCTGTGGGGATGTTTTTCAGCGGCAGGAACTAGGAGACTAGTCAGGATCGAGGGAAAGATGAATGCAGCAATGTACAGAGACATCCTTGATGAAAACCTGCTCCAGAACGCTCTGAACCTCAGACTGGGGCGAAGGTTTATCTTCAAAACAACCCTAAGCACACAGCCAAGATAACAAAGGAGTGGCTATGGGACAACTCTGTGAATGTCCTTGAGTGGCCCAACCAGAGCCCAGACTTGAACCCGATTGAACATCTCTGGAGAGATCTGGAAATGGCTGTGCACTGACGCTCCCCATCCAACCTGATGGAGCTTGAGAGGTCCTGCTAAGAAGAATGTGAGAAACTGCCCAAAAATAGGTTTGCCAAGCTTGTAGCATCAAACTCAAAAAGACTTGAGGCTGTAATTGGTGGCAAAGGTGCTTCGACAAAGTATTGAGCAAAGGCTGTGTATACTTATGTACATGTGTTTTTTTTGTTTTTAAAGGTCCCGTTTTTCCTGTTTTTTTGAAGCTTTGATTGTGTTTACAGTGTGCAATATAACATGTGTTCATGTTTCGTGTGTAAAAAAAAACAGTATTTTTCACACAATTTACTTATCTGTATACCGCTGTTTTCACTGTCCTAAAAACGGGCTGATGAGTTCATTGTTCTATGAAGTCCCTCCTTCAGAAAACGTAACGAGTTCTGATTGTGCCAGCGGTTCCTGTGTTGTGATCATAGGTTGTGATTCGACAGCAGCTTAGCGCACGTTGCCCGGTACAGTCACGCCTCTTACCAGAGATGCATGCGCTCAGTGTTCGAGTGACGTTATTAAAGAAGGAAGTAGAGGGATGTAGTCCTAATCGGCCGTTCGCTGTAGGCTTTGAAAGGGGACCTCTGTTAAATACAATATCTCGCTTGGCATTGAACTTTGAGCTTTATAATTTTACAGGTATTATTTATGCTCTAACAGCAACATTACACACTAACTAAAGTTTGAACAATGGGATCACGAAGAACAGGACCTTTAATAATTTTGCGAAGATTCAAATTGTCATTATGAGGTATTGTTTCTTGAATTGTGAGGAAAATAATTAATTTAATAATTTTTGGAATAAGGCTGTAACATAACAAAATGTGGAAAAAGTTCAGCGCTGTGAATACTTTTCAGATGCACTGTATATATATATATATATATATATATATATATATATATATATATATATATATATATATATATATATATATATAACATTGTCAAAAGACTAGTCATCAGCTCACCTCCTGCTAAGAGCAAAAGAGTAACTTTCACGCCAATCGTCAACATTTTCTCAATAAAATCTGTTGGCGGAGCTCTGACTTTCTGGGATGAGGCAGTCGTGCCCGGTGACAGCTCTCCAGGAGGGTGTCATTAGGGCGAACGGTGTAAAGCTGAAGAGTGTGAGTGTGATTGACTTGTCAGCCCATTATGAGGCTGTAGAGGAATTATTGGCTCACGAGCGAAGCGGGTTGAGGACGTGGATCACGACACTAGCAGCCCAAACTGTTTGCAACTGAGTAACTGTCTGCAAAATTTATAAACCAATCCTCCTGTGAGAGTGGAGATGGAGCTCAGTCCAATTTTGGTTGTTGCCCATCCTCGGGATTAAGTTTCAACTAGCATTGACTTTAATTTCAGAGTCATTGCAATACCATCATTTATTACCATTTAATACCGTCGTTGTGTGATGATCAAGAATCTCCTTAACATTTTTCATTCACAAAATATTTCAAAACTAGATTGCTTGTCTACACTGGAATCGTCAATTGGGATGCGACTTTAGGTGACAGACTACTCATTTCTGTTTTGGATGCTCTGCAGAGATACTTTGGCTGCTTTCCCCATCTATCCTAAATAAAATATTATTGACAAATATCATCATGTAATATGTTTTTGCAATAGATTTTATTTTATATGCTGTATATTTATAAATATTTTCTGACCATTGTCAAAGGCAGCTAATGATGTGTATAGTCTCTTGCTGTCTTGTATTTTGTAAATCTAATTTTAAATTTAATTTAGAATTATAATATTTTAGAACAACACATTTATTTTATAATATAAGTATTGCTACAGCTTCAAAATGTACATATAAATATTACTATATGCAGTATATAGAATCATGTTATTGAAATAATATTGTTTTATAATATTTATGTCAAATAATATAATGCTTTTAAAAATTAATAAAAAATATATCTTTTTATATTTTATAGTATTTTTGCTCTGAAATAATCCTAATCCCAATGTAATACAACGTCGGTTTTACCCAATTTTTCTGTTTAAAATGTATTTATTTATTTATTTTGGTTTGGTTTTGGTATTTATTAAAAAAAAAAAAAAATGTTAATGTATTTATTTATTTTATTTTCCTTTGCTTTGCTTTGCTTGCTGAATTGAAACCTCAAACTTAAAGGGGATTGGTCTGCGTTTGTGAATATTCAAAGATGATGTGTCATTCGAATCTCTGGTGCAGACAGTCTATTGGTTGCCTACAGTGTGGACATGATGTTAGCATTTTTGAGCTGTAAGAGATATTTGAGACATCCTGAAGGACTGATGAAATATTGGGATTTAACCGTCATAAAAGAGAGTGCATTTAAATGCAGAATTAAATCCTGACCCCACACCAAAAGCAAGCTGTGTTTTATTGTATTGTCATACTGTTTCTAGTGACCCTTCATGTGAAAGTCCTCTTGTTTTATGGTGCTTTAAAGAAGTCTCTTATACACACCAAAGGGACATAGTTAAACAGCTCGTTTCAACAGACGGTGTGTAACAGCAACTTGAATCCAAAACAGCAGTGTTGAGTAGAAAACATTCGACCTGTCAGGTTCAGATGTGTGCGGGCAGAATGAGGTCTTAAATGATTTTAAATGGTTTTAAAGGTTCTTCAAAGGCAAGAGCTTTTGAGTGACACTAAATGGGGAGGAGGTCACATTCCTCGTGTGCACATGCCCCAATGTACAGAGGCGTCTCTCACAGGGAATTATGGGTAATTTGCACTGATATGGCATTGAGAAAGGAGAAGGATTGGGAATGTGGCAGCTTTAGCGGATAAGCGACTATCAGGGTCAAGGAAGCATGTAAAAAATTTATCAAAAAATGAATAATGTCGTCAGAGCAGTAGAACAATGTGACATGCGTTCACCCCGACTTAAAGTTTTTATTTGTGTATTTTAACTTTTAGAAGCACAACTAAAATAGTCCATAATAATCCAGAATGACATTGCAACACCTTTAAAAGAGAAAACAATATTGCTAGTTTTATAAATCCAGTCATCCTTATACGTTCGAGTCCAGTTTTTGCTGTAGTCAACAAACACATTTGTCACTTTTGACAAATGTAGTGAGCGTAATCATTTTTAAACATCTGTGTTCGTTACGTTAAGCATAATGTTTTCCATTATCATTTCGATTAATGGTTACTCTTCCAAAATCCCAACAAAACCAAATCTGCCTCACGTACCTCAACAAACACAGCAGATTCATTCATCAGCTCACTTCAAACATACACTATGTTACAAAAAGTGTTGGGACACCCCTCCAAATCATTGAATTCAGGTGTTCCAATCACTTCCATGGCCACAGGTGTATAAAATCAAGAACCTAGGCATGCAGATGCTTCTACAAACATTTGTGAAAGAATGGGCTGCTCTCTGGAGCTCAGTGAAATCAAGCGTGGTACCGTGATAGGTTGCCACCTGAGCAATAAGTCCATTTGGGAAATTGCCTCACTACTAAATGTTCTATTGGGAATAACAATTTCTTTTGGGAATTCTATTGCAATTGGGAACAACAGCAACTCTGCCACAAAGTGGTAGGCCATGTAAAATCACAGAGAGGGGTCACCAACTTTCAATAGCTACAGTCCTCCAAACTTTGTGTGGCCTTCAGATTAGCTCAAGAACCTTGTGTAGAGAGCTTCAATGGAATGGGTTTCTATGGCCGAGCAGCTCATCCAAGCCTACAACATCAAGTACAATGCAAAGCGTTGGATGTAGTGGAGTAAAGCACGCCGCCACTGGACTCTAGAGCAGTGGAGACATGTTCTCTGGAGTGACCAATCACACTTCTCTGTCTGGCAATACGATGGACAAGTCTGGGTTTGGCAGTTGCCAGGAGAACAGTACTGGCCTGACTGCTTTGTGCCAAGTGTAAAGTTTGGTGGATTATGGTGTGAGGTTGTTTTTCAGGGGTTGGGCTTGGCCCCTTAGTTCCAGTGAAAGGATCTCTTAATGTTTCAGCATACCAAGACATTTTGGACTATTTCATGCTCCCAACTTTGTGGGAACAGTTTGGGGATGGCCCGTTCCTGTTCCAACATGTTCTTTTCCCTGGACAAAGCAAGGTCCATAACGACATGGATGAGCGAGTTTGGTGTGGAGGAACTTGACTGGCCGGCACAGAGTCCTGACCTCAACCCGATAGAACACCTTTGGGATGAATTAGAGCGGAGACTGTGAGCCAGACCCTTTCGTCCAACATCAGTGCCTGACCTCACAAATGTGCTTCTAGAAGAATGGTCAAAAATTCCCATAAACACCCTCCTAAACCTAAAGAATTGAAGCTGTTATTGCTGCAAAGGGTGGGCCAACTCCATATTAAACCCTACGGATTAAGAATGGAATGTCATTAAAGTACATGTACATGTAAAGGCAGGCGACTCATAATTTTTGGCAATATAGTTTAAACAAAGTTTTCTGTCATCTCTCGTGTTTCCTTTGTATTTTCACCCTCCCCCATCTTCGTGTGTTTGCCGCATTCCCACACTCTCAGAGTGTTTTTAAATGTACTATGATGGTCCTTCACTGGTCTCCTGGGGTCGCTTTCCATGGCCGCCTGAAACATTGCCAATATTTTGATTAATTGAACTACAAAACATGCAATGAAATCATTGGTATTTTTGCATGTACATTGACTCCACTATTCCCTTTATCCCTATACAATATTAATACATCTATTTTGGAAATGTTTGGATTTGTTTTGAGCTTTTTTTTGCCTTTTCTCTCCCACCTGTCCTACTCCTCTCCACTTCATAGGAATTGATCCCTGAGTTCTACTACCTGCCAGAGATGTTTGTGAACAGTAATGGATACTGTCTGGGTGACAGGGATGACTGTGTCCCTGTTTGTGATGTAGAACTACCAGCTTGGGCAAAGAAACCAGAGGACTTTGTCAGGATCAACAGGATGGTAAGTCAAACTCGCTACCTTACTTCAACTTTCTTTTTCTGTAGACATCGTTTGTAAAATAAACATGGCTAATGTCTAGGCCAGAACAGAATTTGTACCTACAGGATTCTGTCATATACAAAGTTTGCAGATAGCATAGAGGACCTTAGTGAGCCCTTCTCATCTCAAAACCCAAGACAATGTTCCTACTTGTCCCCTTCTGACCATTGCTCTCTCTTCTATTTTGCATTGGGTATATTGAGAAATTATTTAGATGGAGATTCTTGTTCCGATTCCTCTTATTGGTTCTTTTCCCTCAACCATTCTATTAACAATTTCATTGCATTCATTTGGTTTGGTTCTAATTTAGGCTCAGTTTTTTTTTTGCATGTTTTTTAAAGAATCTCTTATATTCACCAAGGCTGCATTTATTTGATAAAAAATACAGTGCAAACTAGAACAAATATTGTGAAATATTATTACAATTTACAATTTAAAATAGCTAATTTCTATTTTAATATACTTTAAAATGTAATTTATTCCTGTGATAAAAGCTGAAGTTTCAGCATCATATACTTCAGTCTTCAGTGTCACATGATCCTTTAGAATTTCTAATAGGCTAATATTCTAATTATGCTGCTTAATATTTATGTGGAAACATGATAATTTTTTTTTACATTATTCTTTAATGAACAGAAAGTTAATAAAAAAACAGCATTTATTTTAAATAAACATCTAGAAGTCTTTACTGTCACTTTTGATCATTTTAATGCATCCTAGCTGAAGAAAGTATTAATTTCTTTCAGACACAGACACAGACACAGACACAGACACACACACACACACACACACACACACACACACACACACACACACACACACACACACACACACACACACACACACACACACACACACACACACACACACACACACACACACACACACACACACACACACACACACACACACACACACACACACACAGACAGACAGACAGATATGGCAGAAGAGCAGTCTCATGTAGGCCTACTAATTTACTAATCTCTGCTGAAGATATTACATCAACTGATGTAATGTCTGAACAGAATCTGCTATCTTTAATTCTTAGTCCAGTATTTAATCTGTAATCCATTTCCTTCCATCTTTTCCCCTGAGATCACACTCGTTCGTTCATATGATACAGCATCCTGGTCCTCTGCAGGCCTCTGCTTGCTGCTGCTTGCTGCTTTCCCTCAATGAAGGTCGTAATGTAGTGCACTGCTCGATACTAATGCAATCTACCGCTGACCTGAATGATGTTGCGGAGGACAGGCGCGGCCACTGTCCCTTATAATGTTACCCTAATGCCGGCCTCATCAATCATGATTTGGCTCACAGCAGACAGGACCTCACGGATGTGTGTGTGTGTCCTGTCCACCAATCCCTCTAGACTCTGGTGGGGTCAAAATTGTGTACTGCTTTTTATAATGGCTCTATCTAGCACATATACTCATAAAAAAGGAGTGAACAACCGCGAAACATGGGAACTGTATATGCTGCAGGGTGTGTAATTTGAGATTGTGTGTTTAAAGCTACTGATTGTGTATCAAAACTGCTGCCAAATCAAAGCATTAGAGGTGTGTTGTGGGCCATGCTGCCCGAGGAAAAAGTGTCTATGTGCACTACAGGAAACACACTTGACCTTTTCAGCTGCAGTGACAGTGCTGTGGTGTGTGTGTGTGTGTGTGTGTGTGTGTGTGTGTGTGTGTGTGTGTGTGTGTGTGTGTGTGTGTGTGTGTGTGTGTGTGTGTGTGTGTGTGTGTGTGTGTGTGTGTGTGTGTGTGTGTGTGTGTGTGTGTGTGTGTGTGTGTGTGTGTGTGTGTGTGTGTGTGTGTGTGTGTGTGTGTGTGTGTGTGTGTGTGTGTGTGTCTTGTGGAGGTGACCTTTCCTCTGGCCTCATTTTTTTCCCCCTGGTTTAACACATTCAACTATTCAGACACTCGCACTCACACATACACATGCACATATCCAAAGATCACACAAGCAAGTTTTTCTTAAAGAAAGGGCTCGGGTATGTCAAAACACTTCAGATACTATTTGACATGACTATTTGACATGAGCCTTAAATGATGCAAAATGTGTTCTCGTCTCACAGTTTGGTTCCTCTTCCCGGAAACTCAGAATTTTGACATTTGTATAGTGCATCACAATCATTGATTTGATGGTGCCTTCGTAATTTAACAAAAGCTGGTGTATTCTCGATAAGACCTGAATTATCCACTCTGATTTTAAAGCATGACAGTTTGTTCATAATTTACATTCTGAACCCATTTGACTTTTTTCTAAAAAAGAACATTGGGTAGCTCTTTATTTTACAGTCCTGTTCCACATGTACTATGTACTTAATGTGATTACACTAACTGTGTAATTACTAGGTACTAACCCTGAACCTACCCTTAAACCTAACCTTAACCCATGGAGTTGCCTTATTTTACCCAGTACTTTCTTAGATAAGAATCCTGTGAGTACACGTGATGCAAATTAAAGTGCAACCGAAGCTTAGTAGAAAGTCAAGTGTGCTCTTTTCCATAACATTTCTGATTCCTCTTAACAATTCAGATTGAGTTTCATTAACTTAGCACTTTTGAGGAATATTTATAAAAGGAATATTTGAATATGCACGATTCCCCTGATTACCACCAGAGGGCACTCCACCTCGGACTGTAACTCCATCAAGGACTACATTACCCCTAATTCTTTGCCCAGACTCATCAACACTCATTGTTTACACCTGTGTCTCATTTACTTAATTACCTCTGCCTATATCTAGCCTGTTCACGTTTCCCTGGTTCGCTGGCGTTTCCCTGGTTCTTTTCTCTTGAGTTTGGATTTCTTGCCTGTTCTTGGAGTACCCTTTTGCCTGTGTCCCCTGCCTTGTTTGCTTGTTTGGATTACCTGTCTGGATATTGACCTATCCAGACCTACTTGACCATGCATCAAGCTCAGATGGCCACAGAGCTTGGCCCATCACGGTCACCAGCATGTCCAGTGATAAGGCTCACCACTCCCATCCTTTCAGCACCTTTCCATCCAGTGGTTTCCACACAAAAGCCTGTTTACAAGATAACTGCCATTCCAGAGTCTTCGGAAAAGATGGCCGCCACGCCTGTGTCTTCGGACAAGATGGCCGCCATTTCAGAGTTTCTTCCCGTCATGTCTGCCACGTAGGGGTGTAACGATTCATCTACTACATTGATGTATCGATTTATATTCCTATGATCCAACTACATCGATCTGTGCTCGGCAAGTTGGCCTTCCAGACGACATGTATCGATCTAACATTGTTTAAAAAGGTAATCAATCGATTGTATCGATAATAGGAAATAACGCATTTGATTTAAGCACGTCAGACTTTATATGGATGTTTTTTCTTAGCACTTTTAATGATAAAGGCATTAAACTTTACTCGATTCAGTCTGCCTATCTGTGACATCATCGCCACGCACCACCAGCAGTGTAAAGAAAACAAAACATAACATGTCGGATTGCAGAAGAGAAGCCAACAAGCGAGAAATTATCAAGCCACCATTGCGGTCCAGTGTGTGGAAACACTTAAACTACAGGTAGCAGGTAAACCTACTGTTCATTAAACCTGAAGAGATGTTAGTTGCACTTTATTTTTTATATTCATATTGTAATATTTTTATATTGAAAAACAAAAGCAGAAGTAGTAGGTAACCCTACTGTTGAAATGTTGGTTGCACTTACTGTACTTTTATTGAAAATATATTGAATATTGAAAATGAGAGCAGAAAAGGTTAACTTCCTGTTAATTCAACCTAAACTGTTGGTTGCACTTTATTCAAATAAAATGAAGAATTGTTGTTCACTTGTTTGTTTATATCCATAATTAATTGATACCTGATTCCCTTACACGAAACAACAGGAATCTAGGAAACTTCACCTGTACTGACCAGTATCCAGGTATTTATTTCAGTCACACTGGTTGAATTTTTGGCTAAAAAGTTACTGAATCGATTTCGAGGCACTGAATCTATTTGGATCGTATCGTTCTAAATGAACCAATATCGTCCTTGAATCGTATCGACAACCTCAAATCGTGATATGAATCGAATCGTTGTTAAAACGAATCGTTACACCCCTACTGCCAAGCCTTTTCACAAGATGCCTGCTGAGCCTGTGTCTTTGGACAAGACGGCTCATACGCCTGTGTCTTCAGACAAGATGGCTGCCGAGCCTGTGTCTTCAAACAAGATGACTGCTAGTCCTGAGCCCTCTGCCAAGATGGCCGTCAAGCCAGAGCCCTCATCCAAGAGTCTTTGTAGTGTGTAGTGCTGACCATTGTGGCCATGGCAATGTGGTGTGTGTGTGTGTGGGCAGCACATACATTGGTTCCAGCCCTTGTCCAGAGTCCGGTGAAGGCTCCAGCCCCTGTCCCGAGTCCAGAGAGGACTTTGTCTCCTGCCCAGAGTCCAGAGAGGACTTTGTCTCCTGCCCAGAGTCCAGAGAGGACTTTGTCTCCTGCCCAGAGTCCAGAGAGGACTTTGTCTCCTGCCCAGAGTCCAGAAAGGACTTTGTCTCCTGCTATTTTAGCTTCAGAATTGTTTTAAGGTAGCTAGTTCTGAATAAGAATTCAAATTAATTTTAGAATGTTTTCATTGAAAGTCATGTAATTGAACAGTCCACTGATTAATTGTTGATACTTATAAGTAAGTCTGCTTAGGTTATGACAAACAAAAAAAAAGTACCATAAAATGAGGAAGTTAGGAACACATGGATATTTACAGAAAACCTTCCTGTTGTACCTATAGATCTCAAATCTCATTTGAAGCTGATTTAATATCGACACCAGACATCTTGACGCACGCACCATGGTTGAATATTTATCCAGCCATATTTGGAGAGCCATATTTAAAATATCTTTTTGTGTCTCTATCTAATCTAATCATACGGGTTTAGAACAACATGACAATTTTCATATTTGGGTCATACACTGAGCATGCAGAAATGATTGAGCGTTTCAATAAATATTAATTTCCTTTTGTGGATAGCATTTAATGTGATCCTGTTTGTTGGAATGACTAGTGTTTTTCATGGAATTTTAGGTTAGTTGAATAGCACATACATTTTTAAACAGGCTATGGCTCGGTTTTGTCCTTAGATCTTGTCCTTTCTTCTCTCTCTGCTGCTCTCTTTCACTCTGTCTCATTTAATCCCCTCTTTCCATCCTCGTCTTTGTGCTCCCTCTCTCTCTCTCTCTCTCTTTCTCTCTCTCTCTCTCTCTCTCTCTCTCTCTCTCTCTCTCTCTCTGCCATTTCTTCCTCTCCTTCTTTCACTTAGTGTTCCCATCTTTGCATGTGTCACTTTCGATTGTAATGACATGCCCTGGGGGTAACTCAGCCCCTGCGCTCCACGGCTTGCTCTGTTGGTAATAGCTGTTATTTCTGATGTGAGAGTGAGTGTGTAAATTCCAGCTGCGGGTCCCTGGGTGTGTTTGTGTGAGAAAAAGAAAAAAAGTGTGTATTTGTGTGCCATTCTGTGTTATTTGTTCAATCTTTCTTTTTTTTCCTTTGTTATCATAGTATGACAGTCTTTCGATGGGGTTTGATACCTATAAGAAAGCACTTCTGTAAATCTTTAAGCATTACCTTTCTATAGCAGGCAGTATCTAGACCCCTATTGGAATAGAATGATGCTTTGAATTCATAACTGACCATTATTTTAGAAAAAAATTATATTTATATATAAAATATTTATTTTTATATATAGTATAAGTGATATAAATCTATAAACAGTATATGCATGCAAATATTTCTTAAATATATACATGTATGTGTGTGTGTATTCAAATATACATAATTATACACAGTACACACATATATTATGTAGACCAAAATGCGATTAATCGCATGACAGCCCTTATGTATGTATGTATGTATGTATGTATGTATGTATGTATGTATGTATGTATATAATATACACCGATCAGGCATAACATTATGACCGCTGACAGGTGAAGTGAATAACACTGATTTTCTCTTTATCGCTGCACCTGTAAGTGGGTGGGATATATTAGGCAGCAAGTGAACATTTTGTCCTCAAAGTTGATGTTAGAAGCAGGAAAAATGGGCAAGCGTAAGGATTTGAGCGAGTTTGACAAGGGCCAAATTGTGATGGCTAGACGACTGGGTCAGAGCATCTCCAAAACTGCAGCTCTTGTGAGGTGTTCCTGAATATTTATAAATATATTTATAGAATGATAATACTTACTTATAAATAAGTATAAATAGAGCTATAATTCATTATAAGCATGGGCTTCATAGAAAGTTACAAAAAAAAAAAAAGAAATGAAATGAATGCTATTATTAAACGAGGAAGCTTTCAATTGATCAAAAGTGACAGTAAATACATTTATAATGTTACAAAATATATCTGTTTCTAAATAAAAGCTGTTCTTTTGAACTTTATATTCATTAAAGAATCCTGAAAAAA
The DNA here is from genome assembly GCA_023566225.1 of Romanogobio albipinnatus. Lineage (NCBI taxonomy): Eukaryota > Metazoa > Chordata > Actinopteri > Cypriniformes > Gobionidae > Romanogobio > Romanogobio albipinnatus. The sequence goes on along the minus strand of CM042247.1, from coordinate 35,621,245 downwards.
ATGCATTAGTTTCTCCACAAAATATTATGCAGCACAACTGTTTTCAACATTGCTAATAATAATAGTTTCTTGAGCACCTCATGTGACACTGAAGACTGGAGTAATGATCCTGAACTTAGATAATTTAGCTTCAAGAATTGCATCTATCATATTTTATTGAAAGACAGCTGTTAAAATATTGAGAACAAGTTTATTTATTTACGTTTTGGTCTTTTATGTTGGGCTTCTGAAGTAGCGTCGCCCCGAGTGTATGCTTCTCTGTGCTGTGTGTGTTTATGTTCATGTTGTGTACGTGTACCTTTCACCTCTAATTGCCCCGCTGTCTTTGACAGGCTCTGGAAAGCGAGTTTGTGTCGTGTCAGCTGCACCAGTGGATTGACCTTATTTTTGGCTACAAACAACGTGGGCCTGAGGCGGCACGCGCCCTCAACGTCTTTCACCACCTGACCTACGAGGGCTCCGTCAACCTCGACAGCCTCGCCAGTGATCCCCCAATGCGCGAGGTAGGTCGCCGCCACGGCGTTGCCATGACAACGGCAACAGGTTTCTGTGTCAGTAAAGGGTAAAATCATAGGCAGAGCTTGTGTAAGGCATGGCCAGGCTTACAGTATTCTTCCCCTGGCCACAGACTTAAGACTAGCGACTCAGTCGGTTGTCTGCTGCTGCTTCTGATTGATTTTAGAAAGAAAAGAAAACTGATCAGCAGTTATGGGCACCTTTTCTCTGTAATAATGGCATATTGGCGAAACATATTTGGCAAACGATCCAGTGCGTATCGGTGTTTGCGCTCTGGAGAACTTTCTATTTACAATGTGTTTTACAGCATTGAGCAGTGTAGCCAATCACAAATATATATTTTGATTTCTTGAACGTAATGGCCAATCAGAGGTGGATAAGTTAGCACTGAACAAAAACTCTGGTGAGGGGATTCTGAGTTCTGCATGCTCGCAAATCCTCTCATTATAACAAACAATTATGTCAATAAAAGAGATTCATTGTGCAGTCAGCTTCATTGATTATTATGGAACTTTATGAGATCGCAATGGACTAAGATGAGTGACAGCTTTTCAGTAGCTATAAAGTACTATTTTTCCCGGGACAGTCCTGTATTTTTTAGCTCTATTTTTAGTGTTCCGACTTATTATGAAAAAATGCTTCTTTCCTACATTTTCTTTGCTAAGTGATCATATAAAAGCGAGTAGCATTCTTCACTAATGCGAGAATAGCTAATCACAAGGTAGCCAGTCTCATCATAGTATATTTTGTGGAACAAAAATACCATCCAATCACAATTCGTTATTGATTAACTTGCAGTGAATGAAGGCGGGGCTATTAGAGAGCGCGGAGGAGATCAAGTCAGACGCGAAGATGTCAAATAATCGTCTTCAAAAAGAGTTTATCAAGTCATTATGCATAGAACAATAACTCAATGTTAGCGCTCTATCAGACAACGCGCAATCCCGAAATCAGTTCCCTGTGTGCCTGAATGGTCAGTTCAGTCAATTCATGGTCAATGGTCAAATACAGACACATAATTGGCCATCATGTGGAGGGCATTGGCTTGAACGTAAACAGCATGGTGAATATTAGCTCGGATATCTGTCAGTAGCTATATTAGATTCAAGCATTCGTTCTTAAAGTGACAGCAGCCTAAAATGTCTGTGCCATTAATGTTAATCAAACAACAAAAGATGTTAAATAAATGTATACATGTTAAACAAACCTACTGTACCTTAAAAACATAGTTTATTTCATTTGTAACTATATCGTATTTGTCCTATTGTTTGTAATTGGCATCTTCCCGTCCCATATTCCACCATGAGAAATTTGGTCACACTACTATAAAGGGAGCGCGCATTTCTTTTCTGTTAAAATTAACAGTGGTTTGTGAACGTAGATGCTTTAATAACAAATTGTTTATCAGGAGTGTTTATGCTGGGATGTGTACTAGGTTGTGCGGCCACACGTAACCTAAAACGTTGTTCCACCCTATGGGTAAAATGCTTTATAAATGTCACCACTAGATAGACTACTGTGTCTAGGCTAGCATTATATAGCTAAAGAAATGTGGGATGTTTTTAATTTATATATTTGCAGGTTAACCATTTTTTGAATGCAACAGGTTTAAAAATGATGGCGTAAGATTCGCAATATCAGCATTCGTCAACCACAGTTCAAGCACGAATGAGCCCAGTGTCAGTTGAATATCTTTGAGAGACTGTCAGTATGTGTCATTCAGATCTTGCCATGCAAATATGTCCTCTGGGAAAGAGAAACTCAAACTGCTTACCCACATGCTTTGCATCTTCTACTCTGAATGAGTGGTAACCTTAAGGCTTTAGGTACAAATAAATACTTTGCTTAAAAGTACATCTGGTAATATTAGTGCCAAATTAGGCATCAGGCAGAATTATAATAATTTGTTTTTGAAGAAGAAAATACTTGTGCAGAAGTCACCGCCACATGCCAGGATGTTGTGGATGATTGCCAATGTGTTGCTTGCTAAAATGTCAATCAATGTAAATCTATTGCAAACCTATTAAAATGTTTTGCCTGTTTTGTCATCCACCAGGCAAAAATTGTAAATCTGATCAAATAGAAAAGTAGCAGCACTCTTTTCCACAGCAAGCCACATGATTTCAGTTATCATTCATGTTCATAGCATAAATGGTGCAAACCAGTGCTATTTTAGTATTATATGCTATTATAGTATTTATTCATATTTTGAATTAGTTTTTTTTAGTAATTTTGTTATAATTCTATTTTATTGCCAAGTTATTTCAGCTAGTTGCCAAGGCAACTAACATGTTATTATTTCAGCTTTATTTTAATTATCGAGAGCATATTTTAAATAGTTTTAGTCGATTCATTTTAAAACACTCTTTTGGCATGAAGTATAGTAGTATTTATTTCTTTTCTGGTTATCTACTAAAATTGAATTCATCAAGCAATTACGATGTAAATCAATGTTATTGATTTTCCACACAATAGTCTTTATTGACTGCTGGAAGTTTGGAAGAAGACTTAATTGTGTTTGTGGATATGATTCCAATTCAACAGCAGCAGCTGGTAGGCAGCGTGTTTGTAGCAGTGTGTTTCCCTTTCCTCCCTCCCTTCCTACTCTTTTTCTCCCTCTCATTCCCTCTATCTCTCCCGCTCCCTGTGATACCCACCATCTGCTGTCTGCAAAACAAGTCATTTATATACTGTCACTTCCAGGACTGCCTTTATTTGTCAAGTGACCACTATGCAAATTACTCACGGAACAGGGGGGCTAATTATCAAACAATATGAAGAAAGCTTTGCTTTTCATCATTCAGCTCTAAATCCTAGACAATAGCAATTATGTTTCTTTCATGTGGCCGCGTTCTTCACAAGCAGTCCAGCACTCTGAGAGCAATGGTGGCTGACAGCAAGGTTTGTTAGCCTCGGAAGAGCCAGAAAGCCGGCTTTTATTTGTCAGTTCTGGAGTTTGAGAAGCCTTTATGTTCCATTCAGTATATTAATAAAGTCTATATTGCTTTTTATGTCATCCAAGCACATGGCAACTGGCATTCAGACACTTAAATGCAGTGGAAAGCTGAGCTCAACTTGACTTGCGTGAAAGAATTCATTTATTTTTGCTCTACTAGTTAGCCAATACCCCTCAACCTAAAAACATGAAAGGAATAACCCCATGGACAAAATATATTGACCTCAAGTGCGCTAAATTCACTAGCGTTTCTGAGAGAGTCTCATGGTATCTCGCTCAGAAATGTGACCGTCACCTTCAGGCTATTGATTCATTCCCCACTGACAGGTGCATCCACAGCTCTGACATTAAGCACTGCAATTATGGCCTTAAAATGTCAAACTCTGGAGTTAAGGGTCATAACTCGTTCCAGAGTCAAATCAAAATGGCAGCGGCTGATGATGGAGTCGCAGGGCTCTAGTTGGCAGGGTTTTGTCACAGGAAAAACAGCGTTTAAGGATGAAGAACATGCCAGCAATCTTTTGGTACAGGTTTTTATTGCACGTAAACATCATACACGATCTGAGAGCGCTGCTTGTGAATTATCCGTCACTGATAAGCATTAAATTATGCATTCACAAATGAGTATTTAAAAGGAGTGTCTCTGTAAGAAAAGGTGCATTTGATCCTTTCACAGTCTCCAGTGTTCGAAAAAAAACAAAACAAAAAAACAGATATAAACCCTACTTCCAAGTCTGAAATATTACACTGATATTTTATTATTACTATATTGAAGTCTAATTGGATGGCAAATGATTCATTCAGATGGCCAAACTTTTTTAAGCGAATGATTTAGCAATATGGCTGAATACATTTGTGGTGAAAACTTGTTTGCAAAATGACGTATTGGCATTGGTGTAAACGGGTCTTAAAGGAATTGTTAGTTGACCCAAAATTCTGTTTACTCAGAAGATATTTTAAAGAAAGTCAGTAATCAGACAGTTGAAGACGCCCATTGACTTACATAGTAGGAAAAAAAATACTATGGAAGTCAATGGGTGCCATTATCTATCTGGTTTCGACATTCTTTAAAATATCTTCTTTAGTGCTCAACAGAAGAAAGAAACCCATACAGGTTTGGAGCAACTTGAGGATGAGTAAGTGATGGCAAAATTAACATTTTTGGTCGAACTATCCCTTTAAGGCACTTTATTCCACATACATGAGCATATAAAAGGCCTGTCTTTTACATTTTAGCAATTTTTTACTCTATACATGCCGTTACTAAGCTCACACCTAAATATCCTTATGCTTCTCTGCAAACCTGAAGTAAACATCAGACTTTGACATACTTGCACATCTAACCTGACCTAAAGATGAAGCTGTGATTGACATGCCACAGGTTATGATGAATGTTTTGTGTCCATCTAAGCATGGCGGCTTATAGCTCAGAGGGAGACAATCACCGTACAGCTTATGCAAGAGTTTTTTCTTATCTGTCATAAAGAGCTGGGGTTTAAAGTGGATTATAGTAATGAACTGCCAGTTATGAGTTACTGATTTCTGTTTGTGATAAAGTGCGTTTTTTTCTCCAGAGCTGAGATGATTCAACCGGTTGACATTGTGGGTCAGTTGACAACATTGAGGTGATTTAAAGGACGTGCCTCACGTAACCTTAGCTTGAGTTTTGGCTAGACATAATCTGTCAGAATTGGATATATAACAAGGTAGTTGATATAAATACAGGATGTTTTTCAGGACTTAAACCGCTAAGTAGGGTTGCACCAGCCATTCGTAGGTTCTGACTTAAATTGTAATGTAAAGTCCACACTAGGGGCTTAGTAACTACTAGCTATATTGGCTTGCGAAAGTTTAATCTACTATTTAATCTTATTATTATTTTTATTAGCTTTCAAGCTACAAACCTCAAACTTGTGTCAGACCTCAGACCTGTTCTGACTTGGGTTGCTATATCTAACTGATACGTCTTATGATTTTCATTAAACGTACCATCAAAACTCAGAAAAGTCTCTGACTTTCATTAAGGGTGTCAAAACATTTGTACAATAAGACTTATAAGTATTTAAGTCATCTATCACTAGCAGAGCTTAATGACTATCCTAGGACAACATGGTAGGCTTAAATCATGCTAGCAACATGTTAGCAGTATCCTAATAAAATCGTGCTAGAGCATGCTAATTCATGTTAACATCTATCCGTTGAAAATTCTATCTTTTAGAAGTACTAAACTAAAACTTAAAACTATTTCAAAATAAACCTGTAAACTGAAAACCTTAAAGCTGAAAAAACGCTGTTAAAAGTACTTCAAGCTTTCTGGTCTAGGTTTCTCAAGCCAACTTCAACTTACTCATATAGTTCGAATGTAGTAAGTCGTGAACTCTCGGTCAAGTAATGCGTAGTCACATGATATGGTTATCCTCAATGATGCAGTCTAAGATATGTGAGCATAAGCTGTGTTTAAATGCTGTAAATTTCAGTTTATTTATTTTAACTTATTTTGCCTCACATAACAAATGGTAAATCAGTAAGAAAAAAAAAATATTACAAAGGAGTTCTATTTAAAATTTTCTGTTCTGTTCTTTTGAAAATGTCTATTCATTCCATGATTCTTATAAAAAAAAGGGGGGGGGGGGGGTATTGTGTGTGTGTGTGTGTGTGTGTGTGTGTGTGGGCACACTCGTGACTCTGCCCACTGCACGCCTGCACGAGCTCGGCTGTTTTCAGAAAGAATCGGTACAGCGTATCTGTCTTTTATAAATATGATAAAACTTAAGACTCTTTGGAGATATGAATGATGCAATACTTCTCTACAGTTACTCAAGATTAACATGAGACTGGCAGAAACTGTGTGTGTTGCTTATGTAAGCTGCACAACACGTTTCTTGAGCAGCAAATCAGCATATTAGAAGGATCATGTAACACTGAAGAGTGGAGTAATGATGCTGAAAATTCAGCTTTGACATCACAGGAAAAAATTATATTAAAACATAATAAAATAGAAAACAATGTTTCACAATATTACCGTTTTACTGTATTTTTAATCAAATAAATGCAGCCTTGATAGACTTCTTTTTATCAAAAGATTAAAAAAGTCTCAATAAATATATGTATATATTTTAATATGGAGTATATTGACCATTTATATTCATATTTCTGGACTTCTAGAAGGAATTTTTCTTCTCATTTTTTTCTTCACTTTTGGATGGCAGAAATATAGTGATACTTTCCACATGGCTGCCTTTTTCTCTCAGATCTTCAGATCAGATTACATTATTTGAGCAGACATTGTGACCCCTGTTCCTGAGTCTAACCTAAAATAGCTATAATGTGAGCACATTATTGTTTGACAGACAGCATCGTAAAACAGCACAGACTGACACTTAATTGTTGCCAAATGTGATTGCTTTGAGTCGTGAGAGGTCTGCTTGTGTCAAATTTTGCCACCAGGGTCAGGCTTAGATAAAATCGTTTAAGTTTGATGATATTTTTGATCGTTCCTATTTTAAGAGAACCAACTATTTTAAAAGAAACTGTAAAAGCGAGAAGTCATACTGTATAGCATCACATATTTCTCAATTTCAATCCATGTAAACATGTAGTGAGTTCAGAACTGCGATTCAAAGCGTGTAGGTCATGTGACATGTTCAACATGCAGACCTGGACGGTGTGGTGACATGGACAACGCAGACGTTTGATCTGACACACGAGTCCAGGCTTCAGAGCACTGAGGGAGAGCTGTTCTGTTAGACTGTGGGAGGCGCTCCACGCGGGAAGGAAAGATTGATGGGATCAGAGCCTCAGAACAGCTGAGGGGAGCTTGTAGGTGTCTGTCAATGCTACCGTGCACAGTGGCACACGCGCAACTCTCCACATCTCCTGGGTTCCACACACATACACAAACAACCACAAACATACAGTCTATCAATAACCAACACACAGCGACATGCATCTGTCAGCGTTACATAACATGAGGGATGTGTGAGGACTAAAAAATGAATGGCTTTCTGTGCTTCAATCATGTTGACCCTTCATCTTATGTTCAGTCATGGCTCAAATCACATAAGCAAAAAGAAACCTAAATATTTATGTGTAATTGTAACATTAGGTCAAGTAAACTTTATAATGACTAGGAAACAACCTTGGTTAAAATGGTTTTAGATGGATTATAGCATGTTATAATGTGTCAACTTTCCAAAAGTAGTGTCTTTTGCTCACCAAGGCTGTATTTATTTGATCAAAAATACAGTAAAACAGTAATATTGTATATGTTTTCTATTTCAATGTATTTTAAAATGTAATTTATTCTTACTCCAGTCTTCAGTGTCACATGATCCTTCAGATATCATTCTGATATGCTGATTTGAAGAACATGACGTATTATTATCAGTGTTGAAAACAGTTGGGCTGCTTAATATTTTTGTGGAAATTGTGATACACTTTTTTTCAGAATTCTTTGAGTAGAACGTTCAAAAGAACAGTATTTGAACAGTAGTGTATTTCAATAGCCTGACAAGCCAGACCCACATCAAGATGTTGGGTCTGGGAACACACCATTGGCAGGGCAAATTGTCTTTCAAATTCCCTCTGCACGCAATAGGATGGCGCTACAACCAACCAAAGCAATGAAGAAGGTGAAGCAGAGTTAGTTGATAGATTAAACTTTCGCCATATCCGGTCAGCAAAACTCTGAACACATTTTCCTTTCTTAAGAATGACTTCAGTGCCGTTCTTTGTTCTTTTCTCAAAGAAAAGCTTAACTACAAGTCTTCCAGAGTCGCGGCCAAAGCCGATTCGAAAGACCGCTGTTCACCAGCTTCTTTGTTTACAAGTAGCACGCGGAACCGTGGCAACTCTGCCATCATTATGTTTAGCCCGCCCACGACTCTATACACGATGTGATTGGCCTGACCAGAGTTTGTGTTTTCCAGCTCGCAAGCCAACGGAGAGTTGCTAGACTACCCTGGCTGCAAATTAGATTTGCTGCCGCTAGGGTGCGTATAGATTTCTAGGCTAGTATTTCATGTCAATTGCCCAATTATTCATTTAAGAGTTTCATATGAAGTTACTAAGATTATTATACAATAATAATAAGTCAGGAACTAAAGATTTTTATACAATAACTGCATTTATGTCTATAGTATTTAAGTATGTAATTATTAAATAGCATATGATTATTTAGAACTTCTGCTCTCGCTTTTGTACAGCTTTAGCTTACTCTTGAAAGAAACTTTATGTTGTGGCACTATGAGGTTGTTTCTGAGTTGTTTCTGATGCTCTCCATTTATAAGTTGCCTTGGATGCAATGTCGGCTAAATAACTAAATGACATCATAATGATTTATGGGTGCTTTATACTCAAAAAGGATGTAATAATTCTCATTCTGGTATTATCCTTTTTTATGGTGTTTGATCTTAAATGTACCAATAGTATTAATATGACTATCGTGTGTGTGTGTGTGTGTGTGTGTGTGTGTGTGTGTGTGTGTGTGTGTGTGTGTGTGTGCGCTCTTTTTGCCCTTTGTCTCCGGCACAATAGCATCTGAGAGGGAGGGTTCTGCCGCAGTCCTGGCTGTGCGTCAGTCCAGGTTAACGTCTGCTCGCGAAGGGTGGGAGGGTGGGGGTGTTGTACGTGGACCCTGCTCCTAGAAATGGGACCGGTTAACTGAAGCATGTTAATAAGGAAAGGCTTGTCTCTTCCATACTAACACTTGGATGACTCTGCAGGCTTTGAAGGGGGCAGGGTGGGGGAAGTTTTGGAACTCACCCACTCATAGTCACTAACCAACCCCTCCACAACCACCCCTCCAAGGCAAGGTTGGGGGGGGGGGGGTATGGGGGGGATTTGCTTGCATTGTCAAGTAACGCATTGACCCATCACTTTGATACGTATCGATACTGACAGCCCTTTCTCTCTTTCTCTCTCTCTGTCTCTCTCTATCTTTTCCTCTCTTTTGCTGCAGGCCACCGAGGCTCAGATCCAAAGTGTTGGACAGACGCCATCTCAGTTGCTCATCGAGCCACATCCTCCCCGTAGCTCCGCCATGCACCTGGTGAGAACAGCGTGTGTGAGAGTGTGTGTAATAAAATCAGTGTGTGTTTGTTGTGGGGTTTTTTTCCTTCTGCCCGGCAGTAGGGAAGTTATTATTTCCAACAAGGGCACTGACGCCTGACCTTCGGACCGCTTTCCAACACCCAACACAACAGTCTCACTTCCATATGCCCAGAACTTTTGCGGCCATGTTGTAGTTCAGAACAATCTGCGGTTGTGCGATCACTGACCAGTCATCAAATATAGTGACACTACTATTTTAACTACATTTAACTGCAAAATAATATATTTTTGAGTAAAATAATCTACTTTTTATAGGGACAGAACACTTAATCATTGTTTCTTTCATTGGCCGATTTATTCTAGTGAATTTGTTCCTTTGGATGGTTCGTAAAACCATAATGGTACAATTCAAAAAAGTCACAGACTCCCTCTGTTACATGCTACTGTTTCTACTTTGTTTTCAAAATATGGTTCATTATAGTGTGTGTGTGTGTGTGTGTGTGTGTGTGTGTGTGTGTGTGTGTGTGTGTGTGTGTGTGTGTGTGTGTGTGTGTGTGTGTGTGTGTGTGTGTGTGTGTGTGTGTGTGTGTGTGTGTGTGTGTGTGTGTGTGTGTGTGTGTGTGTGTGTGTGTGTGTGTGTGTGTGTGTGTGTGTGTGTGTGTGTGTGTGTGTGTGTGTGTGTGTGTGTGTGTGTGTGTGTGTGTGTGTGTGTGTGTGTGTGTGTGTGTGTGTGTGTGTGTGTGTGTGTGTGTGTGTGTGTGTGTTTGATTTATGAGAACACAAATTTGTTTAATGACACAGGTATTACACTGGTATTACATTAAATATGAGGGCATTTCATATGCCCTCATATTTAAAATAGCTTTAAAAACATAGTAAACAATGTTTTATTAAACGTTTAAAAAAGCAGAATGTTTCCTGTGATGGGTAGGTTTAGGGGTAGGGGTAGTGTAGGGGGTTGGAATATACAGTTTGTACAGTATAAAAACCATTATGCCTATGGAATATCCTCACTTAGATAGCAAAACAAACCTGTGTGTGTACAGTTACTTCATTATACTTTATTCTCTTGTAATTTTGCTAACTACTTTTTCTAAATAGTAGCTATAATGTAGTTTGGCTTTAAAGTAGCTTCCTCAGCACTGATGATTTTATTAACATGTCAAGCTGATGATACTACACTGTCATATGACAGCTATTGTTTCTTGATATTTAATCCAGCTACAGCAGGAGTGTTTTTTTTCAGTGGTGCCACAGCATTTCTGTCAATTCCCTCTTTGAAACTGTAGGCTTTAACCAATTTGGAGTTCGGACCTTACTTGCACCAAAGTCAAGCACTGCTACTTCCAGGTAGTCACTGGTCCTGTGTACAACAACCTTCACAGAGCCCTAACACAAATACATGACATACAGACCTGGCATACTTACATGAGCACACAACTCCATCACAGAGGCGCCGAAGACTGTTGTGTCGGGAGAACAGTGCTCCCTACTGGCCTTTTAAGTTCTCACACCCGAATCCTAATCATTCCGATCTCAATCAAGCATCTGTCATAACAATCACACTGAAGTTTACAAAGTGAATGCTGTAATGCTGTCAATACAAGATTTATAATTAGTGCTTGTTTATATTTCAAAGTAAATGTGTGCAGTCTACTGCTTTCAGTTTGTCATTGCCAAAGATGTCCATAATTAAATACTTTGAATATCATGTTCCTCCAATCAGAGTAAAACATTTACACCACTGTGGAATCTTTTTAAAGGGTTTTTTTTTTTTTTTTTATAATTATATAATTTTATTATATATTTTACTATTATTACTATATATTTATGGGGTCAGTATTTACTGTTATATATTTTTGGGGTCAGTACATGTTCTTCCTGTGTCAGCATGGGTTTCCTCCGGGTGCTCCGGTTTTCCCCACAGTTCAAAGACATGCAGGTTAGGTGGATTGGATATGCCAAATTGTAGGATTGTGTGTGAGTGTGAATGTGAATGTGTCCCTGGGTTGTGTCAGGAAGGGCATACAGCGTAAAACCTGTGCCAAATCAAGGTGAAGCCGACCCTGCAAATGAGCAGGAATAATGCTAGGAAGATGATGATTTTTGGGGTCAGTAAGAATTTAAACAAATTAAAGGTCCCGTTCTTCGTGTCTTTTTGAAGCTTTGATTGTGTTTACAGTGTGCAATATAACATGTGTTCATGTTTCGCGTGTAAAAAAAAACAGTATTTTTAACACAATGTACCTTTCTGTATACCGCTGTTTTCACTCTCCTAAAAACGGCTGATGAGTTCCTTTATTCTATGAAGTCCCTCCTTCAGAAATACGTAACGAGTTCTGATTGTGCCAGCGGTTCCCGTGTTGTGATTTGACCGCATCTTAGCAAACGTGGCACGGTTCCTGTGTTGTGATTCGACAGCAGCTTAGCGCACGTGGAAAGGTCACGCCTCTTAACGGGAGATATATATGCGCTTAATGATCTCTACAGCGTCCCTGGGAAAGCCAAACAAAGGTGATTTGACTCCGGGATGAAAATAACAGCGTCTCGACGACATGACGACAAACACACTCAAACGCAACACTTCCTTTTCTCCACGCTACCGTCCTCTTCTCCATGTGGGACAGCAACAAGACCACACCCCCTTTTTTTGCGTATTCTTGTGGGCGGAGGTTAGTCTGTTCTACTGACGTCATTTGTGAAGGAAGTACCAGGATGTAGTCCAAGCCAGCCGTTCGCTGTAGGCTTTGAAAGGGAACTTCTGTTAAATAAAATATCTCGCTTGGCATTGAACTTTGAGCTTTATAATTTTACAGGTATTATTTATGCTCTAACAGCAACATTACACACTAACTAAAGTTTGAACAATGGGATCACGAAGAACGGGACCTTTAATACTTTTATTCAGCAAGGATGCATTCAAATGATCAAAAGTGACAGTAAACACTTTAACATTGTTACAAAACTATGCTATTTCAGATAAATGCTGTTCTTTTGAACTTTCCGTTCATCAAATAATTCTCCAAAAATGTACAAAAATATTATGAATAATTATAAATAACTGTTTTCAACATTGATAATAATAAATATTTCTTGAGCATCAAATCATCATAGTTCTGGAGAATCATGTGACACTGAAGACTGCAGTGGTGATGCTGAAAATTCAGCTTTGACATAACAGAAATATAAAATATTTTAGAAGTTTTCTATTCTATTCTATTTTTAATGTGTTGTGATCAAATAAATAAATAAATAAATAATCTACATATTTATTATAATGATACAAATAATAATATTTACGGTATGTGTGTGTGTGCTTCAGATGCGAGCGTGAAATCTGCGGGAATTAGTAGAATTAACGTTATGTGCAACCCCGCACGAAATTCAGACCGGTCAGACGGGCCGAATCCAACAGAACACCCGTTCGCCATGTTCAGAGGATTAAACGGACTGAATGAGAGGAGGCGGGTGTGTGTCAAATCGCTGTCGGTCAGAGAGGAGAGGAGAGGAGAGCACAGCTGATATCGATACTGTAGAAAATGAGTATCGTATCGTTTCAGATATTAAAGTATTGATACATATCGAAATATCGATATTTTTGACAACACTAGTAGGCATACACACAGGTTCGAAGACTCGTTCTCTCGCCCCTATAGTGCAATTCGGCTAGGTATACATCCGCGCTAAAATATCAAGGTGAAAGTCATCATAGCTTGCGTAGTATAGACCCAGCTCCCAACCCAACTTTGAGAATAGATTAACGGCGATATTTTTTTTATCGCCCGATAAGAGTCTCACGATAACGGCCCACCATTAATATATATATATATATATATATATATATATATATAATATACAGTGAGGAAAATAAGCATTTGAACACCCTGCTATTTTGCAAGTTCTCCGACTTAGAAATCATGGAGGGGTCTGAAATTGTCATCGTAGGTGCATGTCCACTGTGAGAGACATGATCTAAAAAAAAAAAATCCAGAAATCGCAATATATGCTTTTTTAAACTATTTATTTGTATGATACAGCTGCAAATAAGTATTTGAACACCTGTCTATCAGCTAGAATTCTGACCCTCAAAGACCTGTTAGTCTGCCTTTAAAATGTCCACCTCCACTCCATTTATTATCCTAAATTAGTTGCACCATTTTGAGGTCGTTAGCTGCATAAAGACACCTGTCCACCCCATACAATCAGTAAGAATCCAATTACTAACATAGCCAAGACCAAAGAGCTGTCCAAAGACACTAGAGACAAAATTGTACACCTCCATAAGGCTGGAAAGGGCTACGGGGAAATTGCCAAGTAGCTTGGTGAAAAAAGGTCCACTGTTGGAGCAATCATTAGAAAATGGAAGAAGCTAAACATGACTATCAATCTCCCTCAGACTGGGGCTCCATGCAAGATCTCACCTCGTGGGGTCTCAATGATCCTAAGAAAGGTGAGAAATCAGCCCAGAACTACACGGGAGGAGCTGGTCAATGACCTGAAAAGAGCTGGGGCCACCGTTTCCAAGGTTACTGTTGGTAATACACTAAGACGTCATGGTTTGAAATCATGCATGGCACGGAAGGTTCCCCTGCTTAAACCAGCACATGTCAAGGCCTGTCTTAAGTTTGCCAATGACCATTTGGATGATCCAAAGGAGTCATGGGAGAAGTCATGTGGTCAGATGAGACCAAAATAGAACTTTTTGGTCATAATTCTACTAAACGTGTTTGGAGGAAGAAGAATGATGATGAGTACCATCCCAAGAACACCATCCCTACTGTGAAGCATGGGGTTGGTAGCATCATGCTTTGGAGGTGTTTTCTGCACATGGGACAGGGCGACTGCACTGTATTAAGGAGAGGATGACCGGGGCCATGTATTGCAAGATTTTGGGGAACAACCTCCTTCCCTCAGTTAGAGCATTGAAGATGGGTCGAGGCTGGGTCTTCCAACATGACAATGACCCGAAGCACACAGCCAGGATAACCAAGGAGTGGCTCTGTAAGAAGCATATCAAGGTTCTGGCGTGGCCTAGCCAGTCTCCAGACCTAAACCCAATAGAGAATCTTTGGAGGGAGCTCAAACTCCATGTTTCTCAGCGACAGGCCAGAAACCTGACTGATCTAGAGAAGATATGTGTGGAGGAGTGGGCCAAAATCCCTCCTGCAGTGTGTGCAAATCTGGTGAAAAACTACAGGAAACGTTTGACCTCTGTAATTGCAAACAAAGGCTACTGTACCAAATATTAACATTGATTTTCTCAGGTGTTCAAATACTTATTTGCAGCTGTATCATACAAATAAATAGTTAAAAAAATCATACATTGTGATTTCTGGATTTTTTTTTTAGATTATGTCTCTCACAGTGGACATGCGCCTACGATGACAATTTCAGACCCCTCCATGATTTCCAAGTGGGAGAACTTGCAAAATAGCAGGGTGTTCAAATCCTTATTTTCCTTACTATATATATATAAAAAAAAAAATATATATATATATATATATATACAGTACTGTGCACAAGTCTTAGGCACGTTAGTATTTACACCCCCAAAAATGGTTACGCCAGTTATTTATACATTTTGTAATAGTGTGTCAGTAGGTAATATCAGTTTACATTTTCAAACATTCATTTAGCCATTATTTGTAATAATCCATTCCATTGAGATTTTTGTATGCAGAATGAGTCTGACAACAGAGCTATGATCCACACAGAGATCTGATCTCACCATCATCGAGTCCATCTGGGATTACATGAAGAAACAGAAAAAACTGAGACTAAATCCAGATGAACTGTGGCAGCGTCTCCAAGACGCTTGAAGAAACCTTCCTGTAAAGCTACAGTACTTAGACACTTGGGTAAAAATGCTGTAAAGTCAAGTCTACTTATGACATTCAAAAATAATGTCATAAGTAGACTGTTAATTTTTTTGATCAATTAACTTCTATTAACTAAATCAAATCAGTTTGTGTGACCACCCTTTGCGTTGAAAACAGCTTTTGTTTTGGGACACTTGCTCATAGTTTTTTAGGGAGCTTTGCAGGAAGGTTTCTTCAAGCGTCTTGGAGACGCTGCCACAGTTCTTCTGGATTTAGTCTCAGTTTTTTCTGTTTCTTCATGTAATCCCAGACGGACTCGATGATGGTGAGATCAGATCTCTGTGTGGATCATAGCTCTGTTGTCAGACTCCTTCTGCATACAAAAATCTCACTGGAATGGATTATTACAATTAATGGAAAAATTAATGTTTGAAAATGTAAACTGATATAACCTACTGACACACTATTACAAAAGTTATAAATAACTGGCTTAAAACCATTTTTGGGGGTGAAAATACTAATGTGCCTAAGACTTTTGCACAGTACTGTATATATATATAT